>CAWUFW010002893.1:1200000-1800000 GCA_963921515.1 Calotriton arnoldi
CAGGAAGGGACACCTTCCTACACTTAAACAAACAATGGCATTTTGCTATTTTCATGTGTGCTGCACAAGGCAGCACACATGGAAAAAGCAAAAACGCAGAGAAATAATGCATTTCTCCTCGTTTCGCCATCTTAAGACCAGTTTTTACCTGGTCTTAATTTTGACGCTGCCTCCTATGTACGCCACGCTTGTACATAGGGGGCAGCGTCAAAATAAATGGGTGTTGCGGTGGAACGCCCACTGCAGCACCCACTGCCCACCCCTTTCACGCTAACCATAGCGTGAAAGGAGGACTTATGTACAAGGCAGCGTTAAGCCACGTTAAGTGGCTTAACGCTGCCTTGTACATAAGGCGCAGCCCCTATCGCCACACGTCACTATAGGTGACGTTGTGGTGGCGATAGGGGCTTGTACATATGCCCCAGGGTCTCTGTACAAATATGAGAACTCTCTATCAATAAGGGTTATTGAAATTAGAAGTTTTGTGTGCAGAGTAGAAGAGGAGTCGAAGAGGGATACAGACAAAAAAAACAAAGAACGCACCAACTAAAGTGGTTTAATTACGATGGTGAGCATACTTTTGAGCTGGACCCTTTTACTTATGGTCATATGTTCATCTGATAATTGGTGCCACTCTGAGCGGGCAGAAAGATTCTGGCTTAACTTCTTTGCTAATTCGACTACTTTGTAACATGCAGAAAATGCATAACAAGTTTGTTTTGTCAACGCCATCTGGGCAACAATACATTATGGAATGCATATGAAAATGCAGCAGAACCAAAGAGAAAGAGAAAAGTTTAAAAATAATCTTTTTTAGGAAGGATTTGTAAGATAGTACGACAGTATTTTAAAAAGGATTTGTTATGTACACACAAATCGAAATGCCAACAATTGCATCATCCTGATTTGCCATACTTTGTTAATACGGAAAATGTTTTGAGGAAGATGCCGTCCAGTAAAAGTAGAATCTTTGCAAAATTATCTGGTCAACTCTTCGGAATACGCATGCAAGCCTCTACATGAGCATCTCAACTCCAGCCCGGACTTTCCAGTGAGCCTGCAGTCCCGCCGAAACCGCGAAGCCGAGAAGCTGTCGCCCTGCACCGCGCTTGCCTCGAGCCGTTTCTCCCATTTCTTCTGCCCTGCCCGGCCGTGCCTCTCCTTGGACCCTCACCCAGTAGCAGCAAGGCAGAGGTAAGGCAAGGCGGCAAGGAGGCAGGGCAACCACGGACGGGCCCGTCACCGTGCCCAGGCAGCCAGAGGCGGCGAGTGCAGCTGCCTTTAGAGGCGGCTGCTGAGCGTGAGCCGGGTGGAAACCGCGGAGGCGCCCAACTAGGTTGGGTGCAGCCTGCGGTTTTCACCCCGAGGGCCCCGCTCGTCGGCCTGATACGACGCCTTGCCATTTTGGGTGCCACTTGGGTGCGCAAGGCGGAGAAGAGCCAGGGGTGCGGCTGCCACCGCCGAGTTGCTGCAGAGCCTCACTCCACCTCACTCCGCGCCACCGCACCAGGAGGTGGGGGGTGACCAGCCGGGGAGGCCAGTTGGGGTCAGCTGGAGGATGCCTAGTCCGCAGCTTCCAGTAGCAGGGGCTGCAAGCTGACATCTGCTCCCTGCCTCCTGCAACCAGCCAAGCTTCTCTGGCTTTTCAGGCTCTTCTGGCCTCTAGCTCCAGCACCATTCCAGCACTACCCTTGTGGTCCTTTTGCACAGGGGTGGCAACGGGGGCAAGGATACTTGACTGCGCAACAAAAAGGCAAACGGACCCCTTGACGTAGGTCCTTCACAATCTCAGCCATCAGCCTAACAACTCCCAAAACCAGAGCTCAAGCCCAGGGGTTCCGCCGCCACCCTTTCCCTACTGCCCTGCCCAGCCAGCAGCCCACCAGCAGGCACAGATGAGGTCGGGGAAAGTTAAAGTGGTTACTTCCCCGAGGCCGGGGGAGAAGAAAGGGAAGAAACAAAAATCATGCCCCCCTGCTCGAGCCAGCGCAAGTACTGCATTAATTACAACGGTCCCTGCGTCAAAAGATCTGCTAAGCGGCTCAACTGTTTTAACCCAACCAAAAATCTACACTAAATTAAGCTTCCTTACCGACGCAGGCTCTGCAATCTATTCAAGCAATTCTTCCATCAAAGGCTTGCAGTCCCCTCTACTTCCCTTACAAACCGGGTCGTTTTCATCAGTCACTCAGACACAAGAGAAGACAAGCCCAAGCGGGGAGGCGTCGACAAGGCCTACAAGCCTGCCGCTAGCCAACAACTCAGCCTCAAGAATGCTCACCTCCCCAGGGCGCCGGAGGACTTTAGAAATCTGCAACAACCATAGCTCCCCTTACTCCACCTGCCACAGTCAACCGGGGGCCCCAAAAGCCTGTCTCAGCACAGTGGAAAAAAAACAGCCCCCTTCCAGTCCTGCGAAGTCGCAAAGAACCTGGAGCTCAACCAACTCACGACAGGTACAAGTTTTAGTACACCAAGGTCAAAACACGCCCTGGGCAGCCAACTGCTCCGACCCAGAATCAGAATCAGCACCGGACCAGGCCCCACTGCAGGCCACAGCAGGGGGATTAAGATTTCACGAGCTCCCAACCCCAGAGGCAGCCAGCACATTGGGTCTCACACAGGAGGACTACTGCCACAAGAAGATTATACAGTCCAACCAACCAGAAGCCGCCTCAGAATGCATTCCAGAAAGCGACTTAGATCGTTGTCCTTCTCTGACAGAAAAGGAGAGCAGCGCTTCATGCCCGACACTCTCTGAGAGACCTCTGCAGGCAGAACGAGATCTGGAAAGCAGCCTCAGCCAATTACTGGCATGCAGGGATACAATGTCGGCAGCACTACAGCAGCCAGCAGTCACAAATGCATTAACCCCAGAGTCGTTACACTCTCAAATTTGGACATCCCCGGCCCAGACCTGCGGAAGAAACAGGGGGAATCACTGACCCGACTCATCAAGAGGGAGGGGAGGCAGCTCTATCATATCTGAACACACAAGAATGGGAGGAAATGCTCGCCGCCTATTCACCTGTCCAGCAACAGAGCGCTACCTCAGCCACGGTCCCTCAACTGCGCTCCCTAAGCCACAGTCGATCGCCTGGGGAGGAGTCCGCAGACAATCCTAAGAGGGGGACGCTACCTAAAGAACAACTCAGCAGCACTTGGGCCTCCCTCTTAAACACGATACAACTGGCCGTTGAGGCGCTCCAATATCAGTCTGAAAAGATGGATATTCAACTCTCACTCTTGAACACCTTGGCTCTGTTCACCGCAGGCATTGACGAGAAGTTGGGGGCCCTCAGTGGCTTAATTATGAGGGCTCAATCTGAGGTCCAACTCAACTGCGGCTGCAGCTACATAGTTGATAAACTTTCTACTCTGCCCTCAATGCTAGATAATCTACTAAGGGCGATGAGATCTGCAACAATCGGACCCAGAAACAAGGCGCCAAGTGGCAGCGCTATGGCACCAGGACCGCTTGAGGAACAACAGGCAACTCTGAACAGCGGGTCGCTGTACCACCAGAATCAGAAGACCGGATCTGACACTAAGGAATCTGCTGGGTTGCCAGGGACTGATAAGGACAAGGACAAGATGACAGAGCCCCAAGAAGGCATGCGTGCCCTGAAGTTAAACGCCAAACAGCGACGCCAACAGAGAAGGAAAGAGCGTAATCAGAAAACAGCTGAGAAGCCCACAATCTTCTACCCAATCTTCTCCCGTCAACAAACACAGCTGTCCATCAAATCCAGTTCTGACAATGCTTACACCAGAGACCCCCTGCCGAATAACCATTCTGACCAAGGCAGCCCCCCTTGCTCACAAAACCCGCAATAGGAGCACATGCCAAACAAAAAAGACAACAGAAATGAGAACCTAATCTCACTTCAATATAAGAAGGCCCCCGAGAGCAGCAGCCAATCGAGGCTCTAACGATCAGAACCAAATGGAGGGCCTCTGACCCCTTTTACAACCCCAGAGCAACTGCGACAGACCACAGTAATGGTTGGGTTAAGATCACTGTCTCTGGAGGCTGCCTCAAAGAGTCCCCATCCGCAAAAGGATACAAGCAAGGAGATTGGCACTGAAGGCTACAACAGCAAAACTGGGCAGTCCCGGACGACAGTGCACAATTTGGAAAACCTCCCCTCATCGACCATTCTTATGTCCGGAAGGCACTCTGTAGATGAGAGAGGGAATTTCATAGCTCAGCTCGAACAGAACACAATGCACCTCCCTAAACACCCTTCGACAGAGGCAAGCTCCGGGCAAGCAACATTCGAGAAGGAGCCAAGGAACATAATTGTAAGTCAGCAGAGCAACAGCATGGAACCCCAGCCGAAGACATCACCACAAGGCAGCTGCAACCCTGGTACTCCAGTGCCTACCAACACCCTTCAACAGGAAATTTCATTGAAGAGAGACATGCAGAAGGCCACTCATTCCACTCTCTTCTACCCAATGTTCATCTCAAAAGGACACCAGGATGCCCTGAACAGTGGTAATATCCTAAGGCTGTTGCAAGCAATTCCAACTCTTACTGATCTGAGCTCAACTGACATCCTCTCAATAGAATTCATTCGGCCCGCAGACCCTACAATGCCAGAGGCCACTAAAGCCACATGGAAATCAGCAACGACCACCCGGAGGGTTCTAGCCGAACAGAGCACCTTCAAAGCCTGGGGGATAGATATCATCCTGTATCTAACTCCAGCGTATCTGACGCCTTTCCTGGCTTCCACTTTGATATCAACATCCACAAAAACCCAGGGGGGCCCAAACTAAGTGCTCAGAGGGGCGCTAGGCCAATCACCTCTGCGGGGGGCCATTTCGAGGACGGACAGTCAAAAAAACTCTTGGGCAGCACCTGCCACGGGGAGTAGATCGCCTGCCTTCAGGCCGACCACTCAGACAATAACCATCTCGGCAGGAAGGCAATGACGATCAACACAAAACGACCTTAGGGATAGAGCAGACTCCAACCCTCTCCGCTTATGCTTGTGGAATATAAACGGCTTGTCAACAAAAATCACGGATCAAAACTTCTTACACTATCTCCAATCTTTCGACATAATTATGCTACAGGAAACATGGCTCAGAGTCACACTACCGCTTCAGATCCAAGGTTACATGTGTTTTTCCATTCCGGCCACAACAAGCAACAAATTTGGATACCACTCGGTAGGGCTGGCAAACTACATCTCCACAATGAGTCACTTCAGCGGCCCTGGTCGGCTCCCCCACATCGGCCACCTTCACAGTGAAGGTTGCCCTCTCTTTTTACAGAGGGCAAGATGAGGTGGTCCTAGTCAACACTTACTTCAACCCAAAACGGAAAGCCAAACACTCAGAGAACTTAACCGACAAAGTACTTAGCCTCATAATGGAAATGGAATCCCCACATTTCATTGTAACTGGGGATTTAAATCAACATCTTCTTGGCACATCGGGGGCGAAGAGATCTCCTTTCTCACTTCACTCTGTAACATCCTGCCACAGAGCGTTTCATTAATTGCAAGCAAGACCCGCAAGAAAAACCGCCTCTTGGAAGATCTTGAACATCTAAACCTCAGGGCCCTCAACGGTAGATTCCCCGGGGACTCTTCCCCCCCCGTTCCTTCACACTACACCAACTCATCATGTTCAATTTTAGATTAGACGTTTGCAACCTTCCCATTGTTCCCCTACATTCAAGGGTTCCGAATGGGGGACAAGGGGAATAGCGACCACTGCCCACAGGAAATCCTACTGTCAGCCACCGCAACCTTCGCCATTCAACAAGAAGAAGTATCGGTGCCTACCTATACCTCAAATTTAAGGAGGATCAAATGTGCCTCAACAACAATGGAGTCTCTTTCAAAAATAGCAACCGAGTTCTTTCAATCAACAGAAACAGGCACAATTGACCGAATAACACACTGGGAATATTTTTCCGCAAAATTCTTAAGCCTCTGGGGCGAAACTCCTCCGAAGGCAGACTCTTACCGGATACCCGGCCTGAGAAAGAGGATCCCTAAAGCTCAAAGGGACCATCTAAAAACGCTTAAGAAATCAATAAACTCCACTCTAAGACGCCTGAGAAGACACCCAGGGGACTTAAGCGCCCGCAAACTCTTGCAAGATTGACGGAAGCTTCTGAAGAAACTGAACTGGGAAGTCAAGAAAGAGCAAGAAGACGAAATCTGGGTAAAGCTGCTCCATGATGTTAACCACAACGACAGCGCTCGTTTTTGGAAAAAGGTAAATGCCATAATCCGCCCACAACACGAGGGAGTCTCGTCTCACATCTCAGAGGAAATATGCCATAAATTCCTATTCAAGCATTTTAACAACGACATCGGGGACACCTGTCAAACAGACCCAAATGGACGGCTGCAATGCGATCGCCCAGGAGCAGGCCCCAAGGCGCTACTGGGGTTGAACATGCCAAATTCAGTAAAGTCACCAGGGCACGAGCCAGGCCATCCACCCCCATCGGCAATTAAGAAGCAAATTGCAAAAGGAAGAAGAGAGGGTGCTCCGTGCCCGAATGGAATCCCACCGGCCTTGTTTAAACACAAACCGGCCGACTGGGCTAACTTCCTGCAACCCCTATTTTCGGAAATCTGGTCACAAGGCAGAATACCTGAATCATGGAAAAGCTCAACGATCGCGCCGATCTATAAGAGCGGCGACAAGGCCCAGCCTAGCAACTACCGCCTAGTGGCCTTGATCGATAACGAGGCAAAGTACTTCGCGGGCACCATCTTGGAGGATCTCACAGCCTAGGCAGACGCCAACAAAATCATCCCGCCAAACCAGACTGGCTTCTGCAAAATGACTGGTACAACCACAAACATTCTGGCACTCTCTCTTCTTATCGATACAGCTAACCTGCAACTACACCTATGCTTCATTGACTTTCGTGCGGCATTCGATAATGTTGAGAGGGGGAAACTTTGGGGGCAGCTGGAACGCTGGGGAATTCCTCAGGTCATCCTAGACATGCTGTTACTTCTACACACTGACACCTGGGTGGGGGAACGCAACTTTCTAGAAAAGTCCCTACAACCAAAGGCTTGAAGCAAGGTTGCGTGCTGGCACCCACTCTGTTTAATCTCTACATGGCTGATCTCCCTCAATCTCTCAACATCAGCAACGCACACGCACCCAGGCTCGGCGGTATACCACTGACAAACCTTATGTATGCTGACGATGTGGTGTTGCTTAGCCACACACATGTCGGTCTCCAACATCTGCTTGATGAAATGCAGAAATACGCTGCAGAGAATAGTCTAAAAATTAATTTCAAGAAAACTCGGACTATGACGATAAACAGTAAAAGAAGGCGGAAGAAGAGGTGGCACCTGGGAGGTGTTCTTATTGAACCCACCACTAACTACAAATATCTAGGCTTCACCATCGATAATGAAGGGTCTATTACGTGCCAGAAAGAAGAAATCAAAAGGAGAGGCCTGGTCGTAGCTATAACTTTGAAAAACCTGTCCACAAAACTGATGGGGCCTTCACTATGCCCCCTCCTGAAAGTAGCACAGGCCAAACTACTCCCCACGCTAACTTATGACAGCGAAGCAATGTGGGGGAGAGATGCTAAGCAATTGGACAGCTCCCTGATAATGGCATATAGAACCATGTTCAGCCTCCCAAAATATACTTCACCAGCTCAGATAAGGCTGGAGTTCGACTTAGTGAAACAGTCGCTGGCCAGGCATGGCGCCTACATCATCTGCTGGAATAAGATAAGGCTCTCTGCAGCAAACACTCTAAATCAGCTGTTATGGCAAGAACTCCAGCATAGGGACACTTCTCCGGGCAGACGCTACCTACAAGAATCTCTGGAAATCACAAGACTCACTAATCTCTGGAACACCCAGCTACAACACATATCCTTCAAAAAATTGGTCTGGAAGTCAGTAAAACAACTCTCACTGCTGGAAGACAAGGCCCTGTTCTCAGCCAGATCTCATGCCTGGATGACCCTGAACTCTTATAAAACATCTGCTCCCCAAAAATACTTCAATCAGGGTTACCCTAAAGCTAACAAAATAAAGTTTTTAAAGCACTGCCTGGGCATTTTACCGGGCACCGAACACCTTCCACCATGGCAGAGGGCACGCTCACCAAGCACTTGCAGTCTGTGTGATACAGGCCCTGGAGATATCCTGCACTTAATCTGCACATGCACGGCGCTGCATCAAGAGAGGATACAGCTGCTTAAAATCCCGCTCAAGCAGTTAGGGATCCGCACCAGGCGGCAAGCGGTGTTGGCATGTTTTGACTCAGGGACCACACAATTGAACTGCAGAGTGGTCAAATTTCTCACAATGGCGGAACAAAATAGAAAAAAAAAAAAATTGACAACATCATAGGAGCGGATAAATCACCCCAGCATTAAGCTGACACTGAAGAGACCGAAATGCCAGCCAGAAGCTGCTCCTTAAGACTCCATAATAACAACTTAAAAAACAGCCACCAAGATGGCAAACCCCGTTGTGCCGCTTAGCCACCAGGGGTCTCCTCCTGATATTGTCCGCATTTTCCACAATCCACGCTGAGGCTGAATGGCACTATTGTCTTACACAATAGCTGCACACCACTGGCCACATCAATTCATTATCACAACAGCCACGAAGCACCGCAGCGTACACTTTTTAAGGGTTCTTGTTTTTATTGTAACATTTTAATGGCTTCCATCGAATGGTCTTATCAGCTTTTTTTGTATATTTGTATGTAAGCACCGCATAGCACTTTTAACATGTGTATTAATGCTTTTACGACAGTACCATAATGATTTTTATCACAACAGCATACAACTGTGCAATGGTTTTTAGTAACTGTGCATAATAAGAATAAAACTAAACTAAGCATGCAAGTCTTTGTTAAATGTGCTTATTTTAACATAAATTAATGAGCTAACAGTTCTTGTGTGCCATGTTCACAGCTAGAGCCTATCACTATTCCCTGGGTTGTACCTCGGGCATAGGAACTGGAGAACATTATGCAAGACCAGCTTCTAACAGGCGAAATGTAAAGAAAAATCCATTTAGACCCTCACATGGTGGCCCACCTGAGGACCCCTACCCAGCCTCTCAACTCTCAAGAAGGATCTTAACCTTCCCTGATTTTAGAGGCTTTCTTAACTAGACGGACCCTGCCAAGCCCAACCCACTCCCTATTCTCTATCGTTAGAAAGAGGGGATCCAATGAAATGCACAATAGTCTTATTGCTACTACTATCAAAGTTAGCCGGAGCTGTCACCGTAAATGGTGAACAAATAGCCTTAAGTCAATGTAAAGATGATGAAATTGCAAAAGGTCCTGAACACTGGGAGAACATTTAGAGTTATGAAGTGGTTCAAAGCCAACACTGTGATTGATGCTTTCTAAATCCCTGTAATAAATGAAGGAAGAGCAGTCTGTCCTTATTTGGCCTGATTAACATGCCAATTAGTGAAAACGTTTGTTTGTAAAATTCAAAACTATTTAGATTCACACATTTTTAAGGAAGGAAAATTCCATTAACTCATGCTGAACTATCCACATGATTGCCTGATATTTTCAAATCAGTTAATCTGTTTAAGAGTTGGAACTGGGACGAAAACCTTCTTATGGCACTGGCCAAGGCATCTTCTATCATCACAGACAAATTATAACGCTTTCTGTCTTCAAATACTTTTTCGTGATGCCTACTTCTCTAGTGCAAAACCGGCCCTTTGTTGGTTATGTTCTGAATTAGGGAGTTCAGGCTGGACTGTTCCCACTGGAGCAGGGTCAAGACTGATTGACACATGGCTACATCCAAACCTAGGTGACATGATGTGCAAAATAATGATGGACTAGGATGCAGACCCGAGTGTTTACCAGTGGCACAGATTAATTCAAGCATTCCATCCAATACTTTTCTTATATACTTTACTGTGTTGCCCTAAGTTGGATGGGTATGCCCAGACATGGGTCCCGTGCACACTATTTCACTGGAACCAAGCTGTAAGTAGCTGATGAGCTCTAACTAGGGCGAAACTGGTGCTAGGTTGCTTGTGTTCAATTTTCACGGAGGAGCTGGTTTGGTAGTTCATACTGGATGGTTCCCTTTGGAGCAGGGTCAAAACTGATTTGCATATGGCTGGGTCCAACCTGAGGTGGCATGATGTGCAAAATAACCCTGGACTGGGCACACCCCCAAATAATTACAAGTGAATAAGATTAATCCAAGCATTCCATCCATCTGTTTTTTGTATACTTTACTTCCCTGGCAGTACATGAAAAGCGACTCCTGCAAAAGGCAGGCGTGAATATGTTTCAAGGGTGGGAAAGAGAAAGAAAGGGACACCCACATTTTTAACAGGGGTTTTCAGGTAGGGAATTTAAAAAGGATTTCCAGAAAATCACTAAATGCTCTTAAATGTTTTGGGAGTAGGAGTTGTGAAGCTGTGATATGTTAGAACTGTTTGTAGAGCACACATCTCAGTCAGGATGGTGCCCATGTGCTAGATAAGAAGGGAACTGAGCTGGTTGAATCAGAGGATCAGAGTACTAGGCAAATAGCCACATCTTCAATTTCTTGCTGAACTTAAGAACTGAGGAGGTGGCTTTGATTTGCAGGGAGAGGTAATTCCAGGCCTTGGGTACGAGGTACGAGAAGGCATGACCGCGGGCTCTGACTCTGCAGATGTGGGGGGTGTGAGCATGCAGGAGTTCGGCCAATCATATGTTCCTGGTCACGGTGTTTAAGTTGATATGGCTGTTGAGGTCAGCTGGGCCTAGGTTCTGCAAGGCTTTGAATGTGTGGATGAGGGCTCAAAGTGTGTGTGGATGTGTATGTGGAGACAGTGGAGCTCTTTGAGGTGCAGGGGGATGCATGGCTGTTGTGGGAGCATGAGAGTCTGGACGCTTCGTTCTGTATGACTTGCAGTTGTGCTGTGATGGCAATAAAGTGCATTGCCGTAGTCCAGTTTACTGGTGATAAGGGCCTGGGTGATGGTTCTGTGTGTGTTGATTGGGAGCCACTTGAACATTTTTCTGGGGATCGTTCGGATGTGGAAGCAAGAAGAGGCAACCACATTGACTTGGATGGTCTTAGAGAGTTGATTGGCCGGGAAAGTAGTTGGTGTGAGGTCTGCTAGCCACCAGGTAACGTTCCATAGGGCAGTGTTCTTGCTGAAGAATACCACTTCTGTTTTGTCTGTGTTGAGTTTCAGACAATTGGTCTTCATCCAAGTGGTGATTTCAAACATGCGAGAGGTGAACTTGGTCCAGGTGTTGAATGTTTTGTCAGAGAGCGAGAGGATAAGCTGGGTGTTGTTTGTATTGGAGATGTTGTCGATTCCTTGGGATCTGATGATATTGATGAGTGGTACTTGTAGGTGTTGAACACCATGGGCTATTATGTGTAGAGTAATGATTAAGGAGAGGGTTAGAATCAGGGGGTTATGTAAAAGTTAGCGTAATGGGTAAGGCCAAGATTAGCATTAGCCTTAAGTAAGGGTTTGGAATAATGTGGTTAGGGTTAGGTTAGGGATAGTAATAAGATTTTGTTGAGGTAAAGTTTAGGTAAATGTCTTGGCTGGGGTCATAAGTTAGGGTAAGAGTTTTTGTTGGGTTTCAAATTATTTCTGATAACATTATAGAAAAATATACATGTAATATATTTCAATAAACATTTTCTTTGAAGAGGTGTTAAACTAAATCGCTTTTAATGAAGTGTTATTTTTTCACACTATATAACAACATTAAACTGTTTTATTGAAATGGTTTTTACTTAGAACACATTTCTGTTACTTGTACTTTGTTGAAATGAAATCAATCCAAAAGCATATGAAACCAACCTTATAGTTTGTTTATTTCGTTGTTTTTAATATGGACAAAACAATTAATTTGCTCCTCTAGTGGCCGTACTACAGAATATCTGTTTAAATAAGTGGTCTTTCAGTATTTCAACTGGTGCTAATGGGAGGTACGTAGGATGGTTTTTCTTTCAAATTAGTAGGATCAGAACTGTGTTTTAAGGATGGATTTACACCTTCTGACATAAAGGTTTTAAGGACCATGCCTTGTTCAAATGACAAGTTCAGTAATGATCTGAAGTTATTTAGTATGGTACCTATCATTTGTTAAAAATGTTTTTAGAGTGCATGCGTCAAAGGGCGCTCCCGTGCTTAGCATGCCGAGAGCATTGTGGTGGACTACAATGGAGATGGGCTGAAGAAGTGAAAGCGCCTAAGTGGCTGGGACTATTACATTGCTTGATATTGGAAAGAGTTCTTCTTAAATTAACCACTTTCAATTATTCAGTTTTTTTCTGTGAAAAAGATTTTTAATTAATTGTACAGATGTTTAGAAGAAGATACTTTCTGACTCATACTGGTAGCTTGAAAAGGCAAGGCTGCTTTTTGTGGATGTTCTGCAATAGTTGCAAGCAATAGAGGAAAAACATATACTGCAGAACCATGGGCCATATGATGGGTTGTATTTTCTAAAGCGTCATGGAAACTTTTTTTATTAACTTGATTGTGTGAAAGTGGTTTACTAGTTTGGGTGAGGGCAGTATTCTTGTTAGGTCCAGCAAATGTTTCAGTAATTTAAACCCCAGCTCAAACTCTCGTAGCTACGGCACAGAGCAGACAGGCTTAACTAAAGACATTTGTAAAGCACTTAAAAGTGCCAAATCAATTAAAAAGTCAAAAACCTAACACAATAAAAATCCCACTTCAATTTATAAAAGTAGTGAATATATCACCAAAATGAGACCAAAACGACAAAAATCCAGTAAGGGGAACTGGAGATATGAATTTTTAATGTTTTAAATAATAGCGCCAAAAAGCGCAAAGCGCCAACTGCAGGCAACTGGTCTCGCTAGACCGGTACAAGGGTAAGGTATAAGGCTGACCACAAGGAAGTGTGGGTAAGAAACACTGGTCGAATTGATCCAGGTTGAAAACTTAACTTCACACTTAAAAAATTTCAAAGAAGAAAAAGTCCTTACTGGGGCAAAGCTGAAGGCTGGATCTGAAAGATGGGCTCTTCGACAATGGGTTGAGGAAGGACGAGGTATTGGTGTAGCCGTCGACAAAGGCGGCAAAAACTGTAGGCTGGAAAAGACTGGTGTTCGCACCCAGGAAGTTGTTGATGTCGATCGGATGCAGCTCGCTGGCAGGCCCGGAGAACTTGTGTGCTTTCGGACTTATACTCTTTTTTGGAAATCAGATTTCCTTAGCAGGGAAACACTGCCAGCCAAAGCTGAAGAGGGTCTGACATCATCAGATGCTGGTCAGAGTCTGGCCTGTTGAAAATAATTTGATGATGTAGAGAATAATGTAGTGGGAGCTGTGGCGAAGTCAGGCCCACCAGTGATGCACCCTTGGTGGCTTAGCTGGCAGTTCCTCTACAGTTCTCCAGGCAAAATGTTAGCAAAACGTTTCTAAGCCCCAGGTTTCTAAGTTTAGCCAGGAGGAATGTACTCTGATACCAAGAGTTCCAAGACCACAGGAATAGCCCCTAAGTGTCAGGACTCACTCCAACAGAAACCACAGCAGAGTTCAGGGCTGGTCCAGGTTAAACTAGACAGCTGGGCTCTTCTAGTAAAGTAGGCTTCTTGCATCTTTTGTGTCCCTATTGCTTAACAGCAGGTGAGCCAATTGACCCTTCCAGTCCACTTCTTTGGAACAAGTGGGATCAGGTCCAGCCCTTAAGAGTCCCCTCACAGGTCTCAACAACAAGTGCTGTCCTTCTTCCACAGGTTCAATAGTGTTCTGAAGAGTGTGTCCAGAGATGCCACATTTGTGCGTGGCACTAGCATGTGGGTGGGGGTAACTCTAGGCCCCTCCCTAATCAATAGGGAAAAAATCCCAGGAGCAACATTACCCACTTTAACAGCAGTTCCTCTATGCTCTTCTGAGAATAAACCCACAGTACCCCTTCTCTACCTAAATCCAACATGGCGGAACCTTTCTTCTCCTGTCAGAGCTCCCTTACTGAACCTAGAGGTGTGGCGAGGGAAAACAGCATACTCGCCTCCAATGTCGCTCAAAACCAGTTCTGAAGCCAGTTCATCTCCCACTTAGATTGGTGCCTGACTGACTAGAGGGGACAAAGGAATTGGGCAGGCCCAGGTGTTAGCTACATATGCTTGTGACATGACCTCTTTGAAGTTAAGTAAGTTCCTGAGCAATGCCCAGATGGTCATCCTGTCAGTGGATCAGAACATATCCCCACACTAAAGACCTTTGTCTCATCTCTGGGAGCAAGCTCACACCTCATCAAGTAACTATTCAGCTCCTGGCTGATAGTTGAAAGATCATGCAAATCGGCTTCTAGAGGCTTCAGGCAAGTTAAAGGTGACTTTTTAGAAATATCTTTTGTAAAATATCTATGACAAATCCGATTTTACCAACTGATTGGACTTGTAATACGTATTTTTAAAAATCCAAGAATTAAGTTTTTAGCTGGTCCCTATGCCAAGATAACATTGTTTATCTTTAAGATTATATCCCAACGTTTTCCTATGGGGCAAGTGAAAATAGCTTTTGGTGCCTTGTCAATTTAAGGACATGTTTTACATTAAACTTTTACATGTCCTATTTTTAAATTCCATGCACCCTCCCTTATTGGACATTATGATCTACTTAGGGGTGACTTATTAATATTTAAAAGGAGCTGTTAGGCCTGTCAAAAGGGGTCATATTGATTAATCTAATTTGCCTTTTAAAGCTGCAGAGCCAGGTTACTGGTGGCATGCCTGCAGTCATGTTTTACACTGTCAAGCTAGAGGTGGCACAATATGTGCTATAGTCCATTAGTGATATTTAACATACAAGCCCTTGGTACACTTTGTACCATATACTGGGGACTTAAAGGTAAGTCAGATATGGCAATTAAAAGTATGCCAATTTCAACATGCTTTAAAGGTCAGACCACATGCACTGGGGTATGATTAGCAGAGTCCCAGTGCACAGAGCCACAAAAACCAGCAGCAATATTAAAAAAAGATGTTTGCCTACATTGATTATTTAAAACGTATTGATATTCATCTCTATATGATTTTTGATTTACAAATATAGTTCCCACGGACACAGAAGACACCACAAAGCACGTTGGCTAAAGACAAAAGCTTATGTCATTATTCCTTTAATTTATGGAAAATAATGTAATTTGAAAGTCAATTTGGAATAAACTAAAGGAGAAATATTTAAAATGGCACAAACTTTAATTTCCTCTATGGTACCTCAACCAAAGAGAACTTGAATTGTGCATTAACAGTGTCTCTTAGGGGAAGGGTGCTAAGATTTTTAACAGCTCCTTTAGCACTGGGCCTAAGTTTCTCTTTTTCTCTGGCCCTTTCATCATAACATCTCTATTCTGCAAAAGTAAAATAAGTGGTAAACAGCATAGCATGAGAAGCATCTAATCAGCTTCTGCCAATTACCCATGTGAGAGGGAAGCCTCGTCAAATGCTTTGCATTTCCTGTCAGTCTGTGCAATGTGCCCCAACCACCCCATGGTTTTTGTTTCAAGTATCCAGTAGACACACTCATAGAAAGTGTGTAAGGAGACACATAAATGGTTGCTCACAAGACTACACGTCTCCCAACTAATCAAATGATATATAGCATTTCCAGTCCATTGATGTGATAAGTCTTTCAGAGGGTCTGATGCGGGGGCGTTAGTGAGAAGTACAGATTCTGAATTGGAAGGACTCCCCAAGTCCATTTCAAAGAGAGGAAAATGCTGAACATGGAGAGTCCATTCAGCAGGTTAAAGAATGAGGGGTTTTGAGTCAGTTAGTGTCTTTGTCTTTATGCATGGATTACAGATAAATGAATGCTGGTCACAAGGTAAAGGTCAGGATAACTTATAATTGCATGAGCCTTTCTTCTTTGCCAGTACTAGATCACCACAACAAAGATAAAACAAATTGGCTGTACTTTTTCTGCCCGTTTAAGTTTTCATCATTATTTTCCCTTGGAGGTCCTGTTGCTACACATCATTTTGTGATAAAAGTGCAATTATTAATCTTTGGAATATGTAGGATCTTATTGTCCTCCTAAAAACAGTTCTGCCAGAGTATTAGCAGTGGGGTACCATGATGTGTGTCTCTAGTCATAGTGTTAGACCTGTCAGCCTTAGGATGGTCTTCCCCCAAACCTTTTTTCTCACTCCTCCATATTTTTCTGATCTCATTTTTGTTGGCCTTAGTTCTCTGTGCACTTTATCATTACTAACCAGTGCTAGAGTGTGTGTGCTCACTCTTTAAAACATGGTAACATTGGATTATTCCTTGAGTGGCATACTTAATTTACTTATAAGTTCCTAGTAAAGTAGTACTATCTGTACCCAGAGTCTGTAAATTAAATGCTACTTGTGGGCCTGCAGGACCTGTTGTGCCACCCATTTAAGTAGCCTTGCAAACAAACCTGTCTAAGGCCTGCCATTATAGCCTGTATGTGTAGCTTGCAATTTCAATCAGGCAAAATAAAGCCTTTGCCAGGCCTAAACCATCCTTTTTGATACATATACGTCACACTTAGAGTAGGCCCTAAGCAGCCCACAGGGCAGAATGAAATGTATTTGAAAAATAGAACATGCACTTTTAACTTTTACATGTCCTGATAGTGAAAAAGTCTCCATTTTGTTTTTCACTACTGCAAGGCCTGCCTCTCCTATAGGATAACAGTGGAGTTACCTTTTTACATGTAATAAGAATATCTTCCAAATGGGAACAGGTAAACAGTTCATGTTTGATGTCTTTGAAATTGTAATCAAAAACCCTCTTTTATGGTAAAGTCGGATTTGAATTACAATTTTGAAAATGTCCTTTTAGAAAGTTGGCATTTTTCTGTCTCAGCCAACCAGTGACTGCAGCCTGTCTCTGCCTCACATGACTAGTTGTATCTGGCAGTTGGTCTTTTTGTATTCCTCCCAGACAGCCACACACAACAGAGAGCTTAGGTGTGCCTGGATGGGCCGTCACTGGCAGGGTTAGAGGGCACAGATGGGCATAACCCCACTTACACCTGAATTGGTTGTGCCCTGCCTTCACACAAAGGATTGCATAACCTCTGTTGGAAATGGCCATTTTTGCAGGGTTATCGCCAAACGTTTTGCTTCTTCCTCCTATTGTTCCTGACCTGGTGTTGTTGGCTTTAGGACTCGGGCACTTTTACCACTGCTAATCAGTGCTACAGTGCATGTGATCTCTGTGTAAATTGTTGTGCAATTGGTTCTCCCTGATTGGCATTTTTGATTTACTGGTAAGTCCCAAGTAAAGTGCACTGAGTGTGCCAGGGCCTGTAAATCAAATGCTACTAGTGGGCCTGCAGCACTGATTGTGCCACCCACATGAGTAGCCCTGAAAAGATATCTCAGACATGCCACTGCAGTGTCTGCGCACAGTTTTAAACTGCCATGTCGACCTGGCAAGGGCACCCATTTGCCAGGCCCTAACCTTCCCTTTTCTTGCATGTAAGACACCCCTCAGGTAGGCCCAAGGTACCCCCATGGGCAGGGTGAAGTGTGTGTGAAAGATAGGACATGTACTGGTGTGTGACATGTCCTGATAGTGAAATACTGCCAATTTCATTTTTCACTATTGAAAGGCTATCTGTCCCATAGGATAGAATGGGATATACTTTGTAACATCTTACAAGTATAACTTCCCATTGGGACAAGATGGAAGAATAAAGTTTAAGGTTCTCGGAACTCAGGATGTAATAACACATCTTTTAGTAAAGATGGTTTTTAAATTGTGCGTTTGAAAATGCCACTTTTAGAAAGTGGGCATTTTCTTGTTTAACCATTCTGTGTGCCTCTGCCCGTTTGTGGATTGACGGTCTGGTTTTGGAGTGACAGGGGCTGGGGATGTGCATTCACTGTAGACAGCCACTGGGGGGGGTGGTTGAGGTGTGAATAGGGCCTGTCTCCCTTGCACAATGCTGTCTCCACCCCCTGTAGTCATACTGCACCAGTGAAGACAGAGCTGGTTTGGACTATGCTCAGAGACCCTTGCACAAAGAAGAAGAAAGACAAAATGGTTTATAAGTAGTGGACCTTAAACCCTAGACCTTTAGATCATTTCTGGACTCAAGAGGAACCTTTGCCAAGGAGACGAGCTGGAGAGCTGTGAGGAGGAATACTGCCCCTTTGCTGTGTGATGTGTGGGGTTGGCCTGCAGTTGCTGCTTCTGCCAAGGAAAGGACAAAGACTGGAACTTTGCTGTGAACCTGCTTGAAGAAGAATCTCCAAGGGCTTGTGTGTACTGGCCCCCTGTTCTGAAGTCTCAGAGACACAAATACTTCACCCCCGCTCCCCTAAACTCTATTGCTGAGAGTTCTGATCTGCCAGGAGGTGCCTGTTCCTGTTTTGGGCCTTTGGCAGATGTTCCTGCTCTTGGGTGTTGAAAGAAACCTAAGAGAAGCAAGAAAAACAATATCCAATGCCGTCAGCGATGCTGCTGTGACGCCGCAACCTGACCAAAGCCAGGGGCTCGTGAAGTGCACGACACACCGCCCGGCCTGCACCACAGCTCCGACGCCTTTCGACGCCTGCCTACTCCTGCAGTTATCGGCCAGCGCTCACATCGACTCTGTCACCGCCAGAGCCTGCATCCACTTATCGCAGCACCAATAACCACAGAGGGTGACTCCATGAACTCGCTGACTTTGCATCGCATTGCATCGCCTCACCAGAACCAACGCCTCACCGCTGACGCAACCGGCTTCCCTGTCCTGGATTCAACATGTCTCCTACTCGCAGGCACGAGGCCTCGCCTCCTCCGTGGCAGCTAGGGAGCCAGCCTCGACCTCGGCACCGACGTCTCACCTCCACGGCACTGTGCATCATCATAGACTTCGTCTTCCAAATATACTGTTCGTTTGGGGGTCCGTGTGACTCGTGCCCGACGCCGCGCACCTCATGGTCGGCGCCGTACTTTGGATTTATTGCTGTCACAACATCATAATAGCCCCACGTGGAGCTATTTGTCTTCTACTAGCTTTATTTGGAAAATAACTGTTTTTGAGTGCTATTTTACTATATGTATGTTGGATTTTTGTTGTTTTGGTCTTGTCGAGTTTAGATAAAGATACTTTATTTTTCTAAACTGGTGTAGTGTCCATTTGTGGTGTTATTACTGTGATACTGTGTGTTTTGAGTTCAAATACTTTAGGATAAGCCTGTCTGCTCGTGCCAAGCTACCCAGGGAGTGAGTAGGGGTCATCTAAAGTGTGTATCCCACTTACCCTGACTAGAAGCAAGGGTCCTTACTTGGACAAAGGTGCATACCTCTGCCAATTAGAGACCCACAGTTCAAACACCCTCCATTGTTAGTCTAGAGCCAGGGGAGGAGGGAAACCTTAGCACTTCAAAGGGACTTCTCTAGAAGCTTCTCCCACTTCAAAGACGGAAGCAGGTATAAATATTGTACCTCAGACACCAACTCTTCAATACACTTCTGAGCCTGTGGGAGACTCTGCCAGGAAGAAAGGCTGCTGTGCTGTTGAAAGGACTGCCATTCTGCTGGACTGCTGCCCTATTGTGCTCACCTGCTGCCCTCTTGCCTGGGTGAGAAGCTCTGGAACCTGCAACCTGTACCCAGGACCACCAGAATGACTCCAAAGGCTAGTCTCTTGTAACCAGCACCTGGACTCTGCAATTGTGAGTCCTACCCTGCCAAGTGGTGCCACCCCAGCACCTTTGGAAGTGGGCCTGAAGGTGCTCTGCCAGCCCAAATGTGGACCCAGCAGAACTGACGCATCTCTTCTGCTGTGCGGCATAACTGAGCACAACCAATGCATCATCTTTGCTGTGTGGACTTTCCTGACACAAGGACTTTGCATCGCCATTGCAGCCTCATCAAAAATGACACTAAGCAACACATCCTTGCTGCAGGCCCGCGCATCGCAAGCCCCTCAAAGATGACCGAGGACTTGACATTACAAGCAGGACTTCGCAGTGAAAGCCACCTCGTTGACAATGCAGAACCTCACCTCACAGCACACAGTTACTGATGCTCCGCAACGCATCTCCATCATGGACCTCTTATTGCATCAGCTGCACAACACATACTCGACGCGGAACCTCACAATGCTCTGCAACCAGAATTTAAGGTAGTCTTGTTCAGCAGGCCTAACTAGGTCCCTGTAGCTGGCTCGTGCTCCATCGTAGTCAGTCTGAACTTGTGGCATTGTCCAAGTCCGGCGGAACCGGATAGCCACAGTTGGCGCTCTGTACGTTTTGGCGTTATATTCACTGAAATCTTTAAAATTGCATATCTCTGGTTCTACTGATTGGATTTTTGTCGCTTTGGTCTTGTTTTATTTATTAAAACTCAGTCTATTTTTCTAATCTGGTTTGGGATTCTTCTTGTTTTGTGCTTTCAGTTTATTACTGTTTGAAGTGCTGCATAAATACTTTACACATTGCCTCTAAGTTAAGCCTGACTTCTATGTACCAAGTTACCATAGGGTTGAGCACAGGTTATTTTGGGATTTGCTTGTGACTTCACCCTGGCAAGGATTGTAGTTCCTACCTGAGTAGGGTTGATCCCCCTCCCCAACTCGTCACCCAATCTCTTACACTTAGTATTCAACAAAGCCCCTGACGTGGAAAGAACAAAGAGCGTGAAACATAATATTAACTGCCCTAAGGAAGAAGTGGTTAGGACTAACATAAATCAAATTTACAATATAGGTAAATCTCATTTAAAATGCCTTTTAGTTTTTTGGCAGTTGGTTTGGTACCATTTTCTAGAATAGAAATGCAGATGCTCAACATGTAAACAATTGGATTAACATTACAAGGAGCAAGTTTGGCAACCCTGAAAATCAGAAAGCAACAAATAAACGTGCTCCAGTATGCCGATGATCTGGTGATTCTCGATCACACCAGAGTAGGTTTGCAAAGAGGTTTGAATGCATTAAACATCTACAACCAGGAATACGAGCTCGTGGCTAACCCCGGCAAAACGAAAGCCGTGGCGTTTGGTAAATATTTGAAGAAAACAGGCTTAAAATGGAGACTAGGCAGTAACAAAATAGCCACAGAAAGAGCATACCACTACATAGGAGCGTGGTTGAACGATAAAGGCAAGGCAACCTTGCACCAGGCTAAGACGCAAGCCAAAATACAAGCCACCATCTATGCACTGTGCAAACTACAAGATAAATTACATAGGCCTACCACGAAACCTATTATGAGAGTAACAAAATCCAAACTGCTCGCTGTTGCTGGGTACACATCTCACGCATTCCCAGGAACGATGGAAAAAATGATGGAAAAAGCCCAGTGCCGGTGCTATAAAAGGCTTTTCAGGCTCCCTAAACACCATGAAATGCCCTGATTCGACTCGAGTTTGGCTTGGTACAACAAAAATATGAATGCAGGAGCACATTGGTAAAATTCTGGTTTAAGACAGTAAAAGCCCAGAAAGGATCCCTTAAGGAGGTATTGAGAACCATATTTGAGGGGGCACCAAACCCATGACAGAATTACTGTCTGGAGACAGTGGCTGAGTTGGGCTTAAGCACAGCGCCCTCCCTGGTCCCAAGAGGAACTAAACTATCCAGCAATAAAGAGGGCGCTAAATAAACAAACCACCCTGATATCAAGGAATTAAGATATAGCTAGACTCAAGGACATCAGAGGGTTGGTCGGCCTAACTAAAGCATACGAGTCGCACAAAATCCAGCCATATATGAACAACCCCCTAGGAAAGAAGTGCTTCAAAGATATTCAATGGGAGCACCTAGTCCCACTGCCGATAAAGCAACTGAACCCGGGCTGGAAATCGTTGAGCAAGATAACCAGATGCAGGCTGCGCAACTATAGTGCAGAATCGTTGGTACACCTAATATGTTGCTGCCCTGCCTTACTGCAACATCGATGCAAATTGTTAAAACCAATGTTTTTAAGGCATGGACTCAGAAAATGCGTTGACACAGTAGCCCTGCTCCAGTCCTGCAGAGAGCCCTCGGATCTGGCCAAATTTGCCAAATTCATGAATATGACACGAAGGGGCCTAATTGAAAACAGCACAGAAGAAAATTGTGCGGTTGCAATTGTTGAGACTCCTTTAGTAACAGAAGGAGACGAACAATGAGGATCCCCTCCAGAAAAGGACCGCATGGTCCCTACAAAACCACAGTGCATTGTGATTTTTTTTTCTCAAGAACATATAAGGAACAGGGACCTTTCCAAACGTAATTTTAAACCAATGTATTTTAGGGTAATACCCACTTTTACAAATGGTCTGCAAATGATATTTTTTATTTTTTATATACGATTTGATATATGTATTATAATGGTGTGAGATGTATTTATACAATAATTTTGATATTGTACTGCAACTTTGCAATGATTTTAAGTAATTATGCAAATAAAATAATTCATTCATTCATTCATTACTAACATTTGCTTGTAATTAGTTGCAAATCAAAAATTCTAACACATAAAATACACAGTACAATCAGCCCACATAGCATACCATATTAAACATAAAACTACAGTTAAACTCTTTTTGACCTCTGAAATTATGAGCCAAGAGCATTAAGACTTCCATGAATAGCAAAGTGGTTACAATGTTGCTGCAGTTGTTGGTGCTTTGAAAGCATTCTTTACTTTTGCTGTCTTTTTTTTGCCTTCTGAGGACTGTTTTTAAGAATGTACCCCGGGGTAAATGCTTTGAAACCTCTATGTTATGGATCAATCCAGCGCACATCTTGCACCACTGTGATCACAAGGGGACATTCCCTAATTTGCATGGGTCCATGGAAAAGAGGGAACCCTTTGTAACTGTGCCTGCACCATACAACAGATTCAGGAGCAATGACGTAGAAGCTGTAAGGAGGCGCACTGATTGTGTGCCAAATGGACGATGTGCACAATCAGTGCTCCCCTCCAAATGTACTCAGTGGGAGGGGGCTGCAGATGTCTCAGAGACCCCCAGGTATTCCCATGCAAGTGGATGCAATAACACACTACACCTAGAGGTGGGCGAGCCTACAAATTATCAGGAATAGCCAAGCCAGAGCCCAGCCAATGGTCTGGCTCGGATTTTTGAGCCCATGCACGAGCCAAGCCATGAAAATATTTGCTATGTAAATTATACAACAAACATCACATAAAATAAGATAAAGCCTCTTCAAAAGTCAAAAAAGTGTATTACTTTAACATGTGGGAGCTTTTACAATAATAAAGCACATTATAATACTTTAAAAATGATAGTTTTGTGCAACTGTTAGTCTGAACTCACATATTTGAAAGTGCTTTCATACGTGATAAGAAAGGGAGAAAAATGGTGAAATAAAGTATTTGCTTAAGATCACAAAATGTAAGCGGGGAAACAAAAATGTATCCATGTTTTCTGGTTTCACTTTATACAAATCAGCCAGGAAACGGGTCTTTATTTGTCTTCCCTTATATAAAGGCTTTGTTTTTACTTCTCGGTTCATTTTCTACAGTTTTTAAATAAAGGGCAAACTTGACCTGAAGGCAGAGTGCCTTGCATGAGCACCAGCTACGTTACACAAGGTCACGTGCATTACTTATAGACGTAGGGGATGTGCCCAGAATCCCAGGATGTTGAGTTGAGCAAGGTTCCCCAGTTCCAAAGTCGGCAGCTCTGACAATAATGCCACATCCTGGGTAGAGGGAGGGAAGGAGACAGGCAGGCAGAAGCCACATGAATGCTCGGCTTGTTTTGGGCTCGAGGTTCCAACAGGACCTCGAGCTGAACCAAAGCCGGGCTCCAGTCTCGAGCCTGCCTCAAACTTTCAGTTGCCCGCTCACCTCTAACTACACTCACTTGTTTTCCTACAGTAAAAGATGTATACTCAGTTCCAAATTCCAACTCTGCCTTTCACTAATGCTTTCTTCTCGGTACACACATGAATTTTAAGAGCCTGTGCAAAGGACAGAACATTTTTTGTTATGAAGCACACTGCCCTGCTGTGTGCCAGATGTCGCTAGTTAATGGTGCACAACAAACATCTGTTATTCAGCGCCAAGATACCCGTAGTGGTGAACGTGCGCTTTACAAATACACATGTTATGTTTATGCACAACCAGGGCTTAATTTGAGCCGGTGGTTTCTGGTGCTCAGCACCGGCACTTAATCATCAACACCGGCGCTTGAGCACCAGTCAAGGACGCATTCATTTTTGGTGGGCACAGGGAGATTAAGTGATTCGCCCAGAATCACAGAATGTTGGGCAGACGCAGAGGCTCGAACCTGGTTCCCCAGCTCTGAGGTCGGCAGCTCTGGCCATTAAGCCACATCCCCTCCCACTTGTAGGGTTTGTTAGTTCTAGGTTAGGCAGCGCTATCAGGAGACAGGAGGCTGGTCGAAGCTGCCTCCTGACGAGAGCCCCAGCACTACTTCTTTTTTTTTTTACAAATTAACCACTGTGGGCAACAGCACAAACAGGGACTTTGAATACAATATATAATTGGGGCCGAGATGTCTTAGAGTCCATCTCTAAATTGCCTCTTCTTAGTTTGAGACTTTTTCTAATGCCATTGACTGCTCTTCCTTCCATTGCTCTCAAAATAAAAAAATTAAAAAAAATCAAGATTGTTTCTGCTTCTGTGTAACCGGACATTGGCGTCATTTACTCCCCACATTTTAGCGATGAAAGTATTTAGACTTCCATAAAAATGAAATGGCTTCTAAGCATGGAATTCTATTACTTCCCTTCTTAAAAGATTAGAAAAACATGGTTTTGTGTGCGTTGAGTTATTAGTGATGGTGCTCTTTTTGCTATTTCCTGTCTTCTTTAAGGACAATACTCCAAGAAAGGCTTTTGAACTTCGCCCTATTTAAAGATTATCAGAGTGGAATAGAGCGCTTGAAATTGAGATGTTAGAACTACAGCGTGAGCCAGTGGTGACCGATCAGCTATTGCCACTGGTCCCTGTCGCACTGATGACCGTACTAGAGCGACTTCAGGCATTAGATACTAATGCAGCCGTAGGACCCACAGTCAGCCCCCGGATCTTGCCACTGTCTCTACTGGAAAGAAAGAGCTGCTGACTCTTGTGTTCATTGTATAGCAGTAACTGATCTGGGCAGGGCTGACAGGCATTTTATTCCATCTGGCATTTCCTTGCTTAAGGGGATACATTCATCCAATCACAGGCATGTTAATGGGTGTATTTAAGGCGGCTTCTCAGTGACTTCCATGATCATCGGGAAGAAGGAGCCAGTACCAGTAGGTGGCTGGCGAGGAACGCATCTTGGTGTAGTAAGTGGGTATTGGTGAGAAGTAATACTTTCTACATTTTAAGTATTAACCTCGTTTTTGGAGGATTAACAATTAACAATCCCTTTCTCTCCCTCACAGTGTGTGACTATAGGGGTTCCTGAGCCCTCACTCCATGGGGCCCAGATGGGTTAGGGTAAGAGTGTGTGTGTGTGGTACATAAGTGCAGTGTCACACCTACACCATATGCATTTGATATTTACAAATTATTGTAGGAAGCTTGACCATGAATTATCAGCCTAGTAATGTCTGTCGTAATGTTTGTTTGTGTTTGATGTCTTGTATGTGCCTAGCTACCTAGGAACATAGGGTGGAAACAAAGGTTAGACTACCTACATAGTCACATATGTAGGTATATATGCCACCAGAGGGTCCGATGTCCATCCTGACGCATGCCATGGACTCTGTTGAGCCACTAGGCAGAAACATGTTGACAGTTTAGTGGGGCTGGGGTACCAGCTCCCTCATTCCCCACGTTTAGTTTTTAATACCAAGTGGCACTCCATAGAGTATAAAGGTTAGACTGAATTGCCACATTGTTTTTTTAAATATATATATTTTTTCACTGATCGGTATTTAGTGTCTCTCTGATTTCAGGGCGTAGGACCGCTCTTCATCAAACCGGGTTTTTGAAGAGTGCAAAGAGTCCTTTGAAGAAGCATGACACTTGGTGGTGTGTGAGGACATCCCATCACATATTTGTGTATGTCTAGGAGCAGGCTGGTATAACATGAATACATTGCATAAAATGACAGATTCAAATAATTAATAAAAAAATGACTTGGTGGCTTTTTTGTGTGTAGCAGGTTCCATCTGAGGCCAGCTCACCAGGGGCGGTGCGTCCATTGGGGCGCTGGGGCGTTGCCCCACTAAGTTCGAGACGTGCGGTGCGGTCACGGTGCAAGCAATGAAGCAATTTCAGGGTAAATTGCTTCATTGCTAAAAACTAATTAAATTCTCTCGCGCAGTCGCGCTGCTCACGTACGTAACGCAAGTCAGGTTGGTTGACTTAAGTTGAGTAGCGGGACACGTGTCGCCCGAAGCAATCGGCCGATGAAAGGGGTGGGGCCGGGGGCGAGCACTCTATGTTTGAGTGACACACATTTCACTGCGGCGCGTAATGCGCATGCTCGAGTTTGGGCTGGTCATTTTATGACCAGCCCGGAACCTACGCTCTGTCAGCCAGTCAGCCACTACTGAGTAGGAGGGGGAGGGAGGGGGGACCCGAGAGGCCGAGGGTTGCTAAATGCAGCAGCCCCCGGTCTCTCCTATGGGCGAGCCCTATCCGTGCTCTAGCCAATCCAGGCGCTGCTAATGCAGCGTCTCTGGATTGGCTTAGACACCGCAGCCTGCAAACAAAGCATTGGGTGCCACGCAACTATGGCCAATCACTGTGGCTTATTATGTGAACAGTGATTGGCCATTTCGCCTCTGATGTGCGCACTGTCTGCAGTTCGTCGTCACCGCGCCACACACACTCGTGGCGGTGTACTGTACAGGCCGGTACTACTATTGAGGGGTGTGCCGATACGTGGATCCCTGCTCAAGACAATTGACAACCTTTTTATGTAAGTGTGCGGATATTGTTTCACGGGGTTGCCCAGACTGGCTAGATACATTTGATTCTGTGACATGTTTGTATCACACACTTCCCAGCAGCAGGTGCAACGCACTCTGCTATCACACTGATTCAAACCTGTGGTCTGCACATTACACACAATTTGCAGCAGTCGCTGAACCCACTGAGCTATCTTGCTGGAATTCATAGCTTTGAACACTGAGTTACATATGTTTGCATTCGGAGGTCACAACCCACTGAGCTATCTCTCCCCACGGAATCCGACTGCAAACAATGGACACTAAAGAGAGGGTGGCTAATGAGGGGGAGCAGCGGGAAAAGGCGAGGGGCACGGAGTAAACTGTGAATATTTCCTCTGAGCCACTACAAACTGCACGGTCAATGCGGGTTTGTGCTAATTCGGGACTGGGGCCCTGCCCTGCCAGGTGGCCTTTGTCAGTGTGACTTGAAGCAAAACCGCTTTGTGCAGACGGACAAAAACGTCACATGTTGAAACACCACACATTGTAGGGGAAAACGGGCCCTCGCCGCAGACGGCCTTGATAACAAGGGAAAGAGCTCAAGGCAATTTCCGCCGGCAGCCTGGGGCCTACCACCGGCTGCGGAGAATAGGGGTGCCACAGAGGCCCTAAGAGGGCGGGGCATGTTTGGACTGTAAGGGGTGTAGGGCATGCACGCATGCCAATATTTGAGGTGCGAAAGAGGGGAGTTTCACAAATAAAGCCGGGAAATTCTTTTTCCCCGTTGACGTGCATGGAAATGTGAGTAACAGGCGGTAGAAAGCAACAATTTTAATAAAGCTATTAAAAGTCGCGTTTTTTACTTAAAAAATCGGTCATGCTTCTGATACCCGAGGAGGACATGGGGCTAAAAGACCCTCCATTTGCAGGAAGTCCGCCAGAGACCCTGAGCGATCAGAGGACTGTGAGAACCCTAAGAGGTCAAGGGGCCGAGAGGCTCGCTGAGGGCAGGGAATGCCTCATCGATCGTATGCCCTTGGGAAGCTGATAATGTGTCATGGAGTCTGAGGGGTCGGGACAAGGGACTGTGGAACCATAAGAGAGCAGGGAATGTCTCAGGAGCACTGAGAGGAGAGGGTGTGGCGCCAAGGGACCCCCGAGTGCAAGGAATGCCTCGGGGCGCATTGAGAGGAGAGGTTGTGGAGCCAAGGGACCCCCGAGTGCAGGGAATGCCTCAGGTGCACTGAGAGTAGAGGGTGTGGAGCCAAGGGACCACCTGAGTGCAGGGAACGCAACAGGAACAGAGAGTAGCGGGTATGGAGCCATGGGACCCCCTGAGTGCAGAGAATGCCTCAGGCGCACTGAGAGGAGAGGATATGGAGCCAAGGGACCCCCCCCCCCGAGTGCAGGGAATGCCTCAGGTACACTGAGAGGAGAGGCTATGGAGCCAGGGGAACGCACCAGGCACAGAGCGTGCAGGGATCGCACCAGGCACAGAGAGGAGAGGGTATGGAGCCAAGGTACCCCCGAGTGCAGGGAATGCCTCAGGTGCACCGTGCACGGAGAGGAGAGGCTATGGAGCCAAGGGACACCCGAATGCAGGGAATGCCTCGGGTGCACTAAGAGGAGAGGGTGTGGAGGCAAGGGACCCCCCCGGGTGCAGGGAATGCCTGTGTGCACTGAGAGGAGAGGGTATGGAGCCAAGTGGACCCCCGAGTACAGGGAATGCCTCAGGTGCACTGAGAGTAGAGGTTGTTGAGCCAAGGGACCCCCGAGTGCAGGGAATGCCTCAGGTGCACGGAGAGGAGAGGGTATGGAGCCAAGTGGACCCCCTGAGTATGGGGAATGCCTCAGCGATCGGATGCCCTTAGAGAGTTGATAATGTCTCAGAGTCTGAGGGGGCAGGGCATGGAAGTGTGGAACCATAAGAGAGCAGGGAATGCCTCAGGTGTACCGTGAGAAGAAATCTGTTATGAAGCTCTGTGGGTATACTGAATAAGCAGCTACCTATGTTATATGACATCTCTTTATTAATGTAATAACTGCACTTTCACAATTGCTTTATTAACCTTCCTGCTTTCTCAAATTTGCTTGAAAATGTACAATTTTTCCTCTCTTTTTTCAAAATTTTCCCCCTTAGGTCGCTACGCTCGTTCGCTACGGTGCAGTATGCCTATCATTTTACGCCCCACCACTTTCAAATGTCACCAGCCGCCCCTGCAGCTCACCCTTGGAGCCCCATAGCCTCTGGTTCCCTACCGTGAATAATCTCCATGGTTATTGTGATTTGATGCCTCTGTCACTTTCCCCAGCTCTTGGAGGGTAACTGCACAAGGCAAGGAGAGGCTTCAAGTGAGAGAGGTCGTGGAAAGGTAGAGAGAAAGTAATGAGAGAGGGAGGCAAGACAGAAGGAGAGAAAGAATGGATGGAAAGAGAGAGACAGCGCGAGGAGATGAAGGGCGCAGGGC
Source organism: Calotriton arnoldi (assembly GCA_963921515.1). Lineage (NCBI taxonomy): Eukaryota > Metazoa > Chordata > Amphibia > Caudata > Salamandridae > Calotriton > Calotriton arnoldi. The sequence goes on from CAWUFW010002893.1 coordinate 1,229,258, forward strand.
TCTTTTGTACATTTTTACCAGGGCTGGTTTAGGTTCACCAGTCTGGCCCTGGATTTGGGCATATGTGCATGGCAAATTAAAGGAAATATGAGGGAATCCATGCACAATATATAGCGCTGTTACCCAGTATGAGGCTATTTTAACATCTAGTGCCTCTGATGACAAATGTTATTTGGCTGCGAGCCATCAAAAGCCCGCAATGTCACAGATGCCAAAAGCATACAACAAATCAGTCATGGCTATTGCTTACTTTTCATCACTACAAAGGCACCGAACGACCTTGACTCATCCCATTCTCCCAAATGGATATCCTCATTTTGAGCATTAGTACTAAATCTATGGAACGCTTCACTGCCAGAGAAGGAGGCAGCGTCGATTCCATTTCTTAGAGAGAAAAAAATTCAATTTGAGAATTTTGATCCTTATTTTAGCACAAATCTCCCAGTGGCATTCGACTTCTGACCCTCGGTTAAAGGAAACACTGTCCCAGGCACCGTGAGAAGGGACAAGAAGAAAGGATGGGGTCTTTCACATGCCCCGAGATGGCATGTAGCGCCGACGGGGTAATTGTGATTTGCAAAAAAGGTTTACAATTGAGTTATATGTATAATTATTATAACTATATTAAAATGTGCGCCATCTTTATCGATCCTGGAGAGGCAAAAATGCTGAGACGACAATGTCGGACTACAAACTGTGTGACCCTGGAGACCATGCCGCTGAAACATCATGAGAATTAATCAAGTAATCCACTTCTCTGCCTCTCGAGCCCCACTGAGGAGCAGCAGAAAGCAGGGGGTCAGAAATAAGACGAGGAAGAGAGCGCGCTGTTCTGCGGATATAGATTATCCGCCGCCTGGGGGAAAGCCAAGTCCAAGCACGAAATTTGACCTTATTTTAAGAACATAGTTTTTCATTTGAAGAAGAGATCCAAGTGGTTAATGTCATTGTTACATCTTGTGACTTGGCATGGCCTCTGTTTAACGGAAATATCTTTGTCTAAACAAACCAAAGTCACTTTAATTACTTAAGCATCGTGTTTCAAAATACTCGGCTATGACTAGATAGCAAAAATCCTCTTATAAACAGATCTGACAAAGATGTGAAAATGAACAAAACCCTTTCAGATTTCACATGAAAAATGTCTGCTATTCATAGAACACATGCAAGTTGTGCTGCGCTGTACATGACATTTGTTCTGTAATCATTTTGTGTGCACCTTTGGGAGCTGTAATCTCTATAGTGACTCTGAGTGAGCATGTAAACACCCCGGGACTGCAACTTACAGGTCCCTGTACTGCATGTGCAATCAAGTGCTGGGCAGGATCATTCACTCACAAAATGAGCTGTGGCCTGTGAAGAGACTTTACAGGCGAGGGTTCCTTCATTCTTAGAGCACTGCTCTGACTTACAGGTGGACGAGAGACTTGGGTCTGGGGTCACTCCAGGCATGTACTCAGGCTCTGCGCAATACTGCTTCCATCTCTCATATGACAGGGCAGGTCCACGAAATTAGATAACTTGTCAGTCACTGTCACACCGTATAAACCGTAGCCAACGTCAGCCTCAGAAGCAGTCATTTTGGGCATTCCCAGGTCAACTCTACAGTAAATAGTTACACAGGAACTGCTGCAAAGTGTATTTTTGTGCTGCAGACTAGTGACAGACTAATGCCTCACAGCCTCACCCTCAGGCATTCTGACTATGATAGGCCATGGGCCACAGTTGGAGGCCAGACCAAGGTTCTCCTCTTCAGCTTAATCGTGTATCCACTTGCATCGACTCGGGCTGTTTCTGGCTGTCGAGCCACAACGAGCAAATGCACCTATAACCTAACAAGTAGGTCATGCCGGGGGGCATGTGTCTGTCTGTGTGTGCGTGTGTGTCTGCGTGCGTGTGGCATCACTCACACACAGCCACTTGCTTCTGTTCCTTAGTGAACTCAGGCCAAGAAGGCCTACATTGCCACACCTCTGCACCTACATGCCTGCGTCTGGAATTTCTGCCTGCAGAAATAATAACTTCTTTGATGTGGAAATGTTTACAGGAGAGTATGTCTGGGCTCTTGCAGAACCTGCGACAGTCTTAAGCTCCCAGGAATACCCCTAGATTTCTTTGAGAATGCCAAGTCAGTCAGTATTTTGTACAAATTCCAGGCACTGTCATCCAAGTGTACATTTATTTTTCGAGCCCTGCGGCAAATGGGGGCTAGAATAAGCTCACCAGATACCTCCATGCCACCAAGGACTCAAAATTCCCGTCCTGGGCTTTCATTTTACAAATCACTACTGTCAATGTGTGAGTTTAATTGGAACAGCGGACTGACTCCCAGAATTCGTTAGGTGTTTTTACTAAACCCTGGGAGTATGCCACTGCGTCCTGGTGGCACGGAAACACCAGGCACGGAGTAACCTGGAAGCAGAAAGCGCTTCTGCACTGTGCTGAAATTATGAGGCAGTCTGACCAAGCACACCGGTAACAGAACTGCTCGAAAATAAGGAAAGAAAGTTGCATTCGACTTGATGGATGACTATTGACATTGGAGCACAGCAGGTTTGCTCATGTCTAACATTTTTAATCACTGCACTAACAGTGAACTTAAAGAGAACCAAGGCAGACAAGATCCCTAGCAGTGAAATGTCCAAGGGGCTTTTGCAGCTGAAGTGGGAAATTCTAACAGTGTCTTAGACATGAAGGGAAAACACTTTGTACGAAGAAAGGCAAAATTTCTGGACAAGCAGTCGAGTATGATGGTAATTGCCGTGTTACCATTGGTTAAGGGTGACATTTGCTCACTGAACTGGAACGCGCAGGGTGCGAAGGGAAATGCTCTGAGCATCACAGCCAAGCTGAAGGCAATCTGAATAAAAGATAATTGGCTTAGTTTCTTATTCTACGTTCAACAATAAATCATGAAAAATCACTGGTCCCACTGAATGGCTACCGAGGGAGCGGATTATGGCAGACCGCCTCCTCAGTGTTGTAGTTGAACGGTTAGAAATCGCAGACACCGTAATAGGCCAATTTAACAATTAACATATGGCCACTGCTGCAATTTCACAAGTCACTTCAAATGCACCAGTTTAAATAAGATAAATTCCGCTGGCCAAGGTAGTTTGTCATAGGGGAAAGCCAATTACACGAGGCGCTCTTCCTTTTCTAATTGCGCAGTCACCACAACAGACAGAACAAATGAACTTCGTTTTGTTACCAAAAGAGCATTTCCACACAGACCAACAAAGCTGGTAGCACACTTCAATCTCTCACCTGCTCCATCCAAAAGAATGACGTGGCAGGGAATGGAAAAAGTACATAGCACTGTGGATAAAAGTCGCAAAAAAAGAGACCCTCATTTTAAGGGCTGTCCCATTTTAATGCCGAATATTCTCTCCTCTCAACAGAAGTGAAGATGCCATACCTGCTAACTTTAAGAACAATCTCACTGTGTGAGGAGGGGGTGGGGTCCAGTGGCGGCTCGCACAGGTATCGCTGCGGGGCGGTGAGGCGGGGCGGGGCTGGGTGGGGGTGGTAGTGGAGTGTGACATACAACGGGAACGTTTAGAGTAAATAAATAAACAAAAGCACTTACTTTGCACTCGTAGCATCGCCAACTCGGCGATGCTGCGAGCGCAAAGTAAGTGCTTTTGTTTATTTACTCTAAACGTTCCAGTCGTACTTCACACTCCACTACCTCCGCCCCCGCCCCACCTCACCGCCCCACAGCGATACCTGTGCGAGCCGCCACTGGTGGGGTCTTGAAGCGGCCGGAGTCTCATGCCTATAAATACATATCAGGCACTTTTAAACCCCACCCCGCCCCCAAGCCCCTGACTCCCAAAAAAAAACGTTTTCTGAGGTTGGTGCTGATGTCCTGGAGTGTTTTCACACCCGTTGATGAACGTCGGCAGTTCACAGCCTCAAAAAATGAGCTAAAACATGTTTCCAGTGGTTTCCAGCTCGTTTTCCCTGCCACAGTGTGATATTGGCTCCTCACCGGAAGACTGTGTGATGGGAGCCGATATCGTGTGTCACACGATGGTGGCACCGTGTGAATTGGCAGGTATGCAATGCAAAAGTATGGATAGGGTTGCAACTCAAACTAAACATTGGGAGTGGAAACCCTTTGAAGAGTGTGTGTGCAACTGTTAGAAATGGGGGTCTCTAGTTGGCCGAGGTAGGTACCTTTGTCCAAGTAAGGACCCTTCTTCCTAGTCAGGGTAAGGGGGATACATTTCTAAAATAACCCCTGCTCACCCCCTTGGTAGCTTGGCACGAGCAGACAGGCTTATCTCAGAGGCAGTGTGTAAACCATTTGTGAACACATACAGTAATATAGTGAAAACACTACAAACAGACACCACACTAGCTTAGAAAAATAAGTAATCTTTATCAAGACCAAACAACAAAAATCCACATTACCGTAATAAAAATATGACTTTCAAATGGTAGAAATAGTTCAAAGCAAATTGCAGAAGCAACACTTTTCACACAAAATACCTTGGATGCGTCGCGCACACAAAGAAAAAGGGCCACAGGGAAGGGGATGCGTCGGTTCCTTACACTCAGGGAAGGTGATGCATCAGTTCCTTGCTCCGGGGGAGGTGATGCATCGGTTCCTTACTGCTGCGCAGGGGAGGTGGTGAGTCGTTTCCTTACCGGAGAGGAGGTGATGTGTCTGTTTCTTACTGCGCCCCCCAACGATACAACAGACCTGACGCCTCGATGCGATGTGACGATCCGGGACAATGCGTGGGTTCTTGCAGCCACACAGCAGGGCTTGCGTTGGAATCGGTGCGGTGATCTCGGACCTTCGGAGATCGGTGCACTCGATAAGGCGTGCAGTGATTTCTTGAGCCACGGGCAGGCGCTGCGACAATGTCTTCAGCGATGCATCGGAAACAGGTGCGGATGCGTCACGCTTCTTGTTGTTGCCTTGCTTTTCCAGCTCCCAACAGTCAGAACAACCTCCAGAGGCCCAAAACAGCTACAGGCACCGCTTGGCAGGTCAGACCTCGCAGCAAGGAAGTTCAGGGAAGCTGGTGGTGAAGTCTTTGTGTCCCTGAGACTTCAGAACAGGAGGCAAGCTCAGTTTCAAGCCCTTGGAGATCTTCCTCAAGCAGGGGACACAACAAACAGCAAAGTCCTTTCTCCGTTCCTTGTCATCAAGTAGCCACTAAAGGCCAACCCCAGACAGCAAAGAGCACAGGGGAAGTATTCCTGCTCAACTTCTCCGGCTCTTCTCCTTGGCAAAGCTTCCTCTTGATTCCCAGAAGTGATCTAAAAGTCTGGGCCCCTCTTTTTATACAGTAAATCTCTCTGTTCTCTCCTGGCCCAGGGCTCTGAGCCCAGTCCAAACAAGTTCTGGGGGGCACTTTGCAAGTGCACAACAACCTCCATTGTCAGTGTGAGCCCTTCCTCCAGACACACCTCAGGGGGGAGGAGCCATCATTGTGGAAGGCAGGCACAGCCCTATTCAGGTGCAGGTGCTACTCCTCCCAACAATCCAAATGCAGACCAGGCCTATTCAGCCTAGCGCTGACTCATCCAAACTCTCTGGAGCCACTGCACATCCCCAGCCCCTGTCACTCCAAAGCCAGGCAGTCAATACACTTCCTAGCAGAGGCACACTGGATGGCTAAGCAAGAAAATTCCTACTTTCTAAAAGTGGTATTTTCAAACACAGAATGTAAAAATTACCCTCACTAAAAGATGTATTTTAACATTCTGAGTTCAGGCATACTAAACTGTATTTTCCTACCTTGTTCCCAGGGGTAGTTAGGCTTATAAGATGTTATAAGCAAACTCCCCATTCTATCCTATGGGAACAGGTAGCCTTGCAATAGTGAAAAACGAAATTGGCAGTATTTCACTATCAGGACATGCCACACACACCAGGGCATGTCCTAACTTTCACATACACTGCACCATGCCCACAGGGGTACCTTGGGCCTCCCTTAGGGGTGACTAACATGTAAGAAAAGGGAAGGTTAGGGCCTAGCAAGTGGGTGCACTTGCCAAGTTGACATGGCAGTATTAAACTGCACACAGACACTGCAGTGGCAGGCCTGAGTTACAGTTACAGGCTGCTTATGTGGGTGGCACAATCAGTGCTGCAGTCCCACTAGCAGCATTTGATTTACAGGCCCTGGGCACACACAGTGCACTGTACTAGGGACTGACTAGTAAATCAAATAAGCCAATTATGGAAACACCAATCCATAACAACAATTTACAGGGAGAGCATATGCACTTTAGCACTGATCAGCAGTGGTAAAGTGCCCAGAGATCATAAAACTAACAAAAACAGGTTGAGAACTGAAGGCCACAAAGCAAAAAAATCTGCTGTAAAGCCAGGTCTAACACAACCCCCTTCCAGCGTGAAGCCAGGGTAGACTAATTAATCCCTTGATGGGCTTCCCTGGTTGAGGCGATAAAAACCTAGACCTGACCCACAACAGCGGGGGCACGTTCTGGTTCTACGCCTTTCTGAACCCAATTGTATCCCTCTGTTCATACTCAGGGCCCACTAAGCTAACCCATGGGGAACCCTTCTTCTTACCTGTGGACACCATCTGTGCAGCACCTAACCTTAGCATGCTCACAGCTGTGTCCCAACAGGCAGACTGTACCCACATGGCCAACACAGTGGCGTGGCCCAGTCCACCCCCGGGGTGTGACTCCTGTACATTCCCCAGGGGCCACTCTGTCCACCAGGACAGCAAGCCACAGTGGCCACTGACAGTGATCAGTGATGAGACCCAGGCCTTATGCCTCTCAGGGCTCTCGAACCTCTGCGGTGTCAGAGAGTGGGGGGCAGTAGCCCCAGGTGCCTGGCACCCTTTGTCCACTCTCCCTCCTGTCAGGTCAGGGATGACATCCTGACACTGACCCTCCAGCCCAGGGTCTGTACCCTGAGATTGTACAGGGGACTGGGGTGGGCTCTCCCACACCCGGTCCTCCCCCTTGGGGATCTGCACCCTCCCACCTGGAGTGGTACCCCCTTCCAGAATTGTCAGGGTACCTGTGGCAGGTGTCCTGCACAATACGCCCACCAGTTCAGGGGTTCTATCCTGCAACTGGGATCCCAGCCTAGGGTCTGTACCCTTAGACTGGGCAGGGGTCAGGGGTGAGGCTGCCCTCTCCCGGCCCCCCTACTGGGACCCTGCACCCTCCCACCTTGAGCGGTGCCCCCAGAAGACAAACTGGTAGGGGCACTGTTAGTAGTCGCCCCTTCTTCCAGGTCAGGGGGGACACCTTGAGCCTGGCCCTCCAACCCAGGGTCTGTACCCTTAGGCTGGACCTGTACCTGGCAACCCAGGACTTCTGGGGAAGTACACCAACCCCCTCCAAGGAAACACACTCCTCTTGAGTTGTGTAAGAGTCTGCCTGGCACAGGTCTCCAGCCTCCTGTCCACCTGACAAAGAATGAAGACCCCCCAGGCCAGAAGTGGCCTTACCAGGGTCAGGCCTTGGGTGCTCTGACCTCAGAGCTGGCAACCCCTGACCCACTGGTTCTTCCACTGGGGACTGCATCCCCCTCTCACCCCTCTCTCTGGACTCATGCCCTCTCCCTACTGGAGAAGTGCTGCCAGACACCAGAGCCAGTGGAATGCTGGTTACTGCAGTCTCCCCCAGCTCAACTGACACCTTGGGATCCCCCTCAGGGGATGGCCTCCCGGTACAGACCATGCCCCCCTCCTGGTATTCCCTCTTGGAACTAACTAGGCCTTGAGACTGGGTTTTGGGCACCTCGGGACACAGCCCACCACCACTCCTTCTCCTCTGAGACAGGACATGGGACCCTACACCCCTCCTATTACTCTGGGACCTATCTGGGCCACCACAACCTTCCCCTACCTCACTTGGTTGGGGAAAACCTGAGCCACCTCCTTCAGGATCACCCCCAGAGGCTCTTCAGACCCTCTGGAATCCACCAAAAGGTCTGCCTCCAGTGTGAGCTCCCTGGGGTCAGAGAACTCACACTCCATCAGGTGTTGCATTAGCTCTGGAAAACAGGGACTTAAAATATGCTCTACAACAATTGAATCACACAGCCCACACAGGTGTTAACCAAGTTACCTTTAGCTTCACCATCCAGTGCCTCGCACAAGTACCCCACATCACTCTCCTGAGATTGGCAAGACAGTGTCTGACTGTCTCTGTCACTCAACCCACACTCTTCTGGGCAGTCTCCACACTCACATACCAGGACTTCTAACATGGGGGAACCTCTCTCCCTGCACCTCTCATCTAGAGTCAGTAGAGTGTCCCTCTCACCAGGAATACGATCCCCTGTACCAGTTCCCCAATCCACTTCAGGGACACTGTGCACCACTGGAGCTACCTCCTAAACCTGAACCCCCTGGTGTGTGTTAACCCCCTCCTTCAAGTCAGGCGCCACATCTCTGGGTGTGTGTACTTCTTCCTCAGCTTTAGATAACACCTTCTTGCTACCACCATCTGAGCTGGACTCCACCTTCAGCCCAGCCAAGCTCACTTCCAGAGCTACACACATTTCTTTTTCAGTTAAGGTTCGCTCTATCTCCTCGCACTCCCAGTCTAGCTGCCTCAGCCTCCGGTCACAAGCGCAAATCCGATTTCGCTCCTCACAAGCCAATCTTTCCCAAAAGGTTTCCTCCTCAGGGCCACTGCCCTCTTGGTAGTCTGGCTGGGGATCCTCCCTCTCAGATTGCTCTTCAGAGTCATCTGATAGTGTTGCTTCCCAACGTAGCACCTCATAGCTATGTAGGGCTGCCTCAGGATCCTACCTTGTGAATCTCCTCTTTACAGGTAGCCCCCTCTCCTTGCAAAATACTTTTAGTTCCTTCATCTTGTAGATGTGCAGGTGCCAAAAGTTGACTTCCATTTTGACAAGGCTCAACAGGTGCAACAACTAACCAGAGATCCAACAGGTGCAACAACTAACCAGAGTTCCAACAACCAAATTCCAAAGGGAAACAGGGAAAAATAGTATGTGATTGTGTGATGGTCTGCACTCTACTAGTAGTGTACACCAATCACTGTATGTAAGACACAAATGCAAGTCCAGGTCCTCACCTCTGACCACCAATGTTAGAAATGGGGGTCTCTAGTTGGCAGAGGTAGGTACCTTTGTCCAAATATGGACCCTTACTTCTAGTCAGGGTAAGGGGGATACACTTCTAAAATAACCCCTGCTCATCCCCTTGGTAGCTTGACACGAGCAGACAGGCTTATCTCAGAGGCAGTGTGTAAAGCATTTGTGAACACATACAATAATACAGTGAAAACACTTTAAATGGACACCACACCAGTTTAGAAAAATAAGTAATCTTTATCTAAACCAAACAAGACCAAACGACAAAAATCCACAATACCGTAATAAAAATATGACTTTCAAAAGGTAGAAATAGTTCAGTTCAAAGCAAATTGCAGATGCAACACTTTTCACACAAAGTACCTTGGATGCGTAGCGCACACAAACCTAAAGGATCGCAGGGAAGGTGATGCGTTGGTTCCTTACACTCATTGAAGGTGATGCGTCGGTTCCTTGCTCCGGGGGAGGTGAAGCGTCGGTTCCTTACTGCTGCACAGGGGAGGTGATGCGTCGGTTCCTTAATGGAGAGGAGGTAATGCGTCGGTTTCTTACAGTGTAGGGAGGTGATGCGTCTGTTTCATACTTCGTCCCCCAATGATGTGACAGAACTGGCGCCATGATGAGATGATCCGGGACGATGCGTGGGTTCTTGCAGCCGCACAGCAGGGCTTGCGTCAGAATCGGTGCGGTGATCTCGGACTTCGGAGATCGATGCACTCGATAAGGTGTTCAGCAATTTCTTGAGCCGTGGGCAGGCGATGCGACGATTTCTTCGGTGATGCGTCGGAAACAGGTGCGGATGCATCACGCTTCTTGTTGTTGCATTGCTTTTCCAGCTCCCAACAGCCAGAACAACCTCCAGAGGCCCAGAACAGCTACAGGCACTTCTTGGCAGGTCAGAACTCCCAGCAAGGAAGTTCAGGGGAGCTGGTGGTGAAGTCTTTGTGTCCCTGAGACTTCAGAACAGGAGGCAAGTTCACTTTCAAGCCCTTGGAGATCTTCCTCAAGCAGGGGACACAGCAAACAGCAAAGTCATTTCTCCTTTCCTTGGCAGCAAGTAGCCACTAAAGGCCAACCCCAGACAGGAAACAGCACAGGGGCAGTATTTCTCCTCAACTTCTCCGGTTCTTCTCCTTGGCAAAGGTCTCTCTTGATTTCCAGAAGTGATCTAAAAGTCTGGGCCCCTTTTTTTATACAGGAAATCACTTTATTCTCTCCTTGCCCAGGGCTCTGAGCCCAGTCCAAACCAGTTCTGGGGGGCACTTTGCAAGTGCACAACAACCTCCATTGTCAGTGTGAGCCCTGGCTCCAGACCCACCACAGGGGGGCAGAGCCATCATTGTGGAAGGCAGACACAGCCCTATTCAGGTGCAGGTGCTACTCCTCCCACCACTCCAAATGCAGACCAGGCCTATTCAGCCTAGTGCTGACTCATCCAGACTCTCTGGAGCCACTGCACATCCCCAGCCCCTGTCACTCCTAGCAGAGGCACACTGGATGGCTAAGCAAGAAAATACCTACTTTCTAAAAGTGGGATTTTCAAACTCAGAATGTAAAAATCACCCTCACTAAAAGATGCATTTTAACATTCTGTGTTCAGGCATACTAAACTTTATTTTCCTACCTTGTTCCCAGGGGTAGTTAGGCTTAGAAAATGTTATAAGCAAACTCCCCATTCTATCCTATGGGAACAGATAGCCTTGCAATAGTGAAAACGAAATTGGCAGTATTTCACTATCAGGACACGCCACACACACCAGGGCATGTCCTACCTTTCACATACAATGCACTCTGCCCACAGGTGTACCTTGGGCCTACCTTAGGGGTGGGTAACATGTAAGAAAAGGGAAGGTTAGGACCTGCAAGTGGGTGCACTTGCCAAGTTGACATGGCAGCTTTAAACTGCGCACAGACACTGCAGTGGCAGGCCTAAGTTACATTTACAGGCTTCTTATGTGTGTGGCACAACCAGTGCTGCAGGCCCACTAGCAGCATTTTATTTACAGGCCTTGGGCACACACAGTGCACTGTAGTAGGGACTGACTAGTAAATCAAATAAGCCAATTATGGAAACACCAATCCATAACAACAATTTACAGGGAGAGCATATGCACTTTAACACTGATCAGCAGTGGTAAAGTGCCCAGAGTAATAAAACCAACATAAACAGGTCAGAACTGAAGGCCACAATGCAAATAAATCTGGGGATAAACCCGCTGTAAAAGCCAGGTCTAACAGGAACCATCTTCAGAGCCTAGTTGGAATTACTAGTGTGGGGGTTGGGGTGTGTTCCCTTTACTGTGCATGTATAATGTCTAGTATGGAATGTACATTTTCTGGAAAATATACGTGGAATATCGCATTCTAAAGCACACTAGGCCATTGGTCACGGTATAATAAGATATAACAATTTGCAAATTAAGTACATTCCTTTAGTTCATGCTCGGTTGATACTGCATTAGTCAGAACATAATTCAATTATGGTAGTTGAAAATGGAATGTTAGTAGAAGAGACAATTCTTTGCACCCAGGCTTAGGTGCAAATCTTAAAAATTAGACTGTTCCACCTGGGCTCCATGATTCTACGTAGTAAAGCTAGGTTTTATTTCCTGTGAGGTACTCTTGGTTGGCATCTGCTCATAGCCTGAAATGCAGCCCACATTTTGAAAAGTGTTGACTGTACAACATACATGAAGTACAGAAACTGATCATTAAGGATTTTTCAAGGTGCCCCCACAAAATAAAATCGATATCCAAACTTGCAACCTACCCATGAACATTAGTAACAGCAGAATGTTATATAGCAATACTCTTAGTGCATGAAAAAGAAACTCAGCTAAAAGTTAAGTCTGGATTTTTTGTGGATCGCTTAATGACTGTATTCCAATAGAATTCTTGGGTCAGGCAGAGAATCACAGAATAAGAAATATTGACAGACTACTCAGTAGTGGGGGTTGGATTGGAACTGAAAATAACCCCGGGCACCAAAATAAAAGTGTCCCCCATTAGCAAGTTAGATAGCTAAAAAAAAGTGGCCACATTTGCAGATCGGGCAATTTTAAATTCTAATGGCATGCAGTATAGGTGTTTTGCATCTGCATGACTAATCCTCAACCTGCTCTCACTGACATCCATTTTAAAGCTGCTGGAGAGAATGCACAATTCGTTGTTTGTGAATGTGTTTTCTGTGTTCGCATTTTCTCTTCTTTGTGTTTTTCCTTTGCAGAAAACAAGCAAAATAGAATGAATTTTCATGGTGATGTTTTTCTGGTGTTGAATAAAATGTACTGATTTGTGTTCACCCATAAGAAAGCCATGTGCTCAATGTTCCTGTATTCGCAACATATCCAAGGCCCTTTGTCTGGGACTTTGCTAAGCAGTGCACTGTGTATTGTTTTACTTCTCACACAAATGTCATGCTATTATTTTTTTCTTTCCTATGTATAATTATGCACGAAAGTAAGTGTTTCAAAATGTTTCTTGTTTCATGCATCATTGTTACATCGTGCTCCGGATCCTTCCACATTCCGGCATTCCATGGAACGTGTTGTCCGGTTGGAAGGCTTGGGAGACGACGGTTAATTTCACAGGCAGTTTCCTGGTCAGCTGCTAACTCCTAGCAGTGTTCCCATTTAAGAAAATAAAATAAGTAACTTACCTGCTTTGTTGGATTTTCATTTCACTAGTGATAAGCGGTGGAACTGCCAGGAGGAGAGCACCTTTGACAGGCCAGCAGTTTTCCCCCTGAGGCGGTGTGGGGGCATCCAGTCCAGTTTCCGGTTCAGCACTCAGTCAGCCGCCTGCTCCAGGTTCGGCGGCTGGGTTCACGAAGGATCAGTTTGGTAGGGCAAACATTTATTTGAGATTAAAGGCTGGAACCTTTTTATTACGGGGCCTAAGAACTGTTGAGCTTGAGCCTGCCACGTTCCCCGGCACGTGCAGGGCAGCGAGTCTTGCATTCCCTCTGTTTCGTCACTGCACAGGTGCACCAGCTTAAAGGCATAGCTGAGCGCTGTATCCTGGCAACTGGGAGGAGTTTCGTCATAGTGCAGATGCATCAGCTTAAAGGGATAGCTGAGCGACGTATCTAAGCAATGCAAGGGAGTTTTATCATAGTGCAGGCGGATCAGCCTGAAGTGGGAGCTGATTTTTACCATGCACTGCCAGGCACAGCTTGACACAGCTCTTTTACCAGAGGAGGAGGAGGAGGATACAGATACCGATGACTACGAGAGCGCCCTAAAAAAATTAGATATCAATGAAGGCAAAAAGGTTAATGTTGTGGTAGAGAAATTTGAATTTTTGCAGAGGGTTCAAATGCCGGGGGAGTCTATTGACAATTTTTTGGCTGATTTACGCAGATTGGCATCAACTTGTGAGTAGAAAGGATTTGTAGAGGAGGTGCTGCGAGATCAGCTTGAACTAAAGACTTTTGACAAGCAAATTCAGGAAAAATTATTGAACACTGAAAACGTGACTCTGTCGAAAGCTTTAGAAGTAGCTAAAAGGGCAGAGAATACAGAAGAAGGGCTTAAAGGCTGGCGTCTAACAAAGCTGGAAAAGTGGAGAAGGTTCAGGCTAAGTTATCCAGTACTGTTAAAAACCGAATAGCTTCATTTCGTGGAAATTGGGGTGATCAGAGGGCTACACATGTTTTAAATGTGGCCTAAAAGGGCACATTGCCACCGATCCCAACTGCCCAGCTGTAGGGCAAGTGTGTAGGAGATGTAAAGCTAAAGGACATTTTGCTAGGATGTGCAAAGGAAAGGGGATTCCAAGTTTCCCTAATCCTAAGGTGGATGTTATATGGTGGGTGATGATGACAGTGAAGATCAGGATGCAGAGGGGTTATTTTGCACATTGGTGAAGTTGGGGTTGTGTCTAAAAAAGTGCATCCTTATTGTACTATTAAGGAAGATGGAGTGGAGGTGCGCACCATGGCCGATTCTGGTGCGCTGTATACTTTGATTGGACAAGAACATTTAATGAAGTTTCCTCATCACAAACGTTTTGAGCAGGACATTAAGCTGGTGGCAGATGGAAATAAGCCCATAGAATTGTTGGGGTATTTGGAAGGGGTGTTGAAGTTTCAGGGTGTGGAGACTAATTCCAAAGTGTACATTGCTAAGGATGGGTCATGTTTGTTGGGGTGGCCTCAGCAAAGGGTTCTGAGGATCAAATTGGATCCCATCTATCCTGAACAAGTGCTGGGTGCTAGATCAAGTGTGAGTGAAGTACGGGCTGAGAAATGGCAGGAGAAGTTTCCTGAAGTTTTCAAGAATGAGTTGGAATTACTTAAAGGATTCTCCCATAAGATTGTGTTGAAGGATGGTATGGTTCCTAAGGTGCACAAGGTTCGGACTGTGCCTATAGTGATGAGGGAGCTTTTGAAGGCGTTGGAGAAATTGTGTGATTCCGGTATAATTGAGGCGATTGAGGCCTCAGTGGTTTTGGCCAAGAAGCCCAATGGGGACTTGAGGATGTGTTTCGACTTGAGGGATCTGAATCAGGTAATTTGGGTTGACAGACATCCTCTGCCTAATATCGGGGAAATGTTGGCGACGATCAAGGGTGCGAAAGTGTTCTCTACCCTGGATCTGTCGTCAGCTTATCATTCAGATTTCAGACATCTTAGGTCCTTTGTGAAGGAGGGTACAGGTTCAAGTGCATGCCTTTCGGCTTGGCGTCAGCCTCTGCTGTTTTTCAGAGGGCAATGCACAAGCTGTTTAAGGGACTAATTAAAGTGATGTATTTCCAAGACAACATACTTATTTTTGCTGAAAATGTGTCAAAACACGATGAGGTGTTGAGTATTTTGAAACGTAGTGAGTTGAATATTAAACTGGAAACATTTAAATTTGGTGTCAACGGTGTTGAGTATTTAGGTCATTGGCTGAATGAGAATGGTGTGTCTCCTAAGTTACAACTAGTGAGGGCCAATGAGGATGCTCCTTTACCTATGGATAAAGATCAATTGAGGTTTTTCTTAGGGTTGGCTGAATACTATTCGCGGTTGATTCCAAGGTTTGCGCACAAAACTGTGTGGATGCGGGGTTTGATGCTGAAGAATGCCAAGTTTGTTTGGTGTCCTGAATGCGAACAGGAGTTCAAGCAAATCAAGGGGGAGATTGCGTCTGTGCCTGCTCTCAAGCTGTTTGACACCTAGGACAAAAGCATAGTGTGCACTGATGCCAGTGCCTCTGGTTTGGGCGCTGTGCTTGTACAGCAGAGACAAGGTGGAGAGGTGACGATTACTTACGCATCCAAGCTGTTGAAGGGTGTGAATCGCATGTATTCCACTATTGAAAGAGAGGCCCTGGCGTGTTGGTGGGGAGTGAACCACTATAAAAGATTTGTGTGGGGATCGCGATTTGTGGTCTGCACTAATCATCACCCTCTAGTTGTGGTGTTCACCAACAAAGGGACCAGTAAAACTTCATCCAGGATAATGTATTGGGTTTTGCGATGATGGCATTTTCTTATTCTACAGAGTAAATGCCGGGAAGGAAGAATGTAGTGGCAGATTGCTTATCTAGATTGCCAGTGGAGTGTTCGGATGGTGATGTGGTGGATGATGATGGAGAAATGGTAATGGCTGTTTGTGCTATTTCGGGAGATCGTATTGAGCAAGAGGAGTGGCAGCAGGCGGTGAAGGAGGACAAGGTGTTGGAGGAGGTTATGAAGAACAAGTCCTGTGGGTGGCCTGACAAGGGAAAAGTTCTGGAGAAGGTGGAGTTGTTCCGTAACGTAAGCACAGAGTTGTCATTGGATTATGGTGTCTTGTTGAGAGGAGAGTTGTTGGTCGTGCCTGAGGTCTTAAGGTCAGAGCCTTCGTGGGATAAGAAAACTGGGCGGTCTCTCAAAGGGGTGTGGCCAATGTAATTAAGGGCGTGGCTTACAAACACGTACGCTAAAAATCTGTGCTTAGCATAGTGTGCCGCCCGACTTGTATTTTGCTGTTTGTCATTGCATCCAGATATATGATACAGCAAGTAACATCATACCTACAACAAGTCAGGACTATTGGCTTTGTAAATGTTTGTTAGTTGCATAAGATAAATAAGCAGCCACTATGGCTTGTATATAATATTGAAAAAGCTTCTACTTAAAGCCTTGGTGACATCACAACAATATTGCTGCTCCTGAGTTTCGAAAAGAGAAGGGAAATCCAGAGAGAAAATTACTCTCTTTAAGGATTTCCCTTCCCCTACAAACTCACCTGGCATGACGTCATGCCGTAACTTCTCCACTCGTGAGAAGTGAGCAGTGTGAGCATACGCACATCGATGTGCCTGCTATCACTGCAGTCCTGAAAAAAACAGACCGCCTGTGCCAGGGCACAAAACAGAACCCGATAGGGACCCGTTTCGAAGCCCCCTTTAAAAAACTGCCAGTGCTCAGCACCGGTGAAACCTGGCCCACTTAAAGCCCTGCTTAAGGTCACGTATTCTAGGACTGACGCATGATAGCCATGTGGGCATGAGTGCGTCTCAGCGGAGACTTAGAGCAGAATATTGGTAGTCCGGATTGATAAAGATGTGGAAAGGGAGGTCAGGGAGTGTTTGGCGTGTGCTTGAAGTGATAAATCACAGAAAACGGAGACTAATCCTCCAGTGGACGTGGAGAAGATGGATGCTCCGTGGAAGAAAGTTGATATGGACATTTAAGGACCTTAGAATGTGTTGGGTGCTTGTCCTGTGTATGCGCTAGTTATTGTAAATTATTATTCAAGGTGGCCGGAGGTGGAATTTATGAATCATGTAACGACACAGGACGTTATCAAAGTTTTGAAGAGATTATGGGAGAGAGAAGGTATCCCCGAGGGAATTGTGACTGACAATGGTGTACAGTTCGCGTTACAGGCTATGAAGGCGTTTTTGCTGTTGTATGGATGTAGAACACATCAGGTCATCTGTTTATTATCTGCAAAGTAATGGTCTGGTGGAAAGATGGAACAGGACTTTGAAGGAGGGCATCCAGTTGGCTCTAAGTCAAGGTGAGCAGTGGAGAGGGGCCGTGCGTAAGCTGGTATGGGCTTTCCACACAACTCCTAACGGTGTTACTGGCAAAGTACCTTTTGAAATTATGAGGGGAAGGAAGGCACGATCATTGCTTGTCAAAAGAGTGCTGAGGGAAAGGGATGATGATGAGTTACCTGGGAGTTCCAAGGGAGAGTTTGAGGGACGGTTGGCTATGGGGGATTGGGTGCGTGTGAAGAAGGGATCAATAGACATTAAGGTTTCTCAAGATTTTCTAGGTCACTGCAGATCAAAAGGGTGAATCGTTTTTCTGTTCTTCTGAGTGATGGTGATGTGTGGAATGTCAAGAAGGTGGTAAAGGTGCCTGATTGTCTATTAAAGGGAATATGGTGAAGCTTGGATGTGGACATGACATTGTGCTGATGAAGGGGTTACCTGAACGTGTGGAAGTGAAACAGACCAGAACTCACAACTTGCCTAAGCGGTTCGATGATTTTATCATGGACTGGTGAGAACCGCACAGTTAGTATGTCTTTCATGGTTCTTCTTACACTTTGCATAGTGTTCTGTAACAACGATCTTAAGTTTGCCTTCTGTAAGTTGTTGCGGTTTATAGTTGATATTCTTTGTGCATTCTTTTTCTTTTGCAAATGTTTCATTGTAAGAGGAAGATGTGTTGCATCGTGCTCCAGAGCCTTCCACATTCCGACATTCCATGGAACGTGTTGTTGGGTTGGAAGGCTCAGGAGAGGACGGTTATTCCACGGGTGGTTTCCTGGCCAGGTCCTCCCTCCTGGCAGTGTTGCCATTTAAGAAAATACAATAAGTAACTTACCTGCTTTGTTGGATCTTCATTTCAATCATGTTTATACGAATGTATGATGGTACAACGCGT
Source organism: Calotriton arnoldi (assembly GCA_963921515.1). Taxonomy (NCBI): domain Eukaryota; kingdom Metazoa; phylum Chordata; class Amphibia; order Caudata; family Salamandridae; genus Calotriton; species Calotriton arnoldi. The sequence continues at coordinate 1,247,208 of CAWUFW010002893.1, forward strand.
ACCATCACAACGCGGTATGTTACATCGCGGTAATGACAACGCAAGTCGTTACATCGACTTGCGTTGCAGGGCGCTGGACTTAGGAATAGTGTGAATTACTATTCCAACTCCAGTCTACGTACAGGAGGGAAGGTGTTGGAATAGTAATTCACACTATTCCTTAGTCTAGAGCGCCCTCCAGTGCAAGTCGATGTAACGACTTGCGTTGTGAAAACCACGATGTAACCATACCACGATGTAATGGTTGCGTGGTAAAGGATGTTTCCCGTTTATACAAATGATGATTTGTCGTTAGCCATGTGATTTCATTACAAGACCGGAGGCTACCATTATGCATATTTCTTTTAATGCTAACTCCAAGCAGCCACTTAGAAGCAATACATCATAAAGTGAAACAGATCTAGAATAGAATCTTCCAGATGAACAACAGCCATGCAGATAGGATAGTCTGCCTCTTTTAAATGCGGCTCCAGGCAGATAAGTACATTTTCTCTTCACTTTCATGTATGACCTATATCTTCTAGAATGAGCAACTACATGTGTATGTATGTTTTCTCAACTTCACTTTCATGTATGATCTTTATCTTCTAGAATGGGCAACTACATGTGTATGTATGTTTTCTCAACTTAATTTGTATACCTTTCTGAATAGATTTATACCTCTTTGACCTCAAACTCCTCTTAAATCTCGGCTCACACCTAACTGATTTCCAATTTATGGAAATCCTGCTCCCCCCTCTCCGCCCTCCCCCCGGACCTCACACTGCGTTTCCACCCAATCACGGGCTACCCTGAAAATACAGACAAGTCGGGAACACATAACAAAAATCAATAATTAAAATAAAAAATTTAAAAATAGAAAACCTTTACCCTGTCTGTAGTTGAGGGGCTACCTGGGCAACACAGTAAATCAACAGCTGATCGCTCACAAGCATATCCGATGTCAGGAAGTCTGGCAGTTGGACACTCCTGTGATCAGCTGCTAACTGCGACCGCAAGTACTCAAAAGCTATTTTTGCACCAAAAACCTCACTTTACAATAAAGGAGCAAAAAATGTAATAGACCTGATGTAACAAAGCCTTAATTTACATAAGCTCCTCTAACAAAGCCTTAATTTACATAAGCTCCTCTGAACCTTACTAATAAGTCAGGTTGCCTGCCTTCTAAGCCATCTATATTGATTACTAAGTACTATAACCTGTAAAGGAGTATAAAATCTAACATGTCTGATGTAGAATCAGATGGTCTTGAGGTACCTACCCCTAACATCGATAATGAAGAAATGAAAAAGATGCAAGATACAAGAGATGCACTCCTGCATGCGCAAAACACTCAACCAGGTCATGTCAACCCAAAAAACCCTTAATTGAGGAAGAAGGTAGCACTATTGAAACCCAGAAATGCCAAAACGGGGAATGCAAAAAAAAAGGGGGCAAAAGATTAAAGAGAAAGAACAACATTGAAAGAACAAGCCCCATGAGCACATTGGGAGGTCTAAGCACCTCAAATAATTTGGGAGGTCTACGCACCTCAAAAGTATCAGGTGTCCTTAGCGACACAACCTATCAAGGTGTCCAAAGCGGCACACAATATGTAAGTGCTCGTCATGATACACAAGATCTTGAAATTGAACCACAAGGGGACCATAACATGAACCCGTTGGATGAATACCTCCTTGACCTAGACCAGAATGATCTAGACTTTGAGAGTCCCCTATCAGAGGAAGAGCTCCCCTCATCCTCTAAAGAAATTATAACCAACCCACTGGGTGAGGAGATGTTCTCTCCACATAATATCAGACACCCGAGGAGCTCAGAATGGTGGCCCCAAGATCACGAAGCCGCATTCATAAAAAGATGGATTAGGAAATCCCCTAGAAAGAGAAACACAAAATATCCTAAGGGCAGAATGTCCCAGACCAGTGGTTCAAGAAAAGGTATGCCTGACACCCAACCTCGACCCAGAATTAATCAAATTCCTATTCAAACTGGGTAGAGACCCCAGGGAGGGCATGAAAAGGTCACTGAAGGCCTGCCAGGATCGCATGCTTGATATTTTAGGCCCGCTGATTAGAATAATTGATATGGCGGAAGACAGCCGCATTAACGGTACACCGTTAGACTTAGATCTACTTAGCTAAGAGGATGGAGTTAGACAACCCTGATCCTATTAGGGAACACGAATGCAGGGATAAATGCAAGCGACGAAGAGTAGTCCTTACCAAGATCAACCCTAAGCTGAGCGACATGGCTGACAAAGAACCCTCAGAAAACCCCAAAGGACTCCTATTTGGAGAGGACATGATCAAGATCTTAGGCAAATACGTTGCAACCTTCACAGCCCTAGACAAAGCTCAGAACAGCATGCGTCAAGTATTCAACCCTAGTGTTTTTGCCAGGGCTGGCAGAAGGGGCCACTCTACCGGCCGTGCCTACCAAAGGCCCTACTACAGACAATGAGGATTAGGTCGACTCAGATCTTTTTTTTACAGACTTGGAAAACAATTACACAAGACCCCTGGGTTTTAGAAACCATTCAAGGCTTCAAAATGGAATTTTCAAAAACACAGACACAATCCTCACCCCCAAGAAACCTAGTACTGATCACAGAACAACAGAAAATAGTAGAGGAAGAGGTAATGTCCCTGATAGAGAGAGGAGCAATTATATAAGTACCATGGGATCGTATGAAATTCGTAAGCACTCTCTTTCTGGTAGAGAAAAAGACAAGGGTTGAAGACCAGTCATAAACCTGAGAGAATTGAACAAATCTCTCATCTACAGATACTTCAAAATGGAGGGTATCTACCTCCTGAGAGACATGCTTCTAGAAAAGGACTGGCTAGTGAAGTTGGACTTGAAAGATGCCTACTTCACAATCCCCATGGCCTCAGAGTTCCAACCATACCTCCAATTCACATGGAACTGTTGTCTATTCCAATTCCAAGCTCTCCCCTTTGGGCTATCTTCTGCTCCCTGGTGTTTCACCAAGGTAATGAGAGCTATAGCATCCTTCTTGAGAGAAAGAGGGATACAACTGATTGTCTATCTCGACGACATTCTCATTATGTCCCAGCACCACTCTCAGATTCTTCAAGAGCTGAATACAGCAGTAAGTCTCTTAGAGAGCCTTGGCTTCATAATAAACAAAGAAAAATCTATCATGACCCCCTCAAAATCTCTGTAATTATTGCGATTCACTGTAGACACAGTAAAATCACTTTTGCTACTACCCAAGAAGAAAATCACGAAAATTCGCAAAGAAATACGACTTGTATTAAAACGAGACCTCTTGTTCCTAAGATAACTAGCCAGACTCCTGGGCCTCCTATCGCCCTCTATCCAAGCTATCTTTCCAGGACCTTTACATTATCTAGCCCATCAAAGAGTGAAGCCAAAAGCCCTCCATGCTGGACTATGGTACGGAGACAAAGTAACCCTAGACCACGAAGCCAAATCAGAACTGAACTGGTGGTTAGAGAATCTAGATGCCTGGAACGGCAAAGCCATTTTCGGAAACTTCCCAGAATTCATTCTAGAGTCAGATGCGAGCCTTCATGGCTGGGGAGCGTGCTTACAGAATCAGAACACGGGAGGTCTGTGGTCCTATAGAGAGAGCTCACACCACATAAACTACCTAGAGTTAACTACTGGCCTTTACGCTCCGATGAGCTTCAAACAATCCCTACAAGGCAGATTGGTTATTCTAAAAATGGACAACATATCAGCTGTGGCATGCCTAGATTGCTTAGGGGGTACAAAATTCTCAGACCTATCGAATCAAGCCAAAAAACTATGGATGTTCTGTGAGAACACAAGATAGCTCTAAAAGCAGCATACTTGCCGGGAAAAAGCAGCATCACTGCTGACTGGAATTCAAGATTCCTCCTAGACCACAGCAACTGGAAACTCAATGTGAAAGCCTTCAGAACTTTAAATCAGTTCTGGGGTCCAATGGAAGTAGATCTTTTCGCAAGCAGACCGACATTCCAACTGCACAAATATTTCAGCTGGATGCCAGACCCTGGTGCTCAAGCAGACAATGCCTTTCTCCAGCCAAGGAAAAGAATTCGAGCATATGCATTTCCCCCATTTGCGTGGTTTCCGATGAGCTTGGAATTAGCCTGCGAAATACCCTTTCTGCTTCCAGCCGCGTAAGGCCTTTTAAGAGACATAGATGGAAGGGAACATCCCCTAGTCCAGACAGGGACTTTGAACCTTCTTGCCTGGAAAGTGTCAGGAAATCTAATGAAATCACAGATCTTTTGAGACAAGCTACTACACTCCTCCAAGAGTCATGGGCTCCTGGAACCCACTGCAATAGCATCTGGAGAACTTGGGTACGCTGGTGCCTGGAGAGGAACCTGGATTGCGTGGAGGCTCCTATCGTACACGTAGCAAACCTTTTAGTTTAACAATATGAGAGAGGGCTTACTTACAGATCAATTAATTGCTACAGATCAGCTATTTCACCAGGCCACGCCCTAATAAATGGCAAGACCAAAGGGAAAAATGCCATAATATACAGAATTATGAAAAGTAACAAACTAAGGAGACCACCTAAACCTAAATAGGAAACCCTATGGGATGTTAAGTTACTACTATACCCTTTCACTACCTGGCCTGAGAACAGATATCTAGATAAGAAGAGACTTTCCATAAAACTAGCGTTTCTTCTATGCCTAATCTCCTGCCGTAGAGTATCAGACGTTAAAGCACTAGAAGTAACTCAGAGTCTATGACGCTTTTGGTGTCAATTTTGAGATTATTAAGAGAACTAAGACTATGTCAGATACAATTTTCAACACAAAGTTTAACGCATGCAAAAAATGTTGTGTGGTAGATTGTATGAAAGAATATGATGCAAGAATGAGCGAACATCATGCAAATAGTGTTAACCAATTACTTGTCTCTTTTGTGAAACCCTTCAAACCCATTACATCAGCTTCTATAGCAAGATGGGTTAAATATGCAATGCAGTCAGCTGATATTGACCTAAAAAGGTTCCAGGCACACTCAATAAGGGGCGCTATGGCTAGCGAATCACTTTGGAAAGGGGGTAAACTAGATGACATTCTTAAAGCAGCTGATTGGTCAAATTCTAACTTTTGCTAAACACTATTGTAAACCTATTAAACATATGTCAGATGTAGTGTTACTAAACTACCAACATGCATAATGGTAGCCTCCGGTCTTGTAATGAAATTGCGATTCTCCTAATAACATTACAAGAGAATCTGGATTTCATTAAAGACACGGAGGCTAACATTATCCCACCCTTCCTCTCCCATGGGTGGATACATGAATTACTGAACAATAGATGCTTAATTTATGATACAACCTTTATTCAGTGTATTGTTGAAAATTTCATACAACCTTTATTCAATGTTTTGTTGAAAGTTTCATACAACCTTTTTTCAATGGATTGCAAAAAATGTCATACAACTTGCCCGCTTTGATATTTCACCTTTCTCAGTTACATGACAACAGAGCACTTAAACTCTTTCTTATTTCAGATAACTCAACATAACTGATTCAGCTATGCTGCTGTTTCCGCAAGGAAGATGTTCAGAAAGAATTAACTCTGTGTCCCCTTCATTCAATCTTCATTATTTCTATCCGTTTGGAATGCACACAAAAAAGAAGAAAGAAAATGTTATACAGAAGAAGACTTACCTTATTACCTCGCATTTAAAAGAGGCAGACTATCCTATGTACATGGCTATTGTTCATCTGGAAGATTCTATTCTAGATCTGTTTCACTTTATGATGTATTGCTTCTAAGTGGCTGCTTGGAGTTAGCATTAAAAGAAATATGCATAATGTTAGCCTCCGTGTCTTTTAATGAAATCCAGATTCTCTTGTCATGTTATTAGGAGAATCGCAATTTCACTTCACACCATATCAAGAGTGTGTCTTTCACTGGATGAAACCCTATAAAATGTGCCCTTTTGGTATGTGTGCCAAACTTTTCTTGTTTCAGAGCAGTCTCAATGACAGACAGTTATTTGACTCTATAATTAGAATTTTTGCTTACTTTCACGAAGGCAAACTCCATTTTAGTCTGTGTTAGACCTGGCATCAATGGCAAGGGGTTCCCCTGTATTTTTGCCTTTGCCTCCTGTGCTTTTGCTGTGTGTTGGACTTCGTTTTGCTGGTCTAGATGCTTTGGGCACTTTGCCACTGCTGTTCAGTGCCAAAGTGCAGTGCTCCCTTTGTAAATTATTGTTATGGATTGGTGATTCCATGATTGGCATATTTGATTTACTAGTCAGTCCCTAGTACAGGGGACTGTGTGTGCCCAGGGCCTGTAAATCAAATGCTGCTAGTGGGCTGCAGCACTGATTGTGCCACCCACATAAGCAGCCTGTAAATGTAACACAGGCCTGCCACTGCAGAGTCTGTGTGCAGTCTGGTGCTGCCATGTCAACCAGGCAAGTTCACCCACTTGCCAGACCCTAGCCTTCCCTTTTCTTACATGTTAGTCACCCCTAAAGTAGGCCCAAGGTACCCCTGTGGGCAGGGTGCAGTGTATGTGAAAGGCAGGACATGCCCTGCCCTGGTGTGTGTGGCATGTCCTGATAGTGAAATACTGCCAATTTCGTTTTTCACTATTGCAAGGCTACCTGTTTCCATAGGATAGAATGGGGAGTTTGCGTATAACATCTTAAAAACATAACTATCCCTGGGAACAAGGTAGCAAAATAAAGTTTAGTATGCCTGAACTCAGAATGTTAAAATGCATCTTTTAGTGAGGGTGATTTTTACATTCTGTGTTTGAAAATACCACTTTTAGAAAATGGGTATTTTCTTGCTTAGCCATCCAGTGTGCCTCTGCTGGGATGTGTATTGACTGTCTGGCTTTGGAGTGACAGGGGCTGGGGATGTGCAGTGGCTCCAGAGAGTCTGGATGAGTCAGGGCTGGGCTGAATAGACCTGGGCTGCATTTAGAGTAGGGGGAGGACATTTTCTTTCACCTGAATGGGCCTGGTCTGCCTTCCATAATGCTGTCTCCACCTCCTGCCAGGAAGCTGCACCAGAGAGGACAGAACTGGTTTTGACTGAGCACAGGGCTTCCACCAGAGAACAAATGATTTTGCTGTATAAATATTAGGGCCCGAACCCCAGACTTTTAGATCACTTCTGGGAATCAAGAGGAACCTTTGCCAAGGAGAAGAGCTGGAGAAACTGAGGAGGAATACTGCCCCTGTGCTGTTTGCTGTCTTTTTGCCAAGGAAAGGGAAAAGGACTTTGCTGTTTGCTGTGTCCCCTGCTTGAGGAAGATCTAAGGGCTTGAAACTGAGCTTGCCTCCTGTTCTGAAGTCTCAGAGACACAAAGATTTCACCACCAGCTCCCCTGAACTTCCTTGCTGGGAGTTCTGACCTGCTAAGAGGTGTCTGTTGTTGTTTTGGACCTCTGGAGGTTTGCCGCTGGGAGCTGGAAAAGTAACGCAACTTTGAGAAGCGCGATGCATCCACACCTGTTTCCGACGCATCGCCGAAGAAATCGTCGCAGCACCTGCCCGTGGCTCAAGAAATCACCATACGCCAAATCGAGTGCACCGGTCTCCGAAGTTAAAGATCACCGCACCAATTCCGATGCAAGCCCTGCTGTGTGGCTGCAAGAACCCACGCATCGTCCCAGATCGTCGCATCGAGTCACCAAGTCTGTCGCATCGGTGGGGGACGCAGTAAGAAACCGATGCATCACCTCCCCACACAGGAAGAAACTGACGCATTACCTCCTGTCCGGTAAGGAACAGACACATCACCTCCCCTGTGCAGCAGTAAAGAACTGACACATCACCTCCTCGGAGCAAGGAACCGACGCATCACCTTCCCTTAGTGTAAGGAACCGACGCATCACCTTCCCTATGACCCTCTTTGTTTGTGTGCGCAACGCATCCAAGGTACTTTGTGTGAAAAGTGTTGCATCTGCAATTTGCTTTGAACTGAACTATTTCTACCATTTGAAAGTCATATTTTTATTACTGTATTGTGGATATTTGTTGTTTGGTCTGGTTTTGGTTTAGATAAAGATTACTTATTTTTCTAAACTGGTGTGGTGTCCACTTGTAGTGTTTTAACTGTATTACTGTATGTGTTCACAAATGCTTTACATACTGCCTCTGAGATAAGTCTGTCTGCTCGTGCCAAGCTACCAAGGGGGCGAGCGGGGTTATTTTAGAAGTGTATCCTCCTTACCCTGACTAGAAGCAAGTGTTCCTATTTGGACAAAGGTACATACCTCTGCCAACTAGAGACCCACATTTCTAACAGTCTGTCTGCTGATTTATACTTAAGACTTCCTTGACTTTTGAACTGAGTTGATTTAGACTAGCCATTTGTGAAACTATATTTAGGTCCTGGCTATTTATTTCCCATTTAGGTTGACCTTATGTAATGACCTCCCCCAAATGGCTTTATTTAATGCATTACTGATTTGAAACAAGACTAATTATCGCTGCCTTCTGTAAAGGTTTTCTTTATCGGCCTAGAGTCGCCATCCTGCGGGACTCAAATGGCCCCATCCTGCATCTCAATCCTTCTAACTTTATAGGTAAATTGTTGACATTGCCATATAATAACCCTTCTTTTGTGCAAGTTGAAAATACTTAATTAGGCACTGTATGGCAGTCAACCTTCTTCCTTACTACTCACTCTCCCTGTTAAACCTTCCTTTCCCCTGATTTACACCCGTACACTCTCACCTTTATTCATCCAAACGAAAAGGCCTCTTTCATCATTCAATCATCCTAATCTCAACAAGTTATTAATCCTACTAAAGAGCAACGAGAAACTGAAGAGACTACATTTCTTATTAATGATGAGCGATGACACTTGAACTCTACAATAACACTGCTAGTGTCTGTTTGCTCTTTCCCCAATGCGTATCATATTTACTAAAAGTTCCAACCACACACAATGGCAGTATTGTAAGTCACATAAAGGGTCAGGGCCATGAAGTGGTAGTAGGCCACAGACAGGCTGTCAGACTACTTTGAAATATGTAATGCACTGGACTGACAAAACTTTCTTTTTTAGAGTCTATGGTCATTCAAAAATACTTGGTCTAAAAATAAAGTATTCTCCCTGATTGCAAAGTACTTAATTTATAACACCTCATCTGAGCAAAATGCCGCACCTTTGGTTCTTCATTCTAAAATATCTGGTCTTTCACCATTCCCATCCAAAAAGACCTGGGTGCACATGTACTAAGCATTTTAACCACCTAAAATGATCGAAATCAGCATTTGTGACAGTTAAAATACTTTATCTTAATTATAAATCCCATTTTAGGAGTAAGACATTTTTTCCATCTCCTAAAATGGGATTTCGAATGAACATCGACTCAGTATCTGGAAGTGGCGTGTTGTAGGAATCTCTTTCAAACACCGAATCAGTATCTAATGTAACAAAATTTCGTGACTGAAATCCAGACGCAAAACATTGATATTTTACCGACATCTCAAAGGATGGGGCAATGCATTCGCAATAGTCCACATTTTTTTTTAAACACAGTTCAGTTTCCTTTAAGGAAAATGGGCCGCACTAAACAAAAGTTTACTTTATTAAAAGGCAATTGTAGAACTTCTGGTCTGCTAGACCCAGCAGGCCAGTATTCCTGTGATGGCCTCCAATGGTAGTGAGTCACAATTTGTGACCTGCCTCATTTTTATTCATAAGGTAGGTCAGATTGCGTGCCACTATGGTTATCCATGATTGGCATGTTTGATTTATTGGTAAGTCCCTAGTAAAGTGCACTGAGGGTGCCAGGGCCTTTAACTCAAAAACTACTAGTGGGCCTGCAGCACTGATTGTGCCACCCACACAAATAGCCATTCAAATGTGTCTCAGACCTGCCACTGCAGTGTCTGCTTGCTCAATTTTTAATTGCCATATCAACCTGGCAAGTGCACCCACTTGCCAGGCTCTAACCTTCCCTTTTCTTACATGTAAGGCACCCCTACGTTAGACCTAAGGTACCCCCATGGGCAGGATGCAGTCTATGTTCAAAGTAGGACATATACTGGTGTGCTTTACATGTCCTGATAGTGAAATACTTTTCACTATTGCAAGGACTAGCTCTCCGATAGGCTATCATAGTAGCTGCACCGTAACAATTTACATGTGTAACTTCCAAATGGGAACAGCCAGAGATTTGGCGTTTAGACTCTCTGAACTCAGAATTTAAAAACACACCTTTTAGTAAAGGTGTTTTTTAAATTGTGTGTTTGAAAATGACACTTTTAGAAAGCAGTTATTTTCTTGTTCAACCATCCTGTGTGCCTCTGCCTGTTTGTGTATTCACCATCTGGTTTTGGAGTGGCAGGAGCTGGGGAAGTGCATTCACTCTAGACAGTCACAAGGGGGGTTGAGGTGTGTCCTGCCTTTCCTGAGGGACTCCTAGCCAGGCTGAATAGACCTTTCTGCATTTAGAGTGGTGGGAGGAGTTTTCACTAGCACCTGAATGGGCTGTGTCTGCTCTGCACAATGCTGTCTCCAACCTCCTGTAGTGAAGCTGGACCAGGGAGGACAGAACTGGTTTTTACTGAGTTCAGAGACCCTTGCAACAAAGACTACAAAGAGAAAATGGGGTATAAATATTAGACCTAAAGCCTCAGAACATTAGATCACTTCTGGAAACAAGAGGCCCTGTCAAGAAGAAGAGCAGGAGAGATGTGCGAGGAGCTCTACCCTTTCTGTTGTGTGAGGGGTAGGTTGGCCTGCAGTTGCTGCTTCTATCTGTGGGCAGAAGAAAAGGACTGACTCTTTTTGCCCTGTTGTGGTAGCCTGCTTGAGAAGATCTCTATGGGCTTGTGTGTGCAGGGCTGGACTGGGAACCCAAACCAGCCCTGGTAATACAGCTGTAACGGCCAGGGGGGTGGGCAAGGGGGGTTTGCTAGTGAGAAGCATTGATTCCCGCTTTAGCACTGATGGCACTTTTGTTACAGGGAGCCAATATTGCAGCACTGCTGCAAAACCGGTCCCCAGTAGCAAAACCGGCCCCCACCACTCGAAATCCGGTCCCCACCCTTCAAGCCCACTGGGAAAACACCTGCTGCCCGCTTAAGCCAGTCTTGCACTGTGTGTGTGCTTGCCTCCTGTTGTGGAAGGCCTAGGGACAACAAAGTCTTCCCTGTGCTCATCTTGAAAACATGCCTGCCAGGTCTGCTTTCCCCCCCTCGCACCACCAGCACTTGAGGCACTGTGGAAGCATGTGCTATGTCAGGAGCTGAGACACTGTGCAAGCGTGTGCTGAGACTAAGGCAGAGGGACTGCAAGGGAAGAGTTCTGCTTGTCAGCAAAGCCTGTGCGTTCCAAATTGCAGAGCAGAATCCCCCCTCCTCGTTGCCTAGCAACCTCTGCAGGCGTGGCACATGTCGGAAGGCTGGGAGGAGCAACATGAAACAAGCCCTGATCAACAACGCGGACCAGCATCTGGGAGATTCCTGCGTGCGGCCCCCCTGCATTGCTAAAGCAACCACCCGCGTGCCCAAGAGCCACAGCAAAATAATCTGTGGCTGTCTGCAAGGGAGGCCGAGATGTCGTCACTGTTCCGGCCGCTATGAGAGAAAGCAGCCGTGTAGCTGGCCCCACCCAAAGTTCCCGGGACAGCAGGCCAGAGGTACATCGCTGCTCCACACCGTCTGACCTAGGGGCACTACATCAGTGGGGCAGAGGAGCCCTCACATGCCGTTTGGGAGCAACAGCTTCGGGAGCTGTGGGGCTGCTACATACGGGCCAGAGATCGACTGAAACCACCTTTGAGTGAGTAACCTCGTGCTCCCTCTCCTGCGAACAGATCCCTACCGAGTTTTATAAGACCCACGTGTGGGCTATTGAAATTCTTTTATTTTGGTACTGTGTATGTTGGATTTCTGCCATTTTGGTCTTGTCTGTATGGTGTCTTTTCTATGGTGCTTTCCCTGTGTTACTGTGCGTTTGGGTGCAAATACTTTACACATTGCCTTTGGGAGAAGCCCGCCTGCTCGTGCCAAGCTACACCTTGGGTGAGCAAGGGTTATCTGAAGAGTGTAACTCCCTTATCCTGACTAGAAGCAAGGGTCCCTACTTGCACAAGGTGCGTGCCTTTGCCAACTAGAGACCCTCATTTCTAACAATCATAATTGACACAGGGAACACTTGCACCTTAGCACTTATCAGCAGTGGTAAAGTGCCCAGAGCACATAAAACAGCAAAAAAAAGTTCAGCACACAATCACAAATACAGAAGGTAGAGGCAAAAATACAGGGAAAACCACACCAAGGATGCCAAGGCCTAACAGTATTATACAATCAATATCTTTTAATGAGAAACATGACGGTCATTTTCACATCAAGACAACAGAATCTGAGTAAGCAGTAACATTATTATTGGAAAAACCTTTGCTAATGTATATCAAAACTACATGCATGAACAATGTATACTGCCGGTTCAAGAATCCGTCAAGTGTGGACATAAGTGGACAGTGTCCCTCCACAATTTTTGGCCTGCCACCGGCACCCCAAGAATGATGTGCCCCCTTTATTGTAAACTGAGTTGTTCTCTTTTGCCCACGACGTCCGCTGTTCACAAGTGCAAATAGTGTATGCTTTTGCAGGCTCGCATACACTTGCAATGTAGCCTGACAGTGTTTCTATTTCCCAGACAGCATCTTCTTTGCTTCTGAGATTTGCACAGGAGGGTGTCATCTTTGGAGCTCTTAACTATAGAAGGAAGTGGGTACCATTTAGCCTTTCAGTTCTGTATTCTGGGCTTAGCGAGTGCAGAATACGTCCATATGCTTTTGTGCTATGCAGATAATAAGAACACCAACAGAAAGCAAAAATATTAACACCAAACCATTATATGTTTGCACCTATATAGGGATGCGTACATTCTGTTCATATATTTACTTGCTATATGATATCAGTGGCACATACACTTTACATAGGTCCATTCCCATAACAGTAAGTAAGTGGTAACATAGGGTCGTGACTCAATTTACTGCACTGTCACTTTCTAAGATGCCACTGTATTGGAACTGATTTACCTGCTGTAAGGTATGAATGCTATTCCCCTTCCTTCTTCATCACTTTTGCTGCTGTATATACCTCAGACAAAGCCTGTTTGGTGCTGTGTATTTATCTCAGTCAAAACTTGATTGTTCCTCGATGGTTTTACCTGGGCCAATGCTTGAGTAACTCTTTCTTCCCACATTCAACAACCTAATTGTGTTATTGTAGCGCTGTCTGTTTTGGGTTCCAACATTATGAAAGTCATCCCAAAGCCATTTTCACCCATCCACACCTCTCACTGATCTCAGTGTACTAGTATTCTACTTGTCCTGTTACATGGGTGGTTTGTTGACTACCTCATTTTCCTTCACTGTGCCACTTAGTACTGGACTCATGGTGATTCTACCGCTGATGTAACTTCTCTTACCCTTCCAAACCTTATCATTGCACCACAACCATGTAAAGGAGATTTAGAAGATTTCAACTCCCATCGCTTGCCAATTCTTCCCATCCACACTATGTCTCCTCTTACTTCTCCTGTGCACATATACACCATGACTCAACAACTTCAAAACATCAAGAAGAAAGTCAAATTCAGCATACTCAATGAAAACTCTGAGGAGCTAATAGCCGAAATGTACCTCAATCCTAGAAAAGGAGTATTGAACACAGACTTTCTATGCTACTCAACTTGCACCTCAGCCTGAGAAGAGACCCTAGTACAATGCTTTTCATCTCACACATGCTCAGCAATTCCGGAGGTCTCCACTAATGCACACCTTTACCCCTCACCATCTATATCTCTAACAAAAGAAAGATAACGATCAAGGCACACCACAACCGCCTACTCTTTGATGAGAGATTCTGGAACAAAAAAACTCACAAGTGCCAGAATCTCTAATGAGGTTACTCCTTCGCTTGCTCAATTAAGACCCTGTTTAACCCCTCTAAATCATAATGCCACTCTAAATGATTCAGTATTTATCACCTTCTCCCCAGGTGCCTTTGCAAATGATAGATTCGCTATTAAAACACAACTCTAATTCATGTCCTAATCCTGCACAATCTCCTTCCTCAAAACTACAACATGGTGGCCATGGTGCATCTTGACTCTCTCACCTTTGGAGAACGTTATGGAGCTACCTATGGCCCCCTTTAGATGCGCTAAATCAAGGTGGTCACAGCCTCTACTAAGTTGCCTGTTTGCACTATCTTCTAGAATCCTCCCTAGAATTTTCCAAAACGATGTCATAGACTTCACTCAACCCATCCTTACCACATCCACCCATGCTATTTTCACTGGAGATCTGAATATTTGGACAAATAACCCCTGAAATGCATGTAGCCAAAACCTACTGGAAAATATAGACACCATGGATCTTATGCAACTGGCCAAGGAGCCAACTCATGAGTGTGGTCATAGTCTTGATTTACTGTTTTCAATAATATTAGGGGTCATACCATGATTGTTTTGCGCAGACACGATTTCTGTTTTTCTGCATATCAGGTGTCTAAAGTTTAAACCTATGAATTCAGAAATTCTCCAAGTTTATACTTGAACTTTAAACCGAACAATTTGAAAACAGTGAGCAGAGATTGCGTTAACCCAGAGAAATTCCGATTTATATGTCTGAACTTTAGACACCCCAAGCACAAATAAAAAGGTGCTCGGCTCTGTGCAGAGCCATCATGATATGACATCTGAGCTCCAAATCTTTGAGTTCCTCCTACTATCCTGGTATGAACACTTCCTACAAAAATTCCATATTGAAAATGAGTTATCCAGTATGCTCTGGTAATTTTTTAACCATCCCATGAAACAATCTTAACAAAAAAACGAAATAGATGTTTTCACCCAGTTACTAAGTAAAATTGCAGATCCTCAACTCAAGTCTCTTGATGAAATCTCAGCTCACTAAGCATTCAAGTTAACCAAGAATCTCAATAATCTGGCTTTGTTGGGACAGAAAGTCCTCTTCATAGTAAAGACATGTACCCCTGCCCTGAGTGCCCTACTGTCCCATTGTCTGTATCTCTAATGCTGACTTTTTTGTTATAGGTGAACACTGATCATGCGTGTGCAACATGACATAGGCCTATCTCACGAATTGCAGTCTTGTTGGACCAGGAGGAGCACCCAAAACGCTACCCTCATAATAGTGGAAGACTACTACCTTCACTAGGAGGTTAAGCAGCACAAGCGTAGTGGTGGCAGCAGACTGTGTAGTGATCAGTAGTAGTGAACAGGACCTCTTTACCTTGTGTCACTGGAGCGAGGCCTACAGGTTCACTCACCTTTTAAAACATTCTGCTGATGTGTGCTTAACTCACCCTTGGCCTACATCTGGTAGGTGTGGAGTGCTACCCAGCGCAGGAGTTGTGATTCTGCATTGGTTGTGTGTCTCTGAATGGTACAGTACCGGGATGGAGCAGTACTGTGGAGTGCATGTGTGGTTAGAACATGTGCTGGTGTATGTATGCCGGAGAGGAATAAATTACATGAGAGATGTATTGCTGTGCAGTGCGTGCACAGGGAAAGCATGTGCTGGATGTATATGTGATTTTTGAAGTACAATACATGTAGGGTGAATCGTGCAGTGTGCACATAGTGAGTGTGTGTGCTGGCAGTGTGTGTGTTTGAAAATAAACACACCCTGGTTAAATATAGGAAGGCTTCAGTAATAAACAGTGAGCGCAGACTGAGTGTATGTGCTGAATGCATGTGTGCATGCATGGGTACAATACTTAAAAATATTAGTGCTGGACAGTAAGTGTGCTGTCACCTGACAGGATCAACGCACTACAATGCCATGCCTGGCCTGCACCTCGCAGCCTCCTCCACCATGAACGGAACTCTTCAAGCTCTATTTTAGAAGGCAACTTTTTCAGCAGAACTAACCTTGTCCCAGTGTCTGGCCAGTACTCCATCGTGGTCAGCCTGAACATGTGACTTTAAATTAAAAATCCAGATAACCCAAAACCACGCTTCTTGCCTTACTGCTTGGTCTAAAATGGCTGGTTCACTTCTGTCCAGCACTCAAATACCCCTCTGGTTCCCACTAAAGAAAATTACATTTTTCATTACTACCTACTTAGGGCCCGATTCACAGAACTAATCTGAGACAAAATCCTAAACTTACTACTTTTGGTATTCACAGAAGGCATTTAGTAGTAGTAAAGTTAGGATTTTGTCTTAAGTTTGACTTAAGACAAACTTAAGACAGACTTAAAACAGACTTAAGCCAGACTTAAGCCAGACTAAAGACAGACTAAAGACAGACTTAAGACAAAATTCTAACTTTACTACTACTAAATGCCTTCTGTGAATACCAAAAGTAGTAAGTTTAGGATTTTGTCTCAGATTAGTTCTGTGAAACGGGCCCCATGTGTATAAGGCACTCCATGGTCATATACCGAACAATCTTGATAAACTGTTCACTTGCTACCAGCTGTCCAAATATCTCAAATGTGCCAGCTAGGGCTTACTGTACATCCATAGAGTTATCGAAGGTTTGGTGGCCAGTCCTTCAGTTTCCAAGATTCATCCCTCTGGTACTCTCTTCATCCTTAGTCGAGGGTGGAAAGTGACTACCTCAGCTTGGTTGATCTTGCCACACTTGATGACACCAGTCGTGTTTTTCAAGCCTCGCCAGTCACATAACTAAGAGTGACTTCCCTTTCCTACCTATGTCCTTACACTCTATTCCTTAAAGGATCTGAACCTCCCTAGAAACAGATTTGTCACTGTACTTTCATCTACAGCATTCTTTACTTTATTTGCCTGAATAGGCCCATTTTCTGTTCCACCATTAGAATGTGGCCTTAATGCCTACTCATAGGGTCCCTCCTCATAAGTGCTCTGATGCCACTTCTCAGTGGTTTGCACAGCTTTACAAAAGTAAATACGTTAATTTATAAAATAAATAGAATTATGCTTTTGCTAATTAGTGACCCATCTTTTTCAGGTCTGGCTTAGAGACAGCGTTAGCTGTTTCAATAGTCTCATGTAATCAAACAAATTCAGAAATAAAAAATACATACATACATGCATAAAGGGGCTTTGGGTCAAACCTTTTCATTCACTGGCCGGTTCAAATGACATTCATGGGTTGCTTCTACCCTCTACAGCATGCATCATGGGGGAATTTGTCAGTCCACTTCAGCCACTGGCTCTCTTGACAGTGATTTTATCTTGGCTGAAGTCATGTGCACATCTGCTCACAAAAGAAGTGCACTTCATTAACAGGGCTGATAGGACAATATTTTACTTGGCCAATGCTTTTTCCTTTCCACTCTTTATTCATTTTGGATTTTTAGGCATACTTGTTTATTTAAACGATGTCTTCAAATTATGGTAATTAAAAGCAAATAGTACATTGTGTTAGTACTAATAGGAATCCTATTTTCCTGTGCATTAAAAAGAAAATGGATTAATTTATCAGTTCTAATTACATCTGCTTGCTGGGAAAGACCCTCACAATTCTTTTAAAATGATAGGTGATTGTTATTTTTTCTTGCACATTTAAATTTTTTATTGCAAGCACGTGGCTACCACCTTTGGTGCCAGCATATTTTCTTTTCTTCTTTATATTTTCGCAGCATATACGTTCAATAAAATTAATGTTACCATATCGCCATCTTGTCAAGGCCAGATGTGTTGGCCTTGAAAATGCTTGTTATGGGACTGTGGCCCGTATTTAGAAAGGGATAAGGCAGTGCTTAATTTGTAAAAAATTAAGTGCCGGGGTCCTTCTTGGAAGGCAACTGCAGCTTGCATCCCCCAGTGCCCCTTCCAGCGCTGCCAATGACAGTACCAACATAACACGTAACCATCACACTCCCACAAGTGTGACAATTCAGACTATTTAACGTCACACAATGCTCTAATAATGGTGTGAGGGGCTGGTATTATTCATTTTCTGTGTAAATTGACTTAATAAACACAATTGTTGTGCTTCTTTCAAACTTAAACAGACAGCGTCACCATGTGACGGATTGTCACTAGTGCCGGTGCTGACAATTAAGTGCCAAGCACCGGAAACCACCGGCTTAAATTAAGCACTGGGATAAGGTGCCCCGAGACTTTCTATCCTATTGCCCTGACACACACTGGTGATTCAGCAGTCATCAGGAGAGGAGATGTGATCCTGACCTCCGCTCCATATAAACTATGTGATTGTATAAACAGAAGGACGACACCTCACTGTTAGGTGGAAACAAACTCTTACTAAATTGTGAGGAGAACAGAATCTCAAACAAACAGCAAATTCAGCATCAGTAATTTTCGTTATTATTATTATTATTATTAAACATTTATACAGCGCATAGCTACCCTCAGGCATCCCAGCGCTAGCGATTAAGCAGACAACCAATCAACTTATACGGCTACTTGCTGGAAAAGCCAGGTTTTTAAAAGTTTCCGAAAAGGCAGGATGAGGGGTTCAGAGCGCATCTGTAACGGAAGGGAGTTCCAGAGCTTTGCCACATTATAAGCAAAGGATCTTCCTCCATTTCTCGTCCTTAGAATTTTAGGAACAACTACCAAATTGTGGCTGCGTGAGCGCAGCTCCCTAGAAGGCCGATAGGAAGTTAGGAGGGTTTTATTTATTTTTGGACCTTTTCCCCAGATTGTCCTATGGGCAATACATAAAGCCTTGAACTTTATCCTTTCAGGAATGGGTAGCCAGTGCATGGCTTTTAAAGCTGGTTTGGCTGATTGGGATTTAGGAATGCCCATGAGCATCCTAGCAGCACAATTCTGCGCCACCTGTAATTTTCTAATCGTTGCCTTTGGAGCTCCCAAGTAAAGGAAATTGCTGTAATCCAATCGTGACAATACCAGAGCCTGAATCAGAATCCGGTTGGCATTCATAGGCAGCAGCAGAAGTATTCTCCGCAAAGCTCTAAGTATCCCGAAGCATACCCCTGTCACCTTCACTGCTTGGTGGCCAAACTTGAGGGCATTGTCCAGCCAGACACCCAAGCTCTTTACTCTGGTTTTAGGGACAGGGGGCAGACCAAGACACTTTGGCCACAACTGGCCGAGCATAAATGTTGTGTATCTTTCTTCTCTATCTCCTTCTCAAAACTTTAAGATGCCAATGTGCAGGTCTCTCCGAGTTCCATTCTCAAATAAGCATTTGCAAACCGATAGGTCTCGCATTTACAAGCGTTTGAGCTGATGGCATTATGTAAATGACAATAGCTTAAACTCTCACAAATGCGAGACCTATAGCTTTGCAAATATTTTTTTTGTAAAAGCCCCCATGACGCGCTTACACATTAATAGCGGCCGCGCCCCTTTCCTTAGGCACGGCTCATACAAAGAAAGGGGCGCGGCCTCCATAAACGTGCAATAGCGGCATGGGGTTCTTTGATAAAAAAAATATAATTGCAAAACAGTACGTTTCGCATTTGCAAGAGTTTAAGCTGTTGTAAATTACAATGCCAATAGCTCAAACTCTCGTAAATGCGAGATGCCATTTTCCCGGGCTACTCGGAAAGTGAAAGCACGCATGGCTCGCTGAATGTTGCAGGAAAGCACGTTGTGCCTGCAGTAGGGCAAAACTCATTAAAGAAAATAGCGCTTACAGACTAAATAAAACATACCGTGTAAGAAACAGAAGAAAAAGGGCCAGTCCTCATGGGAGGTTACAAATGAAGACAAGGCAGTACTAAGGAGGAACTAGCGAGCCTATTAATGATTCAGAAGCCAGCATTTACAAAGGACAACGACACAAGCCAATGAAAAATATGGGTGAAGAGTGGGCGGAGCTTCAAGTCTCTACCTGAATACAGCATGCCTCGCAGAGCAGCGCATGCGTTGCCCAGGCTCGACCTAAAAATGAGTTTCTCTCTCCAGTTATTGGCGCACCTCCTCCTTGCAGGTTTATTACTGGTCACCCACACTTTTAAAGATTCCAGGACACACTAGTGTCAACATAAAGGTGTTTGCTTTATGGAGAAATTAGAGCAATCTCATCTGATTTATGCTGTGTGTGCTGCCAGCCCAGCTTTGTTGCAGCAGTCATGATCCCACCGGCTCCCCCTCAGTAACTCTCCATGAACGATGGGAATTGCTTAATGAGCTGCATTAACTTTGACCTCTGTAAATACATTCACCGCCCTACACTGCTTCCTCCCCATTCACTTGTATCCTTCCAAACAGCATTTAAATATGTTAGCAATCTACATAACTCTGCTATGTAAAAACAGTATGTACTTTTTGTGCAAGTTTATATCCGAAGGGCAAGCCTTGAAATGAAACTTACAGCTAAAGACACGTTGTAAAGTATACTGGGAGTGCAAAGCTTCAGCACTGGAATATCATATTTCTAAGTCATTAACGCTATTGTTAAGATGACTACTACTACTTAAACTTCTACTACCAGAAATAAGCAACCATTGGAAAAGCAAATAGATCTCGCCTATTTAAGATCTATTGGCTTTGTCAATGTGTTTTTTAACCATGTTGTACAGTAGCGCAACATGGCTGAAACTAAAAAGAAAACTAAAAAAAATCCTCTATGACGCTGTCAATGCAGGCAGAGCCATATCGCTTTTATTTTCTTTGCTGTCAGCCTTGTTGCATGCTGTTGTACAACATAGCTCAAAAACACTGACAAAGCCAATAGATCTCACTTATTTAAAAAAAACAATAAATTATCGCATGCGACCCTGCATGAGCTGTCTCAGGCACACCTAAAAAAGATGGAATTGATTTGAGTTCACACCTGTAATCCACACTTCAGACCCAACTCTCTTAAGCATCGGAAATTCTTCTTGATAATCTATGGTCAGTTTGTTTCTGGACTTGCACAGAAAAGCCAAAAAACAATGGAATTGAATGATGTCCATAGAAATATGCAGTGGTTAGGAAGCTTCTTTAATAGGCACCTGCCTATTTGCATCCATCAATGTTTTGATGTACCAATGAATCTCCTTTTCTGGGAAGGGCATGCCCAGAACAGAGTGCTGAGCCTGCTGTACCGTACTGATAAAGTCCAATGAGACCAAAACATCCCCATTAATTACTTACTTGTGATCGCCTGCTGAAGAACAGAGTTAGAGCTAGACTGTATTAGTTGAGGGGTGTGTCGAAAGGCACAGGAATGATTTTCATATGGATGACCTCCTTCGGTAATGTCAACTACAAGCTCTAAATAGGTGGCATTGAATGCGTCCAAGAGCAATTTCGAGTGCTTGTGAAGAATTGGTTGAACATTTCCTACCACCATTTTTTGTGGCAAACGTGAAATCAAACAACTTAGGGGGATATGTACAAGGAAGTGCGGAGCGTGTCGTTAGCCTCCTTGGCTTAACGACACGCTCAGCCACTTCTGAAACGCAAGGCTGCAACATATTTACAAGAATGTGGTGCAGCCTTGGGTTTCCCCCTGCGATGGCGCTAAGTTTAGCAACTTAGAGCCAACACAGGCACCCTTGCACCAGAGTGCAAGGGTGTCTGCGTGCAGGGGATGTGAGAAGTTGGCCTGGCATATGCTGTCCACTAATTATAGTGGGCACCGTGCACCAGTCCAAATCGACTCTTATGGTAGGTAGGTTAAAGACAACCTTATTGAAAGCTATCCTAGTGGTAGCTATGGAGAGCAGCCTTCAGGCTAAGTCTTGAAGGAATGTAAAGCAGCTTGTTTTACCAGTCTATAATCTCTTGAGTGACCAAATGAAAGAGCACCACACCAGGTATATATTCAAAATATATGTATTTATTACTAAACACACCCCTCTAGTCTCTTTATGAGGCTAGAGTTCGAAGTACATAGGTTATAAGATCTTAAATCACAGTAATAGCACAAATACACGTTTGGGCCCTAGGGGCGTACCAAACCATATACCAATAAAGTGGTATGCGAACCACGACTGAACTAGACACTAGGCCTAGAGCCTCTAGAAGTGCTTGGACCACAAGGAACCACCCAAGGTAGTGACACAGGGGACCCACGGGAGACGCGTGCAGTGTAAATACAAAACCGCGATACGCCGTTAACTTCTATGGAGAAAGTCGGGATCGGGAAAATAGAGGAAAGGGACACTTAAAAGAGGACTAGGACAAAACCCTTTGAGATCTAGGACTTTGAAGAGTCTCTACCCACGGGAGCACCGGAGTACTCGTGTTACCTCACCCAGGGAAGCCGGGTGCATAGGTGCCTTTCGGGGTCGGGTTTCGTCGTCGGTTCTTATGGCGATCTGCTGCAAAGTGCTGCTGGCGACCAGGAGAAAAGTGTCCGGGTGGATCCAAGAGTGGATCGGAGTTCTGAAGAACCTGAAAGCAGAGGGGACAGAGTCTGGGTCACTAGCCAGTGACCAGGGAGGCGATGGACAGATGCCCACCGATGTCGAGTGCTTCAGGTTCAATGACGGTTGTCTTGACTCTTCAGCCACGAGGTCCGAGAGGCGTTGTCGGTGACCAGGAGCAGGATTCGGGCTGTTGCTCGATGTCTGTCGAGTGCAGAGGTGTCGGCGACCAGATTGGACCCAACAAGCCTTGGCAACGGCAAGTCTCGAGTAAGATGTAGATCGTCGATGATGCAGACCAGCAAGGTCTGGGGAACTCACCCAGCGAGGGTAAGTGAGGGCAGGCCTGGAGCAATCAGACTGCCAAGTAAAGAAAAGATTGGCCTTCGTTAAGGGCTACTAGCCAACGGGCTAGCGACCGCGAAGGAGCCTCGTGACGCCGCACTTGGAGCTGGCTTACAGGACACTCGTGGAGTGGGAGCCAGTGATCTTCGGTGATGGTGGTGCTGGAGGCTAGGGCTACTCGAAGCCCAAAGCACGACTTCTTGGGAGACCCAGAAGATGGTGCACTTGCAAATGTGCTCGGTGTCCAGGGGTCACGGTCTCAAGTCACCCACGATAGCCACGGGCCTCAGCTTTGCTGGGGACTCAGGGTAGCCTCGGGGAAGTCTGAGAATCCACCTCTGGTGATGCGATGACTTCGGCGTCCGACGGGAGCTTCAGTGATGCGAACCGGACAGATGCTTCTTTGGTGCCTGCCAAGCAGGGGAGTCACTCCTTGACCCCAAGGGAGATTCTTCAGTCCTCTAATCGTGAGTAGAGCGTCGAAGGTCCAGGATTCTGTTTCAGAGTTTCGTCCAGGTATAATCTAAAGTCCTAGGGACTGGGTTCCTACCTTTATTCTAAAAATAGGGGATGGACTACTCTGTGGCCCCACCTATGGGTGGGTCAGGGCAGAGGGGTGGCTACACCCCTTTCCCTTTGTCCAGTTCGCGCCAAAGCAGGGGCTGCAAGCCCCTGATCCGGTTTGAACTGGGGTATGCACAGGGACACCAAATGTGCCCCCAGTGCAGGACTTCAAAGCACCCGAAAGTGCTCCCGCCCAGCCCCAATACACATTGTCCTGTCTGGGGAGGTGGTCACACCTCCCTGGGACAGGAAACCTATTGTCCAGGCCTCCCCTGCCGGAGTTTCGTCCAGCAGCAGGAGGCCAGACTCGTGTCTGTGGCAGCAGCATCCATTTTGTGATGCCAGGGCTCTGGAAAGAAGTTACCGGACTCGTCAGAGTTAACATGCCTTTCCCTCTAGAAGGGTGGAATGCTACCCCGCCGCCAGGATTGGCGGGGGGTAGTATTCCAAGATGTTTGACGCCAAACACGACATGTTTAGGTGCAGCCATTCCATAGTTAGCATTTTACCGCGAGGATATAATGTGTTTAAGAGTATATGGTCAGGCTGCACTACAAACAGCATCAGAGATGGTCTCCGAACGCTGCAGAGGGGCCCTGCTCATGCAGGGGCACCCTCTCACATAGGAACCATGCACTCTGCCTTTAGGATTGATAAGGCCTGCCTTAGGAGTGACTTATAGGTTTATATGTGTGTATGGATTTAGTGATATAGGTAACCTATACCACAGCAAGGGGTGCATGCACCACCTTACCCAGGCTGCAGTAGCAGACCTGTGGTGTCAGTTTGGATGGCCTACCAGGGGTGGCATAATACATGCTGCAGCCCCGGGCAGGCCTCTGAGGTACCTATGCCCTTGGTACATAGTATACCATATACTAGGGACTTACAAGGGCACTCCAGATCCCAATCAGTGATGTGCCTAAGGCACCTGGAGACCCTTTTAAAGAGGAAACAGCTAGGCTGGGGTTCTGAATAGCAGGGCCCCAGCCAGACTAATGTCGAAAACCAGTGAAGCATCAGCAAAAAGTGGGGGTACCCATGTGAAGCAGATCCTACTCTCCTACACAACCCCCCCAAACGTAGGGACATTAAACTAACCTTGCCCAGTTAAGTCTTCATGTTCTAAGTGGAAATACCTAGAGAGTCCATCTGCATTCGCATGGTTACTCCCAGGCCTATGTTCCACTGTAAAGTCCATCCCCTGTAGGGAAATGGACCACCTAAGCAGTTTGGGGTTTTCACCCTTCATTTGTTTTAGCCATAAGAGGGGCTTATGGTCTGTCTGAACCAGGAAGTGTGTACCAAACAAGTATGGCCTCAACTTCTTCAGAGCCCAGACCACAGCAAAGGCCTCCCTCTCTATGGCTGACCAACGTTTCTCTCTAGGGGTCAGCCTTCTGCTAATAAAAGCTACTGGCTGATCCTGACCTTCTTCATTCAATTGTGACAGCACAGCCCCTACCCCCAATTCAGATGCATCTGTTTGAACAATGAACTTTTTGGAGTAATCAGGACTCTGCAGAATTGGAGCAGTGCACATGGCCTGCTTGAGGTCATCAAATGCCTTTTGACAGCTAGCTGTCCACTGAACCTTTTTGGGCATTTTCTTAGAAGTTAAGTCATTCAAGGGTGTCACTATTGATCCATACCCCTTGACAAATCTCCTATAGTACCCAGTCAGGCCTAAGAAGGCTCTCACCTGAGTCTGGGTAGTGGGAGCAGTCCAGTCCATGATGGTCTGGATCTTGCTCTGCAAAGGTTGAACCTGGCCTCCACCCACAAGGTGGCCCAGGTACACAACCTGACTCTGCCCTATCTGGCACTTAGTGGCCTTGATAGTCAGGCCTGCCTTTTGCAGGGCCTGTAAAACATTCCTGAGGTGGACCAGGTGATCCTCCCAGGTGGAGCTAAAGACAGCAATATCATCTAGATAAGCTGCACTATAGGCTTCCAGTCCTGTGAGAACTGTGTTCACCAACCTCTGGAAAGTGGCAGGTGCATTTTTCAGACCAAAGGGCATCACCACAAATTGATAATGCCCACTAGGGGTTGAAAATGCTGTTTTGGGCTTTGCAGTATCAGCTAGTCTGATCTGCCAGTAGCCAGCTGTTAGGTCAAATGTGCTGAGATATTTGGCAGAGGCCAAAGTATCTATGAGCTCATCTGCCCTGGGTATTGGATGGGCATCAGTCCTAGTGACTGCATTGAGGCCTCTGTAGTCTACACAAAACCTCATCTCTCTTTTCCCACCACTGGTGTGAGGTTTAGGTACTAGGACTACTGGACTAGCCCAAGGGCTATCTGAGGGCTCAATCACTCCCAATTCCAACATCTTCTGGACTTCAGTCCTGATACAGTCCCTGACATGGTCAGGTTGCCTATAAATCTTGTTTTTAATAGGCAGACTGTCCCCAGTGTCCACTTCATGAGTGCACCAGGTGGTCTGACTGGGTGTCAGTGAAAACATATGTCTAAACTGATTGAGGACTTGCCTGCAATCAGTTTGTTGCTGGGTAGTGAGGCTGCCTGCCAAGGCTACACCATCAACTGACCCATCGTCAGGGTTCTGTGAGAGCAGGTCAGGGAGTGGGTCACTCTCTTCCTCCTGCCCTTCATCAGTAGCCATGAGCAAGCCCATGTCTGCCCTGTCCACATATGGCTTAAGTCTGTTGACATGGAGAACCCTGTGGGGACTCCTGGGTGTTCCCAGGTCCACTAAGTAAGTGACCTCACCCTTCTGCTCAACAATAGTGTGGGGTCCACTCCATTTGTCTTGGAGAGCTGCTGGGGCCACTGGCTCCAACACCCACACCTTCTGTCCTGGCTGGTAAACAGTCAGAACAGCTTTTGGTCATGCCAGGCCTTCTGAAGTTCCTGGCTAGCCTCAAGGTTTTTGGTTGCCTTTTTCATGTACTCAGCCATCCTGGAGCGGAGACCAAGTACATAGTCCACTATATCCTGCTTTGGGGGCTTGAGAGGTAACTCCCATCCTTCCTTCACCAAGCACAGTGGACCCCTCACAGGGTGGCCAAACAGAAGTTCAAAAGGGCTGTAACCAACCCCCTTCTGAGGCACCTCCCTATATGCGAATAAAAGGCAGGGCAAGAGTATGTCCCATCTACGCCTAAGCTTTTCTGGGAGCCCTTTAATCATGCCCTTCAAGGTTTTGTTGAATCTCTCAACTAAACCATTGCATTGTGGGTGATAGGGTGTGGTGAACTTATAAGTAACTCCACACTCCTTCCACATTGCTTTTAAGTACCCAGACATGAAGTTTGTACCCCTGTCTGATACTACCTCCTTAGGAAAGCCCACTCTTGAGAAGATTCCCAGGAGGGCCCTTGCCACCACAGGTGCTGTAGTGGTCCTGAGGGGAATAGCTTCTGGGTACCTGGTGGCATGATCCACTACCACCAGGATAAACCTGTGCCCAGAGGCTGTTTGGGGATCCATGGGACCAACAATGTCAATCCCTACCCTCTCAAAGGGCACCCCCACCACAGGTAGTGGTATCAGGGGGCCTTTGTAGTGCCACCTGCTTTGCCACTGGCTTGGCAGGTTACACAGGAGCGACAAAACTCCTTACTGTCTTCAGACATGTGGGGCCAGTGAAAGTGAGGGACAATTCTGTCCCAAGTCTTGTTCTGGCCCAGGTGTCCTGCTAAGGGAATATCATGGGCTAGGGTCAATAGGAAGCCCCTGAACTTCAAAGGTATTACCAACCTCCTGGTAGCACCAGGCTTGGGGTCTCTACTCTCTGAGTACAGGAGTCCATCATCCCAATACACTGTATGGGGACCACTAGCTTTCCCAGCAGCCTCAGCAGCAGCTTGCTGTCTGAGGGGTTCAAGGGAGGGGCAGCTCTGCTGCTCCTGGCTCAGATCTGCCCTAGAAGGTCCCCCTGTCCCCAAGAACTCAACCTGGTCAGGTTCAAGTTCCTCTGGGACAGTTCCTTCTTCAGGGTTGAGATCATCCCCCTCAAGGGACTGATCTTCCTCCTGAGCCAAGGGGGAAGGCACGGCCTTAACCCTACTACTCCTCCTCTTGGAAGGCACTTGGTCCATTCTTCCAGAATCCAAGGCCTGTTCAGTGCTAGACATTTTGGCTTGTGACCTGGTCACAGCAAACACATCTGCAGGGATCCCCAGCATTTCTGCATGGGTCCTGAGCTCCACTTCTGCCCAAGCAGAAGTCTCTAAGTCATTGCCAAGCAAGCATTCGACTGGTAGGTTTGCACTTACCACAACCTTCTTAAGGCCAGTTACCCCTCCCCAGGAGAAGTTAACAACTGCCAGAGTATGGTCTGTTCTGACATTGCTAGCATTGGTCACTTGGTACATTTCACCAAGCATAACTTGCCCAGGTAGCACAAGGTCTTGTGTCACCATGGTGACACTTGCCCCTGTGTCCCTAAATGCCAAAGCCTCTCGTCCATTGATTAAAGGCTGTTGTCTGTACTTGCCCAGATTACTGGGACTCATAGAGGAGGGCACATCCATGCCTCCATCACAGACTAACACAGCCTGAGTCAGTTCTCTAACTAGGTCAGAGCCCAACTCAGTTCCCAGGGTGAACCCTACTAAACCCTTTGCTGGAGCACTTCCACCAACTGTACTAGGGGGAACAGGTGCCTTAGGGGCATTGGTGGGTGCTGGACTGGAGTCTTTGGACTTGGTGCAATCACTGGTCCAGTGGGTCTTTTGCTTACAGACCTTGCACCATGGTTTTCTTTGGCCTTTACCCTTGGTAGACTGGGAATCCCCACCAGAAGAAGATTTTTGGGGGCCTGATGAAGACTTTTGATCTTTACCCTTCTCCCCACCCTTGTCAGAGTTCTTAGCATCTTGCTTCTTGGTTTCCCCATCTTGGTTCTGTACCTTCTGCTTCACCCTGGTTCTGACCCATTTGTCTGCCTTCTTTCCCAATTCTTGGGGAGAGGTCAGATCAGAGTCAACCAGGTACTGATGCAACAGCTGATTTTGACAGTTATTAAGAATCTGCTCCCTCATTATCAGATTATACAATCCTGAGAAGTCACACACCTTACTGCCCATCAACCAGCCTTCCAGAGCCTTGGCAGAACAATCCACATAGTCTACCCAGTCTTGAGTCTGTGCTTTTGGGTGTCTCTGAACTTCAACCTGTACTGTTCAGTGGTTAGGCCAAACCCATCAATAAGAGCACTCTTCAAGACCTTGTAATTGTCAGCATCCTCCTCTCTAACAGTGAGGAGCTTGTCTCTACCTTTGTCAGCAAAGGAGAGCCACAAGATTGCTGCCCACTGCTCCTGAGGGACCTTCTGTACTTTACAGGCCCTCTCTAAAGCAGTTATCCATTTGTGGATATCATCCCCACTCTGGTAGGGAGGGACAATCTTGCTCAGGTTCCTATGGTCATAGGACCTTTCCCTATCTCTAGGGACATGGTTGCCACCATGGGACTCTAGTCCCAACTTTCTTCTCTCTTTAAGGAGATCTAGGGATTCTCTATCTAAAGCCAATTGCTTCTTCCTGATCTCCAGTTGAGTTTCCTCATACTGGACCAGTCTCTTTCTTCTCTCATGAGAGGATTCCCTCCTGTGAGAAGAAACAGAGCTCCCTATGGAGGTGCCAGAGTGGTTAGACTCCTGAGAAGGAGACCTAGACTTTCTGAGCACACTCATAATCCTTCCTGGGGGACAAAGGTGTGGTTCTCTAGATCCTCATCTTCATCTTCCCCAGAAGGGATTGGGTTCTCCAGGTCAGGGTCATTGTCACCCTCCTGGTCAGTTTCAGAGGGGGCTGGGGGTAGTGGTACCCCTGGCCCCTTCCTCATCTGCTGGCCCACCCTCTGCTCCTACCCCTTCAGTCTCTGAAGACTTACTAAGATCATAAGCCACCAACAACTCCTGGAGGTGTTGGGTGGTGGGACTTTGGCCTGTCCTTAATTTCCTCACGTTACACAAAGCTCTCAGTTCCAAGAATGGGAGTGTGTCATACTTGGAGGGGGAAGCTCAATGGCTTCCTGCAGGGCATCTTTGGATCCTGCTTTTAAAGACATTACTAGTGTGGTGTGGTGTATGCACTACCTACTCTAGTGTGGCCTACTAAACTCTCTTGAGTTGTAGAAAGGGTTGTGCTATCCCTTCACACACAACTCTAAGTTCAGTAGAACTTACTGATATTCTAAGCTTAAATTATATGTACCTTAGGTACCTTTAGTGGTTTTCAGTTGATCAATTCAATTGAGATTATCCGGTAAAACAATAGCAAGCTGGAATCCCACACGCTGCACACCAATGTGAGAAGTTGGCCTGGCATATGCTGTCCACTAATTATAGTGGGCACCGTGCACCAGTCCAAATCGACTCTTATGGTAGGTAGGTTAAAGACAACCTTATTGAAAGCTATCCTAGTGGTAGCTATGGAGAGCAGCCTTCAGGCTTGTTTTACCAGTCTATAATCTCTTGAGTGACCAAATGAAAGAGCACCACACCAGGTATATATTCAAAATATATGTATTTATTACTAAACACACCCCTCTAGTCTCTTTATGAGGCTAGAGTTCGAAGTACATAGGTTATAAGATCTTAAATCACAGTAATAGCACAAATACACGTTTGGGCCCTAGGGGCGTACCAAACCATATACCAATAAAGTGGTATGCGAACCACGACTGAACTAGACACTAGGCCTAGAGCCTCTAGAAGTGCTTGGACCACAAGGAACCACCCAAGGTAGTGACACAGGGGACCCACGGGAGACGCGTGCAGTGTAAATACACAACCGCGATACGCCGTTAACTTCTATGGAGAAAGTCGGGATCGGGAAAATAGAGGAAAGGGACACTTAAAAGAGGACTAGGACAAAACCCTTTGAGATCTAGGACTTTGAAGAGTCTCTACCCACGGGAGCACCGGAGTACTCGTGTTACCTCACCCAGGGAAGCCGGGTGCATAGGTGCCTTTCGGGGTCGGGTTTCGTCGTCGGTTCTTATGGCGATCTGCTGCAAAGTGCTGCTGGCGACCAGGAGAAAAGTGTCCGGGTGGATCCAAGAGTGGATCGGAGTTCTGAAGAACCTGAAAGCAGAGGGGACAGAGTCTGGGTCACTAGCCAGTGACCAGGGAGGCGATGGACAGATGCCCACCGATGTCGAGTGCTTCAGGTTCGATGACGGTCGTCTTGACTCTTCAGCCACGAGGTCCGGGAGGTGTTGTCGGCGACCAGGAGCAGGATTCGGGCTGTTGCTCGATGTCTGTCGAGTGCAGAGGTGTCGGCGACCAGATTGGACCCAACAAGCCTTGGCAACGGCAAGTCTTGAGTAAGATGTAGATCGTCGATGATGCAGACCAGCAAGGTCTGGGGAACTCACCCAGCGAGGGTAAGTGAGGGCAGGCCTGGAGCAACCAGACTGCCAAGTAAAGAAAAGATTGGCCTTCGTTAAGGGCTACTAGCCAACGGGCTAGCGACCGCGAAGGAGCCTCGTGACACCGCACGTGGAGCTGGCTTACAGGACACTCGTGGAGTGGGGGCCAGTGATCTTTGGTGCAGGTGGTGCTGGAGGCTAGGGCTACTCGGAGCCCGAAGCACGACTTCTTGGGAGACCCAGAAGATGGTGCACTTGCAAATGTGCTCGGTGTCCAGGGGTCACGGTCTCAAGTCACCCACGATAGCCACGGGCCTCAGCTTTGCTGGGGACTCAGGGTAGCCTCGGGGAAGTCTGAGAATCCACCTCTGGTGATGCGATGACTTCGGCGTCCGACGGGAGCTTCAGTGATGCGAACCGGACAGATGCTTCTTTGGTGCCTGCCAAGCAGGGGAGTCACTCCTTGACCCCAAGGGAGATTCTTCAGTCCTCTAATCGTGAGTAGAGCGTCGAAGGTCCAGGATTCTGTTTCAGAGTTTCGTCCAGGTATAATCTAAAGTCCTAGGGACTGGGTTCCTACCTTTATTCTAAAAATAGGGGATGGACTACTCTGTGGCCCCACCTATGGGTGGGTCAGGGCAGAGGGGTGGCTACACCCCTTTCCCTTTGTCCAGTTCGCGCCAAAGCAGGGGCTGCAAGCCCCTGATCCGGTTTGAACTGGGGTATGCACAGGGACACCAAATGTGCCCCCAGTGCAGGACTTCAAAGCACCCGAAAGTGCTCCCGCCCAGCCCCAATACACATTGTCCTGTCTGGGGAGGTGGTCACACCTCCCTGGGACAGGAAACCTATTGTCCAGGCCTCCCCTGCCGGAGTTTCGTCCAGCAGCAGGAGGCCAGACTCGTGTCTGTGGCAGCAGCATCCATTTTGTGATGCCAGGGCTCTGGAAAGAAGTTACCGGACTCGTCAGAGTTAACATGCCTTTCCCTCTAGAAGGGTGGAATGCTACCCCCGCCGCCAGGATTGGCGGGGGGTAGTATTCCAAGATGTTTGACACCAAACACGACATGTTTAGGTGCAGCCATTCCATAGTTAGCATTTTACCGCGAGGATATAATGCGTTTAAGAGTATATGGTCAGGCTGCACTACAAACAGCATCAGAGATGGTCTCCGAATGCTGCAGAGGGGCCCTGCTCATGCAGGGGCACCCTCTCACATAGGAACCATGCACTCTGCCTTTAGGATTGATAAGGCCTGCCTTAGGAGTGACTTATAGGTTTATATGTGTGTATGCATTTAGTGATATAGGTAACCTATACCACAGCAAGGGGTGCATGCACCACCTTACCCAGGCTGCAGTAGCAGACCTGTGGTGTCAGTTTGGATGGCCTACCAGGGGTGGCATAATACATGCTGCAGCCCCGGGCAGGCCTCTGAGGTACCTATGCCCTTGGTACATAGTATACCATATACTAGGGACTTACAAGGGCACTCCAGATCCCAATCAGTGATGTGCCTAAGGCACATGGAGACCCTTTTAAAGAGGAAACAGCTAGGCTGGGGTTCTGAATAGCAGGGCCCCAGCCAGACTAATGTCGAAAACCAGTGAAGCATCAGCAAAAAGTGGGGGTACCCATGTGAAGCAGATCCTACTCTCCTACAGGGGAGGATTGTTTATGTGTAGGAAGGTGTCCCTTCCTGCACATAAACAATCCTAAAATGCAATTCTGTCACTTTCATGTGTGCTGCTTCATGCAGCACACATGAAAGTGACAAAATGGCATTTTTTTAAAGGTTTGTTTATGTACAGGAAGGGACACCTTCCTGTACATAAACAAACCACGGCATTTTGCTTTTTCCATGTGTGCTGCACAAGGCAGCACACATGGAAAAAAGCAAAAACGAGGAGAAAGAATGCATTTCTCCTCGTTTCTCCAACTTAAGACCAGGGCTTTCTTGGTCTTAATTTTGGCGCTACCTCCAATGTACGCCATCCTTGTACATAGGGGGCAGCGTCAAATACAATGGGTGTTGCAGTGGAACGCCCACCACAACACCCACTGCACGCCCCTTTCACGCTAACCATAGTGTGAAAGGGTGCCTTATGTACAAGGTAGCGTTAAGCCACGTTAAGTGGCTTAACGCTGCCTTGTACATAAGGCGCAGCCCCTAACGCCACCACAACGTCCGTAAAAGTGACGCTGTGATGGCGATAGGGGCTTGTACATATGCCCCTTAGTCTGATTATGTAGTTTTGGGCTGTGGATGAAAATCCTAAATCAACTAACAAATCCTGCATTAAAGAGCAAACAACGTTGGAGTATCTGAGTGCCCTGACCTGTGCTTGCAATAAGCGGGAAGAGATGAACAACAAAATCTCGCTGGGGTAATTGTGCGAAGATGTAAATTGTTTTTACCTTAGAGCACTTCAACATTTTCATATTTTCTTGTTAAAAAAACATCAGATATAACTGCCATAACCTTTTCAGCCCTGCCTGTAATACTCAAAAAGGTTCATTAATATAATGTATTCATTCCAATGACCACAGCTTCCTTTTTGTGCAAACACACATTTATTTATTTATTTAGAGCTTCCTCTGCACCAGAAGCCGCTTAAATCACTGAATTGAAAAGAATAAAAAAGTAACTGAAAGAAAATAAAAACATGAGTGGCAGAAAATGAAAACGTGAGTGGCAGAGTGCAGTCGGGTACATATGTTGAACACACATCAAGGATTCTTCTGTCGCTCCATTTAAAACAACCAATGTTGTTCTCTTCTCACATCCACTGTATCATTCGATTCTCATCTCTGAATAAAGCAGGCCACACTTACACATTCGCCTCCCCAGAGCACGGATATCAGCAGGGTGTAACAGAATGAGCCCTGGCCCTCTGGTAAACACTGGGAGTTCACTCTTAGCCAAATCTGTAGTCACTATGCTGCTGCTCGCACTTTGCCAGATGCGCCTGTAGATTTTATCAACTTGATTTACATTAACAGTCTGCGGGCCCCCCAGTGTGCTTCCCTCAGGCGATGAGATCGAAGTTAAATGCTTAGAACATTCAGTTGGTGCTAGTCATACGGGGCTTTACCGAGAGATTACAAGTGTGCTCGGGTGGTGACAAAAAGACATAAACAAACACAGTCGGATGTTTGTCTCGGACTGCCCAGGCGAGACTGGCAAGTCATTTTTATTTATGACAATGCGTCAAGGAAAAACTATGACTTGCCTAAGCAAAGCACGGCCTTACGGTCAGGGCTGCCGACTTTGGAAGTGTTCGAGTTCCAGCGTCGGCTCAACATCCTGTGATCTTAGGCACATAACATAATCTCCCCATGCTTAATAAAAGCATGTGACCTTGTGTAACATAACTCGTGCTCCCAGAGCGCTCTAATGCCTTTGGGTCGAGTTTACGTTATACATAAAAAACACAGAAGCACACAGGCTAGAAGTGGAGTGGAGATTGGGCAGAAGCACTCTTTGCTTTAAGGTGAGATTAGATGGGATGTAGTTGGGTGAGACGGGCTCCTAGAGAAGCAAACATGGAAGACATCTGCATAAAGCCTGCACTCTCATGAAGTGCTTGGGAGAACAAAAAGAGTGCCTGAAAAGCAAGCAAGTTTGGAAGAACTGAAGGAGCCAATCAGAGAGCTGGCAAAAAGGCTATGCTCAATGGGAGTGACAAAGGCATGCTGGAGCGGCTAATACAAACAGGCCCAGCACAAAAAAACAAGAATCTGTGATTGACAAAACAGAAAGACAACAGTAAGCAATGGGCGACATGCATTCCAAGGTCAGTTTAGACTCATGGCATGGGTACTCAACAACATCCTCCCAGGGGGCCACAAAGTGTGGTTTGTGGTGTGCCCGAGGGCCCCAGTGATGCCAGCAGGGTGGGAGAGTGTCTTTGCAGGGAAGGAGGTAAGCTGGGCATAGTGGAAGCAAAGCATGTACATGGTGTGGTCATGGAGGTATTTTGAGGGTTTCATTCCATACTGCCCTCTAAATTAAGCCCCTAGTCTCTAGAAGAGTCATAGATTTGACAATATTGTGTTTTGGTATATATGAGCTGCTATCCCTCTCCTGCATCTTGGGGTAAGCCTTCTCTGCCTGCTAACTCTACCTTGGGATAGTCAAGTGTAAAAAGGAAGCAACTTGATTATTGAATTGGAGTGAAAGAAAATTGCACAATGGGAAGCCAGAAAACTTGTAACCAGTCCCAGCTTCCCCACTTGACCAAATTGTTTTATCCTAGGCAATTGTATTATTTCACTTTGCTTCCTTTTTCTTCATCATCACATATAAGAGCACCTTGAAATACATGAGCTATGGATGAACAATGTACAAAACGTCCTTTGTGTTTGACTTCCTAAACTATAATGTTGTCCATGCATAATAGTGCAAGACACCCAGAGGAGTCCACACAACAATTCACTTGCCTCTTAGTTTACAATTGGCATTGCTGTCAGGGTGGTGGGAGGCATGAACGTTTCTACGTTCATTTTTTAAAACCATCTCCTTTAAAAAATGTTTCTCAATGCACTGATATAATCTGATGTACAAAGGTAAAATCACCATGTTAATGAAATACACTTTTATGAATTTTTATGACTTTTATGAATTTTAAATAGGCTTTTATCGATACAAGTTTGATGCTAGACATCTTAAAAGTACAAGTTTTGATAAAGTCAGTGGTGCAGGACACATTTGCTTCTTTTTTAACTTTATGTAGGTGTAAATAAACAATTAACCGTTTATTTAACATAAATTAATTATACCAGCCCAGTGCTGTCGTTCAGCAGGCATTATTGTGAAGGTCAGGAGGGCCCCATGTGAAGGTCAGGAGGGGCGCAAGTGCCCCCCCAGCCTGGTCTTTGAGTATCACTGGGTCAGAGCATGTCCCTAAAATGTCTTAGGCTTCGATCTAAAAAATACTAAAGAGATCTGAGCTACAGAGAGAGTCAGAGAGGCTGAGCGTAAGTGAGCAAGTTAGTGTGCGAGTGAGTGACAGCATGAACAAGTGTGAACCGAGAGAGCAGCTTAAAAGACAGGGTGTGCTACAAAGAGTGGACGATTTGGAGAGGGTGTGAGGAGGCAGGGTGAGTTGAGTAAATGAAGACAGAAACTGGGGGCAGTGATTATAGGTAGTGAGAGGGCAACTAAGGGCGAAACTGTGACTAATTGAGCCAGAGGATGCTACACTAAGAGAGAAACAGTGTGTAAGGGAGCCATAGGATAGGATACTAAGGGCGAAAGAGCATGTAAGGAAGCCGGAGGATGAGATATTAAGAGAGAAAGAGTGTGTAAGGGAGCTGGAGGATGGTATACTAAGAGAGAAATAGTGTGTAAGGGAGCTGGAGGATGAGATACTAAGAGAGAAAGAGTGTGTAAGGGAGCTGGAGGATGAGATAATAAGAGAGAAAGAGTGTGTAAGGGAGCTGGAGGATGAGATACTAAGAGAGAAAGTGTGTAAGGGAGCCGGAGGATAGGATACTAATGGCGAAAGAGCATGTAAGGAAGCTGGAGGATGAGATTCTAAAAGAGAAAAAGTGTGTAGGGGAGCTTTGGGATAGGATACAATGAGAAAAAGGGTGTAAGGGAGCTGGAGGATGGGATACTAAGAGAGTATGTGTGTAAGGGAGCCGGAGGATAGGATACTAAGGGCGAAAGAGCATGTAAGGAAGCCAGAGGATGAGTTACTAAGAGAGAAAGAGCATGCAAGGGAGCTGGAGGATGGGATACTAAGAGAGAAAGAGTGTGTAAGGGAGCTGGAGGTTGAGATACTAAGAGAGAAAGAGTGTGTAAGGGAGCTGGAGTATGAGATACTAAGAGAGAAAGAGTGTAAGGGAGCTGGAGGATGAGATACTAAGAGAAAAAAGAAGAGTGTGTAAGGGAGCTGGAGGATGAGATACTAAGAGAGAAAGAGTGTGTAAGGGAGCTGGAGGATGAGATACTAAGAGAGAAAGAGTGTGTAAGAGAGCTGGAGGATGAGATAATAAGAGAGAAAGAGTGTGTAAGGGAGCTGGAGGATGAGATACTAAGAGAGAAAGAGTGTAAGGGAGCCGGAGGATGAGATACTAAGAGAGAAAGAGTGTGTAAGGGAGCTGGAGGATGAGATACTAAGAGGGAAAGTGTGAAAGGGAGCCGGAGGATAGGGTACTAAGGGCGAAAGAGCATGTAAGGAAGCCGGAGTATGCATTACTAAGAGAGAAAGAGTGTGTAAGGGAGCTGTGGGTTGGGATACAATGAGAGAAAGAGTGTGTAAGGGTGCTGGAGGACGGGATACTAAGAGAGAAAGAGTGTGTAAGGGAGATGGAGGATGAGATACTAAGGGCCCGATTCACAGAACTAACTTAAGACAAAATCCTAAACTTACTACCATTTTGGTATTCACAGAAGGCACTTACTCATTAATGAGTAAGTGCCTTCTGTGAATACCAAAATGAGTAAGTTAAACAAAATGAGTAAGTTACTCAAAATGAGTAAGTTACTAATTTTGGTATTCACAGAAGGCACTTACTCATCAATGAGTAAGTGCCTTCTGTGAAAACCAAAATGGTAGTAAGTTTAGGATTTTGTCTTAAGGTAGTTCTGTGAATCGGGCCCTAAGAGAGAAAGAGTGTGTAAGGGAGCTGGAGGATGAGATAATAAGAGAGAAAGAGTGTGTAAGGGAGCTGGAGGATGAGATACTAAGAGAGAAAGTGTGTAAGGGAGCCGTAGGATAGGATACTAATGGCGAAAAAGCCTGTAAGGAAGCCGGAGGATGAGATACTAAGAGAGAAAAAGTGTGTAAGGGAGCTTTGGGATAGGATACAATGAGAAAAAGGGTGTAAGGGAGCTGGAGGATGGGATACTAAGAGAGTATGTGTGTAAGGGAGCTGGAGGATAGGATACTAAGGGCGAAAGAGCATGTAAGGAAGCCAGAGGATGAGATACTAAGAGAGAAAGAGCGTGCAAGGGAGCTGGAGGATGGGATACTAAGAGAGAAAGAGTGTGTAAGGGAGCTGGAGGATGGGATACTAAGAGAGAAAGAGTGTGTAAGGGAGCTGGAGGTTGAGATACTAAGAGAGAAAGAGTGTGTAAGGGAGCTGGAGTATGAGATACTAAGAGAGAAAGAGTGTAAGGGAGCTGGAGGATGAGATACTAAGAGAGAAAGAGTGTGTAAGGGAGCTGGAGGATGAGATACTAAGAGAGAAAGTGTGAAAGGGAGCCGGAGGATAGGATACTAAGGGCGAAAGAGCATGTAAGGAAGCCGGAGTATGCATTACTAAGAGAGAAAGAGTGTGTAAGGGAGCTGTGGGATGGGATACAATGAGAGAAAGAGTGTGTAAGGGTGCTGGAGGACGGGATACTAAGAGAGAAAGAGTGTGTAAGGGAGATGGAGGATGAGATACTAAGGGCCCGATTCACAGAACTAACTTAAGACAAAATCCTAAACTTACTACCATTTTGGTATTCACAGAAGGCACTTACTCATTTTGGTATTCACAGAAGGCACTTACTTACTCATTTTGAGTAACTTACTCATTTTGGTATTCACAGAAGGCACTTACTAATTGATGAGTAAGTGCCTTCTGTGAATACCAAAACGAGTAAGTTACACAAAATGAGTAAGTTACTCAAAATGAGTAAGTTACTCATTTTGGTATTCACAGAAGGCACTTACTCATTAATGAGTAAGTGCCTTCTGTGAATACCAAAATGGTAGTAAGTTTAGGATTTTGGCTTAAGTTAGTTCTGTGAATCGGGCCCTAAGAGAGAAAGAGTGTGTAAGGGAGCTGGAGGATGAGATAATAAAAAAGAAAGAGTGTGTAAGGGAGCTGGAGGATAAGATACTAAGAGAGAAAGTGTGTAAGGGAGCCAGAGGATAGGATCCTAATGGCGAAAGAGCATGTAAGGAAGCCGGAGGATGAGATGCTAAGAGAGAAAGAGTGTGTAAGGGAGCTGTGGGATGGGATACAATGAGAGAAAGAGTGTGTAAGGGAGCTGGAGGATGGGATACTAAGAGAGAATGCGTGTAAGGGAGCCGGAGGATAGGATACAGAGGGCAAAAGAGCGTGTAAGGAAGCCAGAGGATGAGATACTAAGAGAGAAAGAGCATGCAAGGGAGCTGGAGGATGGGATACTAAGAGAGAAAGAGTGTGCAAGGGAGCTGGAGGATGAGATACTAAGAGAGAAAGAGTGTGTAAGGGAGCTGGAGTATGAGATACTAAGAGAGAAAGAGTGTGTAACGGAGCCAGAGGATGAGATACTAAGAGAGAAAGAGTGTGTAAGGGAGCTGGAGGATGAGATACTAAGAGAGAAAGTGTGAAAGGGAGCCGGAGGATAGGATACTAAGGGCGAAAGAGCATGTAAGGAAGCCGGAGTATGCTTTACTAAGAGAGAAAGAGTGTGTAAGGGAGCTGTGGGATGGGATACAATGAGAGAAAGAGTGTGTAAGGGTCCTGGAGGATGGGATACTAAGAGAGAATGTATGTAAGGGAGCCGGAGGAGGATAGGATACTAAGGGCGAAATAGCGTGTAAGGACACCGAAGGATGAGATACTACGAGAGAAAGAATGTGTAAGGGAGCTGTGGGATGGGATACAATGAGAGAAAGAGTGTGTATGGGAGCTGGAGGATGGGATACTAAGAGAGAATGTGTGTAAGGGAGCCGGAAGATAGGATACTAAGGGCAAACGAGCATGTAAGGAAGCCAGAGGATGAGATACTAAGAGAGAAAGAGCGTGCAAGGGAGCTGGAGGATGGGTACTAAGAGAGAAAGAGTGTGTAAGGGACCTTTAGGATGTGATACTAAGAGAGAAAGGGTGTGTAAGGGAGCTGGAGGATGAGATACTAAGAGAGAAAGAGTGTAAGGGAGCTGGAGGATGAGATACTAAGAGAGAAAGAGTGTGTAACGGAGCCGGAGGATGAGATACTAAGAGAGAAAGAGTGTGTAAGGGAGCTGGAGGATGAGATACTTAGAGAGAAAATGTGAATTGGAGCCGAAGGATAGTATACTAAGGGCGAAAGAGCATGTAAGGAAGCTGGAGTATGCATTACTAAGAGAGAAAGAGTGTTTAAGGGAGCTGTCGGATGGGATACAATGAGAGAAAGAGTGTGTAAGGGTGCTGGAGGATGGGATACTAAGAGAGAATGTGTGTAAGGGAGCCGGAGGAGGATAGGATACTAAGGGTGAAAGAGCATGTAAGGAAGCCAGAGGATGAGATACTAAGAGAGAAAGAGCGTGCAAGGGAGCTGGAGGATGGGATACAATGAGAGAAAGAGTGTGGAAGGGAGCATGAGGTTGGGATACTAAGAACAAAAGAGTATGTAATGGAAGCTGAGATTGGGATACTAAGAGTGGAACAGCCTGTAAGGAAATCAGAGAATGGGATACAAGTAGAAGTCCAATGCGAGGAGGAGATAAAGAACAGGTATTAATGTGACCCAATGTTCATATTAAGACAGATGTTTCCAGATGGGCATGGTTTCTACTGCGAAACACATTGCCCTGGGCAGTGGGATGGTTAGACAATATTTCTGATGATTTCTTCTGCAGTGGAGCAATTGGACGTTGGAATAAAACCAAGATAAAATAAGCGAAGGATCAGCAGGTTCCTAGAAAGTGCACTTGCCCTATTCATATAAAAAAAAGCACAAATCAGAGTTGTAGAGTTAATCTACGAAAGATGTTTGAGAATTTATGAGTAGTTAAAATTTATTAAATAAGAGTCATCATTTGGGAGCGAAATTGGTTTGATAGCACCATAAAATAGTGTTCCGGCACATCATTAGTAAGCCTGATCAAAATGTAAATTATGCCAACATAATTTCAGTAAAGTTTTAGGAGGAAATGTTTGCTTGTTACCAGCCATGGCCCGTGCAAGTAAGAGCAGTGGTGTTGGGAGGGGTGGAATTTTGATGGACAATGATGAGGGAAAACTAAATAAATAATTATTTTTCCCTCGTGGTCGTCTGTCGAAATCCACCGCAACTCGGCCCCACCGCTCTTTCCTGCATCAGCCGCGACTGCTAGTTACATGAAATTCCCCAAATTACGCCATTATACCACACAGTATAATTACGCACCATTTGTGGCAAAATGTAACTACGAGCGCTTGGGAAGAACACAAGCGGCCAAAGTGTGAGAGTTTGTTGCTTGTGCCACTTATGGTTTTCATGGTACTTTTTT
This sequence comes from Calotriton arnoldi, assembly GCA_963921515.1. NCBI lineage: Eukaryota > Metazoa > Chordata > Amphibia > Caudata > Salamandridae > Calotriton > Calotriton arnoldi. The sequence goes on from CAWUFW010002893.1 coordinate 1,287,898, forward strand.
TCTGCGATATGCACCTTCACGTTAACAACTGACGCAAGGCACATTTTGTGCTAAAATATAGCCCTAAGTCATGTATTTGCGTTTCAAGTAATTGTGTGTCATTTCATGGAATTTTCTGGACATTTCACGCAATTACTCGAATTCTGCGCACACTTAGTAGTTGAATGTATGGCATATTCTTGGAAAATAAATATAAGTGCTGTTGGCAGATCTTGAAGAGTAGGATGGTTTCATGAACTACTCCTCAGAATTGTGGCATACGCATATATTTTTACAGTGTAAAATTCCAAATGCTACTGTTGGAAATGGCCCTTTTTGCAGGGTTATCCCCAAACTTTTTGCTTCTTCCTCCTATTTTTTCCTGACCTGTGTTTGTTGGCTATAGGACTCTGGGCACTTTACCACTGCTGATCAGTGCTAAAGTGCATATGCTCTCTGTGTAAATTGTTATTGTGATTGGTTATCCATGATGGGCATATTTGTTTTACCAGTAGGTCCCTAGTAAAGTGCACTGAGTGTGCCAGGACTGGTAAATCAAAAGCTACTTGTGGGACTGCAGCACTGATTGTGTCACCCACATGAGTAGCCCTGAAAAGATGTCTCAGGCCTGCCACCGCGGTGCCTGTGCGCAGTTTGTTAACTGCTATGTCGACTTGGCAAGTGCATCCACTTGCCAGGCCCTAACCTTCCCTTTTCTTACATATAGGGCACCCCTATGGTAGGCCCAAGGTACCCCCCTGGGCAGGGTGCAGTGTATGTGAAAGGTAGGACATGTACTGGTGTATGTAATATGTCCTGATAGTGAAATACTGCCAATTTCATTTTTCACTATTGAAAGGCTATCTTGCCCCATAGGACAGAATGGGGAATGCTTTGTAACATTTTACAAGCATATCTTCCCATAGGGATAAGTTAGAAAAATGGAGTTTGGTATCCCTGAACTCAGGATTTATTAACACATCTTTTAGTAAAGATGGTTTTTACATTGTGTGTTTGAAAATACCGCTTTTAGCAAGTGGCTATGTTCCTGTTCATCCATCCTGTACGCCTCTGCCTGTTTGTGGATTGACTGTCTGGCTTTGGAGTGACAGGGGCTGGGGAGGTGCAGTGACTCCAGGACTCTGGATGAGTCAGCACTAGGCTGAATAGGCCGGACCTGCATTTGGAGTGGTGGGAGGAGTAGCACCTCTACCTGAATAGGGATGTACCTGCCTTCCACAATGCTGGCTCCGCCCCCCTGTGGTGTGTCTGGAGCCAAGGCTCACACTGACAATGGATGTTGTTGTGCACTTGCAGAGTGCCCGCCAGAACTGGTTTGAACTGGGCTCAGAGCCCCCTACACAATGAGAACAAAGACATTTTGGGGTATAAGTATCGGACCCAAAACCCCAGACTTTTAGATCATTCCTGGAATCCAAGAGGAACCTTTGCCAAGGAGAAGAGCTGGAGAGACTGAGGAGAAGTACTGCCCTTGCTGTGTGTCTGGGGATGGCCTGCAGTTGCTGTTTCTGCCAAGGAAAGGAGAGGGACTTTGCTGTGTGCTGTGTCCCCTGCTGGGAGGAGATCTCCAAGGGCCTGAAGTGAGCTGGCCTCCTGTTCTGAAGTCTCAGGGACACAAAGATTTCACCCCCAGCTCCCCATAACTCTGCTGCTGTGAGTTCTAGCCTGCCAAGAGGTGCCTGTGTCAGTGTTGGGCCTCTGGAGGTTGTTGCTGCTGTTTGGGAGCTGGAAGAAAGAAGATACGTGAAGAACTGCTAAAATCGACGCATCGAGGGATCGCGGCTGAAGAGGACCGACGCAGCGCCGCTCGACGCCGCCGCATTGATCGCCAACGCATCCCGGATTTCCACGCATCGTACCTGTGCGGCAAGTTCTTCTGACGCATCACCTGCGAACCAGAACTGTCACGAAGAATTGACGCATCACTCCCCATACAGACCGGATTCGAAGCAACTCGCCCTCTGCGTGTCGCAGAACTATCGCATCGCCTCCCCAAGGTCTCAGGAGTGTTGCATCTCTTTGTTTTCCGACTCTGCAGCTGTTTGGCTTTTGGAACTTTGACGCATCATCAGGTACTTTGGTGAAAAGTCACGCATCCATAGTTTTCTATGGTACAAGTTCTTGAAACCTTTTTAAAGTCATATTTTGACTGTGTATGTAGGTGCAGACGCGGGGCCCGAGCTTTTTACAAAAGGTGACTTCTAAGCTGACCCCTATGCAGGATACTCATGAGGCTTTGCTCTGATATTCTCAAGAGTAAAAAGCATAGAGGGAACTCCCCTCTTACCCATATTGCACCTTAGCGAGTGCAACACATACAGGGTCACTTACACTTCATTTTGACCCCCCCTTTTTAATGACTTTCTGAGCACATTGCACACTTAAAGGTCCTGAAGAAAGCCAGATCATAACCAAGGCCTGGCTGAAACATGTTGACCACACAGAATGTGGGAGACCATAGATAACGTTAAACAAAGAGAGAGTAAGGGTTATTCGTTGGGAACAAACTCCCAGTCCCCTAAGGTCAATATATCAAAAACAAAAAGAGGGAGTGTCCCCAGGACTCAGCGTCCTAGTGGTTTGGGAAAAATAGAGAGCGATAGTAAAGAAAGAATTCTTTCTTTAATTAAGAAACCCCTCACTCACCAACCTAGTTGGTGACATGCTTCATCATCGGGGTCCACCCAAGTAGCCGAATGCCACTTGGGTGTGCTTCAACGCCTGAACTACAGCGGAGCTGGGTTTTTGAATAATGTGAAGAAAATGTGTGAGTGGATTAAAATTGTCTTTGTTGTATTCCCTAAGATTTTTTTTTGGAGCAACAAGACAAAATTTAAAACCAAGTGAGATACTTAAAATGGCTCTATTGACCAAAAAGTATTGGTGTTTAAGTGAAAAGATTATCGGTCAACATGTTTCAACCTCTTAATGTTAGTACAAGGTTTTCGTCAGGACCAAATGTGTGAACCGGGAGGTCTGCGCACGCTAAGGCGCACCCGTCCCTGGTTCCGCAATTCGCCAGACCGTGTACTTACGGTTAGGCAAAGTTACAGCCTTCAGTGAAGGAGGGAAAAAGAAAATATTCTGAAAAAGATAGAGCAGAACATATGTACACAGTTATATACATTTCTACTGTGAGTATGTTACTCCATCCTTTTTAAATAAACTCTCCATTATTCAAGAGTAAGTGATCTTGAAACACGCAAGTTGTGTATGTCGTATTCATTGTGACATAATTATCATGCACTATCTCCGTGACGCGTCTTTGAATAGGAGTCTAGGGTATATTCCTATCGTCCATTCCATACCCACAATCATTCAGGAATAATAAGTGGGTGTCATGTGGCTCCCTATGTTTTAGGAGCGTTAAGCATAGTGACTGACTGAATTTCTAGTCATGCATCACCTATGTAGCTATGTTTAAGCTCATTAGTGCCAGTGAATAAAGAGCGACAGACAATAGGAGGAACCAAGGTATTCAAATAAACTCACAGGAAACTAGTTGTAGTTTCGCCCCATGGAGACCGTGGGGGCTGGTTATAGATGCATTCTGTGGGTTTAAAATTGCGAGAATCAGAGGTACATTCCTTTTAAAATTAGATGGATACATGAAGTAGTAAGCGGAGTAAACCCGCCATTACTGTTAGCAGAGTCCTTAAGATAATCTTATCTTTCTATAAGGAAAACGGCAGAAGACCAAATGGTGCCCCCTACAACAGCTAGTACTCACAACCTATAACTGTGGAGCCCGCCGGAGAACCTGCAGTGTGGCCTCACGGAATCCCGAGGATGTAAACGGTTGCCTGCCGAAGCCTTAAATGCCAAATTCAGTCCCTGATTGTTTCCGCACACGTGGTGCGCGGTACAGTCATGTGACCGCGCGTGCATCAGGAAAGGGGCGGGCGTATTACTGGGATCGGGTCAAGTCACTCGTTAGTTTCAGGGGTATGGAGAAAGTGTTAGTAGCTCAAACGAACGTAAGGGAGTGGGGACAAAAAATAAATAAAAATTAGAACCTCGTGAATAATGCGAGTTAAAAGGTGAAAATTACAGCTATATTTACACAAGATAGGGAAAGTATATCAAGATGTATAACCTCGTGAATAATACGAATTGTATTTTGATAATTACAGCTGTGTTTACAAAGAAAAAAGGAAGTATAATGAAATACATCGCAAAATGTCTATTTATGTGGCAGAATGGAAACAGATATTGGCAGTGCCACCCTAAATATATAAGTACTGGTATGTCTATTTTGCAGAATATTATGCAGACTTTGGAACAGAGGGAAGGAAAATCAGTCCAAAAATTCAATTGTAATAAACGGAGGCTACACTATCAATATGATAATGCTGGTGTAGTGGGACCTAGGTCAGTAAAAAAAAAGGGGCTAGTACCAGAGAGTTGGAGCAGTGAGTGTGGAACTGTCTTGATCACCTCTGTCTAACAGTGTTCCATGGAATATTGTCGTTAAGGCCAATGGTGTTAGTGGCTAGCCTATAGACCCACCGTTGTTCCTTTTCAAACAAACGGTGTGTTGTTCTCTGGCCAGGTTTCACTACTTCTATCACTGTCCATCTCATGTCATTAGTGGTATGGTTGTTTTGGAGGAAGTGTTCGGTCAGTTTCGTTGTAACTTTCTTGCACCTAATTGTGCTGCGATGTTCGCAAATCCTTTGTTTCACTTTCCTCCCTGTCATGCCCACATAGCGCAATCCGCATGTGCAAGTTATCAAATACACAACATTGCTACTGTTGCAGTTGGTATGTGCCCTTTGTGTCCATACTTTGCCTGCTTCTAGATTGAGTGTTTTGGTAGCAGTTGTTAAATGGCAAACGCTACAGTTGCCACATGGGTAGTGACCAGTGACTTTAGGGAGGCCCCAAGCGCTAAGTACTGTTGTAGTTGTTTCGTGTTCCTCAGGTCTTGGGTGGGTGTTGACTAGTGTATCCCTAATACTCCTAGCTCTTTTATAGGAAAAGAGGGGTTTGTCCCATTTTAAATGTCCAGTCTTTAGGATACTCCAATGTTTATTGATAGACCTTGTCACTTGGTTTGATAGAGTGTTATATGTTGTTACACATGTAAGAGGTGGTTCGTTCTTGGATTTGACATGATCCTCCAGGAGTGCTTCTCGTGGTTGATTTCTAGCACTTGGGTGGACCCCGATGATGAAGCATGTCACCAACTAGGTTGGTGAGTGAGGGGTTTCTTAAATAAAGAAAGAATTCTTTCTTTACTATCGCTCTCTATTTTTCCCAAACCACTAGGACGCTGAGTCCTGGGGACACTCCCTCTTTTTGTTTTTGATAGACCATAGATAACTCCACAATACATCCATTGCCTTGTTTTTAACACTGCCAAAGGCCCACTAATAAAATAACCTTAACAGGAGATGGGACCCAAGGACAGTTTTTAATTTACACTCACACGCTATCACTGCACACTCACTCACCACTAAACCAGCTCCGCTGTAAACAGGTGTTGAAGCACACCCGGGACACATTCGGTGTCACCGGGTGGAGCCCGATGATGAAGCATGCCACCAACTAGGTTTGGTGGGTGAGGGCTGTCATAAGAAATAATATTTCTTCCCTCTGTACAAACACACAATCTCTATGCTTGTTCAGGCTAGTTCCTGTTGATTATATATATGTTGGATTTTTGTTGTTTTGGTCTCGTTTAGTTTAGATAAAGATATTTTATTTTTCTAACTGGTGTGGTGTCCATTTGTGGTGTTTTCACTGTGTTACTGTGAGTATTGGTACAAATACTTTCCACATTGCCTTTGGGATAAGCCTGTCTGCTCGTGATAAGCGGGTGAGCAGGGGTTGTCTAAAGTGTGTATCCCCCTTACCCTGACTAGAAGTAAAGGTCCCTATTTGAACAAAGGTACCTACCTCTGCCAACTAGAGACCCCCATTTCTAACAGCTACCTTTGAAGGGGAACAATAATGTATGTAAAAAGAACAATGAAGGTTTCCACATTTGAAGAGGAACAATAAAGTTTAACAAAAAAATAAACAATAAACTTTTCTTTGCTGCAATTGAAAATGGTGCCTCAAGAACTATACCTTTAAAAATATATATTTTACAGGCAGTTCATTTCATTGGAAACTGCTGCAGGTATTGGCTGCAATTGTGTCTGCCAACAAGTATATAAACTCAAGAGCCTCATCATTCCAGGTTTTTAAATAGGTTTCCTGCTCCAGACAGTTGTGCCTTGGTGCGTCAATTCCTGTGTGCGGTTTTTTGGGCTAAAGACCTCCCATAGAGAGGGAAGAAACCCTGAGTAGGTCTTAACTGGGTCTTGCGTCACAATTAGAAGCAATAAGCTATGGTCAGCATTGCTTATGTCTTTTCGGAGCAACAGAATTAGCTTTATTCTGAAAATGCTCATTTAAAGGCTAGTTATTAAGAACTGTAATCGATCTTCTTACATGCACACATCACTGAGGCGTCAGAATGAGTACGTTAACTTTTATTCAGGAAGTAACAAATTCATAAATAGTATATAAGTTGATACAAATTGGTGTCTCATGCAGGTTGAATGGGTAAGGTCGCATTATGGTGAATGGATTAATGATGCATTTACATATTTTTCAATTTGGACAAAGGGCAGTAAACACATTTACAATGCCGGGTGTATGAGAAACAACCATGAAAGGAGATAAGCATATGTAAAGGACTAACACTACAGAAGAATCAATACTCTTTCACGGCAGAAAAAGAGCTAGGAGGACAACCTTCATGAAACTACGAGTGGCCAGTGAAAAAAGACTTCTCACTGTCTTGCCACATGTCAACACTCATTTGCTGCTTATAAAAAAAATGTGAGTGTGTGGAGGATTTTTGTGCATTTATATTTTTCTGTATCATTAACAACGCGCAGAATGTGGATTTTTGTGCATTTATATTTTTCTGCATCATTAACAACGTGCCGAATGTAATTTCACAGTTGATTACTCATGTATACACTGATAAAGTACTGTTGGGGCATATTATCAAGAACGGCGTTAAAAATTATCGCCGGTTTAGCGGCAGAAAACTGCCGCTAAAGCGGCGATAATGGGCTTAATAATATGCCCTTGAGAATTCCAATAGAAGTCCATGTTCTGGTGTGAACATGGGCTTCTATTGGAATTCTCCAGGGCATATTATCAAGCCCATTATCGCCGCTTTAGCGGCAGTTTTCTGCCGCTAAACCGGCGATAATTTTAACGCCGTTCTTGATAATATGCCCCTGTTGTTTTTAAAACGAATTTCCTGAATTGTGCAGATGTGTGCTTTCCAGACCTTTGTTAAGTACCCTAGATTGGGGCCTAGCAGCCATATTGTTCAAAATGGATGTCACCCATGATATTCTCGTCCTTCCACCCATGTATCTCACTGTTTATTATTTCTGAAGCACACGTTCAAGCAGGGTCCATGTCAGTTTGTCTTTATTGTCATTGACCATGTTTTTGTTAATGAACTTTCCACGCTCAGCCAGAAAATGTAACTTCATTTCAAAGTCTTTACGTTTGTTCACTGTACCCTATTCATTCATAATAGTTTACTGTTGTTCATGGTGTTCATGTATCTCGTTTGTTCTACCATGGCATCAGCATAGAGTGGGTAGAATAATTATTTATGTAGTGGGATAATGTTTAGATGCTAAGGCAATATGACATTTAATATTTCTGTGTTCTGATTTGCTAATGAAATGATACATTCGCTCACACCACAGTGATTCTGCAATTTTGTTAATTTCATAGTTGAAAATAATGTATAAAAACCCTCGATTTTGGAGGTGAGCCAGAACGTCCTTGCAACATTTCCTATGCTGCTAGGGATGCTCCATTTCTCGCCTGATTGTGCTGCTCACTTTGGACTTAGAATAATTTTGATTCTGCACTTCTATGTAATGCCCTATTTGCTAAGAGCCTTCCTGGCATTGAATCTGTATTGCCTTACTTTTGAATTTTGTAATAAAACCCATTAACTATTCACTGATCTAGAACTCAGTTATTGGGAGCCTTTTTAGTAATTGACTGATTTCTGCTATGTTTAATGTCCTGGGAGGTGCCTTACCTCAAGGACACATTGCATCCTGAAATGGAGGTTTAACATCAAATTGTGAAGGTGGCCTGATTAGCAAAGTATGCACTTAAGATACCAATAAGAACGCACTGCTTTCGTTGATAACCAACGCTCATAATCACTGCAAGAGAACCTCCTCTTTCATCATTAATTTAAGGATATGAAGTAACCTCTTTGGCCTGAATACTTTTGAGGGTGAATGATCTACACACACTGAGAAACTACTTCTTATGAAGAAACCTCCCAAAATATTTGGATCAAGCAAAGAAAGGGATTAAAATAACAACTGACAAAAGGCAGTATTGGAAACAGATGATAATGATAATCAGGTAACAATAATGTCTCCCACAATACACACACCCCTATAGATTCGTTTTAAGAAAGTGATCATAAAAAAATCAAATATTTTAGACTGTGACACCCAGAAATACACAGCGATATTTTTTGTATTTAAACATGAACAAACGTTGCATGAACACCTTGTCGACACTAGACCACAATGGAACGATGAAAGGGATCCACAGTCCTATGTGACATTTTGAGAACACTATACACTAACACTGTGTGCACCCTGTAGTGTGTGTACCACGAAAAAAGGAACACAATAATTGTCTATGGGTCTAAGAACACCTTTTGAAGAAAGGCGTTCGACCAACTGCAATAGGCATGACTATGTGTATTTTTAGTGTGCGGATGGAAAAGCATTAGAGCTGCGAATGCTGTGAACTACTTACTACCAAACTTGAGTCTCACTGCAAACTGGTGAGCCTTTCAATAGGTGACAGAGAGGACATTGAGAAAGGATGATCCCATGCTGACTCCACATGGGGATTTGTCCTCTGCAAAATATATCTTTTATACAAAAGAATGTAAATAGGTGTTTAGGCTTCAAACACATCCACGGTTTGAATGATGAGCTGAAATGTAATTAGATATAGACACATATGCACTTTGGTGTGAAAGCCTCTCATCATGTGTACTGGAATATGCTGAAAAGTGCAGTATTTATGCAAGCACTACTCACACCTCATTACATCACAAATAGAAAGGCTGCTCATGGGCTTTCTTCTGCTTTTATTCAGTAGATCAGGGCACCCACCTGCTGCAAATGTAAATTACTATCTAGACAAAGCTACATTTATGAAGTAAGCCGAAATCAAGAAATTCTTGATTTTGACATCGGGAAGAAACTACATAACTAAAAATCAATTTGGCTCAATCATGAAAACAAATGTCTTATTACAAGAAACTACTAGACTGATTAACAACTTTCTCTATAACACTTACATCCACAGATAGCATTCAAACATAAGGTAGACTGTGAAATAAGCTTGAGAAATCACAATTCCAGTCTACTGGAGAATACACTCAGAGATAACGACTAGAGCACCCACATCTGCACGTATATTGTTCAAAAGTCATCTTTTTTTTTAATCCCTTAGTTCTGAACTCACAGCACACAATGTTGGCAAGGGTATAGCCAGAATCTGGTAGATGTGCTGGACAAGTAAGTGGAGCCAATAATTAGTGGTGAGCAGACAAGAGAGATAGCAGAGGGGTCTAGCTGGCTCAATACTAGTTCCTTCAGGAAACATGAGAGGGAGTTCAAGCATAGCGGGAGGTAGCACCTGTCTGAGGTGACTCCTTGCTCCAAGCACTTATGCAAAGGTGGGCCTTCCAGTTTCCAAACCAGTCTCACCAGTATATTTCAATTCTACAAGACTGAGGGCAGCTATTGTATACTCAGGGGAAGGCTTGACCATTGGAGAAATCAGGAAGGTGGATGTTCCGAAAAAATCTTGCATGAACTGGAAGTGTTAACATGTGTATTGACTCAGAGTTGACTTGTGATGCCAGCAACTATGGGATCTCTGGTACCAGTTATATGCCACGCCCCAATCCCGCACTGCCAAAGTCGACCGCCGGCCGCCTGCCAGATTAGGAGTTTTCTCCTGGTCTGGCGGGCAGTCCTTTGGCGTTCTGCATGGCACGGACTGTTTAGTCCATGCCATGCAGAAACTGAGCATGCGTGTACACGGGGGCACACCATGTGCCCCCCTGCATGCATGCCCAGTGTACAGGGGCAACACCTTTGTTTCCCTTAGCCTTTTCATGGCGGGCTCACCATAAAAAGGCTGGCGGTGGGGAAACTCAGAATATGCTTTGTGGTGCTGCAGTGGCACTGCCAAGCATATTGCTGCCTCAGACTGCCGCACCACCGCAAGGGAACACGGTTTTCTGCCAGTTGCGGCAGTCCCAAAAGGGTCCGACCGCCGTACTTGTAATAGAGCGGTCGGACCACTGGTGCGTCTGTCCCCGACCGCCACCACATCTCCACCATGGGTTCGTCAGTCCGATAGACCACCGAACTCGTAATCAGGCCCTTGAAGTTCTGAAAACTGCTGGACATTGGAGGATAATTTGTTTCTAAAGTGTCTAGACGATGAGTCGAGCCTAATGTCAGATATTCAGGTGGTCAAATGAATGAGGCTGTTGAATGATGTGCTGAAAGCAACTTACAACAGAATTGGAATGTAGGCAACTGGGTTACTGTTTGAGGGTGGTGAAACCCTACTCAAGCAGCAGTCTAATTCTTGTCAGGGTGAAACACAAGGAAACCCCTAATTAACTTACAACAGAATAAGAATGTAGGCAACTGGGTTACTGTTTGAGGTTGGTGAAACCCTACTCAAGCAGCAACCTAATTCTTGTCAGGGTGAAACAGAAGGAAACCCCAAATTAACCTGTGCATGACCCACTGGTAGCTTGGCACAAAAGATGGCAGGCTTAACTTAGAGGCAATGTGCAAAGTAGTTATGCATCACTTCAAACATTAATAAAGTGAGAACACAACACAAGAAAAATCCCAAAACTATTTAGAAAAATATATTTGACACCAAAACAACAAACATCCAATTAGTAGAATCAGAGAAATGCAATTTTCAATGTTTACATAAAAATAGTGCTTAAAACCACAAAGCCCCAACTGTGGTTATCTGTCATGCCAGACCCGGACAAAGTCAAAAGTTCAGGCCTACCACGGTGGGGGGTGGGTCAGATACAAGGAGCAAGTTAGGCCTGCTGAACAAAGTAACTTAAATCTTGCGAGATCCTGCGTCGAGGATGCGTCATGCAGCAGCGATTCCGGGGAGCTGCAGGACTGCAATGTGTGGCCCTGTGTCGAGGATGCGTCACACAGCAGCGGTTCCGAGGGGCAGCGGAGATGTGATGCAAGGTCCTGTGTGGAGAATGCGTCGCACAATAGCAGTTCTGAGGAATTGCGGTACTGGGATGTGAGATTCTGCATTGAGGATTCATCGCGCAGCGGATGGATCCGAGGAGCTGCAAGGTCCAGTTTTGGGGATGCATCATGCAGGGGGGGTTCCTATCAAGTCAGAACACCTATTCCCCCTTTGTCTCACTGTCTGGAAGCAATACACAAAGACTAACTGCCAGCTACACCTAGTCTTGTGATGCAGGATATAGGCTGCAGACACCAAATGGTTGGGACAAGAAAATTATACCTTTCCAAAAGTGGCATTTTCAGAACTGTGACTGAAGTTCCAACTTTACCAAAAAGAGGGTTTTAAATTACAATTCTTTAGAGACCAAACTCAACATTCCTACCTACTCCCAATTGAAAGGTAGCATTTATTCAATGTAATAAGGTAACCTAATGTTATCATATGGGAGAGGCAGGCCTTGCAGTAGTGAACAGTGAATGTAATAGTTTTTCTCTACCAGGACATGTAAAAGCTAAAAGTACATGTTCAACTTTTTAAATGCACTGCATCCTGCCCAATGGGTCATATAGGGCCTACCCTAGGGGTGAGTTACATGTTTAAAACGGCAATTTAAGGCCTGTCAAAAGATGTATTGTGCCAGGTCAAACTGGTATGTTAAACTGCACATGCAGGCTGCAATCGCACACCTGAGACATCTTTAAAAAGAGCTACCTAAGTGGGTAGCACAATCGGTGCTGCAGGCCCACAATTAGCATTTAACTTACAGGTCCTGGGTAAATGTAGTACCACTTTACTAGGGACTTGCAAGTAAATTAATTGTGCCAATTAGGTGGAAGCCAATGTTGCCATGTTTTATGGTGGGGACAAGCAATTTAGCACTGGTTAGCAGTGGTAAAGTGTGCAGGCTCATAAGGCCATCAAAAACAAAGTCAGCAAAACCAGGAGAATTGAATGAAAAAAGTTGGGTGAAACCCATGCCGAGGATGTCGGGTCCAACATGGAAACTTTGTGTTACTGAAATGATACCTTGAGGAAACAGTTGTGGAAGAAATAAACATAAAAATACAATTGCACATTTGCTTTTGTAGAAAGTTTGAAACTACAGATTGACTCTGTCCAGCTCCACTGGTCAGTATGAGGGCTGTGTGTTTCAGACACTTGTGTACTTCCTTGATCCCCTCCGACTGCCGGCTGCTTTTTGAAAATAGCCAAGTTCTTAAGTGTTGCTGTGAACAAAGTCAATCTCCCTACCCCTAATTACTGATGGGGTTAAATTTACTTTTGTGACAGCTTTTGGACACCTCATTCAGTTTTCTTCTTTGTGTGATTTTCTTATTAAAGTTTCATCATTTCACTTAACCTGGTGTGAACATTGGGAGTTCTATTGTTGATTAATTATATTGTGGCACATTAAAACACACACCACATACAGGCAGGACCTCTGCCTGTTCCAAAGGACACTGAGGGCAGCTTCTCCTTTGCAAACCAGATACCACCCAACTCAGGTGACACTATCTGACCAATGTTTTGGGACTGCAATTCCAATCACAAACTATTGGTGCTTTTCACTAGAAATCACAACTAGGAGGGGAAGCTCCTTTTATATCCCCTCCTTATTGTGGTCAGTAATACATCGCAAAAGGTATGTGTTGGAAAGTGGGTTATTAGTAGTGGTAAATATGCATCTACCCTGGGTAGATTGACTGCGAGCAGGCAGGCTTAACTTAGGAGACAGGTATGTAAAGCATTTAAAAACACCAATTTAGTAAATCATTAAGACATAACACACAATAGAATTCCATTACCAATTGATAAAAATAGAAATTTATATCTTTAAAATGACACCAAAATGATAAAAATCCAATGGAGGGAACTGGAGATATGAATTTTTAAAGAATAAACACTTTCTAGCACTTAGTCACCTTATGGAGTTTTTTTCCCCAAAGTCGATCAAAACTTTTCCAAACTTCTGGAACTTCTTCTAAAGGGTCCAAAACACAATCCAAGGGTCTGGAAGCTCCAAGATGGTCCTTGAAAGTTTGGAACCACATTACGCACAATGCACCTGGCAAAACCATTAAAAGTCCACTGGATGCACAGGCAGGGGACTTTTGGTGGAGTTGATGCAGGTGAGCTCTGTTAACTTGTAGCTTGCAGGGAGCCCACACTGTATTCCTCTTGAAGCAAGGTACATCCAAAGGGCTGTAGTTCCAGATAATGCAGCAGGCGCAGTCAGTCAGAATGCAGGGCCTGATGGTGCAAATCAAGTTTCCAGATTGGCAATCCTTCTTTTTCTCTTAGTTTCAAGCAACAGAGCTGAGAGGTTCTGCCCCTCTCAGATACTTATTCAGTGTTCTCTGGGGTCGAGCAGGAGGGTACTTCTGTCCAATGAGGTGTAGGGCAACACCCCAAAACATGACCATTTCCTCCAAAGTGTGGCATATTGGTCTCCCAGAAAGTACTATTTCTTCAAAATTCAATATGGCTGAAGTCTTAGCAGAGGAGCAAGAGCTAGCTAAACCAACCTCCAGTTTGGCTAATTTCCGTAGCTTCCCTCCCCCTGACATCTTCAAATTCATTGCTTAAGCCTAACATCTGTCTGGGTCATAGGAGATCGGTGTATATGGACCTGGCTATTCCTGCCTGTCCTATCTTTTCTTTGAAGCCCCATGGTTCACGACCCCTCCCCCCTGCTTTGGCATTCCTCTGCAGCAGGGCTCTTTCCAACAGATTAGCTTCTCTGGGATGAGCCACTTATCCCCTTCATCAAAGCAGCCTGGCTAATCCTGTTTACTCTGACTGATCAGGGCAGACCACTGGAAGGCTACATTTTGGCTTACAGACAAGAAAGTCTTATAACTTTTTTTCTGTATATTTTAGAATAAATTCAACAATAGCATATTGTTGGATTTATCAATACCATTCTCCTAAGTCTTTCAATGATATTTTTTGGTAACCCTCGATTTTGGGAAGCACTTTACTACAGTGAGGGAAGTGAAATGTGCAATTTCTCTATCCTCAGGACATATAAACCATCTTTTATAATGGTTCTCCTTATAAGTACCTGACCCCCACCCCTGAGACACCTAGGGAAGACCCTTGGGGTACCTAATATGCCAAAATATTGTAGTTTATCAATTTGTAAGTGCCCCTAAAACCAAAGTCGAGTTTGGGCACAATTTAAATTTAAAAGCAGTCCTGCAACACAGGGCTGCTTTTAAAATGACCCCAGGCTCTCAGCAGTGCACACATGCAAGTGCAGAAACGGCTGCTAGCCTCTAAACTGCCATGCCCTATTATATACCAAGGGCTTAAAGGTAATTTTAATCCCCCTCCCCTTTTATGTACTAGGGACTTATAGGGAAGGACATGCCAATCATAGGGGTACCCTAACCCATAGTGTACCCTAATGTGTGTAGGTGTTTTCAGTGTATTCTCACTGTGTTTCACCATAGTACTGGCCCTGGGCCTGGTTAGGCAGAGCCCAGGGACAGTCAGTTACCACCAGTACCAGTCAGATAAAAATTGGGGTGCCCAGGACAAAGGATGACTTAGCCACAGTATGTTACAAACTGGAAGATTTATTTCTACTAGAAAAATGCCTTTAATACTTTGCATCCTTGCATTTATTGGTAAAGAGCACACTCATTAGGAATTGTGTGCCAAAAGCTGGGCGTACAAAAGAAAAAAACAAGGAAAATTTGAATAAGACTCAGACAGTTTAGTGAGCAGGCATTCTGCTTTTTTGTCATTTATATTCTTCAGATATAAATACGTTTTTTTGTCTACACAGCTCCTTTAGCCTTAAAGACCAAATCCTTAGCCTGTTGTACATGTTGGCTACTTGTTCACAAGGTACTTATAGGTGGGAGGCCTTTGAACATCCAGATAAGTATGGCCTTGCAAGCAAAAACTAAGGAGTCTGCCAACAACGTTCCTACAGTAAGAAATACATTCAGCAATTTGGTTTGTTACCCATAAAAATTCTGCATATTTTTGCAGAGTTTTATCATGGCCTTTATCGAAATACTATGTGCTTCTCTAATGAATTCTGCAAGTTATATGCTTCCAGTCTTAACTTTTGAAATGCAATTTTGAACAAAAAATGTTTAGACACACAAATTACACGATCCAATGTGTTTGGCCTTATTAGAAGCCTACTTAATTTAGCAGTTTAGAAGCTGCTTAGATTTATTGTCTTCCTGTGATTTACTCAAAAATCTTTCAGATTTGTATTTGTATAATTAAAAAAATTATGGATGCAATTTTCAAAGCAGAGCAAGCTTCACAACAGGCATATATGATCATTGTGATATTCCATGTGAAAATGCAGATGGCTCACAGAAAGCCTCAACAACCACCAACTTCCAGACACCACTCAGTCTGAGTTTAGAACCAACCACAGCATGGAAACCACCCACATTGCAGCCACAGACGGCATCCGCATGATCCTGGACAGAGAAGAAACAGCAGCCCCTCACCCTTCTGGACCTTTTCTATGCACTTGACACGGTCTCTCACACCATCCTCATTCAACGCATGCACGAGATCAGAATCCAAGGATCCAGTCTCTGTCTTTTCTGCTCCTGCCTGACTGGCAGGACCCAGTCAGTCAGCCTGGCACCCTTCACCACTAGCATCTGCGTCCTTGTCTGCGGAGTCCTGCAAGAATTCTCCTTAAGCTTGACCCTCTTCAACACTTACATGACTCCTCTAGCCACCATCTTCCACTCACATAATATCAGCATCCTCTCCTAAGCTGATTACATGCAACCCATTCTGTCCCTCACAAGAAAGATGCCCAGCTTCCACAACAAGTTCATTGCATCCATGACCAATATCACCAAATTGATGAATATCAACTGTCTGAAACTGAACACTGACAAGTCCCAAGTGATAATTTTCAGTAAGAGTCCATCACCATGGGATTCCTCTTGGTGGCCAGTACAGCTAGGACCCACACTCACTCCCACGACAAGAACCTCATGATCATCATCAACAGCAAACTTGATTTGACCGCCCAAGTCAACATCATCAGTGCCTCATGCTTCCACACCCTGACAATGCTGAGGAAGGTCTTTAAATGCCTCCCAACCAACAACTACAAAGCCCAGGCACTCGTCAGAAGATATCTGGACTTTGGGAATATCATTTACGTCAGGCTCAACAAACAACTCAACACAAGACTACAGATCATCCAGATTTCAGCAACCAGACTCACTCTCAGCTTCCCACACAGCACACACATCACACCATAGGAGGTCTTCTGGCTCCCCACAAACGAGCACAATTCAAACTCCTCACTCACATCTTCATGGCATTACACAATTTAGGTCAGGCTTACCTCAACAACCACATCAGCTTTCACAAACCCTCTAGACACCTACGTTCAGCCAGACTCCTTCTCTCACACAACAAACGCATACAGGAAGCCCTATCTGGCTGTAAAGCCTTCTCTTACATTGCTCCTAATGCATGGAACGGCCTGCCACTACACATTCGAGCCTCTGTCAGTTCTTGAATTCCATAAGAAGCTGAAGACCTGGTTCTCTTAGCAGCAACTCTAGGCCCTAGGCTTTGCTTTATTCATACCTGCTCAGAACCAGGATACCCTTCCGGGTGATAGCGTGCATAACATAACATTACAGAACATCACATAACATCACATAATATTACATAACATATTAAAGATGCAGGAAAATTAGTTCAAACTGATCCAACTTTGAAGCGCTGTAATTCATGGTTAGTGATAGCAAGATATACAAAAACGTAGCAAGTAAACTTGTATCTGAATGACTCCACAGGGAGACAGCTCACATTTAATCTCACCATGGATACTAGGTCTCATGCAAATAATGCCATTTCTCAAACTGATATAACCAAGGTTCCTAAAGTCTATGAGATGTTCTCTAGCTTAGAAACTCATTTTCAACAATTCTGTTATCATTCTACAGCAAAGGCCCTTATCAATGTCAACAGTTTAAAGAGCTTCTCAATAATTAGAAGATCAGAGAAAGACGTTCTTTGCCTAGAGGAATATTTTCCAAATGTAAGAAAACTCAACTGTGTATGATTTAGGCGTTCAGTAGAATCCACTGTTTATCTGTAAAATAGGGAGTCTGTACTTTCTGACCTATTTGGACAATGTCACTGCAAACCATTCCAACACAGTTAGTTGAAATTGAGGATTTTACCTACTAAATTTGGGAACAATTCTGACTTAAATTTTAATGCAAATAAAGCTGAAAACATGACTTCACATACACCAGTGTGCCAATCTAAATTTGTTGTGAACATAATCAAGTATCTGAGACTCACAGTTACTACAGGTCATGAACAATTAGGCAGAGTGGCAAATGTCATGATCTTAAATGAAGTTTAACAACATTTTAAACACTGTCCTCTTCAGATGTTATTACCCATTTAAGAATATATATACCCGTAAGTTTCTTTAATCAGACATGATCATTAACATATGGTGCAATCAGCATTTATGTTTAATATGGCAATACCGATGACTATCTTTAGAATAATGGGACTCCCTGAATTTACATGGTATTTTTGTCAGTCATGATTGATAAACCGAATATAATTCCTAGTATCATGGAAAGACAACTCTGACAATTTTAAACATTTCGAAGGGTGGATATGACCATTTCTTCAAGATGTAAGATCTAACACTCCCACAAGTGCATTGTAACAATTTATCCGATATCTCTACATGTCGAAAAAGTCCTTTGATTTCTAAATAGACACCACTGTTTCAGAACCTGACACTACATATTATTTTTTACATGCTGCAACAGATTATGGCAGAAATCCAACTTCAATATTTGGAAAACTATATCATAAAAACACATTTCAGTCATTGGAATACATCCTCGGGTCTTGAGGTTGAGCATAACATCTGTTTTAAAATGCAGACAAGTTCACTCTTTTAAATTAGATATTTGCACTTCAGTAATCTTCTACAAGATTTAATTATGAAAGGCACTTTCGGAAATGAAGATCCTCATTTCTTTTATTCAACTTGTTGGCATTGGATCGAAGGGATATTAACAAAGTTGTTCAGAAAATGCAATTAATTTAAAGAAATAGATTCAAGAAAACACTGTTCATATAGTGCTGTTTCAAGTAGTAAATTCGGACTTAGAACAGAATATGTGTTTCAATCATTTAAAGATTTGTCTAAATGCATTTAATATATCTAAATATGTTTCAAATTCAATCTAAGGGCTTCTCCATACTGCTTGAGATGTGGGTGAAAAGAGAGCTGGTTTGTCACATATGTAAACTATAAAACAACTTACACAATTACTGGATGATGTCATCAGTGATGCCCTCAGTGATGTCATTTGAGATGTCATCAGTGATGTTATAAATTATGTCATAGAACATGTCATGAGTGTTGTCATATGTGAGGCCATAAACAGTGCATAGTGAGGGAGCAAGTTATAGTTAGTGTTGCTAACTATAAATGGTGAATGTCTGTGTTTTGTTTTAGTTCAAAACGTTAATATTCGCACTGACAAATTCACCTAACTATAGTGGTATCAACTTGTTTTGAAAATATTTTGAAGTGACATTGATGATTGGCTAAGTTCTTTCATGCATATCATAGCCTTATTATTTGACTAATAAAACTATTCAGAATTGCAGAATTTTAGGCAAACCATGATTGTCATTTTTGAAAAAGATCTCATCTTAGGTGAAAGTACTTATTAGTTCACAGCAAGTTTCTCGGTCTTTAATTAAAGATAATGAAGGTTTGCATACAAATCATGTTTTTTCCATTCCCTTTGAGAATGCAATACAAAATATGAATATTGTGTGGTGTGAGGTTATTACGAAATAAATCTTTTTACTACAATGCCAATAAGGTGACTGAAATAAATATTGAATCAAAAATATTGTTTGACCTTAATACTATATGTCACTGATTCGGACACCAGCAGTCGAAGGTTCACAATTTAAAAGCATAACGTGTTTCAGCCTGTTACGGCCTTCATCACATCATATATTCATATATATATATATATATATATATATACATATATATATACACATATATATATACATATATATATACATATATATATATATACATATATATATCTTTTTTTTCTGCAATGTGATCCTATGACCCAGGGCGCTCGTCAGCGGGTGCTCTGCGTAGGGGCCGGATCCTGGCCCAAAGACATCAATTTTGAAACGAAGGACGCGGCACTCAAAGCTTGGATTAAGCTTACTTTATTTCAAGTTAGGTTCAGCACTCAGACCAACGCGTTTCAGCCTACACGGCCTTGATCACGGTTAGTGAGTCTTTCTTTGTTTCTACTATTTATCCCATATTTGCCTCAATGTGGCATTATGGGAGTTGTAGTATATACACTTTCAGTTAACTTTATTTACATTTATACAAACAAAAAGAAGGCATTTTTTCAGGTCTTTCATATTTGATTAAGGCGGTCTGCCTTGTCTAAATTCTGATCCTAAATTCAGATATATCAATGGTATAGTACCAGACAGCTTAATCATTCATTTCCATTTGATTCGTACAGTTAGTGCACTCTTACTTTGAATTTTAAGTAACCATTTTCAATGATATAGTACCATATCTGTAAATAAAACAGCCTTACCATTTATGTGTTATACATACTGTCATCACTAAATTCAAGTGCACCAATTAACAGATCAATTCGTGTCTTGTCAGTTGGAATATCTATCTTAAATGTTAAAATTCTAGCTATACTTTTCATATTGGTATATATCATATATATATCTGAATTTAGGATCAGAATTTAGACAAGGCAGACCGCCTTAATCAAATATGAAAGACCTGAAAAAATGCCTTCTTTTTTGTTTGTATAAATGTAAATAAAGTTAACTGAAAGTGTATATACTACAACTCCCATAATGCCACATTGAGGCAAATATGGGATAAATAGTAGAAACAAAGAAAGACTCACTAACCGTGATCAAGGCCGTGTAGGCTGAAACGCGTTGGTCTGAGTGCTGAACCTAACTTGAAATAAAGTAAGCTTAATCCAAGCTTTGAGTGCCGCGTCCTTCGTTTAAAAAAATAAAAATAAAAATAAAAATATATATATATATATCAATCAATCAATCAATCAGGGAATTGTAAGCGCGCTACTCACCCGTGAGGGTCTCAAGGCGCTGAGGGGGGGGGGGGTCCGCAGATCTGTTTAGCCAAAGTGCCAGGTCCTGAGGGTCTTCCTGAAGGTGTTCATGGACGGGGCGCGTCTGATGTCTGCCGGTAGCTCGTTCCAGGTCTTGGCTGCAATGTGAGAGAAGGATCTTCCGTCTGCTCTGGCTCTGTGGATGCGCGGGGTTTCGGCCAGTGCGAGGTTGGAAGATCGGAGGTTTCTTTTGGGTACATGGAAGTTGATTCTGTCGTTGAGGTATTTGGGTCCGTTGTTGTGTAGGCATTTGTAGGCATGAGTGAGGATTTTGAAAGTGACTCTTTTCTCCACGGGGAGCCAGTGGAGATTTCGTAGGTGTTGGCTGATGTGTTCGTGTCGGGGGAGGACGAGTCTGGCGGCGGTGTTCTGTATTGTCTGGATTTTGCAGAGTAGGGACTTGTTGATGCCGGCGTAGAGTGCGTTTCCATAGTCCAGTCTGCTGGTGATGAGTGTGTGGGTGACTGTCTTCCTTGACTCAGGGGGGATCCACTTGAAGGTCTTGCGGAGGATGCGGAGGGTGTTGAAGCAGCTGGAGGTGACGGCGTTGACCTGTCGGTTCATGGTGAGTGATGAGTCGAGTACGATGCTGAGGTACTTGGCGTGCTCTGAGGGGGTAGGTGGGCTTCCGAGGGCGGTCGGCCACCAGGTGCTGTCCCATGCAGAAGGGGTGGTACCGAGGACGAGGACGTCTGTCTTCTCGGCGTTGAGCTTCAGGCAGCTGTTGGTCATCCAGACTGCGACGTCTTGCATTCCTTTCTGGAAGTTGAGTTTGGCAGTGGTGGGGTCTTTGGTGAGGGAGAGGATGAGCTGGGTGTCGTCGGTGTAGGATACGATGTTGAGGCCGTGTTGTCGGACGATGGCTGCGAGGGGGGCCATGTAGATGTTGAAGAGGGTGGGGCTCAGTGATGAACCCTGTGGGACTCCGCAGGTGATTTTCGTGGGGTCGGAGAGGAAGGGTGGGAGTCTGATCCTTTGGCTTCTTCCGGTGAGGAATGATTGGATCCAGTCCAGGGCTGTTCCTTGTATGCTCATGCGTCGTGTAGTCTGGCGACTAGTGTGCGGTGGGAGACGGTGTCGAAGGCCGCTGATAGGTCGAGTAGGATGAGGGCTGTGGAGTGGCCTTGGTCCAGGAGGGTGCGGATGTCATCTGTGGCGGCGAGTAGGGCGGTCTCTGTGCTGTGGTTGCTTCGGAATCCGGATTGGGACGGGTCGAGGATGGCGTTCTCTTCAATGAATCGTGTCAGTTTCCTGTTGACTGTTTTCTCTGCAACATTGGCTGCGAAGGGGAGGAGCGAGATGGGCCAATAGTTCTTGAGGTCGGTGGGGTCAGCTGTGGGCTTCTTGAGCAGGGGTCTGACTTCTGCGCGCTTCCAGTCATCTGGGAAGGTGCCTGTTTTGAAGGTGGTGTTGATGGTGCATCGTAGTTCGGGTGCGATGGTGGCCGCGGCTCTGTGGTAGATGTGAGGGAGAAAGGGGTTGTGGGGGCCCCCGAGTGGATGCTTTTCATGGTCGAGGCGGTGTCTTCGGCCGTGATCGGTGTCCAGTTGGAGATGGTGGGCTGGCTGGTGTTTCTGGGGGGAGGGGGGCCGTCTGTGGCACCTGGTGGATGGTCGATGAAGTTGTCGTAGAGGTTTTTAATCTTGAGGTGGAAATAGGTTCCAAAATTGTCGCAGAGGTCTTGGGATGGGGTGATGTCTGTGGCATCGCTGCGTGGGTTGGTGAATTCTTGAATGATACTGAAAAGTTGGTGGAGTTGGCCAGGATTTTGTTGTGGATGAAGTTCCTCTTGGTGGCTCTGATCTGGTTGTGGTAGTCCGTCATGGTGTCCTTGTAGGTGGTGTGGTTTTCGGTTGTCTTGGTGTTTCTCCAGTTCTTCTCCAGGCGTCTGCAGGTGCGTCTGGCTTCTTGGAGAGCAGTGGTGAACCAGGCGGCTTTCCTGGGGCGTTGTCTGTCGGGGTTGCGTAGCGGGGCGAGCTCATCTGCGCATTTGGAGATCCAGGTGTGGAGTTCTCTGGCTGCGTCGTTTGCGTCGTGTGCCCAGGTGTGGTTGTCTCGGGTGAGTGTGGAGTTAAGTTGCTCATCGGTAACCTTGCTCCAGTTCCTTCGAGATGGGCATGGGGCTGGTTTGGGTGCCTTGGGTTTGTTGATGGAGAAGTGTACGCAGTGGTGGTCGGTCCATGGCGGCTGCGTTGTGTGGCTGAATTGGATGCTGTTTCCTGCCGCGAAGATGGGGTCGAGGGTGTGTCCTGCTCTGTGGGTCGGTGTGTTGACGAGTTGCTTAAGTCCGATGCTGGCGAGGTTGTCACGAAGGATAGTGGAGTTGGGGTCGCTGGGGTTGTCGAGGTGGAAGTTCAGGTCTCCAATGAGTATGTAGTTTGTTGAGGCAATGGCGTGGGGTGCGATGAAGCCGGTGATGGTGGTGGCGAAGGCTGTTCGGGGGCCGGGGGTCTGTAGATGAGGGTTCCTCGGAGTGTGGCTTTGGGGGTGGTCTGGACCTGGAAGTGCAGTTGTTCGGCGGAGGGGAAGGTTTCGCTGGAGGTGGTGAGGCAGAGGGTGCTCTTGTGGGCGATGGCGAGGCCCCCTCCTGGGTGGTTGGGGCGCTCTTTCCTCTGGATCTTGTATCCGTCTGGGATGGCGGTGCTGATGTCGGGGGCGGAGGATGCGTTGGTCCAGGTCTCTGTGAAGAAGGCGATTTCGGGCGAGAGAGAGTCGAGTAGGTTCCAGATTTCCATGGCGTGTTTGTGTACTGAGCGTATGTTGAGGAGGATGCATTTTAGGGTGTCGCCGGTGCTGGCATTGGCGGTGTTGGAGGCCGGGGTGGCGGTGAGGGTCTGGCGGCAGTGGAGGCAGGAGAACTGGCTGTGGGTCGTGTTCGGCGAGGCCTGTTGGCATTCTCTAAGTCTTCCAGGGTTGAGTGCGAGGAGGGTGGTGGTGTCGTAGCGATGGGCAGTGGGAGGTCCTGGGTTCCTGGCGCTGGCCGCGGTCAGGTCACGGACAGACGCAGACAGGCTTGTCTTTGGCGTGCCTTCGGCATGCCGGCGGCGCGACCGCGCAGCGGCCGCCATTAAGTAGGGGAGGTGGGAGGGAGGAGAGGCTGGGAGGCGGGAGTGGGGGAATTCCGGGGGGGAATTCCGGGGGGGAGGGGCCGCAGGGGCAGCAGCGGCAAAAGGCGAAAGGAACAGGCAGGCACGAGAAAATAAAAACAGTGGTGGAATTAGAGCAAGACACAGATGGGCACAATAACAGTGGCACAACAGGGAAAAATTAAGAAAAAAACCGGCAGAGAAAGGTTACGGTGGTTGCAGGCAGTCTGGTCCCAGTTGGAGCGGGCAGCAGGGGTAGGAGCGGGCAGCAGCCTCGTACCTCCCAAGGAGGAGGTCGGGGTCTGGAGGCAGAGACGGCACAGCGGAGCTGCGGGGAGAGAGTGGACCTAGACATATATATATATATATATATATATATATATATATATATATATATATATATATATATATATATATATATATAATTATATATAATTATATATTATATATAATGTGATGATATATATATATATATATATATATATATACATATATATATATAAATATACATACACACACATGTTATTGTTTGAAAAAGAATTGCTGTATACAATATAGTTTAAATGGAATATATTGTATGAAATAGTATATATTATATTCATAGTGATTTCAGGTGTTCATATTATTAATGTAAATGTTTCAAATTGTTTTAAGCCTACTTTGCAATTTTAATGTGTAATTTGTTTTATATTTAATTGGTAATTTATAAATCACTAGTACATTTTTAGGTTTCTAAGGGAATAGAGAGGGAAATTATTTCATTTATTTTATTTTCAATTATTTGTTTGTGCTAGTTAAATATTTATTTGGTGATTAATTATGTAAATTGGTAAATTGATTAATTGTTATTTAAAATATCTAATTGTGTTTTGCGATTTTAATGGCTATCTTTTTTTTATAGTTTAAATATTGTATAATCTAGTTGCAGGTTGTTAGATCTCTAGGGAAATAGGGTGGGAAGTTATTGAAATTAAAAAATGGTTACTTAATTGTGTATGTTAACTAAATATGTAATTGTTAATTATATAAATTATTTAATTTATTATTTGTTACAGTACATTATTAGTTGTATTCTAATTAAGTTCTAATTAATTGATAAGTGCATTTAACCCCTTCGGTGCTCATGACGAGCTGGACTCGTCATGGCACACAGTGCTCGTGTGCTCATGACGAGTCCAGCTCGTCACAAGACCCACCCACGGGGAAGCGCTGGCGCTCCCCGTGGGGATCCGATCGTTGGGTTTTTTCGGGGAAGGCAGGGGAAGGGCTTCCCCTGCCTCCCCGCCTCCCTTCAATGACGCCAGCGCGCGAGGCGCGCTGATGTCATTGGGGGTTTCCCTTGTTTCCCCGATGCGCTGGAAGCCATTTGCTTCCAGCGCGTCGGGGAATAAGGTCAGTTTTGGCTCGGGGAGGGGGTTTGAAAGAAAAGAGGCATCGAGGGAAAGGAAAACCCTTTCCTTTCCCTCGATGCCTTCTGTGCATTCCTGCTGCACGATCATGCGATCGTGCAGCAGGAATGCCCACTAGACACCAGGGAATTTTTTTTTTTTTTTTTAAATGTATAAATACTGTTTCGGGGAGCAGCCCCTTGGGCAAGGGTCGCTCCCCTTTGGGGGCCATATGTATTTGGTGCTCTGCCCCCTGGGGGGCAGTTTTTCCTGTTGTAGCCCACTAGACCACCAGGGAGAAACGGTGGGGAGTGGCCCCTTGGGCAAGGGTCACTCCCTTTGGGGGCATTGTAATATGTAATGCGTTTTTATATAGCGCAGACTTTACCCGAAGGTGTCAGAGCACTTCACAATAGGGAGAATGGCAGTGCATACACCACCCCCGTGTGAAACAAAAGAGGCATCGATGCCTCTTATGTGCATTCCTGTCTAAATACTGTTTTGGGGAGCGGCCCCTTGGGCAAGGGTCGCTCCCCTTTTGGGGCCATATGTATTTGGTGCTCTGCCCCCTGGGGGGCAGTTTTTCCTATTGTAGCCCACTAGACCACCAGGGAGAAACGGTGGGGAGTGGCCCCTTGGGCAAGGGTCACTCCCCTTTGGGGGCATTGTAATATGTAATGCGTTTTTATATAGCGCAGACTTTACCCGAAGGTGTCAGAGCGCTTCACAATAGGGAGAATGGCAGTGCATACACCACCCCCCGTGTGAAACAAAAGAGGCATCGATGCCTCTTATGTGCATTCCTGTCTAAATACTGTTTTGGGAGCGGCCCCTTGGGCAAGGGTCGCTCCCTTTGGGGGCCATATGCTTCTGGTGCTCTGCCCTGCCTTGAATCGGGCAAGTATTGTGCACTGGCCTGGCAGGTTGCTGGCAGTGCATACACCACCCCCGTGTGTGGCAGCCCGGGCTGAAACAGCTTCCGGGCACACACACATGTGCATGATATAGAGGTATACTGCAATAAGTGGCACTCAGAACACAATGAAGAGCGAACTAGAGGGGCTGAGAGTGAAAGTATAGTGTGTTTGGAAGAGAA
This sequence comes from Calotriton arnoldi, assembly GCA_963921515.1. Lineage (NCBI taxonomy): Eukaryota > Metazoa > Chordata > Amphibia > Caudata > Salamandridae > Calotriton > Calotriton arnoldi. The sequence goes on from CAWUFW010002893.1 coordinate 1,313,996, forward strand.
GAGATTTGAGGTCAGCTTTGAAGATCCGGGTAGAGGAGGTGGCACGGAGCAATGGGGGAAGCGATTCTCACCGGATTGCGCCATCGATCTTTCCCTTTTGAAGGGGGGGGTGCGCAAGCAGAAGCTTTTCCGCATTGCGAGCCACCGGACAATTTCAATTTATTCGCCAGGTAACGAGGGGAGGACGTGTGTAAGGCTTTGTGTGTGATGCAGGCAGTTTTGTAAATAGATCTTGCCTCGATCGGAAGCCATCGAAGAGAGGACAGGATAGGAGTGACGTGGTCGCTTCGTTTAGACCCTGAAATGAAGCGAGCTGCTGAATGGAGGATGGATTTGAGAGGGGAGAGGTGGGATTTGGGTAGGCCTTTCAGAAGAGAATTGCAATAATCCAGTCTTGAGAGAACCAGAGATTGTACTAAGGTTTTTAAGTCTTTCTCCGGGAAGAACCGACGGATCCCCCATAGAAGGCGCAACTGGTAACGTGCGTTCTTAGCAATAGAGTTGATGTGGGAGATTAGGTTGAGTCTTTTGTCAAGAATGACACCAAGGTATTTAGCGCTGTCGACAATGATGGGTTTGTTGTTGAGTAGGTTCAGCTGATCCATCCAAGATTGAACAGGAGGAGGTGAGAGAGAGGTAGAGAGGAGGAGGAATTCAGTTTTGGCGGGATTCAGAATGAGTTGGTGAGCTAACATCCAGTTGTGAATAGAGTTGAGAGTAGAGTTGAGTAGTGAGAGATCTTGTGCAGAAGATAAAGGTATCTTCCCACTAGTCCACCAGGCATTTATTTGTGGAGAGTGACCCCTTGGGTGGCAGAATAGCAGTATGTTTTTAGGCCCATCTGCCCCCAAGGAGGGCAGAAGCCACTAGACACCAGGGTTTTTTTAATTTTTGTGTTGGGGAGTGGCCAAAAGGGCAAGGGTTGCTCCCCTTTTACGGGGGTGAATATTTTATTTATACTCTTTGGCCCACCTACCCCTTAGCTTGGCTGGTGGATTGTGTGTGGACTGGTGCATTATTTGCATATGTGATTGTAATGTTTTTTTCTCCTTTTTATTCTAGTGTAAAGCTTTTGATTCCTGTTTGCGGTTTCGGCAGTGGTTGTTCTGCAGTTTTGCGTAATTGCATTTATTTGGTAAGAAAAATATTTTTGTTGTGTGTACTCCAAATGAGTATTATTGTCATGCATGAATGAATTTTTTTGTAAGTGGTGTCATAATGGCAGCATATTTGTTAGTGTTCAGAGCATGAAATTCTTTGCGATGTTTTGCATTGTCTTATGTGTAATTTTTTTCTTCTTCTTTTTAGTGGGATATTGTTGATCCTTACTGTGTCTGTGCAGAGTAGGTGGTGGTGAGTCTAGCTGCTTCTGTCACGTGAGTGGTATAGTGTTGGAGTATATAGGTCTTTGTGATAAAGCTACATTTTGTTTATTTCTTTTTTTACAAAGAGTTTGTTGTTGTTGACTTGTTTGACAAGTAACCTTTATTAGTAAGCATTATGGCTAGCCGTAGAATTACTGCTCAGCAGGTGGTTGGTTTGCTTCTTGAATCTTCCTCTGAGCAGGATTATGAGACTGACAGTGCGTCTGAGGGAGAGGAGGGAGGGAAGATTCAGGCAGTGAGTTTTCTCTCCACATGGAATCATCGGATGATGAAGGTACTCTCAGTGCGGATGAAGTGCCTGATTTAGAGGAGGATACTACTGTGCCGATGGTGCAAGAGGCATCTGGATTGCAGCCTGGGGCTGCTAGGCTTCCTACTGGAAGTGCTGGACTCTGGGTTGATCCAAACATGGTGCAGCCGGTGTTGCCTGCCTTTAGTGGTTATGCAGGGTGTAGAGTGGATTGTGAACATTATTTGCCTATACAGTATTTTCAGTTGTTTATGGATGATGTATTTTTGGGTGAGATTGTTGAGCAGACTAATTTGTATGCTGAACAGTTTTTGAGGGACAACAGTGCCAGACTTAGGCCCCATTCTAGAGCTACCCGGTGGAGTCCCACAAATCTGGAAGAGATGAAGAAGTTTTTGGGTTTGACTTTTTGATGGGTTTGATAAGGAAGCCGTCCATGGGTTCATATTGGTCTACCAGTCCCTTGATGGCAACGGCCATATTTCCTGCAGTTATGACTCGTGATCGGTATTTACTTTTGCTTCGGATGCTGCATTTTGTTGATAATGGTTTGGCGTTGCCACGAGATCACCCTGAATGTGACCGTCTTTTAAGATTCGGCCTGTTCTTGATCACTTTGTAGATCGATTTTCAGAGATCTATACTCCAGGGAAAGAAATATCTATTGATGAGTCTTTGGTCATGTTCAAGGGCCGTTTGGTTTTTAGGCAGTACATTCCTAGCAAGAGGGCACGCTGTGGAATTAAGCTGTATATGTTGTCTGAGAGTAGGACAGGATATGTTTTTAATTTGCGTGTGTACACTGGTAGGGATTCCACTATTGACCCCCCTGGTTGTCCGTCCACTTTTGGAGTTTCAGAGAAAATTGTGTGGGATCTTGCTAGAGGACTGTTTAACAGAGGCCACCATTTGTACCTTGATAACTTCTACACTGCTGTGCAATTGTTTAAGGAATTGTTCAAAGTGGACACTTTTGCTTGTGGCACAATCCGCTCTAACCGTAAAGGTTATCCAAAAGAGCTTGTTTGCAAAAACTTCAGAGGGGACAGTGCAGTGCCTTGCGTAGTGAGGAACTGCTAGCTGTGAAATTTGTGGACAGGAGGGATGTGTACATGCTGACTACCATCCATGATGAGAGTACTTCACCTGTGGCTGTTTGGGGTCAGATTGCTGAAGTGCGCAAACCTGTGTGCATTTTAGACTACAATAAGCACATGGGTGGTGTTGATAGAGTAGATCAGAGGTTGGAACCTTACACTGCTATTCGTAAGTCTTACATTTGGTATAAGAAGTTGGCCATCCATCTCTTCAATTTAGCAACTTTCAATGCTTTTGTTGTGTTCAAGGAGTGTTCTCCTGCGTCAAAGTTGACTTTTGTTCAGTTTCAGGAGTCTGTCATAGGCAGCCTTGTTGTGGAACAGGCAAGTGTTCCTAGAGTTGGAGTGGTGGAGGATGTGGCTCGATTGAAAGATCGCCACTTTCCTGATCACATTCCTCCTACACCCTCAAAAGACTTTCCCACTAGGAGATGTAGAGTCTGTTGGCGAAGAGGTACGCGGAAGGAGACTCGTATGTACTGCCCTGAGTGTCCTTCTAACCCTGGGCTGTGTGTGCCTGCTTGTTATAGAGCGTACCACAAGCAAAAGAATTATTGGGAGCAACCATGAGTGGTAAAGTGAACTGCCTGATCTGTAATGTTTAAGAATTGTTGTTCTGTTTCAAGGTTGGCATTAGTGCAATGTATTTAGTTTCTGATTTTGTGTTAGTAGATTTGTATCTATTTGCAATTTGTTTGTGTCTTTTCTTTTTTGTATAAAAAAATCCTAAATGTGATGATGGTGTGTGTAGGCTGGTGCTTGGCTGGCGGTGTGCGTGGAGTGGCGCTTGGCTGGCGGTGTGCGGGGAGTGGCTCTTGGCTGGCGGTGTGCGTGGAGTGGTGCTTGGCTGGCGGTGTGCGTGGAGTGGCGCTAGGCTGGCGGTGTGCATGGAGTGGCGCTAGGCTGGTGGTGTGCGTGGAGTGGCGCTAGGCTGGCGGTGTGCGTGGAGTGGTGCTTGGCTGGCGGTGTGCGTGGAGTGGCGCTAGGCTGGCGGTGTGTGTGGAGTGGCGCTAGGCTGGCGGTGTGCGTGGAGTGGCGCTAGGCTGGCGGTGTGCGTGGAGTGGCGCTTGGCTGGCGGTGTGCGTGGAGTGGCGCTTGTCTGGCGGTGTGCGTGGACTTGCGCTCGGCTGGCAGTGTGTGAGTAGTGACTTGCTGCTGGTCACTACACACACTGCTAGCCGAGCGACACTCCACGCAATCCATCAGCTTGTGTGGTTGCTGTGTTAGGAATGTGGGCGTGTGAAAGTGATGGGCCCTTGAATGGCGCTGTCTGCTGGTGTGAGTGTTGTAATGTGATGGGCCCGCGGCTGGTGGTGTGAATGGTTTTGTATTTGTCACACGTATGAAAGGTGTATGAATGGCCTGTAAAGAGGTTGGTGCCTTGTCGTGGCTTTACAGCTCACAAGCTGTGAGTCAATGGTTCAGTTTCTCGTCCTTTCAATTATTAACAGTGCATTTCATTTTTGTGAAATCACTTGTTAATACAATTGTATATACTGAACCATCACTCACCCTCGTGCCAAATCCAACCAGTCTGTGTGTGTGTGCTTGAGGATTAGATGGCTGTGCAGTAATATTTTTTTTGTCTTTCTCAAGCAGGGTGTACCTTGTCCCTTTTTGTGAATGTTGTAATGTGTTTGTTTCGTGCCTGGGGGTGTGAATGGTCTTGTGTGTATCACGTATGAAAGGTGTGTGAATGGCCTGTAAAGCGGTTGGGGCCTTGACGTGGCTTTACAGCTCACGAGCTGCGAGTCACTGGTTCCGTTTTTTGTCCTTTCAATTATTGACAGTGCATTTCATTTTTGTGAAATCTCTTGTTAATAAAATTGTATATACTGAACCATTACTTGCCCTCGTGCCAAATCCAACCAGTATGTGTGTGTGCTTGAGGAATAGATGGCTGTGCAGTAATCTTTGTCTTTTTAGTCTGTCTGCCAAGTTGTACATTCCGTCTAAGAATAACCTACCAACTGTAGATATTGTCGTAAACGAAACACCCATGGGAGTACATGGTGATATCTCTATTGTGGATCCCAACAAGTTATGGTACCCACAATGTCCTGCAAACCTTAAAATGTCTGTCACATTTTCCTTGCAATATTGTGCCAAAATTTTCACGCTGCAGAAATAAACAACACATTATCTCAAAATGACCTGGTTTTGCAAGGGGGTCACCTGGGTTTTGGCCCGGGGCTCGCGGCCACATAGGGAAACCTACCAAACCCACACATTTCTGAAAAGTAGACACCCGGGGGCTTCCAGGGAGGTATGGCTTGCGTGGATCCCCCAACGTTTCCTTACCCAGAATCCCCTGCAAACCTCAATTTTAGCTGAAAAAATCACTTTTTTCACACATTTTTGTGTGGAAAAGTGTGGCATCACTGGCCTCACACAAATTTCCTACCACCCAGCGTTCCCCCAGGTCTCCCGATAAAAATGGTGCCTCACTTGTGTGGGAGGCCCAAGTACCCGCGACAGGCAAGGGCCCACAACGTAGTGAGGCGACCTCAAAATTCCTATCTCAAAACCACCTGGTTTTGCAAGGGAGTCACCTGGGTTTTTGGCCCTGTGCTCGGCGGCCATCTAGGGAAACCTACCAAACCCACACATTTCTGAAAAGTAGACACCCGGGGCTTCCAGGGAGGTATGGCTTGCGTGGATCCCCCAACGTTTCCTTACCCAGAATCCCCTGCAAACCTCAATTTTAGCTGAAAAAATCACTTTTTTCACACATTTTTGTGTGGAAAAGTGTGGCATCACTGGCCTCACACAAATTTCCTACCACCCAGCGTTCCCCCAGGTCTCCAGATAAAAATGGTGCCTCACTTGTGTGGGAGGCCCAAGTACCCGCGACAGGCAAGGGCCCACAACGTATTGAGGCGACCTCAAAATGGCCTTTCACAAAACGACCTGGTTTTGCAAGGGGGTCACCTGGGTTTTTGGCCCTGTGCTCGGCGGCCATCTAGGGAAACCTACCAAACCCACACATTTCTGAAAAGTAGACACCCGGGGCTTCCAGGGAGGTATGGCTTGCGTGGATCCCCCAACGTTTCCTTACCCAGAATCCCCTGCAAACCTCAATTTTAGCTGAAAAAATCACTTTTTCACACATTTTTGTGTGGGAAAGTGTGGCATCACTGGCCTCACACAAATTTCCTACCACCCAGCGTTCCCCCAGGTCTCCCGATAAAAATGGTGCCTCACTTGTGTGGGAGGCCCAAGAACCCGCGACAGGCAAGGGCCCACAACGTATTGAGGCGACCTCAAAATGGCCTTTCACAAAACGACCTGGTTTTGCAAGGGGGGTCACCTGGGTTTTTGGCCCCGTGCTCGGCGGCCATCTAGGGAAACCTACCAAACCCACACATTTCTGAAAAGTAGACACCTGGGGGCTTCCAGGGAGGTATGGCTTGCGTGGATCCCCCAACGTTTCCTTACCCAGAATCCCCTGCAAACCTCAATTTTAGCTGAAATAATCACTTTTTTCACACATTTTTGTGTGGGAAAGTGTGGCATCACTGGCCTCACACAAATTTCCTACCACCCAGCGTTCCCCCAGGTCTCCCGATAAAAATGGTGCCTCACTTGTGTGGGAGGCCCAAGTACCCGCGACAGGCAAGGGCCCACAACGTATTGAGGCGACCTCAAAATGGCCTTTCACAAAACCACCTGGTTTTGCAAGGGGGTCACCTGGGTTTTGGCCCCGTGCTCGGCGGCCATCTAGGGAAACCTACCAAACCCACACATTTCTGAAAAGTAGACACCCGGGGCTTCCAGGGAGGTATGGCTTGCATGGATCCCCCAACGTTTCCTTACCCAGAATCCCCTGCAAACCTCAATTTTAGCTGAAAAAATCACTTTTTTCACACATTTTTGTGTGGGAAAGTGTGGCATCACTGGCCTCACACAAATTTCCTACCACCCAGCGTTCCCCCAGGTCTCCCGATAAAAATGGTGCCTCACTTGTGTGGGAGGCCCAAGTACCCGCGACAGGCAAGGGCCCACAACGTAGTGAGGCGACCTCAAAATTGCCTATCTCAAAACCACCTGGTTTTGCAAGGGGGTCACCTGGGTTTTGGCCCTGTGCTCGGCGGCCATCTAGGGAAACCTACCAAACCCACACATTTCTGAAAAGTAGACACCCGGGGGCTTCCAGGGAGGTATGGCTTGCGTGGATCCCCCAACGTTTCCTTACCCAGAATCCCCTGCAAACCTCAATTTTAGCTGAAAAAATCACTTTTTTCACACATTTTTGTGTGGGAAAGTGTGGCATCACTGGCCTCACACAAATTTCCTACCACCCAGCGTTCCCCCAGGTCTCCCGATAAAAATGGTGCCTCACTTGTGTGGGAGGCCCAAGTACCCGCGACAGGCAAGGGCCCACAACGTATTGAGGCGACCTCAAAATGGCCTTTCACAAAACCACCTGGTTTTGCAAGGGAGTCACCTGGGTTTTTGGCCCCGTGCTCGGCGGCCATCTAGGGAAACCTACCAAACCCACACATTTCTGAAAAGTAGACACCCGGGGGCTTCCAGGGAGGTATGGCTTGCGTGGATCCCCCAACGTTTCCTTACCCAGAATCCCCTGCAAACCTCAATTTTAGCTGAAAAAATCACTTTTTTCACACATTTTTGTGTGGGAAAGTGTGGCATCACTGGCCTCACACAAATTTCCCTACCACCCAGCGTTCCCCCAGGTCTCCCGATAAAAATGGTGCCTCACTTGTGTGGGAGGCCCAAGAACCCGCGACAGGCAAGGGCCCACAACGTATTGAGGCGACCTCAAAATGGCCTTTCACAAAACGACCTGGTTTTGCAAGGGGGGTCACCTGGGTTTTTGGCCCCGTGCTCGGCGGCATTCATCTCCACCATAGTGACTGTTTCTGCGTGGTTCTGCCCTCTGCATCATGCCCTGGGGGTACACCTTCCACTGTCCACCGAGACACTCCGCAACAACCCCCTTTGACATCTACGAGAACCTGCTCTGCTTTCGTGACACTGCCCCAGTGCACCGCAAGTCAGCAGCCCGCAGGGCCACTAACTCTGTACAGCTCAAGTCATGGAGCCTTTATGGTTGAATGGTTGTGTCCTTTACGATGTACACTGTTGTCGTTTTTTGACTGCACCAGGCACTCCATGGCGGCTGGTGTACACACACCCCACACACATCCAACACAGGTGTCACTCGACATGTGAGCCTGCTAATAAAAGTGGCCGGGCGCACGTGCCCGTAGCCATTCACACCATCTAAGCAAGTGTGTCCGTGTGGTCATTATGTCAGCATGATGAGCCCGGGCCCTGCAACATCACAGTGTGCTGTCTTCAGCGGGCGATACCATGTCACCTCAGCAGTGGCTAAGACCTTGGACATGTAGCTTCGTCTGCCCCCCCTGCATGCACAAGCGGCATGTGCTGGTCCAGCGTACGTCAGGTCAGCGCCGGGGTGTGCTGATTCGGCAGGGGGATCAGGGCGTGGCTCTGGTCTGGCCTTAGCAGGAAGTGCGGTAAGCGTGTCTCTGTGTTGGAGTGTTGTCGCCACCAGGGCCACAGTAGTCGATGTTGCAATGTAGCATGCACCCGGAGTGCAGGCCCGCACGTACGGGGAAATGTAGGAGCGCAAGACCGCTCGGGGTCTTGGCTCATACATGCCAAGTGTTGTGTGTATCAGTCCTGCGGCTGCATGAGTCAGATGCCTAGCCTCAATCGCAGCACGATCACAGCCAGCCATGGACTGTACACCTGTGTCCGCCCTGTCCAGACCATTGGCCTACACTCACGTGGCCGCACACCCTCAATGGCCAGCATCATGATGTTGTTGGCATGCCGCTGGACATGCGCAGACAGGCATGACAATGGTGTGCCGTAGGAGTGCACATGATGCAACCGTGCAGCGCACACAAGTGTGAGGGCTTGTGGGAGGGAGGAGCAGCTGGGAGGCAACGTAACACACAGTGAGGCCGCTCATGTGCCACGTGCTCGGCATATCATCCATGATTCCCCGGGTCGCAGACATCCCACCCCACCCACAACAGGCCTCTGCACATCTCCTGTATGCAAGCAGATGGTAAACTGACTGTAGGGATGAAAGATCCTTTGTCTGAACTATCAGGCGGAAGCACATCTGCAGCTCCGAGCTGGGACTTGCATGTGCCCAGCACCCCCTGACAGATGCGATAGCATTTGCTGACGACTCCCACACTACGCACTGCCCAATGTGAGACCAACGTGTACACATCCCACACACAGAAGTCCTTGGTCACAGTTAGCGTGCATGAAATGGCCTTCACACGTACTCCCACCCCACCCCAGGCCTCCACCCGTTGCACACAGACACTGCTCATTGATCCGAGCTGTGGCATTTCATCCACAGGACTGGCGCAGGTCAGCAAAGTGCCGCTTCAGGCAGAGCCACTGACGCAATGGCAGACCATCCCGGACACATGCACAACCCCAGTCACGTGGACCGGTACCGTGCACGTCTGCTGCATGTACTGGGGGCACTGCCATTGGCAGTGCTGCGGATCAGTTACCGGCTCAGCTTCCGCCTTGCCAACGTCACCTGCGTTCAGCCTGTGTTGCATTGTCGCTCATGCATATTCGAGTGGACCATGGATGTCTGCCTCTCCAACGTAATGGTAGCTGAACTGGATTTCGACGTGTGTGTGCACACCCCCTGTTGGCCCACGACCAGGAGTGTCACTGTGATGCCCGTTTATGGCATGCCTGGATGATTGGCATGCATGCTGGCAACTGGACCTGGGAGATTGCACGACTCGTCGTGTGCGTTGACCACATTGAGCCGATCCCCTATTGGGCTTTGGTGCCAATTGGGGCCAGGGGTTGGAGTCAGCACATCTGTCCGGGACAGCTGATGGGTTACGTCGCCGACATGTTAGATGTAGTCGACAACAAGCTCATATTGGAAATGTTGGCCTACGCTGCTGCACTTGTGTTCATGGACGAGTGACAACGTACCTGCAGCCACAACTGAATGTGACCCATTGCACGTGTCCCGACGCCTGGTTGCATGTTGGGGATCTGGTCACATGTACCAAGACGACAGTGGACATGGCTGCATTGGCCTGGACTCCGGATACATGCGTGGACAACCAACGCGGGTTGGCACTCACTTGTGTGGGTGATGGACTCCCCCAGGGTTGACATGGGCGCTTTCCAACGTTCCTCATTCAGACATGCTGCTGCATTGGTCTGCATGTTGTGGCACTTCTCTTGGCCGTACTGACACACAATTGTTGATGAAGTTTCCGCACCTTCACTTGTCTCCAACTGTGATGAGTGTTCATTTGTATGCCAATGTGTGTGTCACGGCCTATCTGGGTCCCTACCATACATGCATTGCTACCCCATCAGGGCTGTGGGTTTGTACTTGTCCATTATCATGTCCCTGTTTCGTGCTTTGCCAGATGCGTATGGCCATTTACCGGCCACAAGCGGGTGCACTTGTGTCCTGTGTTCGGTTGTGCAAATGTTGCTGTTTGTACCACATTGTGTCCGATGTAGGGGTACTCTGCTTCCTATGTGTGTGTGCTGCATTGTGTGTGAGATGGCCCTTCAGCTCTGATTTGGCTCACCCTTCTCCCTTTCAGGCAGTGTGGTTTTCACTTCTGTGCTTGTTCAGTGGTGTGGTATTGCCGACTTGTGTGACTTGTGCTCTTGGTTGGTGTTGTTACTCCTGGGCATGGTTTGTCTTAATTGTGCATATGTGCCATTGTGCCCATCTCCCCCCGTGCCCCCAGTCCCTGGTCGTTCCTCTCCCCTGTTGCTGTTGTGTCTGTTGATTTTGAGCAGTTTCCGGTCCCCGACTCCTGCCACCATCTCCAGACTGATGTGGTGGACACCATTTCCTCCATGTCATCCAGCTCCTGGTGTGGTGCTGGACTCCCACCTCCGGTGTGCATTGCTGCCTTCTGGTTGTTGGCGTGTTTCTGCTTGTTTTAGCGTTTCGCATCATTCCAGCTGTTCTGGTTGTCTTCCATTGTCCTCCTCCGCACTCCGGCTGCATTCACCTTGTCCACGATGGACTGCCATGTACAATGTTTTGTTGCCAATGGTGCTTGTGGGGTTGTGTACTAGCTCCGACTGCCTCCATTGTGCTTCGCTGTTGTTTTCTGTTTGGTTTGTCTTTCTTTTTCCTGCTGGCGCTGCTTATCGCTGCTTTCCTCATCGCGAATGGGCTCATCGCACGTTTTTTTGCGTTGGGGTTTGTGTTTATATCTCCGTCGCGGTGGTTGTATCACGGACATTGGCCGCGTTTTCGGGATTCTATCGCATGGTACCGCCGTGTTGTGAATTCCACGTTAACACGGGGTTATTTTCCCACGATAGACTGCGATGTGTAAAGTTGCGTTAAGCTTTTTTGGAGATGTTTAGCGCACGTTCTTGTGAATATACCCCTGAGAGTTTAGTTAAACTTTTGTCGTTGGTGCTGTTTAGTTTCTGAAGATTGGCTCACAAAAGTTTGTTACATAAGGCTAAATTGCTATTCTTAAAAATATCTTTTGCAGAATTATTCTTTATAAATATTACTAACATGATGCCTTTTGATCAGGAAATGGCATTTAAATTCTTACTTTTACTCCTGCTGCTAGCAAAGCGCTGAGTAGCAATCACATGGCTGGGAACTGTAGGTCCTAGTATGGAACGCTGAGAGAGGGATGTGGCCGAATAGGTGGTGGCAGAGAAGATTCAGCTGCAAATGTGTATACATGACAACAAACTGGAATATGATCTCAAGGCCTGGAGAGAGTTGCTTGCCAATTGCTTAGACCCCTCAGGCTCTCAGTGGGCCTCCACAGCTGGGGATGACGATTTGTCTGACTCCAACAGGGCTTGATGTTTTATATGAGACGACTCTTTCATGTTTGTACCCAGCATGCCGAATGACTGCAGCAGGTCTCCATTTCTGGGCATTGCTTTATGTAAAATACTCCCTCATGGTTATATATGTGTACTTCATTCATTCATGCTACTTCTCCCTGTGACATTGTTGCTAATGGCGCTTGCTGTTATTTACATGTTAATGTAAAAACTAAATGTAAACACCCAATAAAGGATCAGGAACACCTGAGGTTCTCCTGTTTGAAACGATACCTCTTTTTGGTCTTCGAATTGGAGGCCTCAGGATATGGGTACTTTGCCTGCACCAGTGGAAAAGGTAAGAAATGTAGGAATCCTTTTCTACAACAAACTGACATCCGAAAGCCAGTTCAATCATCATCTGTATTCTACACCCTTAAGATGATTAGGAAACTCTTCCTATTTATTCCAAAAAACCTACAAAAGACAGTGGCTACGGCATTAATACTATCTAAACTAGACTACTGCAATGCTCTTTACACCAACATGCAACAAAAATTGCTTACCAAATTGCAGACACTGCAAAATGCTGCAGCACAGCTTCTATTTGGAATGCCTAAGCACCAGTCAGCAGCCCTAGCACTCAAGGAGTTGCATTGACTACCCATAAAAAAGAAGTGCTTTTAAGGCTCTATGCATTGCCTTCAAGGCACTTCACAACTCAAGACCTGAATATTTAAGACACAGTTTTTCCTGGTACATTTCTTCTAGACCGTTCCAGTCATTGGCTGAAAAAAAAGTTATGGTTCCTAAATTTAGGAAATTCCTATGGGGAGGCAAAAGCTTTGTCACCTGTATTACTAAACTGTGGAACACTCTCCCTCTCAAACTAAAAGAAATGACAAATCTCCTTCATTTTAGGTAAGCATTAAAAACGTGGGGCCTTACTCACAAAGAATAAGCCATTTGGCTGCGCCACTTTGCGTTTATTCCGGAGCACAGGGATGCATCATATCTACAAAGATATGACAGATCGCTTTGCTCTCCCCTGCACTGGTGCACAATTGGCTGCCATGCTCCGACGCAGACACCCTTGTCCAATGGTGCAAGCATCCCTGCAGCATGGGGATGATTGTTTAGGTGCAGGAAGGTGCCCCTGGTGCCCCTGGTGCAATCTGAAATGGCGTTTTTCAACTTCTTTGTATACTGCATTAGCACACATAGAAGTTGCAAAATGTCATTTTTTAAATGATTGTTTATGTGCAGGAAGGGACGACTTCCTGCCCATAAAGAATCATCTCCAAGAGCAGTCTCCAAGAGCAATCATCAACCTATTATAGGACGAGCCAGAACTAGTGAGCTGCAAGCAGGTCTCAAACATTGAGAACAATACGGACAGTTCACAACTGTGCTGAAATTCTGCGATATCTTCTGCTTTCATGGCAATCATAAGGCAAAATACACGTGAAGTAACATCTTTGACAGGGTTCTGAAAATGTTGTGGGATTTCAGGGGAGAAAATTCACTTTTTGCCTATCATTCATGCATGCAGGAGGCCTTGCCCCTTAAAACCATAACGAATGTAATATAGAAAAGTTCTTAAAACATGGGCTCCACTCGGTAGGGGAACTATATATTTCAGTTCCCTATAATAAATTAATGGAAAAAATCTGGAAATCAGGTAATACCTCACGTAGGTGCACCAGATACACTTATTGGCCGGGACGCCATTTTACTTATCCACCAACACGCAGACAGGGCTGAAAAATAATGGAGTATTGCACCTTCTTATATATTATACAATGACGCTGCCGAATTTAAATTAAACGTACCCGATCCGAAGCATCGCCTGTAATCTGAAACTCTTTGTTTAAAAATAATAAATTAGGAGATATGCTGTGAAAAAAATAGTTGACATTGCTGAAATGGACTGAGCGCTGAGAAAGAGCCACATGTCTGCAGATGAGAAAGCCCCGGCGGCTTTCTTGCCAAGCATACCAGTCATCACACGGTAATCCTGCACACAGATAAACTGTCAGCACACAGTGTCTCTTAAGCCTGAGCCATCCCAATTGTGATCCTATGAGGACAAGCAAATTGTTCCCTTTCAACAAAGCCCGACCATCAATCACAGGAGTGCTAATCCAGCGCAGCATTTCATCTGTCTCATAGTCAAGAGCGCAGAGTTCTGACAATGTGCCCTGTGATCACCCACACCGTGCGGCGCTAGCTTCCTCTGCCACGCTGGTGGCCAGACGCTGCAATTAGACAGGCGGGGATGTGCGCTGCTTTCTCACAAGCCATCATCCGTGGGACATTGACTCATTGTGCTACTCCTCTTCCTCGTCAGGTTCTTGTCACCGGATGTTATCCAGGCATAAAGCTGTCTTTTGTGGGTGGCTTTTAGAAAACAAGGCTCGGAACTTCGTACCTAACAACTATGATGTGTGAATCTGGAAAGATGAAAAGAGCCCTTCGGATGTTGTCCTGATTCTGAAGACAGAATGCATTTGTCCTGGAATGAACCTGGCGTTGACATGCCTTTTACTTACGGATATAAATCTTATTTCCCAATGTGTGCTCTCAGACAGGCAGTGCGAGACTATCGACAAGTAAGTATGATGCCTCTCCTTCTACACTCCCACGTGACATCTCCGCGCAGCCCAACAGGCCCTGGCCACCATTCCACGGATCCGCAAGACCACGGCTGGAGGAAGAACCTTCTCCTACCTCGCTGCCAAGACCTGGAACTCCCTGCCGCTGCACCTCAGGCAATCACCATTGCTTCCACAATTCAGGAAGGACCTCAAGACCTGGCTCTTCAACTGAACCGCAGTACCCCCCACCACCCTTAGCGCCTTGAGACCCTCACGGGTGAGTAGTTGCGCTCTATAAAAAAGTACTGATTGATTGACGTTGCGGTTATACATGGAAGAACTATTGGTCCTGCGGAAGAAACAGACACTGAGACATTGTGATCATTGACAATATAAATCTTACCACTGCTGTTATTTAGCACCTTGTATGATAGTGGAGTTTGGCCTTGCAAATCCCTTTGCTTAGGCCCTGAGTCAAAATGTGTTACTAATTCCGTTTTGAATGGAAACTGTCCTTTGTGTCCGAAACATGTTTCAAATTGGATACAAATTGTGCATGGTCCATGGCACAAATGGAAAAGGCAAACAGAGTATATTCCCGTTTTGTGCATCTTGGAATGTAGGAAAGCACAACCTCATATGCTTTTTTTCTAAATCAGGGAGGTAGTGATAATTAGCGGGTGCACATAACTTGTGCCAGGGCCATTAGAAGAAGCCAATTTACTAGTGCTTTTATCATGACGTCTGTGCTCGATTAGAGTGATAAACAAGGGACATGAAGCACACACAGACAACAGAAGTGGGCACTGGGAGTGGACATGTGTCTGTGTTGAGCAGAATTAGGTGGGACAATGCTACTAGCCTTGTCGGCAACATGCTGTAAGCTTTTCAGGTACTATGGCCTGATAATTCCCTCTCAGGGTTCAGTTATTTTATATTCCTGTCCTCAGAACCAGTGATTGGCATTTGAGGTACATAATTCACGGTTGCCCATTCTACCCTCCACATATATATAAAAATTTGGTACACATGCCTCCTTCTCTATGCACAGGTTTGCACCCTTTTACACTCATGGACCCTCATCAGGAGTGCCTGAGTAATGCCGAAGAGTTACCAGCTCTACTGTGGTTATAAATAAATCAGGAACACTTTAAGGCTGGAGTGTTTCACCTGGACCGCTGCTTTGATGAAAGCAGGTGAAGTGTCTTGGAAAAGCTCTGAGGAACAATGGCTTAGATATGTGATAATTAGAAACGCGATTTTCACAATTTTAACCTCTAAACATATGAAATCAATAGTATTTTTGCGTTCCACCCCACAATGAAAAATACCTGTGGTACCAGTAACTGTAGGGAGGGGAAATACTGGGCCTTTTTCTGTCTCATCATAATGGGTGGTTCTTTTATTTTAGGCACAGTCTTCTGCAGTGTGCTATGCACCCCAAACATGGAATCATCAAATAAGTTTTTTAAAGAAAGAGAGGGACCCCTTATAACCAAAGGAATAGGGTACAATGAGACAATATCAAAAAGAAACAGTATCCTTTGGACTACCCACTGAAGAGAGATTATACTCCTAGCCACACAAACTCAAATGAGCTCCAGCCATACACTCTCTAAACCACTTCACATACACCATACAATGAAGGGAGGTATAATAGTAAGCCCAAGGTCACAATACAGAATTATATAAAAAATAGAAACATTTATTGATAATTGTATCAAGAGAAAATACAGAAAGAAATAATCATTATTTCTAAGGTTAAAAACAATTTAAAGTCATATTAAAAAAAACTTATTTGTTATAACACTTAATCAAAAACAGGACTGCATGTTATACATATGTAGTTAATAATAATCATATGTAGATTGACCAGCTAAATCAATTCCTAACACAAAAGTACAAGAAGAAACCTATACAGTCTAACATAAAGAGTACACATAAAAGACAGTACACTTTGTCATTGACAAAATACACATCCGTAATTCAACAATGTAAAGCAGTGGAACCCGCTACCGTTCGGTTATTTGGTAATCTGTGGTTCCAGCCTTATAACGGATTGTCTCATGTAGCGTTGACGCGTTTCGATGGAAAATATTATTGCACCATCTTTTTCAAGACCCTATCTGTGACTCTTGCTCAAATAATTTTTCTGCAATAGAATATATATAATGTATGCTTAAACGGGATACTATTCCCCCTACTGTTTATCGCGGCTTGGATGTTTCTCAACGAGGTGGCAGGCTCAAACCAAGAGGTACGGTTACAGTGTATATATGCGAGGTGAGAAACATCCAAGCCGCGATAAACAGTAGGGGGAATAGTATCCCGTTTAAGCATACATTATATATATTCTTTCAGATTATACTCGAAAATACAAGGTGTGTGATAGAACCTTCAGGGAATTCAATGACCTGGCCCTTTTAAACAACCCTCTTCTATTGGAAAAAAGATACAGGTGAGGGATCAAACCTTTTATTATACATGTGGTCGGAATAGTTATGGGCAATAGATGTCATTTGAGCCCTAGACTTTAAGAATCATACTTTTATCTGATCACAATGCATTTGCATTTACAGATACGCCCTGAAATGTACAGGTCAGGACATATCCTAGGGAGACTGAGGCTTTTTTATCCCCATGTAATTTCTCCCCATACAACTTCAATAGAAAAAGGTTTTCTTCTTCAACTGTTTGACAAGCATGAGGTGAGAAAAATAATAGAGTAATTGTCCCAATATGATAACACTGGGACATTTGAGTGTAAGATTTGAGTGAGAGAGCATTATAGTTTCTAGGGTGTGCATAGTGTTCCGAGTGAGATTGCATAAATATAGAAGAGAATCATAATGAGAAGCCCAGGGTGATAGTGTCTATTAGAACAATGAGTTTTGTATCTATTGGCCAATAGATGCTAGCTCTTCTGATTTTATTTATTTTTAAAATAAAATGTTATGGAAATACAGGACTGCAAATACATTTTAAAATGTGCTAGGAGTACCATCTGATGCACGTTGATGCTATATTGTCATGCATTATGAGGCCCTGTTTATAAAATTAAGTAGAACCTAGCACGTGACAGGCAAATTAATATATGTATGTTAACACATAGTTTTTCTATTGCAGAAAAATTATTTGAGCAAGAGTCACAGATAGGGTCTTGAAAAAGATGGTGCAATAATATTTTCCATCGAAACGCGTCGACGCTACAAGACACAATCCGTTATAAGGCTGGAACCACAGATTACCAAATAACCGAACGGTAGCGGGTTCCACTGCTTTACATTGTTGAATTACGGATGTGTATTTTGTCAATGACAAAGTGTACTGTCTTTTATGTGTACTCTTTATGTTAGACTGTATAGGTTTCTTATTGTACTTTTGTGTTAGGAATTGATTTAGCTGGTCAAACTACATATGATTATTATCAACTACATATGTATAACATGCAGTCCTGTTTTTAATTAAGTGTTATAACAAATAAGGTTTTTTTAATATGATTTTAGATTGTTTTTAACCTTAGAAATAATGATTATTTCTTTCTGTATTTTCTCTTGATACAATTATCAATAAATGTTTCTATTTTTTATATAATTCTGTATTTTGACCTTGGGCTTACTATTATACCTCCCTTCATTGTATGGTGTATGTGAAGTGGTTTAGAGAGTGTATGGCTGGAGCTCATTTGAGTTTGTGTGGCTAGGAGTATAATCTCTCTTCAGTGGGTAGTCCAAAGGATACTGTTTCTTTTTAGGTCTCGCCTACGCAGCGCGCATGCGCTGCATAGGAAAAAAGACCTTTTGCCATCGCTTTGGCTTTTCAGCCAAAAACGTGCACGCGTTCCATTGCCTTCAATGGCAACGCGTGCACGTTTGGCGATTCACTTGCGGGAGCGAGCAGCTGGCGCCATATGGTAGCAATTATCGCTCCTGGCGCCGCTCGCTCCCGCAAGTGAATCGCGCAGGCTCCCTCCTTTCCCCTCCCCCTGCTGCCGTGCGAGCGCCGCGGCGCTTGTTTTCTATGCATTGTGAGACTTGTAGTCCTAAATTGTTAATAGGCTAAACAAACTTCTGGGTCGAGAAAGCAAAGGAAAGAGCCCAATAAAAGTTACTCAGGTAAAAGTTCTGTATCACCTTCCGGTGTTTAAATCCACTCGCACCCATAAATTGCATGTGTTATTGCTGCTACTGTCTTGTCTCTCCGATCTTGAAACACACGTGTTGGCTTTCCTGGTAGAAGGCTTAATTGGTGAGTGAACACGTTTCTTTTCCCGTTGAATTCCTTCTCTTTCGTTTGTATAACTTGTTGCAACATCTGTGTTCGGCTTCTGTGATACGATCTAATTAGTGCAGCTGTTTTCAAAAGCCGGTCGGCAAAAGGCTTTTTGAGGAAAGTGGAGATCTCAGTTGTGTAGCCAAAGTTCTGGTTTCAGTATTCCAGCAGTCATGCTCAGCGCGTAGGAGCTATGTATGTTCATGATGCTTATTGGAGGACCTACATTCATGGAATATGTATACATTTCACCCCTCTTGCAAGTGCCAGACAGCCCACCTCGAGCTTTGTTGGTGCTCTATAAAACACACAAATAAATAGATGTTCAGTTGCACAAGTTGCCCCTGGAGTCCCTAATTTTCAAATAATCTCCAACGGCAGCCTATTAGTTCATGGCTAAAAATATAGTTCGGTATGTTTTGCTGTTTTACTAACACGCAAGCTGCAGAGACATGCGCGCACTGTTCAGATCCACAATCTTTTTTTTTTTTTTGTTTTAAATATATGCTATATAAAAAACAACATCGCAGTGTTCCTCAAATTATTGAGTTAAAAAAAAACAAGTCAGTAAATTCGTAGACAAAATGACCTTTTATTTATGTTGCACTCATCTATCGGCAGTGTGCGCGGCAACACACCAAGCTGTCAATCTAGAAAGCAGTAGTGCCTGCATTGAGACCACCGCGGCGTCCTCTGTGGTAGTTGACTGGTCCATCTTGAGTATGGAGCTGACAGTGTGTGGCAATGGCTCGACTCTACGTCCCCATGATTCCGCACAGTGCTCCGCTGGTTCTGCTGTTCCATCTGTTCAACCTGAGCGATCTCTGGCCGGGTTAAAATCGATCCGCTGCCCATGAGGTCACAGGGCCTCTCTAGTGCCTCACCATTTTTGTAGAACAAGAGGTATGTTCACTGAGAGCGGGATATAACAGACATTGATACTGATCGATACATAGGGTATTAGCTCAGTGGATTGAACTCTATCTTTAGGTATACCTCTGAATCTCTGCTGACTCGTTCTTTCATCTTTCCAAGAGAAATTATAGGAGCGTCATTGCATTTACTATCAAGTGCCAAGAGGCAATTAATAATACAGTGTGCACTGTATAAACGGACAGCAGCTCATTCAAACCTGTTTATTCCTCTTTTTACATTGTTAGTCCTCTGTGTATGTCTGGTACAGGAAGCTGCAAAATGCTAAATTTGCCATTTGTGTGTGAACTAATTGCAATATTCACTAAATTACTTGTTTCTAATATTTTTACTGGTATCTCAGTTATTTAAATGTCCTATATTGTCTCAGCGAAAGCCACATAATTTATTACAATTACCAATGCCTACTATCCGTTAAACTGCTTTCAATGTTTGAGTAAAGCTAATTTCATAGACTTTGTTTTCAAACTATGAAAATGAATGGCATGTCAAAACACTTGATCTAGTACACCTAGCTACCTGTTTAGGAAGCTGGGAATTGCAATTTATTACAGATTATGCTATGGATGTACTGAATTTCTTTTCATTGATGCATAGACAGCTTCTACAAAGTACCCGTACTTGTGCATTTCATGACTTGATCAAAAAGTATGAACCTTAAGTTCAAAAAAATAGATGTGGTGTGCCCTACCAATCCCTCCATGTAATAGTCAACCTCGGTTAGCTCACCTCAAAGGTCAATCTCACAGACATTGCCTCTCACATTGTATTCTCTCTCTCTCTTTCTCTCTTTCTCTCTCTTTCTCTTTCTCTCTCTTTCTCTCTTTCTCTCTCTCTCTTTCGCTCTCTCTTTCGCTCTCTCTCTCTCTCTCTTTATCTTTCTCTCTCTCTCTTTATCTTTCTCTCTCATACACCCTCCCATGTACACATGCACACACACATATATACACACACAAACCACTCCCTGTCTTTCCCACTCAGTCCCACACACTGTAGTCTCTCACAAGGACACCTTTACATATACGCTGATGCATGCGCTCATTCATTCTCTGTGCCACTCCACTCTCACAATCTACTCCACTCTAGGCCACTCTACTCTACAACAGTCTACTCCAATCTACACAACACCCTTTACGCCACTCAACACTGCTCTACTCCACAACATGCTGTAGCCCTCCACAACACTGTACTCCACTCTAGCACTCTTCTACACTCAATCTACTACACTCAACGCCTTTTCACCTATATGACACTGTACTCCCTACATTACACTCCACAACACTACATGCCACTCCAGAACACACCACACCACTCAACTCTACGCCACTCCATAACACTACACTCTACTCCACTTTAGAACACTTCACTCCACGCCTCTTTACACCAATAACTTCTAGCCATACTGATTAGCAGCCACACTAGTGTGCAACATAGCTAAAACATATTGGCAAAGCCATAGGTGAGACCTGTTGGCTATGCCAATGCTTGGTTAAAGCAAGGTTTGTTTTTCAACATCGATACGGGCTCGTATAGGCTACTGCCTAGATTATAAATCTAAATTCAGCAAAAGACTTCTTCCAAGTACCCCAGTTTCGCAGACAATACAAACGGGATAAAAATAATTTGCACAGGATCACACTGTTTAGCGAATAAAAACGGAACAGAACTAAAGCTCTAGTCTTCTGTCTCCAAAACCGACAATTAATTTACTCACTCGACCACAACTCCAATCAAAGATATTGCTGCTAATAAATGTAACACAGCCAAGAGTTTGAGGTCTATCTTTTCAGATGTAACAGCCACCCATCGCTTTTAACACTACAATTTACCCACCTCGTCACGATCAACATAAAATAAGAACTGCTAACACTCCATGGCATGCCTGGGTGCACGAGATTGCACCACAGACACCATGTGCCGCGTGTAGGCATAGCGCCACAGTGCATGCCGAAGCGCTTCGCCATGCTGCTAAAGGCATCGATGCTACTTGTGCATATCCAGAACCCACTTTTTAAAAGTCATTCTATGTTTTGTGAGACGTCCATTATCTGCGTGTCTGCAGGGTCCATTTATTCACGGACCACAGCACCACAGGTTAAATATCAAATGGTAAGCTAATGACAAGCATTGGCATAGCCAATAGGTCTCGCCTTTGGGACCTTATAAGTGTTTAGCCACGCAACAGTTGATGTTGTTGCACCAAGGATATTGTGCTGCATAACTAAATACTTATAAGGTCCCAAAAGCGAGACCTATTGGCTATGCCAATGCTTGTTGATATTGTATCATCAAATAAGCTCCAGTTTTATCACTGAAAGAGACTTGCCCACCTTTAATTTACAAAAAGAGTTCTAGTCCTTTTTTTACACTGAAAATGTCCCCTTATTCTACATGTTGCCTGTCCTGAATATTACTACTTGTGTTATTCCTTCCATATGTGTCCTTATAAATTTGAATATAACAATATATCACCACCTAGAAATATAAAAAGTAATACAAATAAGTTGCGTTCAAGGATCATCAACATGGTAATGCATTCGCGATAGTAGAGTCATTTAAAATGTTTTTTGGTGTATCATACATACACGTTCTGACTGGGAGAATTTTGAATTTACAATGGGTTTATTGACAGTCGATGAGCGGTGATTTGTATGAGTTGTGATTTGCACTGTGACTTTGCAGTCTGCTTCTGTCCATTTGTTAGAAAGTCACCCTTTTTGGCCTGTTCACCCCTATTTTTCAGTGTTGAATGGAACTGGTGGTAGCTGACTGACTGTATCCTGGGCTCTGCTAGTCAGGCCCATGACAAGTTCTATGTTAAACACAAACACATACATTGAGGTACACTTATAATTGGCATGACCTATCCTATAAGTCCCTAGCAGATAATAGGGCCAGAGGATGAAAACTACCTATAAGTCCCTAGTATATAATAGGGCATGGTAGTTTAGAGGCCAGCAGTCTTTGTTGCACTTTCATGTGAGAGCCTGATGTAATTTTAAAAGCAGCTCTCTGTTGCAGCACTGCTTTTAAAAGTAAAATTTACTGAAAACTCGACTTTGGTGGTATGGGCACTTTAAAAGTGCTAATCTACTTTATTTTTACATTGTGGGTATCCCCAACATCTCCCCTAGTTGTTCCAGGGGTGGGGGGGGGGGGGGTGTAACTATAAGCAGGGTTCCTATGAAAGAGGTTTTATACAACCTGGTGAGTGAAAACTGCCCATTTTATTTTTCCCCAGTGAAGGAAATTCACTACAAATTCGACTTTGGTGTTGTGGGCACTGTGAAATAATAACCAAAATTGTTGCATTTATCATCACTTGTACAGAAAAGAAGTTATGACTTTCTTTTCTATAAACCAAAATCCAGCCTCTAGCACTCTTCCCTGATTGGCCAGCCCTGAGGGGATAAGCCAGGCTGCTTGATTAGGTGATAAGTAGCCTAGCCGGGCAGAGGATATCTGATGGAGAGAGCTCTGTGGGGCACTGGAATGCCAGAGCTGAGGTTGGGCCATAAAGTATCAGCTTCAAAGGAAGAACAGGTCAAGCAAGCCAGTCAGCCAGGGCCTCCCCCTCTCTTTGCCAGATGGGAAGCTTAAGGAAGGAATTCAGAGATGTGAGTGTGGGGAGTTAATGGAAATAAGCCATACTCTGAGTTTGGTTTAATTAGCTCTTGCTGCTCTGCTGAAATTTGAGCCATGATGGATTTTGAGAGAATAGTGCCTTCTGGGACAAGACTATGCCACACTTTGGAGGAAGTTGTCATGCTTTGGGGTGTTGCTCTGCACCTCAGTAGACAGGGGTACTCCCCTGCTTGTCACCAGAGAACACTGGATTAATATGTGAGAGGCGCAGAGCCTCTCAGCTCTGCTGCCTGAAACTACAAGAAGGATTGTCCTGCTGAAATCCTAATATGCACCCAAGGGCCTGCCTGGTGAAGACTGCACCTGCTGCACTATCTGGGACAACAGCTCTGAGGACTTTGCCTTGTTTCAAGAAGTAGTAAGGAGTGGACTCCCTGCACCTACAGGTTAACAGAGCTAAACCGACCGTTCTCTAGCAGAGTCCCCTCATGGAGTATGTCCAGTGGAGTTTTAAGGGGTTGGCCAAGTGCATTGTGGGAACTGAAGTCCAGGCCTGCCAACGACCATCTAGGAGATTCCAGACCCTTGGATTTGTATTTTGGACACTTGGAACCCACCAGGAGACCTTCTGGAAGGGCCTCCAGAAGTTTGGGAAAGTTTGGAAAACTTTTCGTAAAAAGTTCCAGGAGGTGGCTGACCCGAGCGCGCGAGCCAAGCCGGTCATCTTCAACCATGACCTGGCCCGGATTCCAGGTTCATCCCGCTGAAGAAGCTCTGGAGATCCTACTTCCAGAGTTTGACTGGGAGCTCTCTGAAAGTCAAGCTAGCTAACTCTCACTGAATGCAGACTGGTGGAGAGCAGTGAGGGCCATCAGCGGAAAAAGCTCCAGAAAAGTTTCGAAGTCCGAAGGTAAAATTTTGACCGAGCCCTACTATGAGGGGTATGGGGTAAGCGAGCAGGGCTCCATCGTGGTCGGCCTCAAACATTGACATTGTCGCGGTCAAGCACGACCAGATGTCCAGAAATTGCACTATTGGTTTCTAAGCACTAGAAAGTGTTTATTCTTTAAAAAATCTTATCTCTGTTTCCCTACATTGGATTTTCATGGTTTTGGTGTCATTTTAAAGATAACAATATTTCCAGGGTGCAGTGTACTTAAAAGGTAGGGCATGTACGTTTAAAGTTTTACATGTCCCAGAAGTGAAACACTCTTAAACTAGTTTTTCACTACTGCAAGGCCTATCTCTCCCATAGGTTAACATTGGAGCTGCCTTGTAACATTTTACAAGTGTAACTTTCAATTGAGAAAAGATAGGAAAAGTAAGTTTGGTTTCTCTGTACTCACAATTTAAAAACGCATCTTTTAGTAAAGTTGGTTTTTAAATTGCAGGTCTGAAAATGCCTTTTAGAAAGTTGGCACTTTCCTACTTTAACCATTCTATGCCTTCTGCCTGTCTCTGGAATATACGTCTGGGTTGGGAAACAGCTGAGCTTCTTGCTTTCCTTCTAGACAGTCACACACAAAGGGAGCTGAGGTGTGACGCTCACATTCTGATAGCCCATCATCAGGAAGATGGGTCTTTCTGAGCTATAGTGAGAGGGAGGAGCTGACACTTTCATCTGAATAAGGTGGTGCCTGCCCCACACAAATGGTTGCATACCCCCATGTAGTAAGTCTGGAACTAGGGCATGAAAGGGCAACATCTTGTGCACTACAAAGACCTTTCTTTGAAGTCTCCCTACTTCAAAGGCTAAAATGGGTATAAACACTGGACCTTTGACACCATAAAGGGAGAACACTTCTGGAACTGAGGACATTCTACCAGGAAGAATAGCTGTTGTGCTACCAAGAGGGACTGCCACTTTGCTGCTTGCTTTGCTATGCTGGCCTCTGCCTGCTGCTTCTTCTCTGTGAGTAAGAGGACTGGACTTGACTCTCTACATCGTGCATCTGTAAAGGTTCTCCAAGGTCTTGTTTGGCTTGCCTCCTATTTCCGAAGTCTCAGGCATATCAAAGACTTCATCTGCATCTTGCTGCCAGTCCTACTTTACCAAGTGGTGCCAAATCTATGCCTGGGCCCTTGGAAGTGAGTTTTTGGTGCTGCAACCAAAGAAACCAATGCATCAACACCGAAGTGTCGATCGGAACTGGCGTCTTTCTCTGCAATATCGATGCATCACACCTGCCTGCCCCTAAGCTGCAGACACCTCGCGCCGACTGCATGACGCAATGACCATGACTTGCAACGCAGGCTCAACTTTGCCGATGCAGCACCTCTGTATCACCACTGCTGCATGATTCTCGGACCCAGCATCGCCATCTGCTACGCATTGTCCCCCGACTCCGAAGCATCCCAGGTCCTGCGAGGCTTTGTGCCAACGCATCGCTTATGTGCAGCATGCATCACCTACAGCCCAGCTATTCAACATCGACGCTTCGGCCTGATGCACATCGCTTCCTGCCATCGACGCATCTATGACGTTGCCCAACTTCGGAAACTATGCTTCGCCTTTGACAGCTACGCATCCCCTCCTTTGCTCAACGCATCATCCCGAGCTTCGATGCAACCAAGGTACTGTCAGTGAGTCTGCAGGACTCCTGAACCCGGCCCGCGCTCCATTGCGGTTGGACTGAATTTTTGGATTTGCTCCGGTCATGCGCGACCAGATAGCCCCAGTTGGAGTTATTGATTCCTAAGCACTGCATTTTTGTTTAATCTTGCAAAATTCATAACTTGACTTGTGTATGTTGGATTTTTATTGTTTTGGTCTTGTTTTACTCAGATAATTATTGCCTATTTGTCTAATTCAGAGTGGAGTACTTGTGTGGTGTTTTCACTGTGTTACTGTGTGTGTGTGTGTGCGTGTGTGTGTGCGTGCACACAAATACTTTACACGTGTGTGGGTGTGGGTGTGCGTGCACACAAATACTTTACACATTCCCTCTTTAGTTCAGCCTGACTGCTCTGTGCCAAGCTACTAGAGGGTTTGCACAGGTAAACTTTTAGTGTTTACTACACTTACCCTGACTAGGACTGTGGTTTCTGCTTGGACAGGGTGCATACCTCTGACAACCAGAAACCCAATTTATAACAGTCACCTTAAGGGTAAGCCCTAAACAGTCCATAGGGCACAGTGCAGTGTATTTAAAGTTGGACCTGTACTTTTAACTTTTACATGTCCTGGTAGTGAAAGACCCATGAACTAGTTTGTCACTACTGCAGGGGCTACCTCTTCCACAGAATAACACTGGGGTACCTATTACATTTAATAAGTGCTAACTTTCAATTGGGAGCAAGTAAGAATGTCGAGTTCGGTGTCTAAAGAATTGTAAAATAAAACCCTCTAATGGTAAAGTCGGATTTTAAGTCACAATTCTCAAAATGGCACTTTTGGAAAGTTGGCATTTTTCTTTCCAAACCATTTGATGCCTGCAGCATGCATCCTGGGTCACGTGATTAGGTGTAGTTGTCAGGTGGTCTTTGTGTATTACTTCCAGGCAGTCATGCAAAGGAGAATAGGTATTGGCAGGATGAGTCATCTCTGAGTTGATGAGGGGGAGGACTGTCACCTGCGACACTTGCACATCACAAAGGCCCTGCCTGAGCACACTCACACAGGGTTTGAGACTAGTCTTTCATGACCCCAGACAAGCTGGGACCAGGGCAGGGAGGCAGGACATTCCAAACACCCTATGGGGTGGAAACCTCCAGAACCTTCTACTAATTCAAAGTGGGAACCAGGTATAAAAATGGACCCTCAGACCCAACTCTTCAGTACACCTCTTCACCTGTGGAAGACTCAAAAGGACTGCTATGCTGCTCTGCAAGGGCAGTTACTCTGCTGCCCTGCTGCCCTGCTGCCCTGCTGCCCTGCTACCTGAGTCAAAGGACTGGACCTGCATCTTGAACCCAGGACCACCAGAGTGATTCCAAGGGCTGGTTGGCTGCCTCCTGATCAGAGGCTCAGGGACAGAAGAGGCTCCAACCATGTTAAACCCAGCACCTGGACTCTGCCTGCTGCGAGTCCTACCACCCAAGTAGTGCTACCCCAATCCAGGACCCTTGGAAGTGGGCCTGCAGGTACACTTCCAGCCCAGGTGTAGTCCTCTGGGCAGAACCGATGCAGCATGACACATCTCCTCGCAGCTCAGATCCAAAACCATTGCAGCGCGATGTATCCCCAACACCGGACCTCAAATCACAGCCCATTGTCTCCTCAGAACCACTGATTCACAACGGATCCTCGATGCAGGCCTTCGCTTCGCAAGCCCCTCGTCGACAGCATCCTCTACGATAATGCAAGACTCTGCATCGCAGCCACGCAGCTTCTTTGGAACCGCTGGTGCACAACACATTTTCAGCGCTGGGCTTCGCATCACAAGCCCCTTGTCAAAGGCATCCTCGA
The DNA here is from genome assembly GCA_963921515.1 of Calotriton arnoldi. NCBI lineage: Eukaryota > Metazoa > Chordata > Amphibia > Caudata > Salamandridae > Calotriton > Calotriton arnoldi. Next base: position 1,341,340 of record CAWUFW010002893.1, read on the forward strand.
AGATGACACAGGATTTCACATCGAAGACCCGCAGCTTCTAGGAACCGAAGGTGCATGACACACCCTCGACGCTGGATATCGTAATGCTCCACAAACCAGGGAATAAGGTACTTTGTTCAGCAGGCCTAACTTGATCCCTATATCTGGCCCATGCTACATCGCTGTGGGCCTGACTTGGTGACTTTGTCCCAGTCCGGTTCGACCAGATAACCACAGTTGGCTCTTTGTGCTTCTAGACGCGATTCATATATAAATTATGAAATTGCATATCTCCTGTCCTACTGATTGGATTTTTGTCATTTTGGTCTCAAATAATTTAATACATTTTACGCTATTTTTCTAAATTGGTGTGGGATTACTTGTGTTGTGTTTTCACTTTATTACTGTTCGAAGTGCTGCATAAAAACTTTACACATTGCCTCTAAGTTAAGCTTCATTACTTTTGTGCCAAAGCTACCAGAGGGTTAAGCACAGGTTAATTTGGGGTCTGCTTGTGACTCGCCCTGACAGAAATTGTGGCTGCTGCTTGAGTGGGATTTCACCCAACTCATCTATTAACTCAATTTCCTACACTAATCATGTACACTTAAACTAAAAGAACATTGTTGATCTCAAGAGTCTTTAAATACATTTTAGATCCCAAGAAATATTGATTGACGTAGATTCGTTTTTTTATTTCAATTTTTGGTTGCAATTCACGTGGAGGTCAGGCATAAGTAAATATGCAGTTTAGATTGGGTTTGCTTAAACACTAGAAGTTGAATGTGGGGCTCTCTGTTTGGGGGGGTCTCTGACTGTCAAAGAGTTAAAATGATTTCATGCTGATTTTGATCTGCAGAGCAAATAATGGAATAGAAACATGTAGCTGACCACTATGCCGATCATAGCAACAACGCATGGGGGAGAAGAGGTGGAAAGAGACAAGCAGAAATGTCTCAGATTGCTTATTGTAAGAACTGGGTTTGTGCTTTGCCAAATAATTTTTACTCTTGTTTTCTAAAAACCAAATCAGGGAGTGATTTCGATTTTGCATCTCAATGGCAAACGATGTTCGGCTTTCACCTTGATCTTAAACAGCACTTTTGAACAGAATTGGTTAGTAGATTTGTGCAAGGTTGTGGAATGGTTCTCCAGCAACACTTTCTGAAAATCTTTGGAAAGTTTTTTTTACCATCAAAAAGTTGAGAGGTTCATCCACCAAACATGTAATGTGAAAAATTGAGGATTTTGGGTGATAAAATGTCCACAAATTATATTTAGGAAGAAAAATCATACAGTTAAGTGAAGTGAAAGATATACTAAACAGCGAGTTTCTCAATTTAGTTCCATCAAAAAGAAATCTACCTACAGTCAACTAAGTAACAACACATTGATTATCAAGTATACTTCTCACAAATCTTTTACAGTTTTAACTCCAGTTTAAAAGAACAACTGAGACTGAATAAGGAACTGTTTCCACTTCACCTTTTGCCTCATGTTGGCAAGAGTTGAATCGGATGTTCTCATATCTGAAAAAAACTCGAATTCATCCTTTCTTATGCTGTGTGATGCTCTTATTTTTCCCAAGGCAGCTAATTTCTTTTTCTTTTTATCTACATTTTGGAGCATAGGGAAAATAATTGGAAGGAAGACAGGTTGCAACTATGGGCTAGAAGTACTAAGCATTTTATCAATCAATATTTCCTTAAAAAAATGAGTTGCAATAAAAAAAGTTTGCTTTATTATAAAACCAAGCAGTGACATGCTGTTTTAATGACCCCAGCAGCCCTCCATCCCTGTGATCGCCTACAATCATATCCAGTCACAACTTGCAACCTCCCTCATTAATATTCATGAGGTTGGTTGGATCTGACACACTATGATTCAGAATTTTAAGAACAAACCAATCAGTACAAAGGTTGGTTCTTAAAATTCTTTACTGTTCATAGACAGCACATCTTGCATTATGTGAGCTGTGAATAGTGGTGGGTGGAGAGCATTGAAAGACATGGGGCAATAACACCCTCCACAAATTTGACCAAGTTAGGTACAAGGCGAGCAAGCTATACCCCTTTAAAAAGAGTTCAATTCTGCTCCTGAAAAGAGTTTGAAAAAGTTGATCTAAGTGATTGCATTCCACTGCACACATTTCACATAAATTCGCTAAAAATCCAGAGGCTGTGTGGGAGAACTAACACCATATTTGAATATGTTTGTGGTGCACTACGAAAACTATATCATCCTAGGGTGTAATGGGATTCACCTTCCCCAAGACAATTTTGCAGAAGTGATGGCAAAACAGTGGATTTTTCAATATAATGTCACCTGAAAGTTGACAAAAAAGCTATGACTATAACAGGCTGGTAGGAAATGATGGTTATGCAAGGTCACTTGACCTAACTTTTTCCATTTTTAGCATCTTTCGTCACTTAATTTTTCAATCCAACCCTTTCCAAGTGTATATATACAGTAAAATAGCATGACTCCGATGCTGCATTGTAGGGACAGTGTGAAAAAAAGGTACACATCTCATAACCACAGCCCGTGAACAGTAAATGCATCTTAGAGGCTCAGACAGTAATGCTACTGCTGCTTTAAAAAGGCATTTCCTATTTTTTATATATCGGTAATCTTCATTTCTGTTTTCTTCCCCATTAGCACCCTGTGGGGCCACTTGGACTACAAATAACTGTTGCTGATAAAGTGTACTTACCCTCTGACCCTCTTTTCCAGGGGCACCAGGAGAACCCTCTGGCCCACGGGGGCCCTGCAAATAAAGACATCATGATAAATAACTTTGAATCATTTATATACTTGTCTTGTACTTACATATCATCGCATGTGCAGAATTTTTTGGATCGGATATAAAGATGGGTCACAAGAAGTAAACTGCAATAATGACAGGTCATTTGGAAAGACATTTGGAACTCGTTCTTTGCATCTTTGCACAGTTCAGGAAATTATGCTTTGGTACTTGTATGATTGACCATTACAGAAAAACATTTTCACCAAATGACAAGTGCTACATCAATATTACATACAGAATAATCGGTGCAAAAATCAGCTCAAGACTGGTCAGCTCAAGACTGGTGCAAAACTGCCCAGCATCAGAGAATCAGAGAGTATTGGTGAGAAATCGCTAGCCACCGGTGCAATTCATGTGATCGGGCATCTAATGTTCATTCATACACCGAAAAACATCTGCCTCTTTGGAGAGTCATGTGTACAAGGACATAATTACAAATTACAACTGTCAGTGACTGTGGGCATTATAGTGTACAGCAAAATCCATTCAAAGAAAATAAAATGGTGGCATTTTACCGTACTCCTGAGCAATGTTCTATTCTTGATCCCTGGCACTTCTGCCCCACCCTGTCAGGTCCCACAGGTGATACGGCCTTCAATAAGCCAAGTGGTCTTTCCAAACAGGTTTTTTTTGGTACCTAATTTCAGTGTCAGTCTGGATGAAGACAAGGCAGTCTGTCTAGATATACTGCATGATGTGAAAGGCATTCACTTTTAAACATAATTTTCTTTTCCACAAGTAGCTATGATGAAACACTACAGACCGAAGATTACACGTGTCTCTAAATTCTGTATCGCTCTAAATTCTGTATCGTTGCAGACTTAATATAAGCTTGATTAGGGCCCCCAAAAGAAGTTCTTTACCATAACCCAGTCTACCTAAAACATTTGTTTGTGTTGTGAAATCAAAGAACATATGTTCCGCAACTTAAGGGAAAAAGCCGGAAAATATACACTTTATGTCTAGCGGTAGCCAAGACCTTTTGCTTTTACTGAAATTGTATGTATAGTATGTATTCTTATAGGGGCTTTCAACAGGCTATCTTTCTCTGTTGGCATGTTATTGTGTCATTCACATTTTGTTCCACCCACTACAGCATAGGCAATTGGCCAATCCACATCAGTCACTGGCTAACATTATTTCACAATAAGCATATTCACACTTAAAGCACTTTCCTTCAGTGCCAGGGACTATGGCAACGTGTTCTTTTTTAGATCAATAAAGTATATTTGCTTTTAGACAAAACAAAACATACATTGACAAAGACAAAAGGCTGACAGCCAATACCAAACCTATTGGCTTTGCAAATTCTTTTACCAACATGAGTTTTAAAGCTCAAATTCTTGTTGACTCCAACACCAAGATTCCATGCAGATTTCACTGGGACTGGTGCTTATCCTAAACTTAAGCTACAAATTATTGTTTGTGGGTGTTGGAGTATGCTGTGTGGTTTTGTGGGTCTGTGAGTGGGTGTGTGAGTGATGGTAAGGGTGTGTGAGTGGTTGTTTGGGTGTGTAACTGGTTGTGCGAGTGACTGTGTGAGTGGCTGTGTGGGCTGTGAATGGTTTTGTGGGTCTGTGAGGGGGTGTGTGAGTGGCTGTGTGGGTCTGTGAGTGGGTGTGTGAGTGGTTTTGTGGGTCTGTGAGTAGGTGTGTGAGTGGGTATGTGAGTGGCTGTATGAGTGGATGTGTGATTGGTTGTGTGGGTGTGTAAGTGGGTGTGAGTAGGCATGTGGGTCTATGAGTGGGTGTATGTGTTTTATTTCTATTAGGATTTGGATCTTCGGATTCACCCAAATCTGCCCAAATCCATGAGGATTTGGACAATTTCTTGCCCATGAGGGGTCCCTCACAAACTGAGGTATGAAAATAGTATCTCTATTACTCTTTAAAAGAAGATAAAAATGATAAGAATCCAATTAAAACATCTCAAGTTACGAATACTTCAAGAAATTTTCACTGCTGATAGAGCCCTTGTGCTTTCAGTAGATTCTTTACGGTTATACTGGGGAAATGGCAGCCATCTACTTCATGGATTGGGAACAGAGTTTCTCCTCTGGTCAGCGGGAAGCAATGCTTCCCAAGTTATTCCAGTTAAAATGCAATGTCAAGTTTGAGCGAGACTGATCTACTCGCTCTGTTCAGGGCTGGAGTGCAGAGTACCTTTCTCGGGGGATTGCAGCGGTGCCGTTGACCTCAGGATTGGGACCCACATTGCTGGAGTCTCCCCTTGCTGGATAGGATGTGGTTATTGGAGTCATGAAGGGCAGACATCCATCTTTCCTTGATGTGTGCAGAGTACGCCGGGTTGCGCTGGTCTCTGGGAGCTGCAACTTCGGCAAAATCGACAAACATGATGGTCTGCACTCAAACAGGCAGACACAGTGGTTCTTGATCAGTGCACTGTGCTGATGCATGCGGAAGCAAGCCACGAAGCCCTTGGAGTTACTTAGGCTGCAAACGTTTGTAGAGAACATGTCCTGTCCTTCTCACCACCCAGGTCAGAGGTATCAGGCAGCAGGCCAACAAAACAGAGCAGGTAGCAAAGTGGCAGTCCCTCCTGTAGCACAGCTCCTTTTTGTGGCAGAGTCTCTTTAGGACCCCAAAATGAACTAGTGAGAGGGGGTCAGGGACCCAATACTTATACTCAAATGTGTCTTTGAAGTGGAGGTGACTACAAAGCAAAGCCTTTGTGGTGCACAAGTCTCCTTTCAGCCCAGCTCTGTCTGCCAACCTACCTGTGAAGGATAAATCAGTGTTTTGTGTGATGCCAGGCCACTACCTATTCAGATGTACGTGTCAGCTCCAACCCTCCCTCTTGCCCAGGAAGACCCATCAGTATGCAGATGAATGCGGATGCAGCTGAGTGTCTTGTACTTGTGGCTGTCTAGAGGGAATGCACAAAGTGTAGCTGTCACCCCATGCCAGACGTGTATTAGAGACAGGCTGTAAGTCACACAAGAGAACTAAGAGCAGAGAAATGTCTACTTTTTAAAAGGGGCATTTCTAGATTAGTAATAGCAGATCCAACTTTACCACTAAAGTAGATTTGTCATTACCAATCCAATGATTTAAAACATAAAGCAGCTACTCCTCCCAATCAGAAATGACACTTAAAAAGGGTATTTAAGGAATTTCCAATGTTAACCTATGAGAAGATCAGGCATCACAGTAGTGAAAACGAACTTGGGTGGTTGTCACTACCAGAACATTTAAAACAAAAAGGTACCTGTCCTACCTTTTGCTTACGCAGCACCCTGGCCTTAGGGCTACCTGGGGCCTACTTTAGTGGTGACTGGTATGTAATAAAAGGGGAGTTTAAGGCTTGGCAAGTAGTTGGAAATGCCAAGTCCAGGTGGTAGTAAACTGTGCCCACAGGCCCTGCAGTGGCAGCCCTGAGTCAGGTTGAAAGGCTACTTCTTGGGGTGGCACAATCAGTGCTGCAGGCCCACTATCAACATTTGGTTTACAGACCCTGGGTATATGATATAACACTTTACTAGTGACTTATAAGTGAACCAAATATATCAATCATGGATAAACCAATTGTCATCACAATTTAGATAAGCGCACATGCGCTTTAGCACTGGTCAGCGGTGGTAAAGTGCTCTGAGTCCTAAAGCCAGCAAAAACAAAGTCAAAATGAAAGGAGAAGGAAGGCAAAAAGTGTGAGGTAACTGCAAAAAGGGCCATTTCCAACAGTAAAGTCAGATTGTAAGTCACAATTCTGAAAATGCTAGTTTTAGAAAGCTGGCATATTCTTGTACTGATCATTTTGTGCCTTCAGCCTGTATCCTGGGTCACATGACTAGGTGTAGTTGGCAGTTGGCCTTTGTGTATTGCTCTGAGGCAGTATCACAATAGAGGGCCTGGGTTTTGGCAGGCGTGCAAAATTGAGTTGTTGGTTGACTGGGGTGTGGGCCTTGGTCAAGCAACAGACACAATCCCTGGCAGGGTGAACCACAAAAATTCACTAAGTTAACCTGTGCTTAACCCTGGGTACCTTGGCACAAAAAGCAGCTAGGCTTAACTTTGAGGCTATGTGTAAAGTACTTATGCAACTCACAAACAGTAATCAAGTGAAAACTCAAAACAAGAAAAATCCCAATCGAATTTAGAAATATAGAGTACATTTTTGTAAATTATTTGACACTAAAACAACAAAAATCCAATCAGTAGAACAAGAGTTGTTTTAGTAAAAACTACACCCTAAAAGATCAAAGCGCCAACCGCAGACATCTAGACCGAGTCAAAGTCGAAAAATATGTCCGGTCACAATGGAGCGCAGTTTGTCGGATTGAGCCTGGTCAGCGCTTACCTTCAGACTTAGAAATATTTCAGAGCAAAATGTTCTGAGAAGGTAAAGTTCAGTGAGGCCAGGCTGCAGGAGGCGTCCGAGGAAGGAGCACCGTCATCGTCGGATAGCCTTGGGTCAAAGCCACAGTGAAGATTTTTATATTAAAAAATCTCCAGCAGAACAAGGCAGAAGGCTATGGCCAAAGACAGTTCCACTTAGGTCAGATACCCCTAATGTGAAGGACTGCTGAAATGTATTTGATGCTATGGAGAAGAAAATTGCAAAAGAAGCTGCAAAGGTAGTCCAACCAGCGATGCACCTGGGGCTGATACGTGAGCAGGTTGGTCCTGGTCTCTTCCTGGGTCTGAGAGCAGTGTTTAGCCAAATCATTTCTAGGCCCACACTTTTGTAGTTTGGCTATCTGGGTACCTTTAGCCCCACTTCCAAGGGTCCAAGGCTGGAGGGGCACCACTTGGAGGGTCAGGGCTCACTCAGGATGGGTCCAGATGGAGGAAGCCTTTTTGACCCTGTGTCTCTGACCAGAAGGTCAGCAAAGTAGCCCTTGTGATTCACTAAGATGATACTGGAACAGTTGAAGATCCAGTCCTTGTACCCAGGCAGAGGGCAGCGGAGCAGCAAGACAAACAGAGCAGCAATCTAGCAGGGCAGCAGTCCTTCAGAGAAGCAGACCAGCAGAGTGGCAGTCCTTGCAGCAACACAGCAGTCCTTCTTCCTGGCAGAGTATCCACAGTTACAGAAGTGTACTGAAGAGTTGGTATCTGAGGTACCATTTTTATACCTTGGTGCCCTGGTCCTGGGAGGTGGGAGAAGCTTCTAGACAGTGGCTTTGAAGTGCATGGGATTTTCTGACTCCCCTGTTCTGGCTCAAAGCTGGCTGCAGTAACAATGTGAGGTTGTTAGGCCCTTTGTTTGAAGGCAGCGCGCAGGCTATTCAGTTGCAGGCGGACTGTGCTCAGCTCCGCCGCCCATCCTGCCAGCAGATGGCCCATTAAGGCACACCTAATCCCTCTATTGTGTGACTGTCTGGGAGAAATTCACAAAGTCTAACTGTCAGTTACACCCAGTCATGTGACTCCAGACAGGCTATGGGCACAAAAGGGCTAAGGCAGAAAAACTTCAACTTTTTAAAAGTGGCATTTTCAAAATTGTAATAAAAAACTCGACTTTACCATTAAATAGGGTTTTTCCTTACAATTCCAAAGACACCATACACGACATAGCTGCCTGCTCTCATATGGAAATTACAGCTTATTAAATGTAATAAAGAAGCCCCAATGTTATCCCAAGGTAGGGGTAGGCGTCACAGTAGTGAAAAACAAATTTGGTGTTTTTCACTCCAAGGACATGTAAACGTTAAAATTACATGTCCAGCCTTTCAAATACACAGCACCCTGCCCTATGGGCTAACTAAGGCCTACATTAGTGGTAGCTTATATGTAACAAAAGGGGAGTTCAAGTTTTGGCAAGGGGATTTAAATGCCAAATTGACATAGGAGTTTAAAACTGCATTCAGGTTGCAGTGGCAAGCCTAGTGCACGTTTTAAGGTGCTACTTAAGTAGGTGGCACAATAGGTGCTGCAGGCCCATTGGTAGCATTTAATTTATAGGCCCTGGGTATATGGTATACTCCTGTACAAAAACTTATAAGTAAATTAAATATCCCAATTGGGTATACACCAATTTAACCATGTTTAGAGGAGAGATCACAAGCCTTTTAGCACTGGTTAGCAGTGGTAGAGTGCACAGAATGCATAGGCCAACAATAATAAATTCAGCAAAAAGAGGAGGATAAAAGGCAAAAAGTTTGGGGGAACCCTGCAGTGAGGGCCTGGTACAGCATCAGTATGGGCCATCCTGAATTGATGAGGGAGGCGGAGCTATCACCTGTCACGCTTTCATTTCAAAGACACTGCCTCAGCTCACACACAAGGAACTGCACACTAGGTTATCGTGACTGCAGACTGTCTCGGGAGTGGGAAGCAGGAAATTCATGTTGGAGGGGGACTCCAGAAGTTTCTTCCTCTTCAATGGGGGCACCAGATATAAACAAGCATTGAAAATGCAATAGGTCTCGCCCTCGTTTAAGTTAAAGCAATTCTGTTTGTAATTAGGTGGCTTTTTAGCTTTGGTTTTATTAGTGTTTTTCAAACTTTCATGTACATAACATGCATATGTATACATATATGTATATGTATATGTATGCATGCATTTATATTTGTATTTATATAGAAATGCAGATGTATATATATGTTTATATATGTATGTATGTATATATATATACACATATATATATATAAATGCATATGCATATATACATATATATATATATATATATATATATATATATATATATATATATGTGCATATGTGTGCGGGTAGAGAGAGGTAGAGAGAGGTAGAGAGGTGTAGAGGTAGAGAGGTGTAGAGGTAGAGAGGTGTAGAGGTAGAGAGGTAGAGGTAGAGAGGTAGAGAGTAGAGAGTAGTAGAGAGAGAGGCAGAGAGAGAGGTAGAGAGAGAGGTGTAGAGAGTAGAGAGTAGAGAGTGAGTAGTAGAGAGTGAGTAGTAGAGAGAGTAGTAGAGAGTGAGTAGTACAGAGTAGAGAGTAGTAGAGAGAGAGTAGTAGAGAGTTAGTAGTAGAGAGTAGTAGAGAGTGAGTAGTAGAGAGTAATAGAGACTAGTAGAGAGTAGTAGCGAGTAGTAGAGAGTGAGTAGTAGAGAGTAGTAGAGTGAGTAGTAGAGAGTGAGTAGTAGAGAGTGAGTAGTAGAGCGAGTAGTAGAGAGTAGTAGGGCGAGTAGTAGAGAGTGAGTAGTAGAGAGTAGTAGAGAGTGAGTAGTAGAGAGTAGTAGAGAGTGGGTAGTAGAGAGTAGTAGAGAGTGAGTGGTAGAGAGTAGTAGAGTGAGTAGTAGAGAGTGAGTAGTAGAGAGTGAGTAGTAGAGCAAGTAGTAGAGAGTAGTAGAGCGAGTAGTAGAGAGTGAGTAGTAGAGAGTAGTAGAGAGTGAGTAGTACAGAGTAGAGAGTAGTAGAGAGAGTGGTAGAGAGTAGGAGAGAGTAGTAGAGAGTGAGTAGTAGAAAGAGTAGTAGTGAGTAGAGTAGAGAGTAGTAGAGAGTAGTAGAGTGAGTAGTAGAGAGTAGTATAGAGTAGTAGAGAGTAAGTAGTAGAGAGTAGTAGAGAGTGAGTAGTAGAGAGTGAGTAGTAGAGAGTAGAGAGTAGTAGAGAGTGAGTAGTAGAGAGTGAGTAGTAGAGAGTGAGTAGTAGAGAGTAGTAGAGTAGTAGAGAGTAGTAGAGAGTAGTAGAGAGTAAGTAGTAGAGAGTGAGTAGTAGAGAGTAGTAGAGAGAGTAGTAGAGAGTGAGTAGTAGAGAGTAGTAGAGTAGTAGAGAGTAGTAGAGAGTAGTAGAGAGTGAGTAGTAGAGAGTGAGTAGTAGAGAGTGAGTAGTAGAGAGTAGTAGAGAGAGAGTAATAGAGAGTCTAGGCCCGTCTGAGGTCCCCGCGCTCCGTTACTTGCTGAACTGCACATTCCCGAGTGCAAACAAGCTGCGAAGGCCCACATCAAAGAACGGGCTTGGTTGGAAATATTGGGCAGTCATCTTCTTTAACCAAAACGGAGACTGGAATGCTAACACTTTAGGGATTTTTTTTGGGGGGGGGAAGGGGGGTAGGGCTTGAGGGGAGGAAGAGGATTGTTTGAAAAAAGCGAGCTGTATGTGACTATCGTTTTCAGGTTGGTACAGCTTGGTGCTCTGCCCAGCTCTAGAACAACACAGCGGGCAAATAGTGAACGAGGACATCATGGCGAGATGAAAGGGCTGGGCAAATAGTGAACGAGGACATCATGGCGAGATGAAAGGGCCGATATAGCAAAATCAGCTGCAGGGTGGGCGGGGAAGCCAAAAGCTGCTCAAACGTGGACGAAACGCAGAGCCGTGAACCCAGCAGAGGTTGATGAATTTTGAAATACAGTATTACATTTACCTTTTATAATCCTTGCACTACAAACAGAATTGTCTCTTGACATTTATGTAGTAGGTGTGATTATCTGTCCCAGTGGTTGAACTCACAAGGATGCAAGGTAAAGTCGTCCCGCTAGGATTATTAACCTGGGATCTGCAGGAGACAGATCTGTGTGGTATGAGCTCAACCCCCAGCACTGTCCTACAGTGTGTGGAATCCTTTGTGTGTGAGGAGCACATTCCACGGGCAATGGTATGTGGCTTCTGCCTGCCATCAACGCTCTAACCTCTTGCACCAAATGCAAATCGCTGTTAGCAGCAGTTGTGGACATCTAGAGGCGACTACAGATCCAGCAGGGAAGACAAATGCAAGCTTTCATCGCTCATAGAACATGCATAGTTAAGGAGTAAGTGACACGTAGGTTAGAGAAAGATCCCTGGAGGGGTAGCTTGACTTACTGAGATGAATGCACAGGTGGTGAGTATGTATGTGAAGGTGCAAGTTCTGAGACCACCCTCACCTAGGTCATTCTCTGTCTCAGCATCCTGAAAGTCCTGCCGCTGTCACTCGGAGACCATCTGTTTGTGCTATTTGATTTTCCACATGTTGAGAAGCAGCCATTCACTTGTAAGTCATTGCTTTTTAAATCCGCCCAACCACAGCCTGTGACCATGCTGTAGACGGGCACACAGGTGCCAACCTCTTAGAAGAGGTTTTGGACGCGCGCCTTAGGTGCTGTGCAGTCCCAGCCTCGGTGCTGCACCTGTTCAAAATGTGGAGGTCGGGTCCCGACTAACAACGTGCCCTCAGAAATGTAGTTAATCTCGATAAACAGTTCGCAAGAAGTATAAACGCGAGCATAGTTACTTCTCAAACTGCGATTTACAAAGGTGAGCTATTTTACTTTTTGCTCCCAACCCCACCAATTGCCGGCCCTGGTTCTGGTGACAAGAGGAGAGAGTGACGTCACTGCCGGGTTCCCTGGTCAGGCCGGCTGTGCATCCTTTGCAGCAGATGAAAGCTGCAAACGCAGCAGAGCCGCGCAGATCCGTGTGAGAGTATCACATAGCGACAAGACTGCGGAGAGAAACTGCTGATCCGGGAAGAAGGAGCGAGAGCCCACACCTTGACCCGCAGCAGCAGAGGGCACGGCGTGACAGGACTATGGGGGCGGAGGGGGGTAGAGGAAAGACAGAGCTGTGTGGGACTGCAGGGTGGAGGGAGTAAGAGGGGGCTGGGCTGCCAGAGGGTAGAGAGGCAGTATATATTGTTACTAATGGGAAGTGGCGAGGACGAGGAGGCCAGGCCTGAGGTGGTGGAGCCTGTCAGGCCGTGGGCCCTAGACCAACCTGGATTGAGGCAAGCAAGCCGAGTGGGGCGTAATGCGCACGATAGAGGAGACAGGTCACTCTGATGGGGGGTCGGAAGAGCTGGTGTGCAGGCAGGAGTTCTTGGGATTCAGAACTGCTGTGTTTTATCTCCTACACCGAGCAGCAGCAAGCGCGCACTGCTTGATACACAAACATGCAAATGGAGTTGTGAGAGGGCTAGTACCCTGGCATCAGGACTCTACGGCTGCTGAGAGCTGTGTGTGGGGCAGAGAGACATGTGAGGGGGACAGACATTGCCTTCACCACTCACAAAGTGTTGCAGCTGAAGAGAGCTGTGCGATGTGACCACTAAAATATCACGTCGGGAGATTCCCTCGGAGATGTGCACAGTTTACATTACGCCCCCTAAACCAACCCCACATCCCTTCCCTGTCACAGGATCGCGCCGGAGCTAGCCCGTCCAAGTGGGCCGTCTGAAAAAGCCAAAGGGAGGTAACATGGAAAGCTCTTTTCCAATGGCTGGCCACCGTTTAGCATAAACGGTGACGCCAGCCAATGGAAAAGAGGGCGAAGCTTAAAGCCCTTTACTGAAGCTACTCAAAAACATTAAATCTCGCCGAGCGAGCTGCGCATGTGCGCAGCCACGCTAGCCGAGACCTAAAAGGGCTCTTAGACCCACTCTTCGGATCACTTCTGGACTTATGGAAGACTCAGAAGAAGGACTCCTCTACTGTCCTGCTGCTGGAATACTGCCCTGCTGCAAGAAGAACTGTTCTACTGCCTGAGGAAAAATGACTGGAGCTGCTCCTTGAACTCCAAGGGCTAGCTGACAGACCTCTGTTCTAAGCTAAAGGGACATAACAAGCTGATTTTGTGAGAACACACTTCATGATAGAGTGGTGAGCTATAGTTAATGTTTTGTGGCTACCAAGTTCAATGCACTATGTATGGAGGTGTGCGAGTTATAATAATTTGAAGGGGTTGCATAAATTATAAATTAGGCTTATAAATATTACTTTAGAATTTCGAAATTTTGTGTAGTTTAAGGTTGGTTTGTAAAGAAATAATAAATTACGTTTTTCTAACTATAACAATGGTTTAACCTTTTTTCCCCCACTGGATTTTAATGTTTTTTTAAATAAAAATGTGTATGAAATCTTATAGTCCACTGTTGTTGAGTGGAGTGCCGTTAAGTTGAGTGTTGTACAGTAGAATGGAGGAGAATGTCATATACTTTGAGTGGAGTGACAGAGTGACAGAGTGGAATAGTGTAGAGTGGTGTGGCATACAGTGGAGTCGCGTAAAGCGAAGTAGCGTACAGGTGAGTGGTGTAGAGTGCAGAGGTTTAGAGTGCAGTGTGGTAGAGTGGAGTGGGGTAAAGTGGAATAGCGTACAGTGGAGTAGCATCGAGTGGAGTGGAGTAGAGAAGAATAGCATACACTACAGTGGAGTAGAGTTGGGTGGTGTAGACAGGAGGGGCGTAGAGTGGAGTGAGGTACAGTGTAGTGGCGCGCAGAGAAATAGCATAGACTGGAGTGGCATAGAGTGGAGTGATGTAGAGTGGAGTGGCAAAGAGTAGAATACTGTAGAATGGAGTGTTGTAAAGTGAAGTAGACTATGTGGTGTACAGTGTAATAGCATAGAGTGGAGTGGCATAGATTGGAGTGCCGTAAAGCGGGGTGGCATACAGTGGAGTAGAATACAGTGGACTGGTGTAAAGTGGAATAGCATTGACTGTGGTGGTGTACAGTGGAGTGACGTAAAGTGGAATGCCATATAGTGGAATAGCATAGAGTGAAGCAGCGCAGAGTGGCGTACGGTGGAGTAGAGTGGCATACAGTGAAATAGCATACAGTGGAATGGCATACACTGGAGTGCCGTAGAGTGGAATAGCATAGAGTGTAGTGTCATAGAGTGAATTTATGTACAATGGAATAGCATGGAGTGGAGTAGCATAGAGTGAAGGGGTGTAGAGTGGAGAGGCTCAGACTGGAGTGTCATTGAATGGAGTGGCATAAAGTGTAATAGCCCACAGTGAAATGGTGCAGTGGGTTCGGCATGGAGATGGGCACAGTGAAGTGGCATACAGTGTATTAGCTTAGAGCAGAGTGGAGTATAGTGGAGTAACGTATAATGGAGTGACGTATAGTGTAATAGCGTACAGTGGAGTGGAGTGGCATAGAGTGAGAGACATAAAGTGGAATGTTATGCTTTAAACAGACATAGCATGGAAGTGGGTGAATGGATTTATATGCAATGTGGCAGGAATATAGACTATGGGGTGTAAATGATAATTTTTAGTAGTTGGTCTGTATTTGCACACACACACATACACACACACACACACATCACACACACACACACATATATATATATATATATATATATATATATATATATATATATATTAAAAACCACCTTAGCTCTGTTTAACTTTACACACCCTTTCAAACCCCAAAACCCCTTACCTCCCTTTACCTGGCCCTGTATCTTAAAAGCCCCTTACCTCCATTTATCTCAACCTGCCTCGTACCCAAAAACCCTTTCCTCTCTTTACCTCTTCTTGTTCCTGAATCCTAGAAACCCCTTAACTGTCTTAGCTATACCCGCCCCTGAACTCTAAAACCCCTCACCTCTCTTTACCTTTAGCCACATGTGAACGATAAAAAACGCTTACCTCTATTTATCTCTACCTAATCATGAACCCTAAAAAACCCAGACCTCCATTTACCTCTACCAACACCTGAACCCTAAAAAAAACAAATCCCTTAAGACTTACAGATTATTAAATGCCATTAAAAATGTAATTAAAAACGCAGCTGCCTGTAGAGTACCATGTTGTAAACAGGCCAAAAACAGCCTTTGTGATACTTGTTTTGTGCTCACCTGTGTTGTAACGTCCTGCCTAGTAAAACTGCATGATACATGTTGCACATGACGTTATGTTGGCTATTCAAAATAATAATCTCAAATTTCTCCATATTTAATTTTTGAAGCTTTCGCTCCCATCCAGGATGTCACTATTGTCATTAGCCCTGGACAAAATTTAAATTACGCTGGCACAATTTGCCTAACTTTGGGAATTTTATGTATTGCTTATTAGTCACAAAATAACACCATTATACCACATCATGTAATTATGTCATAGTTCGCAGAAATAATAAAGCATGGGCGTACATGAATACCGCAAAGAACCAGAACATGAGCGGCTGTTGTTTGCAACAATTGCCTGTTGGCGCTTTTTCATTTGCCCGAAATGAGTCCACACATCAAAAATTAACTCGGGGAACTTATATGGCTGTAAAATGTAGTGCTAAATGATGTATTTACATACTTATCCACATTTTTGCGGAGATTTCATGCAATTTAACTAAAGCAAATTAGGAAACTTGCACATACTCATAGTTATCATACATTTAAAAAAAAATATCTTTCATCCTCCCCATAGGATATTCAAAACATAATACCAGTTGAGTATAATCTGCATATACCATACATGTTAGCGAATATGTGCAATAATGCAAAAGTTCACAACCATTCTGCATGACTTCAGATTAAACCATGGGCCATATCATGATGGCCTGCTCTGACTCAGGGCAGAGCCGAGAGCCTATTTTTTACATTTGAGGTGCCTAAACTTCAAACATATAATTCGGAATTTATCTGACATAATGCTTGAACTTTAAGTAGACAAGTCTGAAACAGTGAGCAGAGATTACCTCGCTCTGTTTCATTTTTGTTCTGTCCAGAGTTCATGCATTAACTAAGAGAGATTTTGAGGGATATGTTTGAACTTTAGGGACCGCCTTGTACGACAAATAGCAGGAGCTCGGCTCAGCGCTGTGCGAGCACAAGCCCAGAATTAAATACAGTTGAGCTCTGACTTAAGTGAAAATGATAGAAATAATTTCAGCCTTTTACAATACTTCACAACTATTTTACTCTATTTGCATTGTCTTACCATTTCTCCCTTTGCCCCCGCCACTTCAACCTAAAACAAAAAACATAAAATTAGTAACCAGCAATAAACAAGCAATAAACGTATGCAGTTAGGGCTGCCCAGTAAGTAGTAAGATTTGAAGAGGTTCATTGTTCAGAGCACTAAAGCCACTTCTTAGCAACAGTGAACCATGTAATGCTTAAATCGTGCCAGGAACGCTGAGAATTGTTCCTGGAAAGCTGAGATTGGATTCTTTGTCATTAAGAATGATCGAGTGCTGACACAAACTACAGTTGTTTGCCAGCAGTTTACGTTAAATAGATTAGAGGAGATGTGGTCTAGTGGCTAAAGTGCTAACTTTGTAACCTGAGGAAATGGGCTCTAATCCTGGCTCTTGCAGCTTGCCCGCAAATTGTGTGAATCAAGGCAAATGGCAATCTCTTAGTGCTTAAAATTGTAAATATGTATCAAATTAACGCAAAGCAATTGTAAAGACGTGAAATGTAATCTCATTCTGCAAGGCAAATGTGTAAATTCCCAGTTCATACACATCATTCAAGTTCTGTTCAGCTAGTTTTGTGTTACATAAATGTAAATACATACATACTAGTGTGAAGCAGAGGCATAGCGTAGAGAAGGCACTTGGCCTGTTCATCTGTTTCTATTGGGTGTGATAAAGGGGATGGGTGCTACTAGCCATATTGTACACATGTAGTTTGGAATTAAAGTATGTTATTTCCCCTTGTTTCTGGCACAGATCCATAATTAATTGATACGCAGGCAGACAATTGTCAGCAGTTAGCAATCTGCAGAGGGTGTTAACTGCTGCCGAACAGTGAGTAATAAGGTTTAAATGGCATGCAAGCTATTTAGCAGGTGGGAATAGAGAAATTTCCCTCAAGGTATAGAATAATATTTTAGTAAAGGTGTGGCTGGGGTGATAAGGAAGGCTTAAGGCTTTCATGGAACTATGCTCTTTACAAAGTGATTGGACTTTTAATGAAGATGCTATGATAGGGAATGCCTGAGAATTAAAGTGATGAGATGGGTGGAAGAGGATCATTAAGTATTAAAGGAATTAGAATCTGAATAATAGTTCAATGCAATCTGATGCTAGAACAGAATATTAGTGAAGTTGTGTTTCTGTGAGAAATGGAATAGGAAGCGCTATTTGGTAAAGGTTGGACTATACATTGGGACAGAGGTACCTTTTGGGCAGGGTTCTGACTACATAAACCATAAATACTATAGGTAGATGTAAAAGCAAACTGTTAGACCTGTCATCCTTAGGGTGGTCTTCCCCCACACTTTGGGGCAGATTTACAAGCCCCTTGCGCCACTTTTGCGCCGCCGTTGCGTCACTTTTGTGACGCAGCGGCGGCGTAAACTCATGCGCCACGTTGCGCATTATTTACAACGTGACGCATCTAGGGAGATGCGTCACGTTGTAAGCCCTGCGCCACATGAAACCTGCGTCAGGTTTCATGTGGGCGTTCCTCCGCAGGGTGGGCGTTCCGTCGAAGGAAAGCCTCGTAAAAGTGACGCAGTGAAATCTACAAGATTTCACTGAGTCACTTTCCGACTGCGCTGCGACGAATCCTTACGCCTGCTTCAAGCAGGCGTAAGGAGTGGCGCACCACGTTAGGTATGGACAGCCCACGAGCATTGCTGGAGTTGCGTCGCGCTTGCGACACGACTCCAGCAATGCGCAGCCCTTGCGCCACAGGATGCGACACGCATCGGCCTTTCCTTGCGCCACGGTGCGCCGCATTGTAAATGCGGCGCATCCGTGGTGGCGCAAGGAGAGAATTGCGTGTCGCAACTATTCTGGCGCATCCCTGCTGATTTGCAGGGATGCGCCAGAAGTTGTAAATCTGCCCCTAGGTGCCTGCTTAACCCCACTTTTTGCTGTATCTTTTTGTTATCTTTAGGACTCTGAGCACTTTAATACTGCTAACTAGTGCTAAAGAGCATGCCATTCTCTCCTAAACATGGTGACATTGATGTATATCCAACTGGCAGGTTTAGTTTATTTATAAGTCCCTTGTAAAGTGGTATACCATATATCCAGGGCCTGTAATCTAAATACTACTAGTGGGCCTGCAGCACTGGTTGTGCCACCCACACAAATAGCCTTTAAAAAACCTGTCTCGGGCTGCTATTGCAGTGTCTGTGAGTGTAGTTTACTGCCACTTCGACTTGGCATTTAAAACTACTTGCCAAGCCTTGAACTCTCTTTTTATTATACATACGTCGCCCCTAAGGTAGGCCCAGGTAGCCCTAAGGGCAGGGTGCCATGTAACTAAAAGGTAGGGCATGTACTTTTAAGTTTTACATGTCCTAGTAGTGACAAAGAGCTACATTTGTTTTTCACTACTGTGAGTCCTACTCCTCTCATAGGCTAGGATTGGGAATTCCTTAAAACACTTTTAAACTGTAATTCCTGATTAGAAAGGAGTATCTGCATCATATTTCATATCTTTGGAATGGTAATGATAAACCCTCTTTACTGGTGAATTAGGATTTAACATTACTGTTTTAGAAATACCACTTTTAGAAAGTGGACATTTCTTTGCTCTTACTGCTATGTGTGCCTTGAAGCTTGTCTCCTATATATGTCTGGGGTGGGTGACATCTGCACTTTGTGCATTCCATCTAGACAGCCACATACACGCGAAGGGTTGGTGTGACAGAGAACTCATTTGCATTCATCTACATCCTGATAGCTCTTCCTAGGTGGAAAGAGGGAGAAGGAGCTGACACTTACACCTGAATAGGCAGCGTCCTGTGTCCTACTCAAAGGGCTGAGTAACCCCACACATATAGCCTGGCAGACAGGGCGGGGAGGAAATGGGGGCCTCTGTACCCCAAGGGCTTGCTTTGAAGTCACCCCCACTTCAAAGGCACAACTGGGTATAAGTACTGGGGCTCTGACCCTACCAAGACGGTACATTACTGGACCTGCGAAGAACTCTGCCCGGAATAAAGACTGCTGTCCTACAAGGATTGCCACTTTGCCTGACTGCTGCTCTGAAGGAACTGCTTTCTGCTTTGCTGAGCTGCCCTGCAGACTACTGATCTCTGCCCTGCTGAGGACAAGGAATGGACATATCTCACTTGAACCCAGAGTGACTCCATGGGCTTGCTGACTTGCCCCTGTTTCTGAAGTCTCAGGGCCATCTGAGATTTCGTACAACTCTGCTGCTGCTGCAATCTGCCATCTGTGAGTCCTACCCTGCCTGAGGTGCCAATCCAGTCCGGGGCCATGGAAGTGGGTTCTACAGCTGTTTTGCTTCAAAATTGCCGCAGTGATGACTTTGCGCTGATCGTAACCGGCGCAGTGCCAATCCAAGGAGATCGCTGCATGGCTTGAAGATGGCGCAGGACCAGACTGCAAGGTTCGATCACGATGCAGCGCCTGTATCATAAGGGGTTCGGCGCCGACGTGGGACCTGACTGCGAGGCTCGACATCGACGCATCCACCGACTGCGTGGATTGGAACCAACGCAACGAAACTTCGACTCTTTGCTCCATCCAAGGTAGTTTCTCAGCGGGACCTGCGTGTGTCCTGTAGCAGGCCTGCCCTCCATAGCAGTCGGCCTGAACTTTGGATCTGTCTCGGTCCAGTGTGACCGCAAATAAACCCTTAGTGCAAAAGACTTCTAAGCACTACTTTTTAATGTAATCTTTAAAAATTCATAATTCCGGTTCTACTTATTGGATTTTTGTTGTTTTGGTCTTGTTTTATTCTTACAATTATTCTCTATATTCCTAAACCTGTGTGGTGTTTCCATTGTGTTACTGTGTGAGTGTGTTGCACAAATACTTTACACATTGCCTCTTTAGATAAGCCTGACTGCTCTGTGCCAGGCTATCAGAGGGTGAGCACATGTTATATTTTAGTGTGTTTCTATCTTACCCTGACTAGGATTGTGATCCCTACTTGGACAGGGTGCATACCTCTGCCAACTAGAGACCCAATTTCTAACACAAATGATTTCACTATAGGCGTATGCTGTCCAGACAAGATTGATAAGCAGATGTAATCTAATTAGTTAAAACAGTACAAAATATGGAGGGAAGTTATGTTTTAAGTCTGCATCTTTTAAAGAACACATCAACAAGTTTGGCTATTTTATCACAACATAATGAGACACACCAATCAATGTAAACAAAGTTAATGGTCTAGAGTGAGTCTGTAATATCTCGTTCGTCTTAATCCCACTAGTTGACTCAACAGTTAGGTCTCAATAATTCTAAATACGATTTTGAAGCTGATGTCTGTTTTCAGGCTTATTGTTGAACACCTTTAGTGCCCTCCCTAAATATGGAGGAACAAACTAGGGTGATGTCTAGTAAGAGCTTTCCCTAAACACAAACTTATACAAATCATAGATGATAGTCTGGTTACAGGCCACATTTTCCAAGCTATGAGAAAATATTACTGTCTACTTGTAAAAAAGATATACCACATTCAGGGATGAGATTATTTTAAAAATATGTTACTTACTGTCAATTTCCACTGCTTTGAGTCCTACCTACCTCAACATAGTTTTTACTACCCCTTCTGCCTCTTCCATGATTAGCCTTATCCTAGTCTATTGTGTGGGTGGATGACATAGATTATGGAGGTGTGGGTTGTCTTTTGATGTTTCTATAATAGTTCTCTTTCCTCGCTTTCCAGTCAGTGTTGGTGGGCAGTGGTGTCTGTGATAAGGCAGATCAGTGAGTTTCATTCCACCTGTTTTTTTAGGATCTGGCAGGTCTCAAGACACAGTTGTCATTTGGAAAAGGGTGTTCATAGATGAGATGATCTGGTTGGTGCACAATATTTACTTTCTGCTCAGTTCTATCTATAGAATATTTTTGTGTGACATTGACCTCTTGGGTTGGAAAATTCTCAGAGTGCTCCCTTTCAGTTGGAAGTTTTTTGTTCTCTTCCCATTGAGCCGTTATCTTTATTAGATCAGAGTGGTATTTGGTCACTGTTCCGTATGTCTGTTACAGGGGTTCTGTTTGCAGTTTGTCCTATGGCACACAAGCCCTACCATCATCCAGTATCTTTCTTGATTTTTTTCACAGTTTCATACATTCAGCCCAATGGCACTGGAGCACTTTGCATGAGCACCAGTTACACTACACAAGGTCAGATTCATTTTACAGGCACAAGGAGATTAAGGGCCTGATTCAAATCCTGGCGGACGGCCTGTGGGTCCACCAGGGCGACGGAGTAAATTACTCTGCTGCCCTGGTGGAAGGACCGCCCACCAGATTTATTAATGAGTGCCAGGCAGGCGGTCATTTATAAATGCATTGCCAGGAACACCGTGACGGTGGTTTCCATCAATGCATTTAACTCTCTGCTACGAGCTGCATCAACAGGATGCAGCCCTGTTGCAGAGAGTATTTCATTTTCCTTTTCAAAAAGAAAATCCAGAAATGGGATTTTCTTTTTTTTAAAGAAAAAATATATGCTCCCCTCACTATGGGAGTCTTCTCCCATGGCAGGTGGAGCATTATAAGGATTTTACTGTTCCTTACCGTCAGAACAGTAAAAATGACTACATGTCCACCCATCCAAATTGGGTGGGGGGACATGTAGCCATTTCTCTATCGGCCCTTACTCTCCAGGGCCATCGGAGGGGATTAATCACGGAGGAGACAGAGTAGTCTCTGCCGTGGTTAAGAATGGTGGGGAGGGAACTTTATCGTCGTTTCTAGGAGTATCTTCTCCGCCAATATATAAATCAGGCCCTGAGTGATTTTTCAAGCATTGCAGGATGTTGAGCCGACGCCGGCACTTGAGCCTGGTTCCCCAGTTTCATAGTCTGCAGCTCTGGCTGTAACGCCACATCCTCTCCCAAACACCTGTGATGAGGAAGATAGGTGAGGAGGTAAGGCCTAGATTGCCTACTGTTAATTGGCTTTGCCATTAAAGCACGCTACACTATACAGAAGCTGATGAGTATAAAAATGCACCTATGATTTAAGCCGGTCACTGGACTTTGATGCTTTTAAATGTGAAGGTGGCGTGAGAAATGAAGAGGAGATTCTTTATAAGGGGCCGGGTCCATTTTAAAACATGATTTTCAAGAAAACTATGCTATTCTTTTCAATGAAAAAAAGGTAAAACACGTTTAATTCCAGGTGGGCTGGGAAAAAGATCACCATGTTCTGGGGGAAAAAAAGAATGTGTTTTCATGGCAATGCCATCCGAATAAAAGAAAAACATGTTAAACATTGAGTTGATGTCCAGCAATTTTGCAAATTAATCTTTTCTGAAACCACAACATTTTCATTCCAGTAGGCCTATGGTGGAGCTCCCCTGCGCTCGACCGTATGGGAACAACTTCTGCTTCCTTATTTTCAGTTTAACCTCATGTGAATTTTACTTACTCTTAAAAGATTTAGAGGCATATCTACAAGGGCTGGCGATAATTATCGCTCAGCGCTCTTAGCGTGAGGATAATTATCGCCGGCCAACTCTGAATTTTATCGCGGAGATAGCGTGCTATCAGCAACGCTTATCTCCAAAGCGATAAAATTCAGAGCGCAAGCTGCCAACTGTGCGATTATCGCTGGAAACCCAGCGATAATCGCACAACTTTTGGCGATAGCTTGCTGATAGGGCCACACATACTTAGCCATGATATCCACCTTCCATAGGATATCATGGCTAAGTCGGTTTCAAAGCAGGCGTAAGGAAAGTAGCGATAACAGAGGTTATCGCTGCTTTTCTTGTCGATATGATTCTTAGCGTCAGGCTTGATAATAGGAGAAATGTCGCTTGGCGACATTTCTCCCGTTATTCTGGGGAGGAACGCCCACTTTGCATCTCATTAGAGATGCAAAGCTGGGCGATAAGAGGAAGGGCGAAAAGCATGGATTCACGCGTTAGCGTGTCCTTGCTAATAGGGCGTTAAAATTATCGCCGCTTTTCGTCCGAAAACGGACGCTAAAGCGGCGATAATTTTATCGCCAGCCCTTGTAGATATGCCCCTTACAATCTGCCTTTGCTTAACCAGGACCAGGCAGGAATGCAGAATTACAGTGAGGAGTGGGGATGTCTCAGTGGTTTTAAGAAACACGATGTTGTGCATGACAAGACATTCATGAATGTGGTTAGCATCCATTCACATCCCAACAAACACATTTTATGAGATACAGAAGCTCTTAGTGGATTGTCTTAAAAAAAAAATGTGTTCTCATAAAGTGCCATTTTGTCTCATGGGTTGTGTCAGGAGCCTTCCGCTCAGAAACAAAACCCAGCAATACAAAGACGCGTATTCATCCCGCTCATGTCACGCCTTTCCTTTTGGATTCCTTAGTCTAGGGAATGTTAGTTGAAGTGAGAATAGATTAAGAATAGAACATTTCCGAGGGTTATTTTCTGTCCTAAAGTGGCGCTCTCCGGGGAACCGTTGCACAGAAAAGCTGTCGTGGGACTCGCAGAAATGATCTGCATGCTATATAAGCAACCCTAAAGCAATTTTCAGAGTTATCTGTGTGTTGAAAATTGCAGCAGCCGCCTGCTTGCGAGCTCCCAGGTCTGAGGCTGAGACGTAGCCAGCTGGAAGCAAGTCTCAGCGGTTATCAAGCCCTCAGCAGGCCGCCTCGTTATCGTGCTGATTGCCGGGTTTTGTGCTTTTGGCGGCATTTCCACGGAGCTCGGATGCAGAAGGCTCTGAAATGCCTTCACTTTTCTGCAAGACATTTTTTGGTGCTCTGCTAGTGATTGGCTAATAGCTGCTGACTGTGGTGTCTGCCCCAATATTCACGGATGCTACTGGGCACAGAGCCAGATGAATGCTCATTTGCCTCTAAAGTTTGGGGGTCGTATTTTCAAGATTAGGTAGTCATTATGTACAAGTAACATGTAGAAATAACTTTTTTTATAATGGTAATTGTTTTGCCATTTTTAAATCTTAACTGTCTTTTACTATGTGTTAAACCCACTACCTAAACCACAAAACCCCAGATCACTTTTTAAAGAGAGGTGGGGTTATAAAGCAGTCAGTATGGGGCCTATTAGCAATAACCGGCGATAATTATCGCTAAGCGCAGTTAGCGCTAGGATAATTATCGCCGGCTATCGCAGGTTTCTATCGCGGAGATAGCGTGCTATCAGCAACGCTTATCTCCAAAGCGATAGAAACCCTGAAGAACAGTGTGAATATCGCTTGAAAACAAGCGATATTCACACTGTGACCAATGTTAGCTTGGCGATAGGGCGAGGGGAATTTAGCCATGTAATCCACCTCCCATTGGATTACATGGCTAAGTCAGGTTTAGACCAGGCGTTAACAAACCAGCGCTAAACGTGTTTAGCGCTGGTTCGTTAATCACCTCACCTGCCTCGCTAATAGGCGATAGCGACCTTAGCGACTGTTTCCAGTCGCTTTTAGGTTGGGAACGCCTACTTTGCATGCCATTAGCGATAAATATCGCTGGCATGCAAAGCGGCACCCAACCCGGTCGCTATCGCCTAGAAGCTGTCGCTAACAGCAGTTAGCGACAGCTTGCTAATAGGGCGTTTGAATTATCGCCGCTTTAGCGGGAAAAAGTCCCGCTAAAGCGGCGATAGAGCCCTTGATAATATGCCCCTATGTTTTTTGCACAACGACTTCTTTGTAACCCCACTTTTAGTTTGCGCTGTGACTGATGTGATCACTCACTGCCTAGTCACAGAGATTCACAAAACCCCCTATGACTCCCTCTTACTTTACTCTATGCAACTCTCTTCGAATGGCTGCAATGGAAGTGATGGAGGCTTGGTAAAGACAGCAAAACTATGACCCTGGGGCTTTCTTAAAGTAAAAGTTCACACCCAGTATCAGACAGCAGCACATTCATATGGTGGAAGATGTCCTACAGGTAACGCTTGCGCTTTGAAAATAGCTTACCATCTCCTTTTGGAGGTCCAACATCAGATTAATGGGTTCTGATGGCGATTGCGGCCCCAAACTATTGGAAGATTCCATTTTAGTTTGGTAGGAGGGAGACACCTTTTTCTCGCCCCCCCACCCCCTCCTGAATTGTAATCAATCACAAAGGGCATTTTATGAATTAGAACATAATTTTATGTAAATCGTAATTTGCCTTTTTATGCTCACAAGGGTGTGATTTTGTGAATTACCAGCTATGAAATTGCGAAAAAGGCTCAGTGCATTAGACCTATAGTCGTAATATTTTAGAAGAAGGACTACAGCCACACTTCTTCCCAATGACATCTCTTGTGCAGTACTAGTAAGCAGTGGCTCTGGTGCTTGTGACACAAAACAAATTATATTGACAAGAGTGAGGCCATACCTCAAGTCACCCTCCATGCTCAGTACCACACTTTGCCAACGGCACATGAAGGGTAAGCAGTCTACCAAAAGCAAAACATGGAGGGCAGGGTGAATTATGGAGTGTGTTGTGCGTCGCAAACCATCACTGTCAAATTTTAAGGCTTTATCTGATCTGCTGAGTTTGAAGCACTTTGCCAGGTGAGAGGTAGAGCTCTACGGCTGGGAGTGCAATTCACTTTGGGGTCTGGATCTATGGTTGTATTTTGTGTGGCCTGAAAGTGGCACCCTGAAAGGGCTGTCTATATTATTGCATTTCATATGGAAATCACATTTGATAATGCCAACAGGCCTGTTCTGTCTAAAGTAATACCCCACCCTCTTTTGTGATGTGTTGTCTGGTGTAGGTGGGGAGCACTGTGATTTTGAGGGTCATGACCCTTTAGGGGTTGAATGTGATTTCATTATGTGATCTAAGGTATTTTAATCTGCCTTATGTAAATATTTGTAAATTAATGTGTAGTATTTAGTAGTGTGTGTAATAAATGTACTTTTCCTTTTTCTAAAGAAAAAGCACTGACTTGACAATCATTTATTGAGTCTTATTATTGCATGCCAGTGAATGGTAATTATTAGCCCACACTACCTCCCCTGAGTAGTCCTTGGACTGCTCTGCTTAGCTACCCTGAGAGAGTCAAGCACTCCAATGGGGTGCTTGTTACCAAGTAAGGGAAAATTGTGGACCTATTACTTGTGCAGGCTTCACATCCTGCACTACAAATAACCCAATTTGGATTATTGTGTTGTACTGTATGTAGACTCACCCCACGACTCCTGTCTTGAGACAAGCCTTGAACTGCTCACCCATATCTACCCATGTAGTGAAAGAAGCTTAATATGACATTCACTTTCTGTTGCAGACTGTATAACATGAGTGACGGTTGCTCCATACCCCCTTAACTCTCTTTCATTTAAAGAGCACTGGAGCCCTTTTAATTACCCACATTGGGGAAAATGGATGGCAGAATGCAATTCTATTGAATAAATAAGCGAACAGTATCCATTATTATTTGGTGGTGTCTGAATTATGCACCAAGAAACTTTTCCAGGGCCACAGCACAAGCCCCATTGTTATAGAGTACCTTTCCACTTGGCAGCTCGGCGGGCACACCATAATTGGGCAGTCGGACTGCCGCCTGACTGTTGGGCGGTCCCCTGCCTGCCCTGGTGTCAGGCGTCGGTCCGGCCGTCCAGCATCATAATGATGCCCTAAATGTGAGACTTATAAAAGAGCAAATATATCAAGCAAGAACATGACTACTGATAATTGGGATGTTGTGAGCCCCTCACACTCCTGAGACCCAATGCAACTGCACCTGTTGCACTAATGACAGCTGCAACCCTGAGTAGCAGTTTGTATCCTCTGCCTCTTTCACCCCTTCCACACCATGCATGGCCATCACTCCAGTCTTGGAGCAGATTATCTGTCCTTTTCAGAATAAAATGAGCTCAGGCATGTTGCCCACCACTTTGAAGCAAGGGTGCCCCCACCTCTAATGCTAGGAAGAAAAGTGAGCCTCCAATCTTCTTTTATAAATGAAGGCAGTCATAATTGTTATGCAGTGGGCCTCTCACTCCAGGGCCCCAGTGCCATTGCACTTGCTTCAAAAATAGGATCGACTGTCTTGCGAAGTGGTGGTCTTCTCTGCCCCTTATTGAAAAA
The DNA here is from genome assembly GCA_963921515.1 of Calotriton arnoldi. Lineage (NCBI taxonomy): Eukaryota > Metazoa > Chordata > Amphibia > Caudata > Salamandridae > Calotriton > Calotriton arnoldi. Next base: position 1,368,675 of record CAWUFW010002893.1, read on the forward strand.
ATGGGCCTCCATCTTGCCCCATTCCCCGCTCTGTTATCTCTCTGAGGCCTAAGCTAATGTGTCTTCCCTGCCCCAATCGTCCCTTCACTTGAGCCAATGATACAAGGCCCAAAGCAACATTGGCTCAACAGTGGCGCACTGGGCCCTAACGTAAGCAAGAAAATATAGTAAAACAATACTAATTGAGGTTTAGTTGATGCCTCACACCCCTGGGCCCCTGTGCCACTGCATCTGTGGCACAAATGATACCTACTACTCTACCCACTCTCTATACTGGCCCATCACTCCTAGATATGATGCCCAAAGCAATTGTCTGCCCCTTTGTGTAAAAAAAAAAAAAAGTGAGCCAATCCCATGTCTTGCCACCTGTTGCTTTGGACTTGTTCCCTGTCAGCAGGGGTAACCTGCGTCCTAATACTAACAAGGAAAAAATGGTCCCCACCAAATCTCCACCTTCCTCAGGGGTTCTCCCTGAGAGCACTGTCTCTGTCTATTTGTAAAGGAAAAAAATAGGCCACACATAGCACCCTTTCCTCTGGGCCACTGTGCCATCTCCTTGAGGCTATCCATGGACAGGGAACTAAAGAAGAAACATGGCCTTCTCACCAGGGTGCCTGCAATCTGAAAATAATGCAAATGTTTGCAATTGGTTAATCACCAAATTTAAATGCTGTTTGAAACAGAGCACAGGCTTTAATTTATGAAGTCACTATTCTTTTTGAGAGGTGATCCAAGGGTGTTAAGTTTTGGAAAGCTTCCTTTTAATGGACTTCTACAAATATTTGCACTAGGTACAGTGCAATTATCTATTTGTAAAAGATATTCTTTGAAAGCACTTGTTTTATCTCAAATGCTAAATCATTTTGTGGCGGCCAATCTTATACTCAGGAGCACTTGACCTACGCATTTTTGTGGCTACAGCATTTTCCACATAATTATGGAAATGCTGCATTTACCACATAATCCGCCATCTGCTGCATATTCTGCAGATTTTAACAAAAAAAGGTGTTTCTAGCTCAAACAGATCAAAAGTTACTAAAAAGGCAACAACACATGTCGCCATGTGGTGGAAGGCACATCGTAAAGGTTGACGGTCACCTTTCTGTTGCTTATTGCTGAATTGGGGTGTTATACTGGCACTAATGATGTGAAACATTAGCCCACACAGTATTAGCATGTGTAAAACTGATAAAATAAGTAAGTAACACTAATAAAAAAAGTGCTGCACTAAGCTGCATATTTTGGCTTTTTTGGCTGCGTAATATAGTCAACCCTGCCACATAATTTTGTCCTTCCCGCTGCATAATTCCAGCCGCCTTGCTTATACAGTGAATAATACATTTAATACAGTTTTTAAATAATGACTTCCATATTCACAGTGCTTTATGTTACAGACTGGGATGTCATAGCATAATAAATACCCAAGTCACGATCCTGCACTGTGCCAACCAGGAATCAACTGTGTGACTCTCTGGTCTCACAAACATCATCTGCAGTGAATGCAATAATTAATTGAGTTATGATAACATAAAGGAAAGTGTTCCAAGGATTAGTTTAATATGCATTTATTTTTCATTTATGGTATGTGCATTGTTTTATATGCAGTTGGCTAAATGGGAAAAAATAACAAAATACAGTATAATGTTGTTCTTTTCTTTTTCGCCACTTAGCCACATCTTTGACCCTGCCACCAAATATCACAGTTGCCATACTTTTATGTGCACTTTACCTGCTGGATGTAAATGAAAAAAAACTGCAAACTCGCTAAATAAAAAAAGAAAGACGCACTTCCAGGCCATCTTCATTTAAAAGTATTTACAAAGGCATTTGTACTCCCTCCCCCGGAACACAGCCAGGGCCCCACAGAGAGGCGCGCCCCACAGTTTCAAGACCTCTAACTTTATTTGTGGGTAGGATCTGCTTTTATCTCTCCAGGTGCCCGACAAATCAGGGCACAGGCCCAGTGGACTCAGGTCTTGTAGAGTCTTGGCAACTGAAGAGAGGCCTTAAGAGGACTAACTTGGGGGGGTAGGGGCATATGTATTTGTGTTTCTGTGTTGACTCCTAGCTTCTATTCTTAAGGAAATTCTGAAGTGAAGTGAGAAGAATTCTGTCCCCCATGTCCTTTCACACATTCATAACATGCTCCCAGTGCATCCGCACCCTTCACTGGAAATGCACAATAACTGGGGTAGAGTTAAAGAAACACACCAACTATGGCACAGGACAATACTAACACCAGGACTCCATAAAACCTTTCTAAAAAATATTTACAGTTTCCAGAAAAATACTTTTTGAGTAGTCCAGTTGAAGTTCTATATTATTAACTACTGCAAGCCTTCCCTGGCATTATGGTACACACAATCCTCATAATCATTCTGTGAAATACTGTTGAAGGAAAGGAGAGGAGGTTTCCTATCACACATCCATTGTGATTCAGTGTGATGAATATGTTCATTCAGTCCCAGTACCGCTTAGCCAATGTTGTAAGTGCAATATTATTAATGGAATGTCTAGTGTGCACTTTTCATGAATATTAGAAATCCTCAAAAACCACTAGTCCAAAACTTTGCAGAGCGACGATGCCTCAAGTCCGTTTTGGTGATATACCATCTATGGGCCGGATTCTGATGCGGTTAGGAAGGCCTCCTAACGGCATTTGCTCCGTCCAAATCGGATAGGGAACGTGTCTTTCTGACCGACTCGGAAAGGTTTCCGACCGACCGAGTATGATGCAAGTTTGGCATTAGGAATATCCAATCAGAACTCGACGGCATTTGGACTGACCCAGCCATACGAAGCAGAATCGTATGTCTCTATGGGCCGCGTTTCCGAACGACTGAGTACGATGCTGGATTTGGACAGCCTTTCCGAATCCTGCCGTCCGACTCGAATCGGCAGTTGGAATCAGACTTTGGGGGCCCTAGTGGGCTCTCCTGCACCCAGAGCCTTCCGAATCGGGCTTGTGGGGGTACCCATGGGTTCCCCTTTACCAGCCATGCACAGTGTGGCAGGCACCAGGGGGTGCCCGCCACAGGGTGCCCGATTTTCCCCAGCCACCCCTTTCTTCAATGGGAGCCTATGCATTCGGTCGGAACAAAGGCTGCCATTGAAGTCAATGGGAGTCCAACCAAATCGTATCTGGAAGCATCCGGATACATCGTACTTGGTCGGTTGGACTCTCCCGACCCAATTCGGTTGGAAACCATTCCCAAACCCATTCGGTCAGGAAGCTTTCCAAACCACATCAGAATCGGACCCTTTGATGTGAGGTGCACAAGGACTCAGACAACCTAGTACATTCATTCCTCACAGTTTGCAGTAGCACACTCATTCAGCAACCTAGCACAAGTCCTTCTTAGGCACAGCTGCAAGCTTCTCGGTTTACCAGGGGGCATGGGCTCTTTATTATTTTCAGAGAAATGCTGTTCAAGCCACTGAGGGCTTTGGGCCACGAAGTTATTGAACTTCAACAATTTCGCTGTCCCAAAACTGTTCAGTCAGTTCTTTGAGAATGAATAGACATGTTTATATCTGTAAATCTGAGTCAGCGGTAGATCCGCAGGAGTTCTCTGTAATTCTTTACGAATCTGTAAACATGCAGAAATGTGCTTTTAACCTAGGAGTACCGTTAAGGGAGCAAATTGTTAGCTTGTTTCTCTAGGGTTTTGTGAAACAACTCCTAAATCAGCAGCCACGCCCTCATTACGAGTGACCCAGTTAATTGCGATATGTGTGGTAATTGCTGTTACCACATATTTCAGAATTGTGAGCTTTGTTATAGATATGGGCAGGTCAAACCTGCCGATATTTCGTGAGGGAAAATTGCCTGGTATTTACTCAAACGTGGATTTTGGTGCAGTAAGCACTAAAATGTATATTTTATTCACCAAACCTCGTCATTTGGTGTAATTATTGCACCTGATAAATTCCGGAGTCAGATTTCATCAGGAGCGATAAATAGCACAGCAATTAGCATGCCACTCGTAATGAGGGCCTTAATGTTTCCATTGCAAGCGGTGACCATCACTGGGTGTCCAGCCATTAGCTGCAAGTGGAAGATCACAGGCAAGATCACAGGAACGGTCAGACTCTCAACATCCAATGTACCATGGATGCAATTTCTCAAAACTATCATCTAAAGTGTCTTTCCTTGACTTCTTTAAATGTTACGGTTTCTTACACATATATGGACTTGTTTCATATATTGTGAGAGTCTCGTACATAATTGATCCTAAATATATCAGAGGGTGGTGGTGGTAGTGTACCTAATAGTTTCAAAACTTACACTGCCACAGAAATCTAAAAATATTTACGCATCTATGTTTACTTTGTTTCTACAAGTTATTTTGCTAATAGTGTCTGCTTTACTCTTAAACACATATGTTGGTTGATCAGTGTACTTACAGGCAAAGAAGCAGGTCCTGGAGGTCCCATGTCCCCCTAATACAAATGGAAAAATAAATAAATGATAAAGCTGTCCGCTTAAGTAAAATAGTTAATTACGGGTATGTTTGTGATAGTAGAATAAAAAAAAATACATTCATCTTTTACATTCAAAATGTGACTTTGAATTCACTGTCCTCTTGAAGAGTCTAATAAAGTAAGCACAATTTAGTTTCACATTTTAGAGTTGGTGTAACCATTTATGAATTTTGAAACACTAGTAAGGCACTCATGGAGGTTTTCTCTCTTCATTAAAGGCATGCAACTTTGTTAATCAAATACAAGTGAGAAAGCTAATGATATGATCAAAGAAATGTAGAGGTAAAAGCAGCATATAAAGTGCTCCTCGTCAAATCATGCGACCTCCTTCATACATTGAAATTAAATATTCCAGATCTTTGTTTATCAAAGCATATATGTCTAAAGAGTTACTTGTAGGTCATCTATGTGTTAAAAAAAGAGAAATATTTCAAAAACTAAACTTGCATTTTTTACAGTCTTCATTGTGCTACAGATGAAGGGTCATCATGTGGAGCTTGGTGTGAGAATAACTGAAATGCAATTAATGACATCAAATAACCAGTCACTGAAACAAGGACTATTTACAGCAGATACAAATCCTACCAACACTAGGTAATTGCTAGCGAGTTATGGAAATGAGGGGCATAACGACTGTGGGTGAAGTTCATATATAACGTGGATGCAAATAATGCCAATAGGTACCCTTGCTAAACATAATATCATAGTCTGGGATTTATTTATTTTTTAAACAAATTTTATTATTTTCATACCATAAAAGTGTCACATAATGGCATTACAATTAGTAGTGAGGATAGACAATATTTCTCGTTATATTTCAAGAACGTTATTACAATGCCTCACATCGTCCTGTTATTGTCATGTCTTACATCAAACATGTTGTACCTCCTTTTTGCCCACCACGTCATCTTAGTAGGAATCCTGCGAGACATTTACATCTTAGTGTTGGACCATCTATTGTCTGCAATACAAGTTCCAACAATACTACGATTCATTGTATCATAGTTATGGGATTGTTAGAAATAGGGGTCTCTAGTTGGCAGAGGTAGGTACCTTTGTCCAAATAGGGACCCTTGCTTCTAGTCAGGGTAAGGGGGATACACACTTTAGATAACCCCTGCTCACCCCCTGGGTAGCTTTGCACGAGGAGACAGACTTATCCCAAAGGCAATGTGTAAAGTATTTGCACTCAAAACACACAGTAATACAGTGATAATAACACCACAAATGGACACCACACCAGCATAGAAAAAATAAAGCATTTTTATCTAAACTCAACAAGACCAAAATGACAAAAATCCAACATACATGTAATAAGAATATGACTTTTCAAAGGTTTAGAAAAACTGAGTCCATAGAAAACTATGGATGCGTGATTCTACACAAAGTACCTGTAGATGCATCAAAATTCACACGGCCAAACAGCCACAGAGATGGGAAGCATTGAGAAACAAAGAGATGCTTCAGTTCCTGAGTCCTTGGGGAGGGGATGCAACAGTTCTGCTGCACACAGGAGAAGTGATGCGTCAAATCCAGACTGTAGGGGGAAGTGATGCGTCAACTCCAAGACGGTTCTAGTCTGCGGGTGATGCATCGGGATAACTTGCCACACAGGTGCGATGCGTGAAAATCCAGGATGCGTCGGCGATCCATGCGGCAGCGTAAAGTGGCGCTGCGTCGGTTTCTTCAGCCGTGATCCTTCGATGTGTTGGTTCTTGCAGCTGCGTCGGTTCTGCAGCAGCGCGGAGATGCATTCAGATTCTTCTGGCACAGCGATGCTGCATTGGAAAAACAGCAGCAATAAGAGCGATGCGTCGGTTTCTTCAGTTCTTCTTTTCTTCCAGCTCCCAACAGCATGAACAACCTCCAGAGGCCCAGAACTGGTACAGGAACCTCCTGGCAGGTTAGAACTCTCAGCAACAGAGGTCAGGGGAGCTGGGGGTGAAGTCTTTGTGCCCCTGAGACTTCAAAACAGGAGGCCAGCACACACAGGCCCTTGGAGATCTTCTTCAGGTAGGTTCAAAGCAAAGTTCCAGTCTTTGTCCTTTCTTTGGCAGAAACAGTAACTGCTGGCCAACCACACACAGCACACAGCAAAGGGGCAGTACTCCTCCTCACAGCTCTTTAGCTCTTCTCCTTAGCAAAGGTTCCTCTTGAGTCCAGAAGTGATCTAAAGTTCTGGGGTTTCAGGTGTAATACTTGTACCACAAAATGGCTTTGTTCTCTTTGTGCAAGGGTCTCTGAGCCCAGTCCAAACCAGTTCTGTTCTCACTGGTGCAGTATGACCACAGGGGGTGGAGACAGCATTGTGCAAGGGAGACAGGCCCTATTCAGGTGCAAGAAAAACTCCTCTCACTACTCTAAGTCAAGTCCAGGTCTATTCAGCTCAGCTCTGAGTCATCCAGGAAGGGCCAGGCACACCTCAACCACCCCCCCAGTGGCTGTCTACAGTGAATGCACGTCCCCAGCCCCTGTCACTCCAAAACCAGACAGTCAATACACAAACAGGTAGAGGCCCACAGAATGGTTAAACAAGAAAATGCCTACTTTCTAAAAGTGGCATTTTCAAACACACAATTTAAAAAACATCTTTACTAAAAGATGTGTTATTAAATTCTGAGTTCAAAGAGCCTAAACTTTATTTCTCTATCTTGTCCCAATGGGAAGTTATACTTGTAAGATGTTACAAACTATTTCCCATTCTATCCTATGGGACAGATAGCCTTTCAATAGTGAAAAACGAAATTGGCAGTATTTCACTATCAGGACATGTCACACACACCAGTACATGACCTACCATTCACATACACTGCACCCTGCCCAGGGGGGTACCTTGGGCCTACCATAAGGCTGCCTTACATGTAAGGAAAGGGAAGGTTAGGGCAGGGCAGGAGGGTGCACTTGCCAAGTCGACATGACAGTTAACAAACTGCACACAGACACTGCAGTGGCAAGTCTGAGATACCGTTTCAGGGCTACTTATGTGGGTGGCACAATCAGTGCTGCAGGCCCACTAGTAGCATTTGATTTACATGCCCTGGCACCCTCAGTACACTTTACTAGGGGCTTACCAGTAAATCAAAAATGCAAATCAGGGAGAACCAATTGTAAACACAATTTACAGAGGGAGCATGTGGACTTTGACACTGATCAGCAGTGGCAAAGTGTCCAAAGTATCTAAGCCAGCAAAAACGTAATCCAGCACAGCATCAAAAATACAGGAGGTAGAGGCAAAAAGTCAGGGGAAACCACGCCCAAAATGCCAAGTCTAACAGGGATCTACACAAATCACACCTCCATCATTGATTGGGAAGGTTCTTTGCTGTTTACAGAGATACCGTAAGCTCGCAGAAAACTCTGGAGGCAGGCAACCGAAGCTGAAGTTATCACACAGGGTTCCGGGTTCCGATTTCTATGTTTTCACCTGCGCCAAACATCTTCCTCCCTTTGCCTTGTGCTAACTTGATGTGGAGCTGTGGGATACAATGTCATTCATAGCTTCGGTTTCAAATTTATGGTCCCCCTCGATGTGCACAGACCTCACTGCCTTTGTCGGTCTCACATCTCAGCTGACATTCTCTGCCCCTATCTAACCTTCTATTTAGGTTGAGTCTACTAGCCTTCAGCGGCTTGGAGCCCACCTTTGCGTACCACTGGTTGGCTATCATTTCACTCTCATTTGCTTGCTTCTTATTTGATAGTTTCCATTGTCAATCTTGTGTCTGCGGAGCTGTGTTAGGGTGGGGCAGGGATTGTGGCTCAGGGAGGAGGATTGGTTTGTGCACACTTAAGTGCGCATGACTGCTTGACCGGCCGTCTTGGCCTGGCCAAACATTCATGCGCACTTTGCATACTCTCCACCAGGCAGTTATGCGCAGCCTGGTGGGGAATATGCACAGGCTCCCTGTCCCCATCTGAGACTGTGTGCCCAGGTGCTTCCTGCAGCTTCTTCTGGACTAGAGTCAGTAAGAGAAGAGAAGGGGAGACAGAGGAGAAACGGTGGAAAAGGTAAGTAGTTTTTTAAAAATGATTTTCAACCCCCACCCCATCCCCCTGCCCCGCCACCCCCATTCTATTCCAGCCGCCACTATATTTGTAACACCGAGGAGTTGCTTCCACACTAGTGTTATAAATATGTTACTTCTAGTGGCCTTTGGTTAAAAGGGCATTTAGAGCTATACTACCACTTGCCCAGTTTGTGCCTAAGTAAAGTTTCAAAATACAAAACCAACTGGGGTAGTTACAACCTCTCCCTGTGCCTCCCAAATCTTGGTATACTAATTATACAGATTTTAATGTGTATCATCCACCATCTAAAGAATACTTAATAATTATGTTAACAGTTGATGCATTCTGTAAGATGACTCATGTTTATCCATTTAGGAAGATATCATCTACTAAGATTATGGCTCAACATTTCCTTTCAGAAACCTTTTGACTACATTGGTTACATACTAAGATAGTCTGTGATATAGATCCCCAGTTCATATCTTGCTTTTGGAGAGTCTGGTGCTCAGCCTTGGGTATTCAAAGAGCTCTGTCTTGGCCAATTGATCCCCAGACTAAAGGCCAGAATGGAAGAGTCAACCAACATTTGGCAATGTATTAGCAATGCTATGCAAAATAATTCATCAATCTATTAAGCTGCATCTGAGTTTGCTGATTATAACACAAGAAATAGTGCATCTAAGATGTCACCATTTTCTGCATGCAAAGTTATTGTCCTCAAACTTTTTTTGCTTGCCATGTATTGTTCATTCAGTTCCTGGAGGTGCTGACTATTCCTTTTGAAAGGAACAACGTCACATTGTCTTGGATAATTTCCACATAGCAAAGATAGCCATGGCTAATATTATGGTCTACCACAGGTGACCAAGCCTCAGTCCTATCCACATCTTGTCCTGTGTGTTTTACTAGCCACCCCTTCCACCTCATGCTTGTCCACGCTGGGGTGACAGGAGTCATGTCTCCCAGGAATATGACTGCCATGTTTGTGCTGCCCAGCTGTGTCTCCACCATTACCAGAACATCCAATCCTGTTCCCATTTGTGCACCCAAAAAAGATGTAACAGTATGCCCCATATGAATGACAGACTACAGTGGCATTCGAGAATGCACTAAAAGATTCAATGATTCTAGCATTTGAGGATGAACCAAACGATTTAATGATCATGGCATTCAAGGATGTACTAAAGGATTCAATGATCTTAGCATTAGAGGATATCCCAAAGGATTCAATGATCTTGGTATTCAAGGATCTATTGCAGGATTCAAGGCAGTCCATAACAGTCACATTCAGGACATGGCCTTATGCTTGGATTTCCTCCCTGTTGATGAGAGGAAGATCCTGTTTGGGCTCTGCTCTTTACCTGTGCTCCTGGCTCTACAACTGAGACAATCTTCAAGCCGGACACCAAGTCCATCTCCTCAGAGGTTTTCTGCTTGTGGAATGTCTTTGAACTTCATCTACAAAGTCACTTCAAAAATTGTCTTTGTATTCTTGGAACTCTTCAAAGCATTGCCTTAAATCCTTGGAACTTGTCGACCTCCACCAGTATGGTCTTCAGAGGGCTCAGACTAGTGATTAGCCTGGGAGCGTTAAATGTATGTATTGTATTCTTTGGATTGTGAAACTACTGTTTAATTCTTGAACTGCCATTTGCGTTTACATGCTGAAACTTTGCCTCAACTCCTAAGTAGTGCTATAACTGTTGCTTGGGCCTTCACAGATATATTTGCCAATCCTAAGTGAACCTTTGTTTCTGTTTGATGCCTCAAGTTGTGGAGCTTTCACAACTGTGCATGTTACATTGGAATAAAATCAGACCTACAACAATTCCCTTGGCTCTAGCAAGATAAAGGTTCTGAGCAGCTAATGCATTGAGTGTTTACTATAACGCAACTTTTGCTAGAGTGGTTCTTTGGTATTCTTTCAGTTTGAGTAGAATGTTACAGTTCATGTGAAATGTATGTAAACTTAAAAAACTACATGCAATTGAAATTGATGTAAGAGCAGAGAGTAAAAGTAGTCTTGTGTCTTCTGTTTAATGCTAAAGAGCCATCACAACAGGAGAGAAGAACACCTGTGAGAGTGTCTATTTGATGAAACGAGCTGTGTGACTATAACCCAATGACGTTTGTTTGCCTTCTTTCATATATCCCTATCCACCTCTTTTTATCATGAGTATTGAGCACAGGTTAGATGACATTGTTGGAGGGGAAGGAGGCTGGAGGTTTCCACATCATTCTTGCAGCAACTTTTGGGCCTACAGGTTAGTGGTAACTTGAATCCAACATCTAGCGTTTCCAATCGACATAGAATTCCATCATCAAGTTACAATCCTGGAGGTCAGGTTTGTTGTCTTCCCGGTTCCTTCTAGCTCTATCATTTCCCTTCAAATTGTGACCTCACTTTTTTGGTCATTAACAATCATCAACCAGATAAAAACAGTAATTTATCCTTTCAAACTTCCTTCTATTTGGGAGATACAGTCTGTGTTTAATGATTCTCAACTAACCCCTGTAATTACTGATCCAATCAGGGACAACTGGAAATTGAGGTATAGAACATTTTTGATTCTTGTATTATTCAAGCAGAACTCCAGTTTTTAACAGATTGGGCAAAGCAAAGGTTCATGGGTGGCAGCAACTTCTGCCTACACTTTTTGCTGGTTAAGAAATTCCTCTGGATCCTTAACAAACCTGGTACTCTGGGGAAGTATCCTGTTATAAAACACAGTCACCGCATTCAAACCAGGGACATCGCCATGCTTCAAAAGCACCAACCAAAGATTCTCATCCCAACACCACCCCTACACCTGAGGTTCCAATGTTTGTGCCTAGACAACAGGAAAGAACATAGTGGCTCAACGCAGGGCATAGAAACAAAATGCAATTTCTCACTCAGCATTTTGTGAACAATCAAGGTTCAAATCACCTACTATTCTTTTCTGACCAGCCACACGATTCTTGTTATATTATGTTATGTTATAAGGATATTTGTCTACAGCGGAGCACTCACTCACAGAAAGGAGCCTCTTGGTGCCGTCACTAAGGGCCAGATGTATCATCATTGTATTTTGCGCGTCCTTAATAGCGAATTTTACCGATTCGCTATTAAGGACTCGCAAAATGCAATGTATGTAGGTTTCGCAATAATAATTGCGATTCCTACATATTCCTTAATTGCGAATCGCAAATTGCAATTCGCAATTAAGGAATACCTTCCCATTCATTCCTATGGTCCCATTCATTCCTATGGGCCTAGAGGCCCATAGGAATGAATGGGAAGACATTCGCAATTTGCGAGTACCCAATAGGTACTCGCAAATTGCGAATGCAATTTCAAGGGTGCAAGGGTGCCAAAAGGACACCCTGTTGCACCCCTGAAATATGCATGTGTGCACATGTGGCGCACATACATGCCCTAAGGCATACATGCCAAAAAGGGAATTTTTCTAGGAAATCGTGAATTACCACCAACTTGAGTTGGTGGTAATTTGCGATTCCTTAAGGCCAAATCGCAACTTTTGGGTGCTTCCAGAATTGCATTTAAGGAATCGCAATTTGCTTTGGGATTATGAGGACCCAAAAGACATTTATGCCTTGCCTGTCCTTTTCAGCAAAGAAAATGGTTATTGAGTCGCTGATTACATCTAGGATTGATTATGGCAAGGCCCTGTATCTTGGTCTACCAGAATATTTGATGGAGAGACTACAGGTAATTCAGAATGCAGCAGCATGACTTCTGGTAAATGTGCCTATGAGAACACATATATCGCCACTTCTGCAGGCACTTCACTAGTTGCCCTTTAGGGAAAGAGTCAAATTTAAGACTCTTGTATTAGTGCATGACTCCTTATATCAAGCTGGCCCTGTTTATCTTAGAGATTTGGGGGCCTATTACGATGGCGGGTGGACTGTGTCCGCCCGCCACCGTAACGGAAAACGGGACCGACCGCAAGAGGTGCGGCGGTCCTGCGAGGCCAATTAGGATGTGCCCGCCACACTGGCGGGCGCATTCTGGACTCTAACATTGCGGCTGGCGGTGCTGTAAGCAGTACAAACAAAGCCTATGCACACGCTACAGTGTTAAAAATCATTACAATAGAGTAAACTTGAGGAAGCACATGAGAATTCGTGTGATGATTCTTCTTGATTTTATTCAAACATCTGGTTTTTACGCGCTCCCGGGAGGAATACAGCCACGGTCCTAGCGTACTCGCTGGAAGAATGACGGATTGACTAGGCATGATCTGGCCTTCTCTAAATAATTGCTTAAGGATTAGCTGACCTAATCGTGATGCACTCTGTAGAGATTGTTTGAACCCCAAGATTAGAATCAGAATACCTCGACATTATCACTAATTGAGATTTTTCAGCAACACACCGGTTAGGACAGTATACCGGTTTTTAGTCACCTTCACTTTACAAGGATCTTGTGGTATTACCCGTGACCGGCCGGGTTGGAATTATCACCGGCTTACAGGTCTCAGTTATTTTGCTATCATATCAGCCCTGAAGAAGTCCAGGGACATTTTCCTTCGGACGAAACACGTGTTGGCTGGACCATTTGTTTGAATAAAATCAAGAAGAATCATCACACGAATTCTCATGTGCTTCCTCAAGTTTACTCTATTGTAATGATTTTTAACAATGTAGCGTGTGCATAGGCTTTGCGTGTACTTTTGGGACCTTGGTCCACTGGTCAGAGGATTTTTGTGGTTTTCCCTCACCTTGTGCACCGCTCAGATAGTTGCACAATTACAGGACGATACCCAGCGTGCGCCACCACCTCCTGCGTTTTACAAACTACCATATTCGATGGTGCTGTAAGCAGTACCCGCCGCAATGTTAAAGTGGCATGTTGTGCAATGCCATGCACAACGTGACAGGCACCACGTGGTGCCTGCCACATTGTGCGTGGCAATGAAGGGGGGTACCATAGGTACCCCCCAAGTGCAGCCACCCACTCCCCCCGGGCCCGCAACGGGCCCCCAATGTGATTTACCATATGCCTTTCCATGGCGGAGTCTCCGCCATGGAAAGGCATACCCACCGCACACATCATAATATGGATGGCGGTGCCTGCGAGGCACTGCCACCATATTGTGGGCCTTTTCCGCCCGGCCGGCAATCGTGACAATTGCCGACCGGCGGAAAAGCGGCGGACGGTCTTTCCGTCCGCCGCGGTACCCCCGCCATAGTAATATGGTGGGGGTGAATTGTGGAATGATGGCGGGCGGATCACCACCACCGGCTTGGCGTTGGCGATCCGCCTGCCATCATAATAGGCCCCTATGTTTCTACAACCCCACAAGACAGCTAGGGTCTGCCAACAAATGTTTGGCGGCGGTCCCCAAGATATGACGTACAAGAACAGGCGGAAGGTCCCTGATGTTTTTAGGGGCAGCAGCCTGGAATGGTCTTCCTTTGGAACTACGTGCAATAAGGGACCCGGTGCTATTCAAGACAAAATTAAGACTGGGTTATTTATACAAGTGTAACCTTCCGTAATAGCTGGCGTCATGCTGGGACACTCCTTGGAGTAGCTGTGTGCATTATAAAAGGCAATCATCATCATCGTCATCCTGGAATTCAGTTTTTTTTCTGGAATCCTTCTCCATTGCCAGTAGACTTGCTCCAGCTCCTGGAATCCTATTGTATCTCTTGGAACCTGCCTCCATCTCCTGTAATCCTGCTGAGTTGGATTCTGTCCTCATCTGCTCCGGTCAGGGGTTTGGGAGATCCAGTTTCCTCTGCTGTTCTCTTCTTGGACTCTCCCTACCTGCCTGGAGGTTGTCTATGCTGCTCCACAACTTCCTCCATTTAGTGCCACTTCAGAGAGACACCTGTTGTTTCCACATAATATATGGACGTATTAAGCAAAAACAGTGGTTTCAGGAAGACGTCACTTTAAAATATGGCAACCTCAGTGCCTCACACTTAACGAGTACATCTTTCACTGATTCCAGGTCAAGTCACACAGCAGCAGAGCTTCCTGGTCCCAAGCATGGCAACACAACGGTGCTGAGACAGAATTTTGAGTTGGAAATGTCGACTTACACAAATATCGAGTTGGAAATATCAAGATTCAGAAATATCGACAGCAAGAATATCGTGGTCAAGAATATCAAATTTAAGGTACGAAATATTGTTTTTAAAAATATAGAAGTCATTAATATTGTTTGCAAAAGTATCGATGTTTAAAATATAAAAATTTTAATTAGTGTTATGTATTTTAGTTTATATTTTAAATGTATGTGATGGTTTTTTTGTATAAGTATTGTTTATGTTATTTAATATATGTGTTACATTTTTAGTAGTTATGAATTTTGATTTCATTACATTTTGCATTTTTAGTTCTGTAGCGGGCTGTGGGTTTATAAAGGAATAGGATGGGAAGTAATTTAATTATAATAAATTAATGATTATTTTTATTTATTTAATTTAGATTTTATAGCGTTAATTGTGGGAAGTAATTTATTTGTAATTAATTATTAATTGGTTGTTAATTAATATTAATTAATTGATAATTAATTATGGTAATTGTGTAATATTTTTTAGGTGCGTGTTGTGGGGTTTTTAGGGGTAAAGGGTGGGAAGTAATTTATTTTTGATTAATTAATAATTAGTTGTTAACTTATATTAATTAATTGATTGAAAATTAATCATGGAAATTGTTTCATTAATTTTAGGTGTGGGTTGTGGGGTTTATTGGGGTAAAGGGTGGACAGTAATTTATGTTTAATTAATTAATAATTAGTTGTTAATTTATATTAACTAATTAATTGATAATTAATTATGGTAATTGTGTGATTTGTTTTTAGATGTGGGTGGTGGGGTTTATGGGATAAAGGGTGGACAGTAATTTTTTTAAAATTAATTAATAATTAATTGTTCATTAATATTAATTAATTGAGGAAGATGGCGGATTGACTCCCCTGAGGAAGACGTCTCCCGCGGCTCTCTCCCGCTGATCCCGCTGTCCCCGGTGCTTCCCCCCCTTCTCACCTTAACGCGGCAGGCACTTCATTTTTAAAAGGAGGAAATTAATTTAACTCGCGTCTAAAGAAAGACTGGCAGCAAGGAAAAAGTCTGCTACCTGTCTGGCGGGGCGGATGTGCTGGCTTCACTCTGTAGGAGCTCGTGGCCGTATCTACTCGACTAGGTCGGCCAGGTGGGCTGCCTTAGATTTACATATCGTGGCTGGCTCCAGCCACTCGGACCCTGTTCCTAGCTCCCTGCCGGCTGTGTTACGGTTCAGGATGGCCCCCCAACGACCTGCTGCTCAGAAAGGGCGCATACGAGCAGATGAGGCAGCAGTAACAGCGGTAATGGCAGCAGCCCAGGGAGCCTCGGTGTCTGCTGAAAGGCATGCAGGACCAGGAAGGGAAGCATCCCTAGCATCTGATGGAGGCCCCGGCTCTCTACTTGGTAAGCCGATACTCCATTTACTTCGCTCTGGGACAGCTGGGGGTTACTCCAATCCTGTGGCTCTGAGAACTCCACTCCAGGATCAGAGATGGCTGAAGTACTAATCACAGCAGTACAGGAGGGCAGGAGGACTAAAGCTGGCACCCTGGCTCACTCTGCTGTTGGTGAACTGAACTTGCCTGTCATACCTCAATGGATTAGTGGGGAGGCTATCCCCTCCCCTGTGGAGATCAGCGATTTAGAAGTAGAGGTGACAACCTGTGTTAAACCCATATCCCCCAGCTCTTGCACTCCTGCACCATGTAGCAATCTCTCTTTACCACTCTCATGCCTACACCCGAGGGGGCTTAATCCGGGTGCAAAAGTACCGGCTGACACGGATGTCAGGATGACAGCCAACTCGTCTTCTGGATCCGAGTCTCAGAGTCCCTCGAGTATGGGTTTGACAGAGGCTACTGGTACACCTACAACAGGAGCCGCAGCATCTGCTGCCACTGACTCTTCTTTAAACCCCCTAAGCAATGCCCAACTAAATCAACTTGGCCAGGGCAGAGAACTGAACGGATCAGATGAGCCCCCGTCTCTGACCCCACGAAGGGCAGCACTCCATCGGGACTTACATCTGGGCGAGGGAAAGGAGCCAAAGGAGTCAGAGGGGCTAGAGGAGGCAAAGGGCGAGGAGCTCCGAAATCACTTTCTACAGCTCCGGTGGAGCGATCAAAAAATTCCGATGTGACTAAGGTCGGGGCCGGCGCAAGCCCTCTGCACAAATCGGTTGCGTCTAAGGGAGAGGTCAAAGCCACTGTCTCTCGACTATCTAACTCTGGCAAAAAGAACACAACTCTGCCTGAAGGAGGGGGCCCCTCTAATCCATCTCATATTGATCAATCTTCAGTCACCTCTAGCCCTGCTCAAAGGGACAGCCCGGCGGCCCGGAACGGGGCCTCTGACTCAGAGGATTTTCCATCCTCCTCACCAACAGACCAACTGGGTTCTGTAAAGGGGCCATTAGTGGGAAATGTGAGAGCTGCCGAGGCTGAGGGTGAGGTTGAGGAGCCATCCTTATCCAGAATCTTACAGGTGTTAGCCACTCAGAGAGCGGAGGTTCAGGAATACTATCTCCAAGCCAAGGCGGACAGTAGTGAAATCAAACAGGCTGTAGCGGATGTCACCTCCAAGGTTGCTTCTCTATCTTTAGAGGTATTGGATTTGCAGATGCGGGTCGCAGCTGTCGAGGAGGTTAATTCCTGTGCTACAAGATTTGTCAAAACCCATGAGACCCAAATGGCTTTTCTACAGGCAAACGTTGAGGATCTTGAAAATTGACAACGACGAAACAATTTGAGGGTTTTCGGTATACTTGAAAGGAGGGAGGGCTCAGACCCTAGGGCGTATATGGTCGGCATACTCCAGCAGGCATTTCCAGACCTTGCCGACTGGGACATGGATTCGCAGGTTCAGGGGGCGCACCGACTACCTGCCTTCATTACACAAGGGAACCAGGCTAGGTCTACTCAACCCCGTCCAATACTGATTTTCTTAGGTAACTTCCTGCTCCGCCAAGCAATCTATTATAAAGCCCGTCCCTCAACCCCTGTTAAACTGGATACACTCTCTATCTCTGTAAGGTAGGACCTTGTAAATCTACAATGGACAGACGATGGAGGCTCTGTCAGCTTATTAACCCTTTCAAATCTGTCTGCTCTCAAGTCTTCCTTCAAGAGCCAGCCGGTTGAAGATAGTCAAGGACGGACGGTCCCACTTCTTCAACACTGAGAGCGAAGCTAAACAAGCTCTTTCTAGATGGCAGACTGACTCTACCTAGATATTTTTAGAAAGACTTGCAATAGATTATGAGTATGGGACTCAGATGTGGTCTTGGATATCTTGTCACTGCTTTTCTTTCTTTTCTTTTTCTTTCTTTTTAAGCTCTGCAACCTCTAAAAACAAATATTAAAAAAAGTAATAATAAAAGAGGGGGGAAGGAGAGGAAAGCTAGGTTTATAAAAGTTAAAAAAAGGAAAAAAATATATATACGCACACGATGAGGGGAGGTGTCAGGGGGTGGGCGAAGGGGGTGGGCAAGGGGAGTGGGGGGTCGGGGGCCCAGGGGGTGGAGGGGTCCAGGAGGATGTCTTCTGTATGCAGTCAGTCAGCAACAGCAGGGGAAGGGGGTGATTCCTTTCTGTAGACATGGTGGGGTAGGGCAAGAAGGGTCACGGTGGGGGTTGACTTTAAGGGAGAATAGCTCTCCATCAATTCACTGTTATGTCTGGGTGGGGGGGAGGGTAGGGAGGGGGATAAGTAGCCAGACGATAGTCAGGAGCCAACACGTAGAAGGAATCAGGCAGGATGACAGAATAAAGGAGAAGATAGCGGGATTTCGCTGGTGCAATGGCTGATAGGAAATATATGTTATGGAATGTTGCAGGATTAAATCAAGCTAGAAAGCGGCAATTAATTTGAGAGGAACTTCAGGCATTTAAGCCACAGATTTTAGGGCTAACTGAGACCCATCTTGCATATAAGGATAGATCTGTCTTGAACCAGCTAGGGTATGATGAGTTAACTTGTACCTCTCAGACAGTCTCCATTCGAGGGGTCGCTATATTAAAATCTAGCAATTTAATGGTTACCGTCCTTCGTAAGCTAGCTGACACTAAAGGCAGATGGGCGATAGTCCAGCTGATGATCGCGGGCTATAAAAGCACGATATGCATGGTTTATGGCCCTAATTCTGACAACCCGGACATTTTTTATGATTTAAGCTCTGAATTATTGGGTTGGGATGGGGATCTCATAATCATGGGGGATTTTAATTGTATTATGGATAAAAAGATTGATACTACAAATAGAAAAAAGCAGGCTAGGATGGTTAGGATCCGAGCAGCCATACTTGAACTTTTGCATATTCATCAGCTAGATGACGCCTGGAGGACATTGTGTCCAACACTGCCAGGGTTCACATTCTATTCATCCCCGCATAAACAATACTCACGCATCAACATGATTTTTATAAAAACATCACTCTTAGAAAATGTTCACATAGAGGTCTGTCCTAAAATTACCTCTGATCATAATGTTAACATTCCAGATGCAGACAACGGCTAGGAACACTCACCGTGCTATCTCTTTCGCCCGACATCTGCTCAACAATTTTGAGTATTGTGCTCACCATAGATCATCAATCAGGGAGTATTTAGATAATAACAAGGGTACTGCTCCTACCCCGGTTGTCTGGGATTGCATGAAAGCTTTTATCAGGGGAACTGCTCTTCAGTTTATTCTAGCACAGAATAGAGGGGCAGCTAAAAAAGCAGAACAATGTCGTATGGAGTACTCAAACTTAGAATGTCAACATACACAGGCAATCATTGCGAGGGATCCAGCGGAACAGCTGATATTCTTGAAGCTCTTAGAAACCCAAGCTTTTTTTAAGTAGAAGGCTAAAGGAGAAAGTGGCTGCTAACTATCAAAGATATAAAATGCTTCAGTTTGAATATGGTGAGAGGGCGGGGCGGCTTCTGGCCGCCAAGATTGCAGATAAGAAGGAAAAATCTAATATTAAACTCATCAAAGTGGAGGGCGGAGTGTCTTACTCTCGGCTTCAGGATATAGTTGAGCAATTTGGTTTATTCTATTCTAAAGAATATGGGGAATCAACTGTTTATAATTGCCACCTGATCTCGGAATATCTCCAAGAGAGCCATTTACCTCAGCTCGATGCTATTGAGTCAGCAATACTTCAAAAAGTTATAGAGATAAGGGAGGTAACAGATGCAATTAAATCTCTGTCCTCGGGCAAGGCTGCTGGCGATGATACTATCCCTCTTGAACTCTATAAAATCTTTTAGGATATTTTGGTGCCACAGTTTACAGAACTAATCACTTATACCAATAACGGGGGAGAACCCCCGGCGTCCCGGAGTGTGACTAATATAGTGGTATTCCCTAAGAAGGGTAAACTACCCGAGGACAGAGCTCTTACCGTCCAATATCTCTGATTAATGCTGACGTTAAAATCTTCTCTAAAATTTAGGCTACACGCCTGGCCCCCTTTATACATCGGCTAGTCTCCAATCAACAATATGGATTTGTCCCTGGGAGAGATACTTCAGCTCATATCAACACTGCTTTAGCTGCTTTCGATGTAGCTGGCAAATTGAATAAACACAAGGGGAAGATCATGCTAGACGCCGAGAAGGCTTTCGATAGAGTAAACTGGGAGACGCTTTGGTCAACTATAGAAGCTTTTGGATTTGGCACCCGGTTCATCTCTCTGGTGCAAAAGCTTTATAACAACCCTGTTTCTGTGGTCAAACTGAACGGCATGTCGTCAACATCTTTTCTGTTCAAAGGGGCACAAGGCAGAGTTGCCCTCTCTTTCCCTTTCTGTTTGCCCACTACATCGAGCCTTTTATTAGACCTCTGTTGCAGAATACAGGAAACTCTCCAGTATGTCTTAATGGTATAGAATTAAAGCTTACCGCATATGCCAATGACATTGCTGTGTTCTCAACAGACCCAAATATAGCCATAACTTGTATAACGGAAGCGGCAGAGCTTTTCGTTTAATTCTTAGGATACAAGTTAAACTTGTCTAAGACACAGTCAATTTTGAATTATCAACTAGACCCTGTATCAATGACTCTTGGGGTCACATGGTCAGCCGCTTATCTAGGTATCCGACTCTGTAGAAAGGTAGAGGATGTTTTCACTCTGAATTACGAGCCACTCCTTAAACAAGCTGTAGCCAAGCTACGTAGCTGGCACCGGCTTCCTCTCAGAATTCTGGGCAGGTGTAATGTAATTAAGATGTGCATCCTGCCTAAGTTTTTATATTTGTATAGATCAATCCCTCTACGAGTCCCCATGTCTTTTTTCAAGCATCTGGAGAGCGCGATTGGTAGTTTTATCTGGGGGTATATACGCGCCAGAAGGGCCTTAAGCCATATTAAACTCTCTTATAAGCAAGGGGCTTTAAGCTCCCAGACTTCAAGCTGTACTAGTGGGCTGCATTTATTGGAAGGATTCAAACCCTGCTAAACGGGCTCGAAGTGGGCCTGTCTTCAGTTGCGTATCAATTAGCCTGTGGACCATCGATCGGATTTACCTTGTATAAGACCTCTGATCCTAACTATTTTAAACAAGTCAGATTCAAGTTTTTCAAGAATATCACTAGCATCTGGCAAGAAATCTGTAAGGAATATTCTCTGCCAACAGTACATCTATATATTCCTTTATGGGGTAACCCAATATTTCCGGAGATATTCGGGGATGCTGTTGGTAGAATATGGCGGTGGAAGGGTATCAACAACATAGGTCACTTGTACGATGGCCAGGGATTCCGCTCGTTTGCTGCATTAAAAGTGGAGTTTGGGCTTTCGCACAGCTCCTTCAAGAAATATTTACAAATAAGGGATTATTTACTACATGGACAGAAGTTATTAGAATTACTTTACACATCGGAAATGTTGACAGGGGTATACTCAACTCCTGAGAAAAGGCGCCATCAGCGCAATGTATCAGAAGTTTATTGCAACAGCTAGTGATGATAGTCTGCAGATTTTCACCAAATTAAGTTGTCTTCTTAAAACTCATATATCTGCAGAAGAAATACAGGAGGTATTGGACACTTTAGATCAAGCAGTAACTTCTGTTAACTTGAAATTGCAGCAATATAGGACAATATTCATGTTATATTATACGCTCAAGCTCATCTCTAGGTGGGCAACCTCTGGATCCTCCACAAAAACATACTGCCCAAAATGTAAGTTGTTTGCAGCGGACTTAAAACATATGTTTGTTGACTGTCCCGGGTTGAATCTATTCTGGAATAAAGTATTTGCAGCGTTTACAGGGCATCTTGGCTGTGAGTTTCAGCTCACAGATAAGGAAACCTCCTCAGGTGTAAATACGGGGGTAACAGTCAAGAGAGGTCACCAAATTCTATTATCATTGTATGTGTTCGCTTGTTCATTGCAAGAGCTTGGATAGACCCTACGAGCCCAAACGCAAAAGAAGTTTGGACATTGCTCAGACAGGTGTTTGAATCTGAACTAGTGTTAGCCCATGCTAGAGGCCCGCGCTCTTGGCTTAGATTTAAACGGATATGGGGTAGTCTCCAATGGATTTAATCCTGTACCCTCATTATTACTATTAGTATTATTAGTATTATTATTTCACTATCCTATTAGTCTACTTTCTGCACTAGGAGCATGGTTTCTTTTTCATTATGGGATGTATTGAATGTATTTACTAACTAAATACCACATGATACATGTGTGGTATAAATGTTTTTTTCATTGCTCTCTTCCCCTCGATGTTTGTGTTGTTTTTTGTACTAGTCTTATATTATCTTCTTGTTTTTTCTTTCTGTATTCTGTCATACAAATGGCTAATAAAATAATAAAACAATATATATATATATATATTAATCAATTAATTGAAAATTAAATATGGAATTTGTGTAATTAATTTTAGGTGTGGGTTGTAGGGTTTATAGGGGTAAAGGGTGGGAAGTATTTTTTGTTTAATTAATTAAAAATTCATGATCATTAATATTAATTAATTAATTTATTTTTAATTAGGGTATTTGTTTATATTTTTTGTGTGTGGGTTTTATTGTTATAGGGGCACAGTGTGGGGAGTAAATTAATTCTACTTATTTAATAATTAGTTGTTAAATACTGCTAGTTTCTTAATTGAAAATGAGTTTTAATTGTGTAATTAATCTTTTTACAGTTTAATTTTAGTTGTGGGGATTATAGAGGTAAAGTGTGGGAAGTTAAAAAATTTGATGAGTTTTAATTTGTTTTTTAATTAATAATATTTCTTTAATTGGTAATTAATTATGTTAGCTGAGGAAGTACATTTTTTTAAAAATTTAGATGTGGGTTGTGAATTTTGTGGTGTTATAGGGTAGGAAATAAAAAAAGTAAATTTAAGTAATAATTAATGTTTTTGTTTCTAAATAATTTTCATTTAAAAATATTTCTTTGTTTGGAAATTATTTTTTATTTTAGTTAATATAATATTTGTAGGTATTTGTTACATGTATTTAACATTAGAATATGTTTTTTTGAAAAATTAAATTTTCAATATATTTGGATTTGAATTTTTAACATATTTATATATTTTCTAATTTATTGTGCTTTTTAAATATTTTTATTGTTGTTAAAATGGTGTTTTGAACTGAGAATATTAATTGTTACTCCTCTGCAATCCAATTTTATCCCGCCACTATCCAACACTTTCTCTACTGTTGCACTCACTGGAGTGGGAATAGTCATTTTTACCCCTCCGCTATCCAACACTTTCCCTATTGTTGCACTCACTGGAGTGGGACTAGTAATTTTTACCCCTCCGCTATCCAACACTTTCCCTACTGTTGCACTCACTGGAGTGGGAATAGTAATTTTTACCCCTCCGCTATCCAACAGTTTCCCTACTGTTACACTAACTGGAGTGGGAATAGTAATTTCTACCCCTCCGCTGTCCAACACTTTCCCTGCTGTTGCACTCATTGGAGTGGGAAATTTAAGCTTGAAGATTTTTAAATAGTTCAATGTTTTAATTTATAATAGAATGTTTTTTTAATTAGATTTTATGTTATTGGTACATATATATATATATATATATACATTTGTACATTTTTATATAATGTTAAAATCATAAAATAAATTAAAATTAATAGTTTATTAATTGTTTTAAAGTAAATATATAAGAATTATTATGTATGTGTTTAACTTTTTTAACTAAGTTTATTTATTATATGTTTTGAAATTTATATTAAATCTACTTTATTTTTATATTAATTTTATTATTTAACATATTTAATATTTATTATTTTATTTTATATATATATGAAATTCGATATTTTGTACAACTATATTTTTTACATCAATATTTTTTCGATATTTTTGTACTTACCAGTTTAAGTATAGGAGTCGATATTTTTGCATTCTATATTTGTGCATCGATATTTTTTCCTTCTATATTTTTAACATCAATGTTTTGTCAGTGAACCCAACACAACAACTTGCAGAGTCCTATGTACGGTGATAGATTACTCTGAATTGTGCTTCTGCAGAATTTCAAACAAATATTGCCAACAGGATCAATAATGCCAGGAGTTATCTAAAGGTGGGTGTACTGGCACAAAATCTTTGTGGGAGTTTCTGTGATTTCCAGACCTTCCTTGACAGAATGCAAAGGGGGGAGGCAACTAACAGCCACAGGATGTGAACTTAGCCACACACAAGCCAATAATTTAATGATGTGTTCAGCGATCTCAGCTATTTCCAGGATCATCTGGCAGCAGGTCCGCATATGCTGTCAAACCAGATTAGGACAACCTTTTAAGTTCAAGCTTGGATCTGAGCTTACTATACAATGTATATTTCAGCTTAAACCAGTCAAGAGTCAAACTGCTACAGGTTTCTAAGGCATGACCCCATGAGCTGCTTCACAGACTTTGGAGCTGGACTGGTGTTACCCAATGCAGGGGAACCAGCATGATGTACTTCATGTAATATGTCCTCACAGAGAACATGACTCACATCACACATGCTCTCCATGTACAACCCCCAAATAAGCTCAAACACAAAACACAATTGTGTTACAAGACATAAAGCTAATTACTTCCATGTTCATGTGTTGAAGGACCTCATTTTTGGGATAGAGAGTGGTGTTCAAAAAGGGAGTGCAGTAAGACCTTCATACCATCTGGGTGTTCCCCAAACTACCAATCAAACAATCAAAAGCCAACAGTCTCATAAAAGCCTGATTCAGAGGGTTAGTGGCAATCTCTACTTTAGGTGAGGATAAAAGTTGAATGCACCTCCTGCCCAACAGAACCTAGGGATCTGCGAGGTAGCACAACAGAAAACATGGAGCACCTTCCATTGATTCAACGATTTTCAAGTTCACTGAACAAATTACTCCATCTCTGCCCCAACCCTCCTGCACAGCAAAAATGTTTATGAGGGGCCGAGGTCACATCTTTTCTTGTCATGCTAAGACTTTATGTTATATATGGAAGGCTGAAATCAAAAACATGCAAGCCTCCAGCAAATCCCAACTTTCATTTAAAACTTTTTTGGGTGGATACACGAAAATAAAAAAGTTAGTTACCTTTGGTAACGCCTTATCTGGTAGAGACTCTATCTAGCCATAGATTCCTTAACTTAGAATATTTCCCAGGCATCAGGCTGGATCTGGAAATTTTCATGCAGTAGCCCTGGGTGCTGGTAGGTGGAGTTGTTTGGCTCTGCGTCATCGTTGTTGTCCATGCCAAATGTGACGTGAGCTCTGCCTTTATAGGCACCACCACAGAAGCACAGAGCCACAAAGAATGCTGATGCACTGGTGTGCAGTGATACAGGCCTCAAAAGCATAACCCTGTACAAAAATCAGTTAGCAGAGTGGAGAGGATGTAAGGTCGGTAAGGAATCTGCAGCTAGACAGAATCTCTACCATCTAAGGTGCTGCCGAAAGTAAGTAACTGGTTCATCTGTTAGAGACTTCTAGCCACAGATTCCTTACCTTAGAATAGATATCCAAGCAATACTTCCATGGAGGTGGGTCTGCAAACAGATTAGTCCAAGAAGTACTGGAGGACCAAACAGGCAAAATGCTAATCACGATGGACCTGCCTGTGCAGACAGTAATGATTGATGAACATGTGTAGGACGCCCCCGTTGCTGCCTGACAGATGTCCTGGACAGGGACTCTGCAAGCTTATGCAGTGGTCACAGCCGTGGCTCTGATGGAATGAGTGTGCAAGCCCCCAAATAGTTGCTGGTTGGCCAATACATGCAAAAAGAACAATTGATGGACAGAATGCAGAACAATGTCATACATTCACCCCAGTACAAAGATCTGGGCCTAAATCCATCCTTTTTTTGCTCACCATGCCATTCCAGTTTAAACCCAGCCATATGCAAATCAGTCTTGACCCTGTGCCCAATGGAAACAGTCCAGCCCGAACTGCCAGGCCCTCCCTGGACTGGAAACAAGCATCCTAGGACCGGTTTCGGGGTTTCACCCCTCATCAGCCAGGATAGCTTGACTCCAGTGGCATGGAGAGCACGGGACCCACGTCTGGGCATACCCGTCCCACTCGGGGTGACAAATGCAAAAAGAACAATTGATGGACAGAATTCAGAACAATGTCATACATTCACCCCAGTACAGAGATCTGGGCCTAAATCCATAGTTTTTTTGCTCACCATGCCATTCCAGTTTGAACCCAGCCATATGCAAATCAGTCTTGACCCTGCGCCCAATGGGAACAGTCCAGCCCGAACTGCCAGGCCAGGTCCTTCCTGGACTGGAAACAAGCATCCTAGGACCGGTTTCGGGGTTTCACCCCTCATCAGCCAGGATAGCTTGACTCCAGTGGCATGGAGAGCACGGGACCCACGTCTGGGCATACCCATCCCACTCGGGGTGACAAATGCAAAAATAACAATTGATGGACAGAATGCAGAACAATGTCATACATTCATCCCAGTACAGAGATCTGGGCCTAAATCCATCGTTTTTTGCTCACCATGCCATTCCAGTTTGAACCCAGCCATATGCAAATCAGTCTTGACCCTGTGCCCAATGGGAACAGTCCAGCCCGAACTGCCAGGCCAGGTCCTTTCTGGACTGGAAACAAGCATCCTAGGACTGGTTTCGGGGTTTCACCCCTCATCAGCCAGCATAGCTTGACTCCAGTGGCATGGAGAGCAGATATTTATGTAAAGCACTATCAGCTGTGAGATGGTTTGTCTCTGCACAGCCTTTCCTTCTTTCCCGACAGTCGATCATCTACCTGGAACTCTTTGGTACGATCAAGTTAGAACGACAACGCTCTTTTTTGGGTCCAGGTGGTGGAGTGTCTCCTCTTTTTTAGAAGGGTGAGGCAGAGCACAAAAGGTAGGCAAGGTGATTGTTACAATCAAGGAGGTAGCCTCGTAGGTTACAAAAGACGTATGTTTATTAGGTTCAGATCAGGTTACAGGTCAATTAGATAAACCTGCTGCTCAGCCCTTCTCAATCCAACTGTCCACTCATCCAAGCACAAACACTGTCAACATTCCAACCATCCAATGACCTCACTCACTGGCTGAGCAGCAGGGAACATCAAGACTATGGGGAGAATGCATAAGATAGCAAGAGGCCACCACACATCCCCCCCCCCAATGAAATAACAGGAAAACCACGAGGAACAAAACTATTAAAACTAGCCCACCGAAACAAACAGAAAAGGTCAAACAACACTTTCTGCAATAACTTCAATGCTCCAGTGGGTTGTAAGATGGTAAAATACACAGACAATCCATACGTCCCACAAATTCACAATGCAAGAGTGCAGATTACCCAAAAACAGAACACACTACCCGTTCCTCTCACAGCACATACACTCTACCAGGACCAGTCATTTACCCACCAACACACAACACTGAAACGGGTCCAGGGCTCCTTCCAAACTCTACTGCATTGGGGTGTAACCATGTTCCCCCATTAACATTATTTAAACAGGACTAGGGTTTCACCTACCCTCTACTGCATTGCAGTGTAACGACGTACCCTGTCACATTGGGCTAAAAACTGCCCCATCATCCTAACCCCATTGGAAGGATGGTAACTACCAACCAGGCTTAACACATTGCCCCTACATCCTAACAGGGAATATCCTGACAGGGAATGTCCGCAAAGGGTCTATTTCAACCTATGCACATTCCCACACAGACAGGGAACCTCTGCACAGGGTATCTCTCAACCCTTAAACATACCCACACTCACAGAGCATCTTAAAACAGGGTATCCTTCTATCCATACACATCGCCACACTCACACAGGGCATCTAGGCCCAGGGTATCTTTCAACCCTCACACAATGGGTGTCTCTCAACCCACCTAGAACAGGGTATCCTTCCACCCTTACATATTGCTCCACACACATACAGAGGCCATCAACACACAAGCTACTTTCCAATCCTTACTGAAACACAGAGAGCAGAATGAGATCAGAATTAATAATACACCAAGCAAACAAGGGAGGAGATAGAGAACAGCATCATAAATATATGTAGCACAGCATAAGATCGTTCGCAAACTTAAACTGGCCAAGAATTAAAGTCACCAACAACCATTCAAAGTCCCACTGCAGTGAGCGAACTCTCACCCGAATTGTCACACAAAATTACTAGTCCGGAAAACTGACGATCTTGCCAAGTTCAAGTCTAGGTACTAAGTGATTGTGTTCAGGGCTTGTCACGTAGTACCATCTGCCAATCCTCACCTCACCAATATGCAGGTTCGCTGTGAAAAATTGTGCTCTTACCAGTTTCCAAAGTGCCGACACAAGGCTCCCTCCTTCGGCATCGTCAGAACCAACACACTGACTATGAGTTTGCTAAGACCATAACATGGTATTCGCTGTAGAAAACAGTATAATCCATCCCAATTCATTAAGATAACTGCTGAAACGTCACATTGCATCCCTTTCTTTGGGAAGTAGAGGTTGTTCCCCTTTGGAAATGCATTCCAGCATTTGGAATGACAAACAGCCTCGATGTATGTGCCGCTGCCACACATCATGGATTCGACAACACGGCCAGCTTGCAGCTACATATAACACCACTAATAGTAGGGGAGAAATTCAGGAACAACAAGTTAATCCATTTTACACTCACCACCGGTATGAAGCAGGAAGTTCTAAATAAATGCTGAAGTAAGTTTCAAGTATGCTTCCATTTAGGTAATGGCACATAAATCAGAGGCTTGGCGTAGAAAAAGACTACAGGCTGTCATATCCTGCAAAACATGAACGCTGCTCATTCCTTCAAAGTAAGCAATGCCATTTCCACATAAATATAATGCAGCAAGTTTCCTTGAATGTTGCCGGTTCTCTCACTTCACAACTTGCCGCATTATTTGTATCACAGAGCAGCCTGATCACTCCCCTCCGGCATGACTAGTCAAACCATGAAATCTTCTTGTACATACCAACTTTAATCTTGTTGGTACCAAAGTCCTTTTGACTGTGCAGCCACCCTCTAGATCTGCTGGACACAGTACGCTGGCCTGTTCAATTGCCCTGGACTGCAGGCTGTCTGGTTTAAATAGACACTGGTGAAGCTGACAGGCGCAATTTTTCCTTACAGGTTTCAAACTCTTTTTCTTTGTAATCCTCTTACTTCCTCTAGTTTCTTCTTACTTTCTCTAGTTTCTTCTTAGTCTCTCTAGTTTCTTCTTAATTTCTTGTTCCTCACACATAGTTTCTTTTTCGCTCGTCGCCAGTTGTACAATGAAGGATGTAGGCTCGTAGGTTACAAAAGTTGTGGGTTTATTAGGTTTAGATCAGGTTATAGGTAAATCAGGTAAAGCCCCACGTGGAGCAGCACCCTGATGCTCAGCCGTTCTCAATCCAACTGTCCACTCATCCAAGCACAAACACTCTCAACATTCCAGCCATCAAATGACCTCACTCACGGGCTGAGCAGCAGGGAACATCTAGACTGTGGTGAGAATGCATAAGATTGCAAGAGGCCACAACAGTGATATTCTGGCCTACATGAAAAGGTGTCACAATGCTCAGAAATGTTAAGACCACCTTGAGGTCCCATTGGGTCATGATGAATGGTCTTGGAGAGAATAGGTGCTGAAGTCTCTTAAGAAAATGGATCTCAACAGGTAACCTAAATAGACCAGATTGGTCTGGCAACAGAAAGAAAGCTGTGATGGCTGACAAATAACCTTTTACAGAGCCCAGAGCAGAGCCTTGCTGGGCCAAAGAAAGAACAAACAACAAAACTGGGAGAGGGTGTGCAGAAAGAGGGAGGAAGGTCGAAACTGTTAACAATCACTGCTCAATCTCCATGCATGAATGCGGAGGGTACACAGGTTCGGGTGCAAAATCCTGCCCTGTTGCTGCAACAGAAGATCCTCCTGAAGATACAGCCTGATCAGGGGACCGATGATCATACTCAGGAGTTCAGAATACCATATTCTCCATGCCCACTCTGGAGCCACAAGAATGGCTTGTACCCGGTTGTTCCTGATTCTTGAGAACTCTGGAAAGCAGTGGTATCAGCAGGAAGGCATACAGGAGGCCTGAGCTCCACTCGAAATGAAAAGCCTCTCCAAGCGAGATCCGCCTTGGAAACTCCAGTGTGCAGAACTGCTGACATTGCGTGTTCTTGACAGTGGCAAAACAGATCTAACCAAGACTCTCCCTAATCCTGAAAGAGACCTCTGGGTGTAGACACACTTCAAGATCCGCTAGACATCAACGGCAGAGTACATTGGCTCTGGATGCAGAGAACTTGCCAGGTATTAAACCAATAGGGAAATGCCCTGGCATTCCAACCATGTCCAAAGTCACAGGCCTCTTGGGAAAGGGTTCATGACTCACCCTGCCTTGTTTGTTGCAGTACCATATGGCGGTGGTGTGCTCCATGAACACCTGAACTAGCCTACCCCTGATGGAAGAACAAAAGGCTTTCAATGCCAACTGGATCATCCGAAGCTCCAACAAGTTGATGTGGAGCTCGGACTTCACCAGATACCAGAGTCCTCTGCCTCTCCCAAATGGCTCCCTAGCCCTGGAGAGACACATCTGTCACTACACTCAACTCTTTGTGGAAGTGGGAGGGGTCTGCCGCTGACCCAATTGCGGTTTATCCACTGCAGGTCTTTTGAAGTTCCCTCTAAGATTTGAACCAGGTCAGAGAATTTCCGCTGATGCTGTCCCCACTGGAACTTTAGGTCCCACTGCAGAGCCTGCATATGCCAAAGGGCATGTGTCACTAGCAGGATTCCAGACTGAGGATGAGGCCAAGCAGCCTCAGAGTCAGTCTCACAAAAATTCAGGATAGGGCCTGAAACATCGGACTCATAGCCCAAATATCCTGGACTTACCTTTCCAGAGGGTAGTCCCGAAACTGCACTGTGTGCAGAACAGCTCCAATAAAAGGGAGCGTCTGAGAGAGAGTCAGGTGTGAATTTAGCCAATTTATTGTGAGGTTTCCGGCAAATGCAGGAGGTCCACTGTAATCTGGAGGTGAGACACAACTGCCTGGAGCAAGCCCGCCTTCAACAGCCGATCGTCAAGGTAAGGGAAGACTGGAAGCCCTGACCTCTACAGGTGAGTTGCAGCTCCCACCATCACCTATATGAACACCCAAGTGGTGCTGGTAAGGCCAAAAGGAGCAATGTAAACTGATAATGCTTGTGGTCCACCATGAACCGCAGGTAACACCTTTGGGCATGCAGGATGGGAATATGAAAATAGGTGCTCTGCAAGTCCAGCGCTACCATCCAGTCTCTAGGGTCGAGGGCAGACAGAATCTGAACTAACGTTAGCATCTTGAATTTCTCCTTCTTTAGGAAGAAATAAGAGGGCGGAAGTCTAAAATAGGGCAGAGACCTCCGTCCTTCTTGGGCACCAGAAAGTAGTGGGAGTAACAACCAGAATCTACTTCTGATGCCGGCACCCTCTTGATGGCTCCCTTGGCCAAAAGAGCCTAAACTTCTTGATGGAGCTGGGAGAGGTGGCCCTCCATCAACCGGTCTCAGGATGGTGGCATGGATAGCAGGGCTTCAGGAAAAGGAATGTACAAGAAATTTGGTTACTGGTTGAGGGGTGAAGCCTTTCTCAAGCAACAACCACAAGTCTTCTCAGTTGAAGTCGCAAGCAGACCCTAAATCAGCTTGTGCTCAACCCTCAGGTAGATTGGCACAGAGCAGTCAGGCTTAACTCAGAGGCAACGTGTAAAGTATTTGTGCAACACTTCAAACAGTAGCACAGTGAAAAAACAGCACAAAAGGAGCCCACAACCAGATTGGAAAAATAGAGTGATTTTAATACATAAAACACGACTAATATCACAAAAATCCAATTAGTAAAACTGGAGATATTGAATTTTATTGTTATTAGACAAAATAATGCCAAGAGGCTTAAAGCGCCAACTGTGGATATCTGCTTGCGCCAGATCGGGACAAAGTCACAAGTTCAGGCCGACCGCGATGGAGCTCAGACCAGCTACAGGGACTCACTTAGGCCCTCAACTGAGTACCTTCAATTGTGGTTTGCGGAGCGGTTTGTGGATGCTTCATGCAGCCGAAGCGATGTGTCGGTTCCGAGATGCAGTGAGGCTGCGATGTGGAGTCCAGTGTTGTCATCGAGGCAGACGTCCATGAGAGATGTGAGGGCTTGTGCTGAAGATACGTCGCACAGCGGAGGTTCTGAAGCCGATGCAGGTTGAGGTGGCAATGTAGGTCTTTGTGACAAGTCCAATCCACGCAGCAGCGGAGATGTGTCAGTTCTGCTTGGGGTTGCACAGCAGATGAGACGCATCAGTTCCGCTGGATCCACAGAAGCTGGCAAAGCACTTTAAGCCCACTTAAAAGGGTCCAAGACTGGGGTTGCACCACTTGGCAGGGTAGACTCAAGGATGGCAGAGTCCAGATGCTGATGCAAGGTTGTTGGAAGCCTGTTCTGTCCTGGAGGATTCAGATCAGGAGGGCAGCCAACTAGCCCTTGGAGTCACTCTGGGTTCAAGAGATGCAGATCCAACCCTTTTCAAAGCGAGTATATCATTGGCAGGTAAAAATAAACAGAAAAAATGCAAAACTGGTTTTTGTCGACGTTTCGGTCTTGTCTCGTGCTAACGTCTATAAGACCATCTTCAGGAAGAAATGTTCTTATGTGGACTGAAGACCCTAGAACAATAAATGAACGTGACCATATGTACAAGGCATATGGATAATGATTCAAAGAAATGGAGAATAGAATGGCCTCCAAAAATCTAAACTTGTGCGTGAAGATAGTCTTATAGACATTAGCACAAGACAAGACCGAAACGTTGACAATCCTACCCATTTTCATCTGTAAATGTCCTTTCTGGAATTGTCCACTGTATCTTCAATGATGTTTTCCTCATTTGAAAATATATGAAATGGGCCATAACAAAAGTGTTTATGAGAAAACAGTTGCTGTGAAGAAAATCCATCTCAGTCACTTTTGTATTTATGTGAATTGTATTTTGTACCCTTTTTTGTAACAGAGTTTTCTACATAAAACTGTACTCCAAAAGTATACACACGTTTTGCATTTTTTCTGTTTCTTTTTACCTGCTAATGATATACTCGCTTTGAATGAATATAATTAATGTTGTTAATTTACTTGCCAGAAGCCACTAATTAGGGCTTTATAAATGTATTTCTTTAATTCGAGAACATTTTTTTGTCAAAAAAATTCATTGAAGGCACTCTTACCAAATATTAAGTTTGATTTACCAAAGCTTCAAAGGGTATATTGGGTTACCCAATTTTTTGTTAGTAACTTTGTAAAAATTGCATTTTCAGAATTGCAATTTAAAATCTGACTTCACCATAAGTCAGGATTTTAAATTGTGATTCCAGAGACACCAAACTTGAACTTGTTATCCCTTCCCATTTGGAAATGACACTTATACAATGTAATAAGGCAACTCCAATGTTATTCTATGGGAGGGATTGGCATTGCAGTAGTGAAAAACAAATTTGAGAGTTTTTTACTACTAGTACATGTAAAACTTAAAAGTGCATGTCCTACTTTTAATACATTGGACCCTGCCCTCTGAGCTGTAGAGGGCCTACACTAGGGGTGACTCATATGTCTTACAAAGGAAAGTTTTGGCCTGGCATAAGATTTATTTTGCCACTTCGATATGGCAGTATGAAACTGCACACACAGAGCTCTCCAGGCTCCATAACCATCACCTTCTGGTGTTACAGGGATTGCATTTAATCTCCATTTTAGTTTTTCTTTTTAAATTGCATCTTTTAAAGATGGTGGGTTGCACATGTTTTTTACTAACAAGACAAAATGCCATGCATGCATTTATTTTTAGTAGACATTGTTTTCTGTAGTCTGCAGTGTTAGT
The DNA here is from genome assembly GCA_963921515.1 of Calotriton arnoldi. Taxonomy (NCBI): domain Eukaryota; kingdom Metazoa; phylum Chordata; class Amphibia; order Caudata; family Salamandridae; genus Calotriton; species Calotriton arnoldi. The sequence goes on from CAWUFW010002893.1 coordinate 1,402,519, forward strand.
TCCAGGGACACACATACTAGAAAACGCGATGCCCTTGCTCTATTATGTGTTCATAGGAGACAGCTTTTTTTCTCCAGACTAAGTAAAGATGTTTTTCTGTGTTTCTAGCAGAATGAGATAAGGCTAGTGTTTTATTATTTAAACAGCCTCCATTTTGAAGTTGATGAGAGGCACTTCACATTGGAATTATCATGAATGCTGCAGAGAGCTGTGAATCAGAGGCAGCTCCGCAGGCCCCGACATTCATCCTAAAAAGGAAGATAGCTGCGCAAGCAGAGATGTGTGCAGGCTTGCACACGGAGACTGAGTGCATTTGTTAATGCCCTGAGGCCAACTTCTTGAAACATTACACCAAGGTATGGTGTTATATCAGTTCAGCTGGGTTGGCAGAAGGGTATTCCCATCATGCTCTCGCTAGAGTAAAGGTATTAGTGATTGATAGGAGTAACATTCTGAACAATTAGAATGGTTCAATTGTTTTTGTTTTTCATCATTCTAATAGTGCTTATAACAATGATGTGTCTCATCTGTCTAATTATCGCAGTTCATGTTTTACTTGCAAGGGTTTAATCTTTTCAATAAACATTTGAAAATGTATTATTGTCTCTTCTCTTTGCAAACCCTTGGGCATGCAAAAGTGACAAATGAAAGGGTTTGATCTGTTTCCACTAATTCCTTGAGAATAAGAGTGGGCATGTTTGAGGTTGCTGGCAGCATCTATAACTCTGGAGGTTTAGGAGTTTAGATGCGGTACTGTGAGGTAGCTGATCCAACATTTTCCGATGATATAAGAAGACTCAGTCTCTGTATTATGAAGTTTTGTTGATCTGATATACAGTCCTACTAAATTCGTATGAACCATATAACACTGGCCAGGTTGAAACTCCACCAGAGTGGCGGCCTTCTGGTTATACCAGAGTTTCATAGCTTCTTGACTGGCCTCAAGATTACTTTTCACCTTTTTCCAGAAGCGGTGCATCTGGTCGCAGAGGGCCAGCATGTAGCTGACTACATTCCGAAGGGGTTTCCCGGGAGTTTATAACCACCCCTCACTCTCAAGGCTAAGAGGTCTCCTAAGAAGAGTAGTTCAAAGGGAATAAACCCAACCCCCTTTTGTGGCACCCCCCTGTAGGTAAAGAGAAGGCATGAAGGGAGTACCTCCTACTTACGACTCATGGGCTCAGGTAGACAGATTATCATGCCCTTCAAGGTCTTGTTGAACCTTTCTACAAAACTGTTGGGTTGGGGGTGATAGGGCATAGAGAACTTATAAGTTACTCCGCATTCTTCCCACATGGACTTCATGTACGGTGACATGAAGTTAGTGCCTCTGTCAGAAACGATCACTTTGGGGAACCCCACCCAGGTAAAAAAAAATCATCAGGGCCCTGGCCACTGCAGGTGCAGTGACCAACATCACTCGAGGTGGCATCCAAATCGGGAGATACAAAGTCAAGCTAGACAGTGCTGGCACTCTTACTGGCCCATCCGGACTCACAATCATCCTTGCCACGCCGGGTCCAGCGTCTCTGCTCTTGCTCTCCTCAGGAGATTTGGATGCCACCTCGAGTTTTTGTGCTGAGGTTCAAGGTGTCATTGATTCACCCGATAGCACAGGTAGTACCATTACCAGTGGAAATCGCACGAGTGGCGAACCACTCCAACCACTGGTGTTGTATATATATTTTCCACTTACTGAGTTTGATATTTGTGGTAACATCACCCCATATTTTTTCTTTTTCACGTCGGTCCTGAAGAAAGCCATTACACCTCCATGGAGGGTACGAGGCTGAAACATGTCGACCCCCACTGCTCTATTACAGGTTGAATAACCTCCTGTCATTGTTTTACTTTTTAATCCTGACTTCTGGTTTCCCCAGTAAAGCTTTTTCGGCATACCAAAGAGTCAATTTTAGCTCACACACACCGTCTTTTCTCTTCCTTCCACCACACCATGCTCATCTATTGGTTTTAGGATACCTCTACTTTCTTACAAACAAAACATCCCTGAGCTCCTCCCTCTCAGTGAGGGGGTTGTAGCCCGCTTTGCGACTAGGTTTGCAATGTGAGGAGGTTACCCTAAGATGAAGCATGCCATCTTCATGTGGGTGAGGGAAACCGTCCTGTAAAAGGGACACTCCAGCACTCTTCTCTTTAATACTGAGACCCAGAGGGAATTTTGTGTTTTCTATTTGTGATAGAGAGGAGTCGCCCCCTGCTGGTCTTTAAACCTCCTCAGGGCCCTTTTTGTGTGTTGAAAGGGCACCAACTTGCCAGGCCTTCCCTTCCCTTTTCTTACATCTAAGTCACCCCTAAGGTAGGCCCAAGATAACCCCATGGGTAGGGTGCAGTGTATTTATAAGGTAGGGCATGTAGTGGTGTATTTTTGCACGTCCTAATAGTGAAATACTGTGTATTTTGTTTTTACTGTTGAAAGGCTATCTCTCCCATAGGTTAACATGGGAGCTGCTTGGTAACACTTTACAAATGTAGCTTGCCAAGGGGAGCTGATAGAAAAATTGAGTTTAATATGCCTGAACTCAGGATTTAAAAATACATCTTTTAGTAAAGATGATTTTTATATTGTGTGTTTGAAAATACCACTTTTAGAAAGTGGGTATTTTCTTGTCTAACCATCCATCCTGTGTGCCTCTGCCTTTTGTGTATTCCCTGTCTGGGTTTAGAGTGAGAGGAGCAGGGGATGTGCATTCACACTAGACAGACACATGGGGGGGTTGAGGTGTGCCCTTCTTTTTCTGGGTGACTCATAGCCAGGCTGAATAAAACTAGCTGCATTTAGAGTAGTGAGAGGAGTTGTTGCTTGCACCTGAAAGGACTATGGCTGCCTCTCACAAAGCTGTCTCCACCTCCTGTGGTGAACCTGGCCTGAGCCAGGCTGAACCTGTGTGCCAGAGGAACTTTGTTTGCACCAACTTCTAAGGGAAGTGTGGTATAAATATTGGGGTCCTGACCCCAGAACTTTAGATTACTGCTGGACTAAGGAACCTGCCAGGAAGAGAAGCTGGAACAGCTGTCAGGAGGTTTACTGCCCCTTTGCTGTGGTTGCTTTATTGAGTTGGCCTGCAGTTTCTGCTTCTGTCTTGGGCAGGGAAAAGACTGGACTGTTCTTTCTGCATACTAAGTATCTCCAAGGGCTTGATGCAGAGCTTGCCTCAGTCTCAGGGAAATCAAAGACTTCAACATCTTCTGGGAACAGGCTTCTGGAACTGGATGTTTCAGCTGCCACAGAGGGAAAAAGGTAACCCGGCGCCATCAATGATGCTGCTGCCGGCTCCATGACCAGATGGCAACGCAGAGGGCACCGCTGCACTTCACGCCGCAACCCTGGTCTCCCTGATGATGCCGTCTCATACCGCCACTGAGCCGCTGCTTGTACCGTGACCTGTGTGCACCACACTCAGCACCATCTCACTTCACACTACCACCCTGGTGTCCCTGACAACGCTCTGATGCCATCACCGATGCCGCTCCCTGCACTGTGATCTGTGGACATTGCTCGCGGCGATCACGGAGCACCGTCCCGCTTCACACCGCAGCCCTGGTCTCACCGACGACGGCGCTTAAGCAATGTTGATGGTGCTGCTTGCACCGTGAAATGTCAGCACCACAACGAGCATTGCTCCACTTTGCAACGCAGCCCTGGTCTCACTGACACTGATGGACGACCGTCACTGAGCCGCTGCCTGCACCACGACCTGAGGGCAACGCATGTTGCACTCTTCCTCTTCACACGGCAGCCCCGACGCGTGTCGGCGCTCCTGACTTCAAACTCATAGAGTTAAACCTGCAACGCGTGTGACTTCAAGGGCCCGATGACCCCTGCATGGACTCCCGGAAGCAACTCCTGCTGACGCCGCTCCTCCGGAGCTCACCGCAAGGTCCGCACCCTGAATATCCAAAGGTACTGTTTTATGGGTTTCCCTGACACCGTAGCTGGCCCGCGACACCGTGACCGGCTGGAACTGTTGGATTTGATTGTTCACAAAATCGTGATAGCCCCGGACGGAGCTATCGACTTCAAGGAATTGTACATGAAGCCTATTTTTGCTTTATTCGTATTTTGATCACTGTATGTTGGATTTTTATCGTTTTGGTCTTGCTTTACCCAGATAAATATTGGATATTTTTTCTAAAACTGGTGTGGTGCCCTTTTTTGATTTTTTCACTGGATTACTGTTGGTTATATGCAAATTCTTTACACATTGCCTCTGAGATAAGCCTGACGGCTTGTGCCAAGCTACCAAGGGGGTGAGTAGGGGATATTTTAGACTTGTAATCCCCTTATCCTAACTAGAGGGGTGGATTCTGCCTGGCTTAGGCGCATACTCTAGCCAACCAGAAAACCCATTTATAACAGGTGGTGATCTCAAAATGCTTAAAATACGAGATAATACTAAGCATATAGTTTGTAAGTTTGCTACTTAGTAACCTCTATGTTAGTTAAAGCGGTGTGTGGCTCCAGTTAAGTGGTCACTCAGGCAGGTGCAAGTAGCGCACCAGAAGATGAAGAGTAGTGGCGCCGGGACAAGGTGACTTTGAGGAGTCTCGGTGGGAGGGTGAAGGGTCGTCGGGGATGGGGTTGGGATTTTTTGGGTTGCGGTTAGGCTGGGGGGTGAGGTTGAAGTTGGGGTAAAGGCTTGGCCTATCGGCTCACATGTGGGGCTGTGGCAATTAAGATGGGGAGAAAAGGGTTTCTTGAAGGAGCTGGTCAAAACAATTTAAACAAGTAGATGTTGTGGATCGTAAGGAAGTAGTGAGGTGTTTTAGGTAGAGTGTAAGATTATGACTACTTTGACATCTGGTTTGAGCTGAAGGATTATTTCAGTGAATGTAAATGGGCTGAATAATCCAGGTAAGCGCAGGGCTGTTATCCATTTGCTCTTTGAGCAAAAAGTGACCTTTATTTTACTGCAAGGGACTGATATTAAAAAGATCTAAAATGTTATCAATAAATTGGAGCCCTTCCCAACTTCTGACTCACTCCTCTGCATCTGCTTCTCTTAGAGGGGTTGCGGTTCTCATCAGTAGGAAGTTTGTGGTTAGGATTGGGCAAGGGGTTTCCAATTCATCTGGTAGGTGGGCAGCGGTAGAAATTAAAATTTATACCCAGAAATGCTCCCTGGTGTCATTTTATGGCCCTACCTCCAATGACCCTCAGTCACTGTATGCTTTGTTACTTCAGTTGGTGAGCTTTCCTAACAAAATAATAATAGGTGGGGATTTTAATTTTGTACAAAAGATAGAGGCAGGTATAAGTAGGCGGGCAGCCCCACAACGTAAATCTAAGGTTTCTGTGGCAATGCTGCATCTTAAGGAAGAACATAGTCTGCTGGATCCTTGGCGGGTTCTTTATCCATCATGCAAGGGTTATACTTTTTTATCTTCTTGTTTTTGTTCTGCCTCCAGGATGGATTATTTTCTTACTTCTAAAGATTTGTTGATTTCTTCTCCCTACATTAATTCAAATCCATTATGAGATCATGCTGCTATTAGTCTAGAGGCGACTGTTTCTGATAAACCAGACTTCCCTAACCGCTGGTGCTTAAAGAGAAACAGAGACCTTTTAGCAGACAAATCCTTTGTTGAACAAATGAAGGACTGGACCAGCTTGTTCTTTGAGGAGAATAAATACTCTTCTTCAATTGAAAATGTATGAGAGGCATTTAAAGCAACTACGCAGGGGAGATTGTTGCCTTTCAGGGTTAATTTTTTTACATTTAGAAATATGAAATGTAAGGAACTGTTGGAGGCCTTTTCTTTGGCAGAGCTTAAACTTACGCAGGTAGTTAACTCCCAACATTTCAAGGAAAGAGAGCTAGCAAAGACTAAGTTACAACAATTATTTATTGGAGAGGCAATTATAAATAGGACATTTGGCCAGCATTTACACGAGGAGGGATAACTGAGTGAGAGGCTGCTGGCCTGGCAGGCTAGATCCAGAAAAGTAAAAAATGCAATCTCTAAACATCGGGATTCTTTACTGGGTACCTTGATGCATTAACCTTATCAAACAGATGGAATATTTTGAGAGCATTTTGTTACCATTTACTCCACAGATCAACAGTCCTGTGATGATAATATAGCTGAGTTTCTGGTTGGTGTTGACTTCCCAAGGTTGACAAATGAAGCAGCACAAAATATTGCCCGTCCGATATCTTCATCTGAGACTGAGTATGGGGTGAAAGCCCTCGCTAGAATACTGCTTAACGTGGATAATAAGATATTTATGAAAATTCTTGCTGTCAGGGTATCAGAGGTCACACCTTTTGTGATTGGCTATGATCAGACTGGGTTTATTCCAGTGCACCAATTGTATTATAACACTCATTACTAAGGGGAAGCGATTGACTGTTTTACTCAGAACAATCCTCTGGTGGCAATTTTGTTTATTGACACATAAAAAGCTTTTGACCACGTAAGCTGGGAGGACTCATTTATGGTGATGGGGGTTATGGGATTTCCAGCACAGCTCTCAAAGTCAATTTAGTCAATTTACGAGTGTTAATCTGCTGCAATACATTTTTAACTGCAAGATTTTAGATCCCTTTCGAATTACTAGGGGCACTAGGCAGGGATGCCCCCTTTCTCCATTTCTTTTTGCCCTCTTTATGGAACCCCTGGCTTGCCTTCTGCAACAGAATTCTGGTGTAAGAGCTGCAATTCCCAGTGGGTCTAAACTTAAGTTGTATGTAAATTACTTGGTGTTATATTTGCCCCCCGAGAAGTCGGTGTTTCAAAAGCTGTTGGGCATTTTAATACATTTCTAAGCTATTTGGCTATCTGGTAAATATCAAGAAATAAATAAGCAATACTTGCGACCTTATTGAGTGACAATGGGGTGCGATTCCTATTGAATAGAGCTAAAACAATATTTTGAAAGAGTTGGACTTAGCCATTAATCGACTTCGCTTTATAACCCTAAGGGTAATGATGTGACTGATGTGACTGAACGCTGTTAAAAAGTAACAGTAATTGTCTAATAATGATATAACTGGATTTTAGTCTTTTGTTATGAGAGGTATGAATCCTCTGACTAAACACAATCCTGGATGATTGTTTAAAGTAGACGTTGATCATTGGTCTGATGATAAATTTTGTGAAAAAGTTGGTGTAATTTGGAATAAAAGTGGCAGAATGATTATAAACATAACACTAAGGGCCTGATTACAAGTTTAGCGGTCCCACAGCAGGCGGTGCAACTCGCCGTCTGCTGTGGGACAGCCAAACCCGTGATGCGACCACCTGCCAGATTAGGAGTTTATTCCTCATCTGGCGAGAGGTCCTGCGGCAGTCTGACAGTGGCAGTCTGTCAGGCTCATTGAAGAGCCTGACATGCAGACCGCAGCACTCAGAGCGCCGACTGCACCTTCCTGCATGGTGTGGCATACATGCCACATTGTGCAGTAATTGGGAGTGCAAATACAGGGGGGCATTACATGTGCATCCCCTGGGCCCAGAGGTGGGAGGGGGACCTATTAGGGCCTCCTTAGTTGCCTCACCACCACCCTTTTCATTGCGGGCTCATTGCCATGAAAAGGGTGGTGGTGAGGCAACTCATTATATGCTCGGCAATGCCGCAGCTGCACCGTCTGCATAGTGCCGCCTCAACCCGCACCACCTCCGCCGCACGAGATCTTTGATCCCGGAGCTGCCAGAGGTCCAACTGCTGCAGTCGAAATACTGCGGGCGGTCCCGCAGTGGGCGGTGCCCGGACCGCCACCACAGGTTCAGAGGTCCTATGGACGGATGGACTCAAAATCAGGCCCTAAGCCTGTTGATATTCAGGTGGTTCGATGGCATTGTGTAAATAAAAACCTTGTAATGTTCCCAAAGGAGATAGTTCGGTTATATGAACCAATAGAGGTCATGGAAGTTTTGAAAAATGCTGGGCGTTTGAGTGATGGGAAAGTGTGGTAACTTACAAGAGTGGCTAAAAGTTATAATGAAGGTTGGCAAAATATCCAACAGGAAGCCAATGACATAAGAAATATGTTTAATGATATCATGCTAGTGGATGGTGATTTCTGTGACTGTGCTCAGACGAGCTGTGGAAAACGTAATAGGGTAGGTAATAATGATACACTTGAATTTGACAAAGAGAGTAGTCCATCTGCTGAAAGTTAATTTCATAGTTCATTATGAAGCTTTGACAGCTCATGACATTGTTCACTACCAAGTGTTAATAGTATTGCTTGTGAACCAAGTGTTGATAATACTCTTTGTTTACCATCAGAGGAAGGAGTGTGTGCTGTGAAGATGCTTTAGTGCCTGATACTGAGGATGATATCAGGAGCATGAGAAGTTATGTAGAAGACGTCCGAGATGGTTAAATGATTATGTAGTATTCTTTTTTTTTAATTATGTAAATTTATTTTGGCCCTTGTCGCTGTATTGTCAGGGTAACTTTATATTTAAGCATCTATAGTTTTATTCTTTTTATTTGATTCATTTTATTGGATTCATCCAAAGTGTTATTTCTTGTGTGTGTTTTTGTATACTAAGGGGGGGGAGTATTGCTGCTTCTTGCTATTGCTAGTAGGAATTCCATGAGTGAAGTCAGGGAATTCTAATTGGCAGTTGCTGAGGATAGTGACTAGGAAGTGTATTATGGACAGCTGTTCTCCTTAAGAAGAGGACTAAAGTTATTGAAATTATTTTATTTATGTATGGAATTATTGACTGCCACAGCCATGTCGATGTCAGATAAATGATTTTAAAAAGGTAGGACCGGCTGTAAGAAAGACTATGCCTTATCGTTTGACAATCTTAGACCATGGTCTGATTAACTTAGCTGGTTGTTGAGACTGAAAGGAAATGTTAGGGTTGTGCTTCGAAACAGAAATAGATAAAGGAATTGTAAAGTGGTCAGATCATCCCCTTGGGACTAGAAGTGAAAATGGCTTGTGCGCCCTGGAGATTTAACCTGTTGTGCAAAAAAACCTAGGGTAGTCAAAGTGGAAATGTCCTCCATCCAAAGAGAAATTTCAGCTAACAAGAATTGTGTTTTAATGGGGTAAGGGGGCTTAGAGAGGAACCAAGATAATAACAGGCGAATGAAGGGAAACAGCAAAAATTAGCAACTCCCCAGCCTAAAGGGAATTACCTTCCAGAATGGAGACAGAAAGAATCCCCCCAAAACAATTGTAAGGTCCTGCCTTTTTATTAATGCTGTCTTTGCAGTCCATATTATAACACCGAGAATGGCAAGGGTTAAATCTGGATTATATGTATGGTGGCAGGCTAAGCTGGAGTGGGTGCATTTTATGGGGTTTTTTCACAACAGAGGCATTTTATGTTTTTTTTCACAACACAATTCTATCTTTTGTACAAGATAAAAATGATAACATTGATAATGACTGTTCAGAGTTGTGAAACCCGTCCCTAATTATTGAGGTAAAGTGCTCTTTTATGAAAATAGTGGCAAACCTGTAGAAATACTTTCATCTGCTCACGTCTGAAATATTAATTTAGAAGCTTAACTTTAAAATGACAAAAAGTCTGTAATATAAAACCATAAATCATGCAGTAAGCTGACCCCATTTGACTTGCTTCTGCAGGCCTGGAATGTTCATATCAGGCATTTCTTTAGTTGGGCTGGAGCCATTGGAAGACAGTGTTTGATGGCAGAGGGACGCTACTGGCGCCTCTGCCATGTTCTCCAGCTCACCCAAGTAATTACAGCAGGGTGCTGTCGATGATAGAGGAAAAACAGAGAGGCGAGAGAGAAATGAGAGAAGAGGAAGGGAGAGGGGCTGGTTTGAACATTTTTGCCAGGGTGCTTTTTGTTCCCTGTCCGGTCCTGTGTCTATTGCATAAGATCTTTGTAACTCTAGCCCAGGGCACAGGATGTACTTTGCGCTGTGTAACTCGGGCCATTTTCGAAGAGATGTTATGTTGTTAAACTGCAAGTGTTATGCTCGACCTGTTGAGTCGTATGTTGGTTTATAGGGCCCGTAAATGAGACGCACCAAAGTAGAAATCTTTTTTGTCAGAAAACTGTCTTTTAAAAGCTGTGTTTGTCTGGCTCTGCCACAAGTGCTCAGGCTGCCTTCTTTTGGAGAACACTTAAGAAGATCTGTTTCGTGGAATGATCGCCCTACTAGCTTTTGTGAAGAGGCAGTGGTGCTATTAAGGAAATAAAAAAATAATTGTTGTCATGTGCAGGACTTAATCTTCAGACCTTCTGGGTATGCTTAATATGAATAAAGAGGAGCTGCACTTCGCCTGTGTTGCACTTTTAGCCCTCTTTAATGGCGCTCCTCCGATTCAAACATGATGGAGTATAAAAAGACATATTCTTATTATCCTGCCTCAGTGCAGGCCGGTATGGTCAACACAAGGATGGGGTAGAGAGGATGCTTTGGTCTTGGCTCGCTCATTTCAGGGCATCACGTTCCTGCCTCAAACTATAGTTATATTATAAAAAAGGCATGCCTGGCAGGTACATTTATAATGAGGCATCGAATGCCTGCTGCGCCAGTAGCTGGCGCCATGTTCTTGAACTTTCTGGTGTATGAAAACAGCCTTTTTCTTCTGCAGAAAGTTTTTTTTTTACTTAGAACGAGAAGTATGGCCCATGTGACGCTTTTAACCCGGCCGCGCAAAAGCTTTTCACAAGCCTGCCTCAACAACATGATGTGAGGAAGAATCTCTTTCCTTCTCAAGTCTACTTTCCTTCTCAAACTTTGTCACCGTTCCTTTCTGCTTCAATTTCTACCTCGTTTATATTATTTTTCTTTCTCAATCCCTGTTATCTTTCTCTAGTCTGCTCTGATTGATGTGTTCTCTCTCTGTTTATCTCTGTAGCGTTCTAACTCTACTTCCTTTTCACTCATGTCTCTACTTACTCACCACCCAAGCAAACACACTGAGAATTTGCAATCCACTGAATTACTTTCAAAGAAATTATACAATTTATGTCAATCTATATTTCATCATAAAATGTTAAAACAAATACAGTAGTGGTAATACAATAGCAGCAAAATTGCTCCTGCTTCCAAGATATGCAAACTGCAGTGTGTTGTTCACCATGTTTTGAGCTACATTTTTATGTAGGCCACCCGCCTTGTCAATTACATGGCACGTGGACCAAATTATTTAAGGTGTGGTTTCGGTGGCTAGTATATATATGAGGATGTGAAAAGCTTCACTCCAAGGCAATAGTACTGATGGGGACTGGGTGTGAACCAAAAAGGATAAACATCATGCCAATCTCAGCATTTAAATAAGATTGATTGTTTTGAAACACAATTTTAATGGTGCAGATCCTGAAATCAATTCACAAATATAGATAGTGCTAAATATCGGTATCAGATTATCATAACTACAAAAATAACCTCGATTATAAACCTCCATGATTAGTATATAGATTTTCACATTAATATCAAACTTTGAAATATTGCTTACTTAAATAATGTGGTACTTAAACCATTTTTGTATACCGTTTTACTTTTTTGCTTCTAAACTTTGGGGCCGATCACGATGTCGTTCGGAAACTGTTCCAACCGAATCGGTCTCGGAATTGTTTCTGACCGAATCAGGTTCTGCGTGTCCGAACGACCGACTACGATGCTTCCCAACATTGTTCGGTCAGACTCGCATTGACTTCAATGCGAGCCTGTGTTCCGAACGAGAACACAGGCTCCCATTGAAAAAAGGGGTGCCCGCCACATTGTGCATGGTTGGAAAGAGGGGTCCCTTGGGTACTCCCACGGGCCCCAACTGGACGCCTCCGGGTGAAGGGGGACCTGCAACGGGCCGCCAAAGACAGATTCCGACAGCCGTTTTGTGTCCGGCAGACCGAATCCGAACGGCTGTCGAATCGGTCATCGTATTTGCTCACTCGGAAACCGTGTCCATAGAACTGTACGATTTGGCTCCGAAAGACTCGGGCTGTCCTAATGCCTTTCGGAACAGAATCAAACAGCCCGAACGGTTTCCGGGCATCGTAATCGGTCGCTTGGAAATGTGTACGATTTGGTTGGAAACAAGGCTTCTGAATCGGATTCGCCGAATCTGAATCCCGTTCGGAGCCTTTCCGAACGACATCGTAATCGGGCCCTTAGATTGTTAGTAATATTTTCAAATGTAATATAAAAAATGAAACTGTAAAACGTACATTTTTTGTGTTGAGCTGTCTTTTATACAATATATGTTTTTGTTGTTTTTATTTTTAATTGATGAATTTTTTTTAAATATTTTTAATTATTGATTTTTAAAAAAATGTTGGTCCTTTAATGTATTTGTGGGTTTTATTGGGTCATAGGGTGTGTAGTGTTTTAAAATAGAAAATGTCTGAATAAATATTTTTAATAAAGTATGATCGAAAATGTTATACATATTAATATTGAATTTGGTGATTTTTCAAGCCCATATTTTAAAATTATTATATAGTTTAATTATCTAAACATTTCTAATTAAATGTACTTTTTCAAGTAATTATATTCATTTAAAGGAATTATTAAAGTAATATAAAAATTAAAATAAATATTTAAAACATTATTTTAATGTATACTCAAAATATTGATAATAATGGTAACATTTTATGAATTATTACTTACCATGGTTATATTTTCAAATTACTTAACATTTTTAAAAGCGTGTGCGATTTATTTTGACATTTTAAATTCAATCAATCAATCAATCAGGGTTTTGTGAAGCGCGCTACTCACCCGTGAGGGTCTCAAGGTGCTGGGGGGGAGCAGCTCCTTTGCGGTAATTCGAAGAGCCAGCTGTTGAGGTCCTTTCTGAACTGGTGAAGTGTCGGGCTTCGTCGGAGTTGAAGATGGAGTTCGTCCCAGGTCTTGGATGCGAGGTAGGAGAAGAATCTTCCACCTGCTCGGGTCCTGTAGACACGAGGGATGGTGGCTAAGGTGAGGTCGGCTGATCAGAGGTTTCGCTTGGGGGCGTGGAAGGAGATTCGGTCATTGAGGTAATGGGGTCCGGTGTTGTGGAGGGCTTTGTAGGCGTGTGTGAGTAGTTTGAAGGCTATTGTCTTTCGACGGGAGTCATTGGAGGTCACAGAGGTGTTGGGTGATGTGGTCGTGTCGTGGAATATCAAGGATAAGTCTGGCTGCGACATTCTGGACGGTCTGTAGTTTGCAGAGGAGTTTTTTGTTGATTCCATCATAAAGGGTGTTGCCGTATTCCAGTCTGCTGGTGATGAGTGCGTGGGTGACAGTTTTCCTGGAGTCAGGGGGGATCCACTTGAACGTCTTGCGAAGTATGCAGAGGGTGTTGATGCATGCGGAGGATACTGCATTGATCTGGCGATTCATGGTGAGTGAAGAGTCGAGTATGATACGGAGGTTGCCTGCATGGTCCGTTGGGGTGGGAGGGGTTTTGAGGGCGAGAGGCCACCAGGTGTTGTCCCATATGGAGGAAGTGGAGCCGAGGATGAGGACTTCTGTTTTCTCTGAGTTTAGCTTCAGGCAGCTGTTGCTCATCCAGGTCGCGACAGCTTTCATCCCTTCTTGGAAGTTGAGCCTTGTGATGTCGGGTTCCTTGGTGAGGGAGAGGATGAGCTAGGTGTCATCAGCGTAGGAGACGATGTTGAGCCCGTGTTTTCTGACAATGGTTGCGAGGGCGGCCATGTAAACATTGAAGAGTGTGGGGCTGAGGGAGGACCCTTGGGGTACTCCGCATATGATCTCTGTCAGTTCTGAGAGGAAGGGCGGGAGTCTTATTCTCTGTGTTCTGATTGAGAGAAAAGATTGTATCCAGTCTCAGGCTTTTCCTTGGATGCCGGCATCATGGAGTCAGGTGGCTAGTGTGCGGTGGGAGACAGTGTTGAAGGCTGCTGATAGGTCCAGGAGGATGAGTGCTGCCATGTGGCCTTGGTCGAGGAAGGCACGGATGTCATCAGTGGCGGCAAGGAGGGTGGTCTCAGTGCTGTGGTTGCTGCAGAATCCATATTGAGAGGTGTCTAGGATGTTGTTGGTTTCTATGAAGTGTGCTAGCTGGGTGTTAATGGCCTTTTCGATGACTTTGTCAGCAAAAGGAAGCAGTAAGATGGGCCTGAAGTTCTTGAGGTCCGTGGTGTCTGCGGAGGGCTTCTTTAGGAGGGTATTGACTTAGGTGCGCTTCCAGTTGTCGGGGAATGTGGCAATCTCGAGGGAGCAGTTGATAGTTCGGCATAGCTTGGGTGCGATGGCGGTGGTGGCCCTGTGGAAGATGTGCAGTGGGAAGGAGTCAGAAGGTGCTCCGGAGTGGATGCTCTTCATTGTCTTTAAGGCGTCTTCTGTGGTGAGAGGCGTCCAGGTGAGAAGGGTCTGTTGGGTGGCGTCATTGGGGGTGGGAGTAGAGGCTTTGCCGTGGTCTTGGTCGTCGAAGTTGTCGTAGATCGTCTTGATCTTGAGGTGAAAAAAGGAGCTGATTTTGTTGCAGAGGTCTTGGAAGGGAGGGGCGTCAGTTGTTTCGCTGTTGGGTTTGGTGAATTCATGTATGATGACGAAGAGTTCCTTGGAGTTGTGGGCATTAGAGAGGATTTTGTCTTGGATGAAGTTTTTCTTCATTGCTTTGATTAGTTGGTGGTGTGCTGTGATGGCTGTTTTGTAGGCGGAGTGTGCTTCCGGGGTTTTGCTGTTTCTCCACGTCTTCTCCAGTCGCCGGCAGGAGCGCTTGGATTCTCGGAGATCCGTAGTGAACAAGTTGGCTTTCTTGTTGTGTTGTCTGGTGGTGTTCTGGAGGGGAGCGAGAATGTTGGTGCAGGTGGTGATCCATTGGTGGAGGTTGTTTGCCGCTGTGTTGGCGTCAGTCGTAGTTGGGGGTGGAGTGTAGGTGAGGGCAGAGGTGAGGTGTTCTTCGGAGACTTTGTTCCAGCTTCTGCGTTGGAGGCGGTGCGTGTGCTTGTGTGCAGAGGGTTTCGTAAAGGAGAAGTGGATGCAGTGGTGGTCTACCCTGAGCAGTTCCGTCGTGTGGCTGTAGCGAATGTTGTTTCCTCCTGCAAAGATGGGGTCGAGTGTATGTCCTGCTGTATGAGTGGGGGGGAGATAAGTTGCTTCAGTCCTATGTTGGTGAGGTTATCCAGGAGGGCGGTGGTGTTAGGATCGCTGTGGTTGTCCAGGTGGAAATTCAGGTCTCCGAGTAGCATGTAGTCTGTAGAGGCAAGGACGTGGGGTGCAATGTGGTCGGCAATGGCGTTGGTGAAGGGGGTGCGGGGTCCAGGAAGTCTGTAGGCGAGTGTTCCGTGGAGAATCATTTTGGGGTTGGGCTGGATCTGGAAGTCGATGTGTTCCATTGGGGGGCAAGGCGTCGTCTCAGTTGGTGGTTGTCAGTCGGAGGGAGCTTTTGTGGACGATGGTGAGGCCTCCTCTTGGGCTGTTGGTGTTGGGGCAGTCTTTTCTCAGGATCTTGTATCCATCGGGGATGGTGGTTGCGATGTCAGGTGCGGAACTGGCGTTGGTCCAGGTCTCTGTAAGGAAGGTGACATCGGGCTTATGAGTGTTGAGGAGGTCCCAGATTTCTAAGGTATCTCTGTGCAGGGAGTGTACGTTGAGGAGGATGCAGCTCAGTTGCATGTGTGCAGTGGCGTCCGGCAGAGTTGGGGGTAATTGTCGGGGTCCGGTGGTGGGTGAAGATGTGGCGGCAGTGTCGGCAGGAGATCGGGCCTTGGGTGTTGCTCGGCATCAAGAGCTGGCAGTTGTTGTTGCATCCGGGGTTGAGTGCGTGGAGAGTGCTGGGGTCGTAGTGGTGGGGGGGTCGGGGGACTAGGGACCCTGGCGCTGCTCAGGTCATGGACAGGCCCAGATGGGCTTGCATTTGGCGTGCCAGTGGCGCGTCCGCTGCGGGACAGCCATTAAGTAGGGGAGGGCGATCAGCTGGGAGGCGGAGTGACATGCTGGGGGGAGGGGCCGCGGGGGCAGCAGCGCCAGGTAGGGCGAGGGAAAAGGCAAAGAAGAGAGAGAGAAGCAGGGGGCAAGGAAAAAAAGGAGAAAACAGAGGAAAAAAGGCCAAGAGGCAAGGAAAGAAAGGCAAACAGGAAAAAAGAGGACACAACGAAAAGGAAAAAACTGAGGAAAAAAGGCAAAGAGGCGAGGAAAGAAAGGCAAACAGGAAAAAAGAGGACACAAACAGAGCGTACTAGCAAAAGAGCAAGCTCTTCCACTAGACCACCAGGGATGAGGTGCAGGCTGGAGCCTGCGGGTGGAGAAGGGCCTCGAACACCTACCTGGAAGGGGCTCCAGGGCAGAGCCTTAATGGTGGAGCTGCGCGGGGGAGAGCAGTGACTCTGACCAGGAGATCTGACCAGGAGGTCATGATCAAAATATTTTTATAAAAATATTTTGGACATAGAAGTTGTTTTTAGTTATTGTGATAGCCTAAAATATTTGCTCTTAACCTAATGTTAGTTGAACTGCACTTACAATTGCAAAAATGCACCCCCACTAATTACATGCTTATACCCCAATGTTAGTTAGACTGGAAATTGAATAGTAAATTTGGCCAATCCCCCAACAATATGTGCATGTTCTCCATGCTAGTTGGCCTTGAGTTAGAATAGTAAATGTAGGCACTTTTTCCATTAGTTTGATTGTAGTAGGAATAGTAAATCTGATTCCAATAAATATGTGCACTTCCTCAATGTTACATGGATTAAAGTTCGAAAATAAATATAACTACCCCAAATATATGAACTTTCTCAAGTGTTAGATCATTTGAAGTTGAATAGTGAATCTTATCCCCCTAACTAGATGCAGTTATGCCAACTGAAGTTAGACTAGAATTAGTACAGTACAAATGACCCCTAAACACATGCTCTTCCTCATTGTTAGTTGGACTGGGGTTAGAACAGCAAATCTAACTCCCCCAAAATTTCTACTTTACCCAGTGTTAGATGGACTGGAATTGAAAAGTAAATCTGAACCCTTTAAATAGAAGCCCTTTCTACAATGTTAGTTGGGTTGGAGTTAGAATAGTATAACTGCCCCTGGCCACTACAAATGGATGCACTTTCCTTAGTTTCAGCTAGACTGCAGTTAGAATAGTAAATCTGACTGCCCCTCATATATATATATATATATATATATATATATATATATATATATATATATATATATATATATATATATATATATATATATATATGCTATTGTAAATTAATCCCAACAAACATTGTGGCAAGAGCAAATATTTAAGGGGTAAGAATTACCATGATAACTCCAATCCAAACTAACATTGTTGAAAGTGTGTGTGTGTGGGGTGTGGGTTTGTGTGTGTATGTATGTGTATATATATATATATATATATATATATATATATATATATATATATATATATATATATATATATATATATTTATATATCATCAAAAACTCCTCTCATCAAGGAACAGGGTCGCACTCCGTATTTGCAAGACAATTCTTCTTTTATTTTCTAAATATTCAGCTCATTATTTTCAAAGAAAGCTACAGATCAACGCGTTTCAGTCTTAACACAAGACCTTGCTCATGATCATGAGCAAGGTCTTGTGTTAAGACCAAGCAGCGTTGATCTGTAGCTTCTTTGAAAATAATGAGCTGAATATTTAGAAAATAAAAGAAGAACTGTCTTGCAAATACGCAGTGCGACCCTGTTCCTGATGAGAGGAGTTTTAGTGATATATATATATATATATATATATATACATACATACATACGTACACACACACACACACACACACCCCACACACACACACTTTCAACAATGTTAGTTTGGATTGGAGTTATCATAGTAATTCTTACCCCTTAAATATTTGCTCTTCCCACAATGTTTGTTGGGATTAATTTACAATAGCAAATTTGATACCTCCCAATAAATGCCTTTTACCCAGTGTCAGTTTGAATAGAGTTAGATTAGTAAATGCATAACCTTTAAATGTATGTACTTTCCCCAATGTTTGTTGGACTGCAGTAAAAATAGTACATGTATCTCCCACAACTAAAGTTTACTTTTTTTATATACGATTCTGTCATTTTAGTGAATGATTAAGTATTACATATTGTTTCACTTCTGTTTTTGTGTTATTCTTTGATATTTTGCAAGTAATATTTCCATTATATTTCATTCATTGTTTTGTAAAATATTTTCGTAAACATTTGGTTATATTTTGTTACTGTAGCATATGTGTTTATGCATCTTTGTTAATTTACTAAAAATTAAATGTTTAAAAATGTTTAACATTTTTGTAGATGTCTAAGAAACACTTTTTGAGATATAAATTAAACAAATATTATTTTTGTAAAGGTATTTCATTCTGGTTTTTTTTGGAGATAGATACATTTATCTGTTTTTAAGTTTAATATTGTTAACATCAAAAAGATATCATTTTTTGTTACTTTTAATGAAACAATTATTTTAATTAGGCAAAGTATGTTTAAAATATTATTGTAAATATTAAAAACGTAAAATGAATTTTAATTAAATACAGTTAATATTTTAAGTTTTGTCATAAATATTCATGACATGTTATTATGGTTTTCAATATTGCTGTAAATTCTAACATTAACTTTAAAATTCAATATTGTTGCAATCTAACATTTTTAGAACACATTTTTTTTAACTTTAGACATTTTTAGGACGTTATTTTGGAGTCCATAATTGTGTTATCATTATTAGAAATATATATAGTTTATGATATTTTGTTTATTTTTTAAGACATTTTAGAAGTCGATATCCAGGATTACAACCAATGTTAATGTCTATGGTGTTTTTACAATGCCAAACAAGTACCATAAAACCTGAGCAATCAGTATGTTTCTTTGGTTCAAAAATCAAATCCTTCAAAATAATTGCAAACTAAATTCTGCACAAAAGACACTGAAGGCACATTCATCGCATTAGTAAGGATGATTTGTTCTGTACCTGTGTTATGACAATACAAATTTTCTTCACAATACTGTGTCAAGGTGCAATCAGTTGCACGACCATAAATATGCCTTGTGTTCATCTCACAATAAACCCATCAGTTGAATCCTCAGCTAAATGGTTTTAGGGCACTACTTTTTACCAACATTCAGACAATGATGAAGTGGCGTTAGACATCTGTGCTGCCTATCCAACTACACAATGGTTACCAGACCAGTTACGCCACATAAAAAGAAAGGGGGTCATCATTAAGCAATTCTGCACTCCTCCTGTATCTGATGAACTGACTCATATGGTATCATCTTTCCAGACATTTAAAAACCATGGGGCCTATTAGCAAGCCCCTTATCGCCGCTTTTGCGGCCGTTTTCGGACGAAAAGCGGCGATAATTATATCGCGGTATCACCAAGGACACGCTAACAGGCCTTAGCGCGTGTTCCCTGGTGATAGCGCCTGTTTCACTAACGCCTTGCTTCGCATCGCTAATGAGATGCGAAGTAGGCGTTCCTGACATAACTCCAGGGGAAATCATCGCTAACGCGGCTCCGGGCTATTAACAAGGATGTATTAAACAACTGTGGACGAACCCTGTCTATGTGAGGCACCATCACTGATAGGCAGTGTTAGAACCCACTGGGCTTGTTAAAAGACCCCTCACACACCAACCTGGTTGGTGTCATGCTTCATCATTGGGGTCCCAACCGGGTGGCCGAATGCCCACCGGTTGTGCTACGACGCCTGATTACAGCGGAGCTGGTGTAGTGCAAAGGTGTGATGTGAATTAAAAATATCTCTGAGAATCCTTGCCTCTTTATATTTATTACTGGCGGCTCAGGATATCGTTAAAAAATATGTGTGATGCAACTAAAAAAGAAATAATTATCTTGTAGTTGGCTATGTGATGGGTCTACATGTTTCAGCCCGCACGAGGAAGTAAGAGGGGCTTTCTTCAGGACCGTGGAAATAACGTGAGTAGCAAAAATGTGTTGCCACATGGAAAGTGCAAAAAGTAAAATAGTACCTACACACGCGCTAAGGTGTGTGGACTGCGTGTCTACGTACTTACGGACACGTATATGAAGAAAGAACACTATAGTTGGGAGTGTGTGGCTGATCGGGGCTCGGGAGGAGTTCGCTCCTATAAACGACTTTGGTATCAGAGCGAACCCGCTAACAACCTATTGTGGTCTCTCGATGTCCCGGCTGAGGGTTTCCGGTCCAGGGAAGACATGGCTTGGCAGTTCGGGCTGGACTGTTCCCATGAGGCACAGGGTCAGACTGATTTGCATATGGCCATGTCTGAACTGGGGTGGTGGAGTGAGCTAAAGAATAATGATGGATTAAACCCAGATCAGTTGACTGCGGGTGAGTGTTTGATTTGCTCTAATGCTCCGTCCATCATTCCCTTTGGTATCGCTTTGTTCGCCCTAAGTTGGCAGGGTATGCCCAGACGTGGGTTCCTTGCTCACTTTGCCACTGGATTCAAGATAGCCTGGCTGAGGAGGGTTTTGAACCCGAAAGTGGTCCCAGGATGCTTGTTTCCGGTCCAGGGAAGACATGGCTTGGCAGTTCGGGCTGGACTGTTCCCATGAGGCACAGGGTCAGACTGATTTGCATATGGCCATGTCTGAACTGGGGTGGTGGAGTGAGCTAAAGAATGATGATGGATTAAACCCAGATCAGTTGACTGGGGGTGAGTGTTTGATTTGCTCTAATGCTCCGTCCATCATTCCCTTTGGTATCGCTTTGCAATAGTGCAAATGCCAGGTGACATTTCCAGAATTTAAGAATAGTCATTTTGAATCTTCCTGTGATGTCAATATGCACCAGTGCACTAGTGCATCTGCTTTAAGAGCTGAAACAGACTTAGATAAGACCCAGTAGCATGCAAGTTAGCCTCTTCTTCTGATAGTATTGCAGTCCTATCACTTTGAAATTGCAGCACCTAGGAGGATAGCTTGACCTACCACAATCTGTGAATTTGCTTCATACATTTCCAACTTTTGGTCTCTTATGCGATGGTTTTGCAATAAACTTCAATGGAACACCCACCAATTCGTTTTGATGTATCTTTACCTTGGTCTACCTTGCCTGATTAAGTTCCTCCATTCCCCACCTTCATTAACAGAACCTAGATATAATGCTTTCCAACATTGTCTATGGCTTAACTAGTGTACCACCGGAATCCCCTTGTGTACTCCTGCATACTCTGCAAAGAGACGAAACGGCTACCAGCTGTTTTTAGCACTGTGCAAAACGCTGATATTCATATTTCAAAACAAAACCCCAGACGAGGCTAACACTGCGTGTGGTGGCGAGTGGGCTTTAGTGGGTAATTAAGGATATAAGAGAGCAGCTTCTACTGTAATCTCCTAATGAAGTCCCACAAAATATTAAAGTACACAGGCTTGGTGCTCTCCCTCTGTATACTGCTGTAGGCGTACCAGCCCATAAATCAAACATGCATACATATCACATACAGATAGGGGTTTTGAGTAAGCCCTTTTTATTCACAGGTCTGTCAAACTCATTCACAGTGTGTTTCTGCCCACCACAGTATGCGCACTAGACAATGGGTCACCCCCTTCAGCTGCTGGCTGTCTTGCAAATTGAGTGATGACATTTTGTCTGTTCACGTGAGCAACTACCTAACAAGAAGTGTATTTCAAAGTCAAGGCTGCTTGCCAACAGCTCACCGTACCAATGCTTTTTCTTTCCATTATTTGTCCCTTTTTTGCAGCGTTTGAATGTTTTAACCATGTCTTCATGTTCAGTGACTTAAAGCCACTAGTACATTTTCTTTGAGCCGATAAGAATGACAGTTGATTACAATGCTTGAAAAAACTGAAAAGCGTTTCTAGATCTGTTTCAAGTACACCAACCTGCTAATAAGTACCCATAGTGTTCTATCAAAATTATACGCTATGGGTATTTAAAAAATAATTATTGCAAGCATAAGGCCTCCATGTTTAGACAGCCACATTTTTTTACTACTTTTTATTGGTGGGTAGCTGCAATAAAATGCAAAAAATGACTACTGCACCAGCTTGCCAAAACCAGATCTAATGTCTTTTCCAGTGCTTGTTCTTACATGCAATCCTCTAACGACCCGGATAACCATCATGTAAAGTGCAGTATGTGCACTGTTCCACTTTTTCATTTCACATGCCACTATGAACATTTACTTGCCAGTTACAGCATATTATTTATGCACCGACGCATACCTACCTATTCAAAGGCACTGTTCAGTTAAGGGGCACGGTTTTATGGTTCTCCCTTGCCTCCACCATGTTTTTCCCAACAGACCATGCAAATTCAGGATGTCGTGCGCCTTGCGAGTGAGAAGTGGCCATGTCTCGTTTCCGCGCTTCATTTTTCGTGCAGCAAAGGTTGTTAGGTTCCATAGATACAGTAAGTCACTCAACATTCACAGCCGTGCTTATCAAACCCAGTTGCCTAAATTGCACAAAATGTTTTCCTCATTCGAACAAGGCAATGAAAAAGATATGAGCTCTACCTTTTCTCCCTTGTGCCCCATCGGACCTTGAAGACCTGGCGTACCTTGCAAGCCCTGTGCAAAGAGAGAAAGAATACAAATGCAGAGGGTTATGAACAGAGCAGTTTACAGCTTGAATTATTAGCACTATGTAAGTCAGAAAAAAAGATTTAGATGTGTGGTACCCTCCAGCCTCCATTCCACAGTTAGCAGTAAGTGAAAAGATGGAGATAAACTGGCACTAAAATGATAAGCAACATCTGTGCCATGGTGGGTGCAGAGCCATTAAATCAGGGAATGTTCTAAATACTGCAGATCTGTGCAACTTCACTTCCTGCTAAAATTACACTCATTTACCATCTGGAAGGAGCATCATTTGGAGCTCGATGAGCATTTAAGTGCCCACTTTGGAATACATGTATGCATGCTGTAAATACTACTGATTTGGCTGCGATTTGGCCTTTATTTAGCGTGCCAAAACATGGAGTTAAATCAGTAAAGAAATGTGTTAGTTGATGTTGAAAAAGAGTCAAAGACTGCAGTGTTCATTAACTATCAACCATTTTCAGAACCGCTGTTTCTACACGCATAGCATGACTGTCATTGTATTTTATATTTTCCATGTCCGTGAGGGAGCTTGGCTGACGCACTTATATTCTAAGGTGACACAGTAGCTTCCACAGCACAATTTACATGTGGAATGGATTTGCTTGTATTCCTCCGTCCACAAATGCAAATAAAATGATGATAAGTGGAACTGTAAGAAATAGCTGTCCACAGTGAACGCCAAGACCTTTTGCTTCATAGATTCTCTGCTCTGCTGAGGTGTGAGGCCCACTAAAAAAGGACTCAGACCTCTTACTTTCACTTCAAAAGTACATTCTCTCCATTTGGTGATGTCTCTTAACATGGGAGCAGTCAGACCCTTTGAAGCGCCCTGAGGCATTTACTGAAATGTGTGAATTTATGCTAAGCAGTGCACTGTAAATTGGCTATTTGTGTAGAAGATCAACATTAACTGGTGACATGTACAGTTGTGCTATGAGCCTGGAACTATTTGGCTTTTCTCTCCATTTCGTTAAAATTGCTCATGGTTATTTGCCCACATTGACTGGCTTTGCCAACAAAATAGCCATGAGACTTTAAAAGGCCACAGCTAACCCTCTAGTAAATAATAAAAAACATTTGTATTATCTTCCAATTTGTAATAAATATAGATGTGATATTTACAACAGTATAGATCTGGGCTAAAACACCCACATCTGGAAAAAGAATGAGATTATGAATTTAGAAGCAAAGTTGTGAGATGTCAATGTTTTGTTCTTATGGCCATCCGGTAAGACATTTAAGCTAACATATACAACCAGGACTAGAGAAAAAACTGACAGCTGGAAGAAGATGCATTTTTCTGGGAACCTATTGGCTTCCTGTGCCAATAGAATTGCATCAACAGAATGTAGTTTAAGTGAGGAGACGTCTGAGCTCTGCCACGACGTGACAACAAGGCATGACATCAACAAACTGTAGTTGGTTGTACTTCCCCTCTTTATCACCTGTAGTGTCTTGTGAGTTAGAGATGATGGGACCCTTTCGGTTCCTGACGGACTCCATAGACCAATGACGTAAGTGCTTGGGTGTGGTTGATAGAATTCATGATGTAGGATGTTCAGTTAATGGTTGCACACAGAGGAATAAAGACATGTAATACCAAGCTCCATGTGTGGCGTAATCATTTACATGCTATGAGATAGGAGAAACGTAACTTGAAGAACCGACAGTGCTTTCCCAGAGAGTTTGTCGTGGTCCAGCAAACTGCTTTTGCATGCCACAAGCGCCTCAGTCAAAGTGAAGATCGACAGTTGGCGTATGTGAAGTCAAAGCCCCACTCCAGCCAGTGCAAAGCTTTTGACGAAGACGAAGGTCTTGCAGAACAATTTGTGCATCATTGGCCAGGAACCTGCTGGTGAGGCCGTGGAAGAGGTACTGTGCCACAAGGCAACATGCAGCCATAAGTCATACAGAACGATAACACTAAAGGCAGCCAGGTACAAAGAAGCGCTAAAGGCAGTGATATCTAGGTGCAAGGAAGCACTAAAGGCAGTGGAAACCTGGTACAATGCAGAAGATTTGAAATGGTGACAAAACACACGCAAGAGACAAAACAAGCACATACAGTAAAAGAGAAAGAAGACGCTGCACGTCCAGTGAGCGGGCCAGATGACCTGAGTTCAAGTACTGAGCCAGTACTTCCATAAGGAATGGAATCAGGTGTCCATCAAGCGCTATCTGAACAGCACATACTGTCAATGTCTGTAAGTTCCATAACTGGTTATTACGCTGCCATTTTCCTGAAACCACCTCTTCCATTCGATTCTGTCAGGAAGCATAATATTGGCACCAGATAGATTGCCTGGATCAGAACTTTTGATGATTTCATCGATGGATTGGAAGAAGCAGATAACAAAAAACAAATACTTCAAGAATCTTGCAGGTGAAGGTGTAAAGGAAGTAATAAAGAAAATACCACACGCTGATGAAGTCTCATACCGTCAAATCAAAGAGAATCTAAAATTTATTTCAATCCAATGCTGAATGTCAATTACAAAAGATTCATTATTAACCAAGAAATGTAGAAAGCTGAGAGAAACGCTTAGTCTGGAGTGAGTGCTCATAACTACAAGAGCCAAAGAACATGCAGACCGACAAGCTGATCACATGGAGGCCAGAGGAGCCAAGAGTCAGTCAGCACTGAACATGAAAAGTAAGCAGAGACACGAGGTCGAGGGCCACAAAGTGATGTCTCCAAAGAAAAAGAAACTGCTTCAGATACTGATTTTCTTTTCCACTTGAAGGTAAATGTCCCGTCATTGGACAAGTATGCAAGGGCTGTGGGAAAGAGAACCATTTCGTAACCGTTTGCAAAGCAAAGGAAAAACAAAGTGAGTCATGTTGAGAAAATAAAATGGACGCCCGAATGTTCCAGAAGCGAAGTTCGACTCACACCTACAAGGCCAAGCGGCCACACCTGAGGCAAATGGAAACTAAACGTAGTCGATCATCATCTAAATCTTTGTCCAAATGTTCCTCAACGTCTTTGTCAAGCAACAGTGAAGAAGATGGATATACAATATCAATGTCAATTAAAGAGAAATGTGTGCATGTCAGATTGGCCGCATGCAAGGAAGAATGCAAATCGAAAAAAGATCAACAAGTGAAGTCACTTAATTAATGTAGACATTGTCCTAAAATCACACCAAAGGTGAACAGCTGTTCCATACCTTTTATCATAGACAGTGGTGTGTCGATAAACATTATGTCAGAGGAGAAGTACAACAAACTGTCTCTAGTGCCCCATCTCACACCATTGAAAACTAAAGTGTATACATAGGCTGCATCGATGCCATTAAAAAGGCAAGGTTCACTTGTAGCAACAATGAAGCACAAAAAGATAAAAGTACAAGCACCAATTCATGTGCTTCAAGGTACTTCAGTCAAGGGCCTGTTTACTCAGTTTCAACACTGCTGTTGAAATGGGACTGATCTGTAAATTACAACATAAATGTTCATCACCAATTAGTGAGTCAGTTTCCATTGCTGTTTAATGGATTAGGAAAAATTAAAACAATGAAAGTGCAACTGCATATTAATGAGGACATTGGTCCTGTTGCTCAGCTGACATCGTCGAATTGCATATCATTTTCAGGAAGCTATTGAAAAAGAACATGAGACATTACTAAAGCATGATATCATTGAGCGATCCATTGGTGTGACACCATGGGTTTCGCCCATAGTGGTAGCACCTAAAAAGGAAAGTGAACGAGCTGTACTCATCTGTGTTGATATGCGTCAAGCTAACAAGGCAATTGAAAGAGAACGACATCCTGGTCCACACATTGCAGATATGATCACACAGCTGAATGGTGCCAAAGTCTTCTCTTGCCTTGATTTGAACAAAGAATATCATCAATTGGAACTGGAAGAAAATTGCAGGTACATTACTACCTTTTCTACCCGTATTGGTTTGTTCAGATATATGAGATTAAGTTACGGCGTGTCATCAGCTGTAGAACTTTTTCAAGATGCCATTTGAAGCACAATACGGCCTGTCACGCATTCTTTCAATTACAGTGATGATATATTGGTCTTTGGGTCCACACGAAAGGAACATGGTAAAGCTCTTACACAAGGGTGCTGTTTACTTGCTGATGCAGGTCTCACTTTGAATGCAGAAAAGTGTGAGTTCCACAAAAGAAAATTCACATTATTTGGCCATATTTTCTCTAATGGGGGAATGACTCCAGATCCGGCTAAGGTACAGGCTTTGTCAGCCACCTATCCCACACAAGATGTTAGCATATCACGCTCTTTTATGGGCATGGCCAGCTACTGTTCTAGGTACATCTGTGATTTTGCCACATAAGTGCCCCATTAAGAGACTTAACAAAACAAAATGCTTTATTTTAATGGCTCCAAGAATGTGAACAAAGCTTCAAGAAAATCAACCATACAATTGAGAATGCCTCTGAAATTTCCTACTTTGATCCAAAGCTACATAAAGAAGTTGTTGTGGATGCAAGCCCAGTAGGGTTGGGTGCACTCCTTGACCAACACAATGGACATCCAAATACTCAAAGGCATGTTGTAGCGTATGCTAGCAGACGTTTGCCACAAGCTGAACGTGCCTATTTACAACCTGAAAAAAAGCCTAGCTGTGGTGTGGGCTTGTGAACATTTCCAAGTGTTTCTATATGGAAAGCATTTCACTCTTGTCACAGATCATCAAACATTGCTTACCATTTTTGGCAATCATAAAGCCAAGATGCGCCCTCGAATTGAGAGGTGGGGAATCGACTGCGGGAATATGACTACACTATTGTGCACCGACCATGGAAAGATCAAAACCCTGCTGAATACTGTTCCCGAATTCCAGCACATTGTCACTTCCAAAACGGCTGAAATCTACATTAATTTCATCGTAAAGTCCAGTACTATATCAGTGGAACAAATCATTGCTGCCACGAGCGCAGACACTGAATTGATAATACTCAAAGACATTACTGCACATCAATCTTGGAAGCAACGCACTCAACCTCTTATAAATGGCAGTGAATATCAGAATTAAAAAATGTGAAAGATGAACTTTCCATTACCCAAGAAGATATAGTCTTCCGAGGTTTGAAAATTGTCATACCGGAGAGTCTGAGACAGCAAGTCATTGAAGTGGCACATGAGGGACATCGTGGAATTGTCGCCACTAAGCGAGCTCTCTGAGTTTGGTTTCCTTATTTTGATGAAAGAGCTGAAAGGGAATTAAAGGCCTATCATTTGTGCAACTGTTTATCTCCCAAGACAAGCCAGCATTCCATTGAACATGACTGATCTTCCAAAGAATGTGTGGGAGACAATCGCTGTTGACTTCTTTGGACCCCTTGACAATGGACATCATCTAATGGTAGTCATTAATGATTCTTCTTCTTTTCCCTTAGTAGAAGACCTTTCGTCGATCACTCAGGAAAAAGTAATCGAGAAGCTAGATGGTATTTTTTCTGCAAGGGGCATTCTTCAATACTGAAGTCCAACAAAAGCCCACCTTTCAACAGTCGAGAATTCAAAGATTTTCTTACTCATCTGAACGTCAAGCATCAGAAAAGCACACTTCTTTGGCCACAAGCAAACTGCATTGTTATGCATTTTAGGAGCACCCTAAAAAGAAGGTTCAGTATGCTGCACTGGAAAAGCTTGAACTCACATCAGCTCTTCATTCTGCTTTTCGTGCATACCGTTCGACTCCCCATTCAACTACATGTGGAAGTCCTGCAACTCTGATGTCTGGGAGAGCCATAAAGGCCAAGTTGCCACAATGGACGACTAAGAGAGTGATTAATGATGATGAACGTCATCAAAAACATTCATGTCACAAATACAAAATGAAGACCTATGAAGATAAAAGCTGATGTGTGAGGAACACTGTCCTTAGAGAAAGAGACTGAGCCCTTGTCAGACAGAAATGAAAACATAAGTCTGATGCTCCTTTTGACGCTGACCCACTGAGGGTTGTGACTAGTAAAGGACACATGGTGACTGCTCACCATCCTTGAAAGTCCATTACGTGAGATTCTTCGCATTTCAAGCACCTGCCTCGACATTCGCCAACTCCATATATCAGAAGTGAAACTTCTCCACCTGAGAATCCTGAGAGCCCAATCACTGCACCTGTGTCTCTGCCACCAGTGCCAGCCATATACACTTCTCCTGTATCTCCGCAGCCTCTCATGACAAGATCTGGGTGAATGAATTGAGCACCAAAATGGCTTATTGAAGATTTATGATGTATATATGTATAATTTTTACTTTTTATTTAACCAAGGGGGAGATGTAATGTCTTGTGAGTTAGAGATGACGGACCCTTTTGGTTCCTGACGGACTCTGTAGACCAGTGACGCAAGTGCTTGTGTGTGGTTGACAGAATTCAGAATGTAGAATGTTCAGTTAATGGTTACATGCAGAAGAATAAAGACGTGTAATACCAAGCTCCATGTGTGGTGTAATCATTTACATGCTCCGAGGCTGGCGAGGACGCTACATTACCCTGTGGGGCTATTTAACTATTTGTATGCAGGAACTAGAATGCTTTTCTACCAGTTGGCCTCTTCGGAAAATGTGGAAGATCATTGAGTATACATGCCCATAAACACAATTATAACATTGGAAAAAATGATATAATTACAAACATGGAAATTGTTGCTTTTACCTTAACAGACTGGTAAGGCATATGCATAAAAGAGGGTACTCATGTATACCATGGGTCAACAGGAATGAGGGTTCTCAAGCAAATAATATCACCACACAAAAAATGAAACAAATAAAGGAGAGATATATTTTAAATCATATGGCTGCTGAACCCATTCTTCACTCTTAAGTGTTTGAAAGAATTCACGTGTTTCCAAAAAGGGCAGTATTGGCTCTATCTGACCACACCGGTGTTCATACTGTTATTCCTTCTCTACTAGCACTCAACCTTTTAATGGTCTTACTGCTCTGAGACCATAAATCAAAGTAAATAACAATATAAAAAAGAGAATGCTTCGGAAGTCCAATGTATTTACAGAGGGTTGACTTAATCCAAGATTTGTCCAAATCATTCAAGCACACAAATTCTTCTTATAGATCCAAAATCACGCAGGGGCTATGTAATGGTATTCAAAAACAGGTTTTTCTTTACTCTTCACAACATCTAAACTGCAGCCCGGCCAACGCGTTTCATCCCAATAGGGACTTCATCAGGGCTATGAACAAATAATACATACATTTCCAAATCTATATAACAATTATTTGATAAAATTCACCATAAGTGCATACTTAGATTACATTCTAAAACATACATTGGCTTTCTACACCTACATTTAATACAACAAAATTACATATAATCATGTAGATATTCTTACATCAAAAGATCAAAGACACATAATCACATATCACACCACAAAGGAAAAGAAAACCATTCCCCTCAGTAAAATTATATCAATAGCACTGCCAACAGGAACAATATATCATGTTTGTGTGGTAACTACTCAAAATAACCTAAGCAAAACATGATCATACAATTGTGATTATTAATATAAAATCTAAAACCTAAGATTTATTTATGTTTGAATACACTTGCTTTGGAATTTACTTGGTATTTCATTACGGGAGGAAAGATTGTAATCCTACGGAGGCAGGATTATGATAATGAGATTTAGAGACAGCTTAATGATGTTCAATGTTATCAAAAAATGTTGACAAATCCCTTAAAGGCTGTTAAATGCTTAATTTTTGATAAACTGCATGCACGTAAAGAAATTGGACTTTTAGACGATGCTGACTTCAGATATCTTAGGGTGACTGATCCTCGGCACCCGTTTATTTATATACTTCGCAAGACACATAAATCTAGACACTCACCACCTGGAAGACCAATCATGTCAGGCATAGGAAACCTTACAGAACACATGTGTGAGTACATGGATATTTACCTAAAACCATTGGTGGCTAACTTGCCCTCATATATTGTTATGTTTCATATAGGCACCCCAATATAGGCTCAGGTAGCAACCTAACCTTTCACCTATATTTCCCCTGCCATTACTCTACATAACGGTTCTTGGGACTGACCTTTTACCTAGTTACGGTACTGCTAACAGGAAGTGGGGTTTTCCCTGAAAACTAGCCTCATTCATTATGCATGAGGATTCTTGGAAACTCAGCAGGACTACCATCTCCTGCATAATAACTATGTATAAGTGTCATTCCTACAGTCATCCTAAGTCCGACATGACACAGCAAGGTAGATCCCCTGAGGATACCACTTTGGGTATATAAACACCATATCTTTGCTGAGGCAAGGAGAGGATAAAAAGGACTTCTATGCTGACACACTGACGCAAGACACTGAGGTTCCTGCACGCAGACACTCCAGCTCGCAGTGGTCTGATATCCCTCGCGGCGTCTCCATCTCAAGACCAAGACGCGGTCCCACAGTCTCTCACTTCAGGTAATGGGATTGACTTTATCCTAGAGGGATTCTTGGCTCTACACCTACATACATGCTAGGTACACTTAGGTACATCCAGTTAGGGTCGCATCATAGGAGTACGTATTATTACTGTCATGTATTTTTATACCTGCCTATATTCATTGTTTTAGCACTAAGGTAGAAATCTGCCATCCTTTTACTCTGTTGGTGCTTATAATCATTTATATCTGTTTCTGTCTAATGGTTGTTTCAGCACACCTATTTTACACTAGAATGACTCTGGTTCAATAAATGCTTATTGAAAATGTCCCCACTGTTTATTCTGTGTATCTCTCCGAAACAAAGTGAGCACGAGTGACTGAGTGAAAAGTATCGCACTGTTTCCACGATTACTGATGTGACAGAGTTGTCATGTTCGATGGTTGCCAGGAACTATTCTCTCCTTGGTAAGAGGGGCTTCTAGTGGCACTGTGAGCTAGTTGGTATACAGGCGAACATACCTGGTGGGGGTGTCTGGAATCAGTCTGGACCCCAATCTCACAGTCCATGTTGTCTAAACGCACAGATCCTATATAGGTTTATTGGAACTACATGACATGGCGCCGCCAACGTTGGTTTGGTACTTATTTAACGGTCAAATCTGAGTAGTTCAGTCGTGCTATTCTCAGAGACCCCTACTC
This sequence comes from Calotriton arnoldi, assembly GCA_963921515.1. Classification (NCBI taxonomy): domain Eukaryota; kingdom Metazoa; phylum Chordata; class Amphibia; order Caudata; family Salamandridae; genus Calotriton; species Calotriton arnoldi. The sequence continues at coordinate 1,434,076 of CAWUFW010002893.1, forward strand.
ACATTTTCCCAGAGATGTCTGGAGTGGGAAGGGAACTATCAGCCACAGGTGAGTAGACATATCCTATGTATTGGCTGTAGTTTTATCAAGCTTGAAGGACAAATAGTTCCTATTGTGCATAAAACCTTATCTCAGTTTCCTTGAAACTTTTTTCTTTTTTTTCAATAATGGCTGACGAAGACGCCATTGCACCAGCACAATGTGCTGCAGCAAGGGAGAAAGAAAAAGCAGATGAAATAAACATTTCAGAAAATGTCAGAACTGCCCTTACTTTAAAACTAGCAGACTATAGAGTCACAGCTAGGGGTGGGACAGTAACATTTGTGATTGAGGCACACAAATCATACAGAACAGTGGTCTTCTATTCATGGGTTAAATTCCCACAAGCAGATGCACAAACACATACATTTCATTCTTATACTAAAGATGAAACACCAGACGAATACTGTCCGTATGAGGACATTGAAATTCCCTACCAGGAGCACATAAACTGGTTTAAAGGTGCCCTCCCACACACAAAAGAAAAAGTGAGACTCGGTCCGCTCGGAAGAGATAGAGCAAGTTGGCCAGTCCTAGCAGCTTACACACCACATCCAGACATTGACACAATGCCATTAGCAGGTGTACGTCCACTTCATAAAGAATTACTAAAACTTTACAGAAACCTGACACAGTTTGTGATGAGAACACTCACACTTTAGCCACCAAGGGATACACCTGCAGGACAAATTCAGGGATCTACAACTAAAATAACACCACAAACGCTACATCCGGTTATGGGTAAAATGTCCACTAGACGTGAGCAAATGCAATTCTGGATAGCTAAAAAAATAACACAGCTAGAGGCAGTATTTCCACACACAAGCCCTCAAGAAAAACACAGAATGCTAACAATATGCTTGCCAATGGGGATAGCTCCCCAGATAGAGGATTGTACCTCTTGGGGTATCCCTTCATTAGCAGTAATACCAGATGTATTAAGATGTATTAAGAATAAGATAAATACAGAATGAGTATGGAGCAGAACCTGCTCTGAATTTAGGGATGAAATTGTTAGGTAATTTTGCCCATGTATCAGCTATTATATTAGCAAACATAAAAGGAGAGGCAGCAGCAGTGGCAATACGCCAATGCCTGAGGGATTTCACTCCTTTACAGCAGGAACGTGAATTACCTAAAATTATCAAAGACACCTATGCTGAATTAGGTAGAGATAGTTTGGGAGCTAGAGCAACAAAACCTTAACTCATGGGTGGTCCTGAAAAAGAGAACACCAAGCAAGCACCTGATTCTTCTAAGAAGAAATGGGATAATAATAAAAAAACAAAAGAATAGAGAGAATAGATCACAATCCAGGGGTGGGTCTCCTCAACAGGAGCCCTCCGAAAGGAGGTACAGCATTAGGAATCGTGATAACATTAAAAAACCTGACCGGTATCAGGATACTGATACACGGTCCCCTTGTTCCTTTCAGGGTTCATCAAAAAACTCTGAGAGGGAAGGGCAGTCAGAACACAGACAAGAAGAGTGTACAAAGTCCAGAGACACGCAACGCGCTTCAGATTATACTTCCAAAAAAGAAGGGAAACCAAAATCAAAACCTCAATTTAAAAAGAAGAAAGTAGCAGGTCTTAAAATTATAAATGCCCAAAATTCTGTGGACTCAACTTCTGCTCGGGGAATGGGCTCCGACGATGCTAGACAGAGCAGCAGAAGTAACAATAGCTCGCCAGAACCTGATGCAATTTCTGGTGACAGAGGAGTTGAATGAACATATCACGGTGGAAACACCTGATATGAGGGTAAGTGTCCCACATAGGTTACATGAAATAAAATAACACTCCAAATGGAGGGGGACAAACCCAGAAAAATTAAAGGTCTCTTTTGGGCGAACCTGACTTATGGATTTGACATCCTTTTGGCTGAAAAAGATTGGCCGCCTGAAATTGTTATGGATTGCCCAAAGGGAGAAACGGTAATTTTACCTGCTTTTTCTGACCTCGTTCCAATATATTTAAAACATACATATGCGCAGGAGTGGGCGATAGCACTTGCTCCAGCATTATATCGCAACCATGTTGGGTGGGATGCTGAGTCACCTCACCATGAAATCCCAGTAAAAACTACTTCAACTCCACAGAGACAATACCCAATAAAACAAGAAGTGAAAAAACAGGTCAGGGAGATCTTAGATCAACTTGAATACCAGGGTGTAATTGAAACTTGCACCTCTTCGATGAATAAACCTTTGTTTCCGGTAATGAAACCTGATAATTCATACCGTCTAGTTTTAGATTACAGACATCTGAACACATGCACTAAAACATTTGCAGTACAGAATGCACACAGTGCCGCATTAATGAATAACATTGTGCGGAAAAATACAAAACCACTTTAGATATCTCAAATGGATTTTTCTGCCAAAATATAGCGCCTGAAAGCAGATATTTAACCGCATTCTCAGCGCTCGGTTCTCAGCGTTAATGAATAACATTGTGCGGAAAAATACAAAACCACTTTAGATATCTCAAATGGATTTTTCTGCCAAAATATAGCGCCTGAAAGCAGATATTTAACCGCATTCTCAGTGCTCGGTTCTCAGCATTAATGAATAACATTGTGTGGAAAAATGCAAAACCACTTTAGATATCTGAAATGGATTTTTCTGCCAAAATATAGCGCCTGAAAGCAGATATTTAACAGCATTCTCAGCGCTCGGTTCTCAGAGTCAATTTGGCCGACTCCCACAAGGGTATACGAATAGACCTGGGTTGTCCTCCGCTAGGGTAACAGAATTATTTCAGAATTTGGATGAAGAGGCATTGTCCTATGTAGATGATATTTATCTGATGGATGATGATTTAAAGGATCACTTGACCAGGGTGAGCAACATCATTTTGGGGTTCGCCTCTGAGGGCTACAAATTTAATTTAAAAATAAAATAAAATAGCCCACCTCAATGTCCTATTTTTGGGATATGAGCTATCAAGTGAAGGGAAAAGCCTAGAAGCTAACTTTTTAGAAAAGTGTGCGCTGCTCCAACTTCCAACATCATTGAAAAACTTACAATCCATATTGGGATTCTTGAAGTTTGGCAGAACATACATTTTAGATTACGCAGAAAAAGTGAAACCTTTCTACGACCTAATAAGACCTGATTTTTCAGTTAGGCATTGGACACAGGAACACAAAGATATCCTTTGTTCCTTACAAGCTGACATGATAGCTTCAAAACACCTACACACACGTGTAAACACCACAAATTTGGTGATCCGTGTTATAGCGGGTCAATCTGGGTACACTTACCTAACCTTCAATGAAGGCGAAACAGTACCCATAGCATACAAATCACATTTGTATACAAACGCTGAAATGCGTTTTGCTTCTACAGAAAAAATTCTGACAGCAGTACAGACTGCTGTGGTGAGAGAAAGAGCACTGGCTCAGGGGAAACGAATAATTGTCGTAACTCCAGTACCAGCCTTAGAGGCTGTCACAAAAGCAAGCGTTCCGAATGCTAAAGCTTTACATCCACGATAGATACAATGGGCTAATTCTCTCACTGCATCAGATGTAGATTATAAATTTGACTCTACACTTACAATGCAAGCATTCCTGCAATACGAACAAGAATATCCTCTCCCTAATGAAATAATGCCTCTAGATCAGTATGAATATATCATTTACACTGATGGTTCTGCTCTGCCGGCCATAGGTAGTAAACAACAATACAGCGCCGCGTGTGCGATTGTGAAGGGTCGTATGCAGGAAAGGCAAGCGCCATCCTAGCAGTATGAAGACACAGGGGCAGATTTACAAGAACTGACGCATCTCTGCATATCAGCAGAGATACGTCAATTAAGTTGCGTCACGTAAAAAAACCCTTGCGCCACCATGGATGCATTGCATTTACAATGCGACGCACCATGGCACAAGGATTAACAGATGCGTGACACATCTGTCGGCGTAAAGGTAATGCAGTGCTGGAGTCGTGTCGCAAGCGCTACACAACTCCAGCACTGCTTAGGGGCGGCCTATACTTGCTATGTTGCGTCACTCCTTACGCCTGCTTCATGCAGGCGTAAGGTTTTGACGCAGCAGCGTCGTAAAAGTGACTCAGTGAAATCTTGTAGATTTCACTGCGTCACTTTTATGAGGCTTTCTTGCGTGGGAATGCTCAACCTGCATACATTATACCTGATGCAGGTATAATGTGACGCAGGGCTTTACAACGTGACGCATCTCCCTAGATGCATCAGGTTGTAAATTTGTCGCAACGTGGCGCATTGTTTACGACGCCGCTGCGTCACAGAAGTGATGCAACGACGGCGTAAATGTGTCGCAAGGGGCTTGTAAATCTGCCCCACAGTCTCTAGGAGACTGCACGGCACAGCTGGCAGAATTAAAAGCCCTGTTACTGGCACTAATAAATACGGATGGAGAATTCCCCACACTGTTTGTGTGCGATTCTTTTTACTGTGTCCAGTCATACAATGACTAATACTGGGGTCAAAATGGGTTTAAAGACTCAAAAGGTGGCACAATTAAGCATAAATTGCTATGGGAACAGGTAGCTGAGTTGAAAAACAAATTACAGAGAGCTCACGTGATACACACACTGAGTCATCAACGTGATGGCGTTCACAATGAAGGGAATTCATTGGCTGATGAAGCCGCAAAGGGGGCAGTACAAACTGCTGCCATAGCTGCAATCACTCGTTCCAAAACGAGAATAGTCGGACAGATAATGGTAGCTGTCATTGCTTCACACAAAAACAGCACAGCCTTACCAAAAGGCTTTCTACTCAAGTGGCAGTGGATTCATGCTCCAGATTCCTGTGGGTTTGGCCTCAGCGCTTGGCTGACGCTCGAACTGTTATAAAAGATTTGCGAGTCTTCATAGGGACATACGCAGTTGGCACATTACATTCTGACCGCAGCCCCGTGTTTAGCTCTAGGGCTTACAAGGAAGCTATGGGAAGTTTGGGTGTTGCATTGAGGTACTCCTTTACGTACCATCCAGAGGGAAATTCGGTTGTGGAGAGGAAAAACCAAGACTTAAAGCAATCTTTAACAGCAAGAGTATTAGGTTCAGGTGGTAGTTGGGTCAAGCACTTCTATGGGGTCCAGAGGGCTCTTAACAATATGCCAAGAAATTCCCTAGGAGGTGTCACTCCTTATGAAGTCCTATTTGGGATGAGAATGTGGGTACCTGATCTCGATTGTGAAAGCACAGTGGCGGATGAAAAATCATTTGACATCAATAAACGTTTGGCTGTTTTATAGGATCTCAATAAATTCCGCCACTACAAAGCAACGTGCAAGTAAAATGCACCGCCACTGGGGAAGTCAAATCAGTCACGGCAGGACCTGCCTGGATCCTAAAAGTCAGGGATCTGGTCAGAGAAAAGATTGTGGACAAAAAAGAATTTGGGCCATCATACAGAAAGCCTGTATCTGTCCTGGCTGTCGAAGGAACAAGAACAGTACTTCTTCCGCCTCTTGCCGGCAAAAAAGAAAAGAGATTTGTCTCCATCGATCTGATCAAACCACACTATGTGGCCAATACTGAATAGTAGGCCTCGTAGGCTCCTGGGTAGCCAAAGCTCTCCTCTCGCTACCATACAGGAAGTTCAAACAGAAAGACTCATAACATTTGAAGAGTCACCAATGCAAAATAATGGACTTTCCAACAATGAAATGAAACTCGTTCCTGTTGAAATAGAAAATCAAAACACAAATGAAAGACAAATATCATTTCGGCCTACCACCGATATCTACATCAATATGCCTCTACAAGAGACGTCTGCCAGTTCATTAAAACCTGCTGAGCTACCTAAAATAGATCGAACTGCATCTGGCTACTTCATTGATTTTGATTGATTCTGATACCTTCTCTCTGGATCCCAGTGAACCTGAAACAACGCCAGCTCCAGTTTCCCGTAAGCAACAACTTCATGATTTCTACGCTTTGCTGAAAAAGACCTACCTGGTCTCACCATGGCTACAACTCTGGATAATAACTGGAATACTGTTTTTTTCTATTCTGGATTGGCCTCTGCTTACTCATGAATGGAAACTATCTTCCAGAATGCTCTACAGTATCAAATGTGAACTTGGTCCTGAAACCTCATATGTCTTCTCATCGTGAACAAAGAGACCTGTCCTTCGTGAACATTACAGCTGTTCCAATTCCTGATGGTATAATTTGGGACAGAGTTTCATATGATGTATTTGGTCCTACTGAACTTTTGAAAATACCTCATGTATTTAAAATTTCTCTTAATGATATCATTACCTCTAGTACATTTTCCGACGATTGGGACTTTGAAACTGTAAATAATATGTTGTCTGATTTAGAACAATCAGCTGCATTTTCAAACATTGAAATGTTAGAGGACACAGCTGATTATGACACAATGTATTGTAACCAACATTATGGTCATCATTTTTTACATAAATCTAGTATCCCACGAAATGTTTTTACATACCACCAATGGGAACATTGCCCAACACCACAGAAAAGTAGTTCAAGAATGCTTGCGCAGAAATCTTCTTATTTTTCAGTGTTTAACATTTCTGACCCGACCTCATATTATTATAAGGTTGCACCAACAACTGCACAGAAAAATATGCTAACTAACACCAAACAGATTTACTCTGCATCCTTTATTTCCCAACTGTCTGAACAGGGTTTCGACTTATGGAAGGACACTATAGACATAAAATCAGTCTGGGGTTCGAAGGAATGGCAGGTTCAGGGAACAGAAGCACTATTTTGAGCGTGCCTCATTCCACAGCAGATCATATTTCTGAACTACACTGTGCAACAGACTTCCTGTCTTGGAATAGCCAAGGACAAAGACTTGAACACACCTCGGATTCCCTCACCATCACACTTTGAGGGGTGGCAAAACTTTACAACACGTGGAGGGAATATAATAGGGCCTGATTCACAGAACTAACTTAAGACAAAATCCTAAACTTACTACCATTTTGGTATTCACAGAAGGCATTTACTAATTTTGGCATTCACAGAAGGCACTTACTTACTCATTTTGAGTAACTTACTCATTTTGAGTAACTTACACATTTTGTGTAACTTACTCATTTTGAGTATTCACAGAAGGCACTTACTCATTGATGAGTAAGTGCCTTCTGTGAATACCAAAATGAGTAAGTTACACAAAATGAGTAAGTTAGTCAAAATGAGTAAGTTACTCATTTTAGTATTCACAGAAGGCACTTACTCATTTATGAGTACGTGCCTTCTGTGAATACCAAAATGAGTAAGTTACACAAAATGAGTAAGTTACACAAAATGGGTAAGTTACTCAAAATGAGTAAGTAAGTGCCTTCTGTGAATACCAAAATGAGTAAGTGCCTTCTGTGAATACCAAAATGGTAGTAAGTTTAGGATTTTGTCTTAAGTTAGTTCTGTGAATCGGGCCCATAATAGATGACACCATACATTATAATTCATCAGACCCCAATTGGAAGGGATGGTTAGTTTGACCTACAGACACAAATAGGTGTCAAACAAGATTCAGGGGTACTTCTGAAGGGTTTAGTATCCATAGGCCGGACCAACGCTATGTACAAAGAGAACATCCAGGAGTGGTGACATCTTACAGTGTTGGGAAGTTATGCCTCGATTGGCTAAAAACCTCGACCCTGTCCCAGGTGAAACAACGCTTATCCTTACTATCAGAAGACATGGATTTGAGGGACTTTTTAATGGGCCCCCGAAAGCCACGTCAGAAATGTTTGTTATACGCTATTTATAATGAAATCTGGAAAATCTCTCAACAAGAATCTGCGGAGAGACTTTGTGAAATTGATAGAATTGACCTAGAAAAAGCGGTAACTGTAGTCGATAATGGTATGACTATATTAACATCCAGGATTTTTTCACTGGGCAACATTGTATCTTCTGCTATAGATATACTAGAACAAGATTTGTCCATACTATAGCACGGACAGTCTCAGCTACGTTCTATTATGTTATTAAGCTGGACGCTGCAATCGTGCGTTGGTTATGTGCCTTGGCGATTTATCAACAGTCATCCTTGTTCTCTGCATACAATCTAACTAAAAAACAGATAACTATGGCACAAAGGAGTGCAAAATATACAATGCTGCGTATAGAATAACTGGACCAATTACCTTTTACTGTGGCAGAGTCACCATCCACAGAATGGTTAATCCATGGCCATATAACATTACCGGTCACAACTTTTCAGTTTCAGTATTGCCTAGAACAACAACAGGCAGGCAGATATGAAGCGATGGGTAGGAAATTCATCAAGGAATCTTGGGAATTGCCATTCAGATTTCGATGCAGGAGTGGGGACATGGAAGTGTTTCTAAGCGGTACAAACTGCGAGAACTCTTTAAGTGGATCTCCCATATGCCAGGATATCATGCTTCAAGGGGCCTGTAACGGTTCAGTTGCAAACTTATCCTGTCATCTGAAAGGGTCCCCAGCTGCCGTGAATAATCCTGTGTTCAAGTTGCTCTCGAATGGGAGTTACTTGATGCTGAGTGATCAAGGTTGTTGTGGGATGCTCCGGGGCATCGCATATCTTGTCACTGTAGACTCCAGAGTTACTTGTTGTAGGAAAGTATTGTTTCCACTGACCCACACAGTCAGGGAGGTGCCGTTATGGCCTTCACTGAATGTTTCCTTTATATGGTTTGATACTCTGAGCCGAATGAAAGCCATGCTTTTACAGAAAACCATGCCCTTAACCTCTGCCCGAGAGACTTTTGATCTGTAGGTCGCAAGGTCCTCAGCTGAGATACAGGCACTTGTACGAACGAACTGCCCTTTCCATTTCCCAGAAATGGTACACCGTATCTTTAATATGTCTAATATGATGGGTATAGTACACCTATTTAAGACCATAGGTTCTGGACTGTTAAGCACCTTTCAGACAGTCTTCGGAGTGATTCCAAACTTTATACTCTCCGTATTCTGAAGCATTTTTGGAGGACGTTCGCTGGTCCTGTTACTAATAGCAGGAATCCTGATTGTAATTTTTCTGCTACGCAATGGACGTCCCAGTCACCAAGGAGATGGAAAAAACGCTCTTGGAGCGCCGATACCGTGATCGCATGGTACTTCATCTGGGCACACCTCGCCTTTCCGAACTGAGTGAGACTTGATTCCTGTCATTTAGACCAGTCTGGATTGACTGTGTTCTGCCTGTCCTCTGATCCCTGTTCTTCGGACAATAATGTGTGTTGGATCACTGTCTAACACTTCCATCGGTTGCGCCACCAGACGTGGATGATTACTGGACCAGATAACAGCCCATGTACTGCGGTGTCCTCAGCATATTCCCATATTGATGTCTGCATTCTTAGAGCCACCACAGGATGCTTCAGCTCCTGTTGGAACGGATATCGGCTCCTCTACAAACACTCAGGCCTTGGATGTCACACAGGCTTCCCCAGCATCGGCTGTGGATAATACAGAAGATCATCTGTGCTCAATTGACCTGATCTGTGAGGTGTTGCAGGGACCGTCGTCTGCGATGGCAAGCAACAGTGATGTTGCGTCTCCCAGCCAGGACACATAAACATTTGGCTCATCGTGTGCTGGGAAAAATGTGGCCTTTTCAAAACAACCAAATGTGGAATTTTAAACAATAAACACTTTTTGCTGAACTGCATGGCTTTCAGATAATTATAGTTGTTCGAACTATATATACGAACATATTTTAGTAAGACTTCTACTGCTTAAAATACGATTTTAACATTTTTTAAAAATATTTTGTAACGCACTATTGTTTTGGACTAATTAGTTGTTTGAATACAAATGCCTAGAAGTACATTAAAATTTTAGTATGTCGTCCAGTCGGTTGAGGAGTGGGTGTTATGTTTCATATAGGCTCCCCAATATATGCTCAGGTAGCAACCTAACCTCTCACCTATATTTCCACTGCCATTACACTACATAACGGTTCTTGGGACTGACCTTTTACCTAGTTACGGTACTGCTAACAGGACGTGGGGTTGTCCCTGAAAACTAGCCTCATTCATTATGCATGAGGATTTTTGGAAACTCAGCAGGACTACCATCTCCTGCATAATAACTATGTATAAGGGTCATTCCTTCCGTCATCCTAAGTCAGACATGACACAGCAAGGTAGATCTCGTGAGGATACCACTTTGGGTATATAAACACCATATCTTTGCTGAGGCAAGGAGAGGAGAAAAAGGACTTTCATGCTGACACACTGACGCAAGACGCTGAGGTTCCTGCACGCAGACACTCCAGCTCGCAGTGGTCTGACATCCCTCGCGGGGTGTCCATCTCGAGACCAAGACGGGGTCCCACAGTCTCTCACTTCAGGTATGGGGTTGACTTTATCCTACAGGGATACTTGGCTGTACACCTACATACATGTTAGGTACACTTAGGTACATCTAGTTAGGGTCGCATTGTAGGAGTACGCATTATTACTGTCATGTATTTTTATACCTGCCTGTATTCATTGTTTTAGCACTATGGTAGAAATCTACCATCCTTTTACTCTGTTGGTGCTTATAATCATTTATATCTGTTTCTGTCTAATGGTTATTTCAGCACACCTATTTTACACTAGAATGACACTGGCTCAATAAATGCTTATTGAAAACGTCTCCACCGTTTATTCTGTGCATCTCTCTGAGACAAAGTGAGCACGAGTGACTGAGCGAAAAGTATTGCACTGTTTCCATGATCCCTGTCGGGACAGAGTTGTCATGTTCAATAGTTGCCAAGAACTATTCTCTACTTGGTAAGAGAGGTTTCTAGTTGCACTGTGAGCTAACTGGTATACAGGCGAATATACCCGGTGGGGGTGTCTGGAATCAGTCTGGACCCCAATCCCACAGTCTATGTTGTCTAAACGCGCAGATCCTATATTTATAGGAACTACACGACAATATTAAGGACACTACTAAACTTAATTATGTGACATGGGATACTGGCATGCTGTTTGTTTCACTAGACGAAGTGGGATTGTATAACTGTATACAAAATTAATTTGGCCTGTGGGGACTGAGACACCTTTTATCCAGCAGAAGTGTGAGTCTATTAGAACATTCAACAATGTTGATTGAGATGGCAGAACTAATTTTGATGAACAATTTCTTTCTGTTTGGCGGAAATTTATGGGGTGGGTTGAGAGGGTGCATGCCAGTGCCCCACTTACCAGGGAATGGATCGACTAAATATTTTTGGGGGGTCGGTTCATCGATGATGTCTTGATTATTTGGATTGGAACTAGAGAGAGTCTTGACTTATATGTTCATTATCTGAATAGCAATGTGTATATTCTGTTGATGAAAAGAAGGTTCACCAGGGATGAAGTCAGAGTCATCAAATCAGTCCAGCAGTTTCCTTTATTGTAGAAAATTTCTAAAACATGGACATCAGCCAACGCGTTTCGTTCCAATGAAGGAACTTCGTCAGGGCTTAAAATGTGATTGGAAGGATAATGTCTTTTCACTGATATATAACCACTCAGAGGAAATAGCCTCTCAAGCATAAGTCCACAAAACACTGATCCAATCTCCTGACAAATCAGGTGGGAGTATATTTCTCCATTCGCAACCGTTGTAAGATTAGGGGATCCCCCACAATAAGGGTAAGCAGTATCCCAGTTAGTATCCTTGATAAGAACTCTCCGTATTTCCCGCAAGTCCGAATTCGACTTATATGTTCATTATTTGAATAGCAATGTGTATATTGTACAGTTCATAATGTACTGCAATTCTGAGCGGATAAACTTTCTAGATGTGAAACTGTTCATAAAGAATGAGACTATTCAGAGCAAACTGTTTCGTAAGGCTCCTGCTACTAACAACATACTCAGAGTAGATAGCGTTCATCCTCACTCGGTCATTGGGGGAATACCATATGGAGAAATGGTAAGATTGCGCAGAAACTGCAGTCAAGACCAGGATGTTCATGAATGTGTAGTGAATTTAAAGAAAAGACTATGCCATCAGGGATTTAAGCAAAATTTACTTAATCGGGCAGAGAACAGGACCCGTAGATTAGCTAGAAACCTTACCCTTGTCCCTAAGAACAAAAAGAAACAATGTGACAATAGATTAACTTTGGTAACGAGATATAACAGTGAACATGTAGGGATCTACAAAATACTACGTAAAAAGTGGCCTCTATTGACCGGTGTACCTCAATTGGCTGATGTTATTTCTGAAAAACCAGTAATTACGTATAGAAAAAGCCAGACTGTAAGAGATAAAGTCACCAGAAATTTCTTGGAACTTGTGAAAGGGAGTAGTGGCAACTGGCTACCGTTGCCCCCAAGTGGTTTTTACACTTGTGGTGGGTGATTTATGTGCCAGTATGGTCTGAATAGGAGAAAGGAATTTAGTTACAGCATCAGAAAGGTATATCAAATACAACAATTTATCCATTGTAACAGTCAGCTAGTAGTATATGCCATTAATTGCTAGTTGCTTTAAGGTTTACATAGGAAGCACTAAAAGAATCCTTAGACTGTGGATACTTGAACATAATAAGGCAGTAAAGAATCAGCGCACTAGATCTCCACTGGCACAACATATTAAGGACTGTCACCCAGGGATATCAGATTTTAAATTCCAAGGAATACAAAAAATGAACAAAGATCTAAGGGCAGGAGGTCTAATACTGAGACTTCACCTAGCTAAAGTTAAACGGATCAGCAAATTGAGAACATTGGAAATGGGACTAAATCTAGAAAATGAGATGCATTATTTCTTGTAATGAATGGTGTCATTAGATTAAGGGATACAAAAAGCATACTTAGACTATACAACAGTTGATTGTAGTAGCCATCTGTGCTTTTAGCTTTGGTTTCCTTATCCAGGTGATGGAGGTTCAACATAACTGAAAATATGATCCCTTATACCGTCATGGTATTTTAACTTTGATGACTAACAACATCATAGAAAGATATAGAGAGATTTCTCTTATCAGACCTGTCCCCTTTGGGGGACTGGAGGACTAACTTTAATCTTGTCTTTTCTAGTCGTGGGACCCACTTCTGGAATATAATTATGAATTGAAATTTGTAGGTTAGGTGTTGCTCAGAAATATGAAGCGGTCCGAATACTTGTGGAATTGCCACTGATAATATAATGGATAATTTCACAATATAATAATGATGTTGATATACAGATTAGGTCTTGAAATAGATGTTTCTAGTGACAGATGTTTGTAAATATGTTTTTGTTAGTTCAATTTATTCAACTTAATGATAATTGTGATGAAATCATGGCGACATATAGGGTATGTGTATGGCACTTTGTCATGATTTGCTGACAATAGAAAACAAACCGTGATGTCTCATTTATTGGATATTGTTTTTGGGACTGAAACATTTTCCCTTCATTACGGTACGTCAGGCTTTCATAACAGGAGGTGTTAGCTGTGACTCCATGATTGGTTACTATTAACTATTAATAATATAACAAGTTGCACTGAATTAATGGGAACACGTAGTAGGAATTGGAGAAAGCTCTCTAATTATTGCGTTCTCCGAACAGTTAACACTCTGGTCCGAACTGCAACGTTGGTTAGTGAGACATACTGAACGGATGATGACGGCGGTGTTAAAGGGGTTTTGAATTTGGTTCACTTTCCTTTCGACACTTCATTCAGTATATGAGCATTGATTGGAGGGTGGCCAGCTAATGACTGCCTGTCTCCTTTCTGGCTCGGACCTAATTATCATGCCCTGTGCGATGGATGGTGTATAGGTATAGAATCTGTGATCTTATTGCACCAATCATACTTGTTCCAAGTTTAAGGCCCATTGATTAAAGGGAGATATCAGACAATAACATTCATTGGTGTGTTTGAATTGTGAAATGTAATCATCGTGCTTTCTGATTGGTTCCCTCTACTTCTTTCAATCCATGTGGGCTATATATATATATATATATATATTTTTTTTTTTTAATCTGTGATAAAAATGCCTGACTGCTAAATGTTTTGCCTTAATAATCAGATTTCGAAAGGGTGAGCTGGGATTTGATAGCAGTTTTACCGTGAATGCACCTGATAACTTGTCACCTTTTTGGTTCCGGGTGAGCTAATTATGAAAAGTATGATGGATGATATAGAGGTTTGTGATTGGAGGTTTACTGGATCCAATCATGTCCTCCTAAACAAGTAGGTCTAACGAAAGTAGTGAAGCAATACGAGGACTTTGATTGCTATGTTTGAATTTTTTCAGATAATGATTGGTCACATTGTTCTGTAAATACTTTAAGTTACAAAAGATGAAGGTACGAGATTGGATGTTGCGCCTTACTGCTTAATCGTGCAGGTTGGTTGGCCTGGAACTATTAGACAAATAGTAAATTGGGATAATATGGAATTGAATGTAGTAAGAAATAATTGTTTTAGCTTCAACTGAAGGATTGTTTGTCCAGTACTGTAGGAGATTGCTAGAGTGTTTTAAGTATTGAATTGAGGGCATTAACCTTGCATGTCTTTTTGACTACTGTTATATAGGGAGTGGAGGAATCATGGTATACTAATTGAATGTAGTCCTTAAGCACTTCAATGGGTTCTGGACTTAAAATAAGCTCTTCAATAGCTTCTGGACTTAAAACAAATTAGCGCACCTGATATGATTTCAGTACATTTGGTGTTGATTTTTACTTTTGTTATGGGATTGTTTTATATTTTAGGTCCCACTGGAGGTATTGATTCTTAGCTTTATCCATATTCTGGTATACACTTTTCCAGCAAGGCTCTATAAAGAATTCTTGATGCAAGTAAGAAGCAAGATATTAAAGGAGCTACTTGAATAGACCATGCTCTAGGGTGGTACCTTTGGGTTTATAGTTTCCATTTCCCAATGTGACTTGGCCTTAGTTGGGTGAACGATTGCGCTTAACAATAGTGGTTCAGAAACATATATAGGAGGAAAAGAAATTCTCTTTTAAATATTTTTAGGAATTTTTGGCATTACAGTTTCACAGTCTTCTTTTCCCATCTTTGACTGACATCAGATGTTATGAAATACCAAGTAAATTACAAAGTACGTGTATTCAAACATAAATAAATCTTAGGTTTTAGATTTTATATTCATAATCACAATTCAGGAGAGGAATTTCACATTTGCAACCTGGAATGTGGGAGGGCTAATCAATAAGCTAGGTATTGCTGATTGGGCTAGAACCACATCCAACTTCGATGTCCTCTGTATACAAGAAACTTGGTGTACTACCCTGACCTTTGTGGAAGGGTCTTCCTCACATTTCTTGGGTGCCATAGCCTCTCAATCTGGGAAGGCGAAAGGGGGCCAACAGATTTTTATTTCTAATACACTATCTGTAAAAGTTAAGAAGAGTACATTGGTGGGGCCACATTCTCAACTATGGGGCTTAATAGATAGGGGGGAGTAGACATGGTACTGGTGAATTTTTATAATAATGTATTCAATGCTACTCGTAGTAGAGTGGCTAATGCATTTGATCATGGCCTTGAGGTCTTTTTATGCTCCGTTCACTCTAATTTTGTATTATTATGGGCAGGTGATTTTAACATTCAGGCTTGTGCATTGTCAGCGACATGTGTTTGCGTTTTTACCAATCAGGTAGGGATGGGATGTGCTCACTTTTGTCATAATGATTATGGGAAGGTACTAAACTCCATTATTTCTAAATATGATTACAGTTACTGAGATGCAGCTGTGATGCTAATGGGGGAACAAGTCCCATCATTCACGGGAAGAAACTCATCTACAATTATTGATCACGTACTAGTGTCTGATTCGGTAACTGCTATGTGTTGTACCCTTATTGTTCCTTCAGTATTAAGTGATCACAGCCCCACTATCTTGCCTTTTTTTTTGTGGTAAGAAACATAAATCATTCACTATAGTAAATAATATTGCTCCAACTAGGATGAATAGGGTATGAATTAAGTGGGCTGGCATTGATCCTATCAGCTTACTTAAAATAGTAACAGCAAATTCTACTGAAATATACTACTGTAAAATTTTCATCTTATTATTAGTTCCAACAAAACTTACTTGACACGCCCTCCGAATAATATACAGGTAATTAACAGAGGATGGTTTGACCATACTTGTACCCTGGTCTCACGGTTATTAAAGAAGGCTTTATGTCACTCTCCATGGGATATAGAGGTTGTTAAATCTCTTCGCCAACAATATACAAGCCCTGGCTGTGAGAACACTCCAGGTAGAAGCGTGGAACAAACTGGCTTATGCAGCAGAAATTAAGGACATTACGTTATTTTGGGACACGGTGAATGCACCATTCCCAAAAAAATGTAATATCTCAGAGCTGTGCTCTCTTGCATCTTGTGACGCCTGGGTGGCATATTTCTCTGATATTTTAAGACAGAGTATTAATGATGCCACAAATGAAGATAGCGAAGTGATCTTCCCATTGGAAATTACTAACAAAGAGGTTACTTTAGCTCTACAGGCCAGTGACGGGGGACGGGACCTTGGACCCGATGGGGTTCCGGTAGATTTTTTTAAATCTGCTCCCAACTCTGGGGGTGTATCCTCACGAGAGTGTTCAATGCAGCTGCTGTTGACAAGATTCCACTCTCTTGGCGAGTTTCAATAATTGTACCCATTTATAAAAAGAATGACAAAGCAGGCACCAAAAATTACAGTCCTATTTCTCCCCTGGACTCATCAATGAAAGTAATGAGTAGAGTTTTATTATTCAGGTTGGAGGAATGGGCACAAGAACAATCTAATTTATACCCAGCGCAGTATGGTTTTAGAAAGCAGATGGGGACTATTGAACAATGTATTCATTTGGAGCTGTTAATTGGGAAATATACTAGAATCAAGTCGAGAGCCCTATATCTTTGTTTTGCAGATTAAAACAGCTCTTTGATTTGGTTGACCATAATCTTCTTTGGTCAACACTGATTTCCTTAGGTTGACCCAGGCCAATTATAGGGTCTCTCTCTCGTTTGTATGAGAATCTATCTAGTAAAGTTCACTTTGGGCCTCAGGGTGAGTGCTCACCTACGTTTAAAGTAGGGCGAAGCATTCAACAAGGTTGTGTGCTAGCCCCTCTATTGTTTTCTTTATTCGTTAATGGGGTGGAAACTCATTTTCAGGCCCTGCAAGCTGATGCTCCCTGGGCTGCCAGGTGTCCTATTCCAGTATTGTTACATGCTGATAATGCTGTTTTGTTCTCAAGGACCCCAGTTGGCTTACAAAGATTAATGAATGCTTTTGGGGAGTATATGTTATCTAAGAAAATGGTGATTAATAAATCCAAAACATTTACCATGGTTTGTGGGCCTAAACATAAACAATGAAGAACTTTTTATATTGACACTACCCCAATTGTTACAGTAAATTGATTTTGCTATCTGGGTGACTTATTCACAGGGAACGGATCTTGGTGTCGACAGATATATTTTTTTTAAATTCTTTTTATCAAACAAGCTCATCATACAATACAAAGTCTGAGATTGCACTGCGAGTACAAAGGCACAATTCAACATGTATGCTACATCGTAAGCGGTCAAAGCACAATGTCTGAACAGCTCAGGGACAGTAGAACAATTCCCTGGTTTGTGTGGAGGGGTCAACAGATTTTAAACACTAAAGCTAAAATGAGCAGAGTTTCTCAAGGGATTTAAACATTTTCATCCAAATTAGGCAGCCATCCCATCAAGAAAATGGTTGAAATGTACAAGGCTAGAGGGGTGTTCACTGCCACATATGGGACTGGTCTCTGGGGCTATGCCAATTGCACTGCCTTACAAGTGGAGGAAAACACTTTCTTAAAACGGCTACTTTGCTTACCTACTTCTGTCTTAACTATGATTGTCCATCAGGATGTCAGTCTGCAGTACCTAGAAGATATACTTTTCATAAGACCTTTATTATTATGGCTATCACTATGGGCAATAGAGGATATTTGTTTTACCAGATCTATTATTTTAGATTGTTTAGCCTTGGATAAGACTTCGAGTATCCCATGTAGATCAACTCTTACTTTAGTGTGTTGTTTAATTTGCCCATATGGTCGGACCCTGTACAGTTGCTATCATTAACTAAGAAGATGATCAAATATATTTTTTTCAGTATAGATCTGGACAGTTATTGGCTGCTAACAATACAAAATCCTCAGTCATTTTATACATGTTATATGAGATAGAGGAGGGGGGTTACAACTAGCTATCTGTTGTAACAAGTATGCAACACCGTTTTGTTTTTGGTAAGACTGATATGTGACATCGTGCATGATTTAGTGGCTTTTCCAATTATGAAGTCTTGTCCTTCTGATTAGACCTCATGCCCATGTGATGGACAAACTAAGCAAAGCACAATGCACTTTTTATTGTTTTGCAAATTTTATCAGAATTTTAGAAGTTTCTATCTAAAACCTATCTTTGTTAGACATAACATTAGATCATATAAAGCTGCTGTGAAATACTTCATTGCACTATGCAAACCCTTTGTGTGTTACAATGTGGCCTTTTTTATTCTGAAAGCCATCACTGTAAGGAAAAGCCTTTTGTATTAGCTAGCCCCTTATTTCAAAGAGTCAGTTGTATGGATTTTATCTAATAGATATAAAATGGATTACATTTATTGAGATGTAATTTTTACTGGGACTATTTTATGCTAATGCACTTTTATGGCTGCTTCAATTAGCTGAATAAAGTTTATGAACTGAGCTAGATGATCATGTTTTGCCTAGGTTATTTTGAGGAGTTCTCACACAAACATGATATATTGTTCCTGTTGGTAGTGCTATTGATATAATTTTACTAAGGAGAATGGTTTTCTTTCCCTCTGTGGTGTGATATGTGATTATATTTCTTTGATCTCTTAATGTAAGAATATCTGCATGATGTTAGGTAATTTTGTTGTATTAAATGTAGATATAAGGAGCCATTGTATGTTTTAGAATGTAATCTGAGTATGCACTTGTTGTCAATTTTATCAAATAATTGTTATATAGATTTATAAATGTATGTGCTATTTGTTCACAGCCCTGATGAAGTCCCTATTGGGACTGAAACAGTTGACTGGGCTGTGGGTTTTAATGTTGTGAAGAATAAAGAAGAACCTGTTTTTGAATACCATTACATGGCTCCTGCGTGATTTTGAATCTATACGAAGAATTTATGTGCTTGAATGATTTGGACTAATATTAGATTAAGTGATCCCTCTGTAAATACATTGGACTTCCTAAGCATTCCCTTTTGTATATTGTTGTTTGAAAGAGTTATATTGAGTATGACAGGAGTCTGTCTGTATTTGGGATGGTTTGGAACTGTAAAGAGGGCATCGTAGGCTTTGTAAGGAATACCCTACTTTAGAAGCGTCCTTTCTTGGCAAGTTGCTGGAGTTACAATGCAGAGTTTAAGTGATTATTTGAAAATACTGGGCAGTAAGCAAAACACAATGTTCTATCACTATTGACTTGCAAAACCAATAAGCCGTAGGGCAGCCAAGTCTTGTCGAATCGCAGGGATTGAGCCAGATGGGGAAATGTTAGACTCCTTGGCTTAGTGTCCTATGTCTGATACAAATTTGGGAGCAAATCGGAGTATGTCAGGAAGCCTGCCCTCAGACTACCAGCCTCTACTGTCCTGTTGGTACCCTTGTGCATGATGCACTATTTTTTCTGCAATTACGTGTCCCACATGAGTTACATTTTTGCTTTTTACACTTGTGTATGCTTACCTATCTCTGAGAGCTCCCTTAAGTAAAAAAATTAATGTGCTTTAGTTCTATGTGACTACTTAATAAAATAAGTGAATATAAAGGCACTGCCAAAAATCTACAAAATACATAATGCCCATGATGGAGTGTGCATGATGTACAATTGGGTGAGCACATTCTGACGCTGAACACCTATACTGGATTATAGTAATTAGTAATTACTGCAAGGAACCTTGAGTGCTGAAGTGTATCATCAAACACGTGAATTAGCTATAGTTTCAATATCTATGAATGATATATGCATTTTCAAATTCTTCTGCAATACTTTACAGCACATGCCATGAGGCAAGTGCTGTAAAGTATGACTTAGATCTTACGCAGAGTTGTACCTGGCCCTTTCTGCAGGGTACCCCCAAGGATTTTAGCCTTCCTTTGATGAACCCATTTTGGTTGGCTTTAGGACTCTGCACACTTTACTCCTGCTAAGCAGTGGATGAGATGGGATGTCATGTTTAATGCACTAATCACCCGTGATGACATCCAGGCACTTTGCAGGAGGTTTAGGCAGCGTTCTCCTTGGTGAAGTTATTCAAAAAGCCAGATCTTCAACTTCTTGTGGAATTTGAGAAGCAATGAGGAGCCTCTGATGTGGTGTGAGAAGTCGTTCTATGTTTTGGGGGAGATGAAGAAGAAGGCGCAACCACCGGCTGTGGCTTTTGGGATGCTGGATACATCTGCTAGTGAGAGTCCAACTGAGTGGAGGTACCTGGGAGGGAGCTGGAAATGTATGTGGCTGTTAAAGTAGGCAGGGCCAGTGTTGTGTAGCGCTTTGTATGAGTGTGTTAGCAGTTTGAAATGGGTGCATTTGTGTATTCGGAGCCAGTGGAGATCTCATAGATGTGGGTGCGGTGAGGTAGGTTGAGGATAAGCCTTGCTGCGACATTTCGGATGGTCTGGCGCCTATGTGTTTTAGAGTTTTATATAGCGTGAACTAGAACAGTTTAGAAGCTTCTTGGCGATACCTGCATAGAGTGCATTTCTGTTGTCAAGTCTGCTGGTAATCAGGGCCTAGATAACTATTTTCTTGTTGTTTTCTGGTAGCCATTTTAAGGTCTTTCGCAGCATCTTTAGGATGTGGTAGCAGGCCGAGGTCACTGTGTTTATTTTGAGTGTCATGTACAATTAGTCTTCCCATCCAGGATGATTTCCAAATTTCAGGCGTGGGTAGTCGGGGCAGATGTAGGGCTGAGGTCAGCTGGCACCAGGTGGAGACCCTGCAGAGACTTGCTTAACAAAGATCACCTCTTCCATTTTGTCTGTGTTGAGTTTGAGGTAGCTGGATTTCATCTAGGTGGCTACCACGGTCATGCAGGTGGAGAAGTTGTTTTTGTAGTTGGGGTCTCATCCAAAAGGGAGAATATCAGTTTGGTGTTGTCTGCGTAGGAGAGTATGTTGATGTTGTGTGATCTGATGAGAGTATGTTGATGTGTGATCAGTGGGGTCATGTAGATGTTGAATTCCATCAGACTGAGAGATGATCCATGGGGGGTGATCCATGGTATTTAAAAAGCAGGATATGTGTATTTAATTTTTACATGTCCTGACAGTGAAAAACTCTTAAAGTCGTATTTCACTGTTGTTAGGCTAGCTCTTCCACAGGCTAACCCTGGGCTAACTTATTACACTTAATAAGTGATAACTTCAGTTTGTAAACAGATAGAGAAATTATTCTTTCACTCAAGTGTAATTTAAAATCCTCTTTAATGGTAAAGTTGGATTTTAAATAACTATTCTGAAAATGCCAATTTTAGAACGTTTACATTTTTCTGCCTAAACCAAATGTGCCTTTCTGCAAGTATCCAGGGTTACATGATTATAAATGGCTCTCCTGTGGTATTCTGTGTTTTCCCTCCAGACATGGGGACACAAGGGCCTTAGGTGAGGGGTTGGTTTTTCCTCTCCTGATCAGGATGTTCTAGACAGTTGTACTCAGCCTTCCTGAGCTTAAAAGGGTAGTCTGAGGGCTTGTCCACCCCTTCCTGACTTCTCAGAGCTGCCTGCCTTGTCACTGACAAATGCAGCTCACTACGAGACCTGCCTGCCCTTTGTTATCCTAGATGGTTTGGAGCCACACCCAGGAAAGGGAAAAGTTAGATATAGGGTTTATACGCCACTCACAGAGTGGCACTAGGGATAAAAGTGACACATTCAGAACCTCTCAACAGAACACTCATGGACCTGTAGAAGATTCAGAAGAAGAACTGCCCTGCTGTCTGAAAAAGGAAGATTGGGCCTGCTTGCCTTGAACCCAGGATCCCCAGAAGTGACTCTATGGGTCAGCTAGTTACCTCCTGTTTGAGCTAAAGGGACACAACAAGCTTCAAGAGGCCTTCCCTGCAGCTGCCCAGCTGACCAGCACCAATTGGACCTGCCTGAGCCCTGCTGCTGGCCTCTGGCTGATACCCAAGAGGTGTCCCCTAGGTCCTGGACCCTTGCCTGGCATCAGCTTGTACTCCTCGTGCTTCAAAAAAGAGCTACATGTGAAAACCCGGGCGTTTGAGGCTCTTCAAGACTATGAGTGGGTTCCTCACGTCAGCAATGATCGCCGCATCTCCTACTAATGCACAGTTCCAACAATGACCTGCTCTTCACGGCAAACAGCAGGAGCCTGCTCCTCACATTGACATTAATCTCCTCGTAGCCAACGTAAAGCTCCAACTGAGGCTCCTCACATGGACTTGGACTGAGAGAAGGTAAACTCTTCACCGGGACAAACTGGGTCCCTGTATCCAACATACCATTCATTGATGTCAGCCTAAACTTGTGACCTTGACCAGGTGCAGTAGTTAAAGATAACTGCAAGTGGCACTTTGTGATTCTAAGTGCTATTTTTACCTAAAAAGAACTTCGAACTCTAGTTCTACTGATTTGATTATTGTCATTTTGCTGTCATTATATTTATTACATTTTATCCTATTTGTTTAAATTGGTTTATATTTTTCTTTTGTTGTGTTTTCACTTTATTTGTTTGAGTACTGCATAAATACTTTACACATTGCATTTAAGTTATGCCTGACTTGCTTTTGTGCCAAGAAACCAGAGGGTTAATTGCATGTTTATTTAGTGACTTTTGTGGTGCACCCTGGCAAGGATTGTGGTTGTTACCTGAGTGGGGCTCTCACGCCCCTCAACTACACGTGCAGCATCATTCAACCTGCCATGATTTCCAACTGAAGCATACAGTTTTTGAATTTCCTTGTGCATTGGAATACCTTACAAATGGAAGCCCAGATTGTGCAATGTGTGAAGGCACACTGTATGCTTCAGCTGGAAGAAAGGGATAACAGGAGGGATTATCCTTCTTGTTTTTGGGACCAAGGTACACTTTTCTCCAAGCACAATCTTTGAACCATAATAGTGAAAGAGATCCTTTTATATTGATGTACACTGCTCAGTGCACTTGAGGTACCGACTTTTAACATTTTCATTTGAATTTGTAACTGACTGGAATACTTTCACTAGCTTGCTCCCCGTTTGCCAGCTTGAAGGAACTGAAGTATTAGATGTCATTATGAATCAAGGAAATGATATATAATCCGAAATTGACAAGGCAGAAATGAACTGAGTACGAAAAATGAACTCCAGTAATTAAACTCTTTACAGAGTACTACAACTAGAAAAACATCAAATACACCATGTGAGAAGCCCCTCATTTGCTCAACACTTGGTCCTTAGATACAAGTTCTTGCTGACACATGAGAGAGTGGTGACAATACTAAGGCAGTTTGACAAATATGACAATGATTTAATGCTATTTCTTACACACTGCAAGATGAATTCCAACTAACCACAATCCGTTTTGGCAAATAAGTGAATTGAGGGAAAGATGACCATTAGAGAGGTAACATTTAGGGGTGGGCGAAATTGTGGAATTTGGCAAGTCTGTGTTATGGTTGTATGACGTTACAACGCATGCCATTACAACGCATGCTGTTACAAGGCATGCCGTTACAACGCATACCTTTACCCCGACTTGCTGTCGGGGGTGCGCTGGAAGTTGGAATTGTATAATTTACTATTCCAACTCCAGTGTGTGCAACAGTAGAGAAGGTGTTGGAGTTAACTCCAACACCTTCTATCCCCTGCAAAAAGCCTTTCGCGTTGTAACGACATGCGTTGTAATGGCATGCGTTGTAACGCTTCCGTTGTAAAGGCTGTTTCCCCTGTGTTACTATTGTAACACGAAGTTCTGGCCAAATTACTCCAATCGCCGCATGGTGGAATTTTTTTCCACGAGGCTCCAGAAATGCGAGCTGGTGAGCACAAGCGAGATTTGGCGAGTAGGTTTTCTACTCAAGCGGCAGCAAAATCAAATCTAATGGCCACACGCTGTTATGCACCGCAAGGTGCCGTTACCGCTGATTTTTTAGTGCTGCTTGCACTACAAGCACTAAATTGCAGCGCAAGCAGTGCAATGTGCATATTTTCCACCAGTTAGTGGAACTCCGTGGAATATGGCAGAGTTTTTATGTAACTCTGCTCCGCTGGTTTTGCCCACCCCTGGTAACTTTGCAGAGAGCTCCTCTGACTTGGGATCACTTCATGTGGAAAACCATCGCCTTTATAACCACCTGCTACCTACCTACATCCTACTTGCCAATTCCTGTTACGAAGTTCCTTTTAATTTCTAACCCATAGCTAGCAAGCTGATTGGCTAGTGGAAAGAAACAGAAAGGGATTATCACTGTCTAATTTACTGACTGGAGAAAAAGGTGAGACAGTGGTATGGCTCCTTAAGTGGTAATAGGCCGAGTCCAGGGGACCAGTCCACTAATCTCAATTACGTGACCCACATGTGTCCACAGCAGCAATAACATGGGAGTGGTTATGGCCCCTCAATGCTGACAAACTCAACAGGGAACAGGACACTGAAGCCCATACCACTCTCCTGTGATTTTTATATAGAAGCCTTTGGGTCAGTATACACATTCTATTCTCAGAAAAAAGGCACTTTACTTCTGCAAGTTAACAGAATTGCATTAGGTGGTGTGTCTAAACACCAACTACTCACCTACACTGCTAAGTGTTTCAGTGTTATTCTTTCTTACACTTATGTTTATGCTTCTTTTTAGTTTTGCATGCTATGTCTATAACACGTATCTGTGTAATCATGTAGCAATTGCCCTAGCAACCTATACCTAGACTCTACCTAAAGTACTGCGTCACCCTCTGGTCCGTGCTATATAAAACTGCTAATAAATAAATAATAAGTAAATTAAAGAAATATAAAATTATTTGTTCGGAACTGCATGAATCTATCAAGGTGGTTCTCGCCTATGCTACTTCCTGAATTCATACTCAACATCTACATATAAATTAAGATGTAAATCTTCTATCGTAATATATATTTAACAGATTGTAAAGTTATATTATCAATCCGCTGTATTAACTGCATGTTCGAAAGATCCCAGAAATCAGAAAAATATATACTGATTGTAAAATGAGATTAAAATTGCTACAATGTGCAAGGTAGTTTACTATGTGGCCTAGATATAAAAATATCACGGGATCACTCATACTAAGCACTTGCAATATTGCAACCCATATATTTTCATTCTGCAAGTGTCACAAAATCAATCTGAAATTTACAGAAGCATGTGCAGCGGTTTTGTTGATGTTAGCAGTATGAAAAACAGCACACTGTCGCAACTTGTGTAGCAGTTGCAGGCAATTAGAAGCTTAAAGAACTAATGTGAGGCAAATGGCATTTGTCCAAGTAGAGAATACTATCAACATTCAAAAGGCCACAAAAGAATGCAGGAATTATGCTGCAGTCTGCAGAAGGTACAAACAGATTATTATTTATTGTCTATTTATTTTATTTATTGAACAACAAGAGGATTTTGTCAAGAGATTTGTAAGTCGCAACAGTTACACGGTACATACACTATTATTAGATATGTCGGGAAAATATAGAAGAGGAGAAAAGGTTAGTAGTGGACTGAAGAGTGAGCGAGGCAGCCGTGCAATTATCTTGTGTTCTGAACAGTGAAATATATTTGTTGTAGTACAGGGTACTTTTGATGTAATAACAAACATGCCCTAATGTCCTGCAGAGTCTGGCACTGTCCAATTGAGGGTTTATTTTGGTTCCAACAAATCATTCACCGAGAGAGAAACTGCTGGTTCCACAATGAGAGATGGCACGGAAAGACTTGCAGCCTCTGATAAGCATCCTCCCTTCGCCTCAGGTAGGGCAACTTCAGACCCCAATGCTAAATATAACACATCTATTGCTTCACTGGCTTCTGCTCTCTGGAGATAAAAACACAGTATGCACACCCTTGTAAGCTACAGTGGACTCTAGAGGTAAACCAGCTCTGCAGGAAGGCTCTATCTTGTATAGCATGACACATTTCCAATCAAGAGAACACCAGGCTGCTGTAGTGCTCTTTCTCCTATGTGATCAGATGCACATGAAGTGGCATTAAAGTGAAGATGATGTACTGAAAACGTATACTGGCTGTATTATGAATGGAAATATATTCTTCCCTCCTGGTGCGGCTCTGCTGGTCGGCGCCTGATCGTGGGTGGTGCCGTTGTGGGCGTCTCGCCACAAGGCGCCCAAAATCTGCCACTACTCCTTAATGGTTATCAAAGGAAGTTTCGGCACTCCAAAAGCATGTGAAATACGTTTTTTTAATTTCGGCAACAGCCCAATGTCTCTCGGGACACGTTTCGGCAATTCTTTGACGATATATATATATATATATATATATATCCAAGGAACTCCGTTGCTAAAACTTTTCTTAGTAAGAACGGATACGGACCACCGAATTCGTGCAGCAATATTTATTGTGGGTGCATGGTTATCGCCATGACGCGTTTCAGCCCCTTCACGGGCCTTGATCACATGACACAGTCAAGTTACTACCATTGGTTTAAATAGTGAACAATACAAGCGTAATCCATGGAGCATGATCAACATTGAAGAAAGACTATGTAAAAACGTCACAATTCTTTCTAAAAAGGAAATGCACATTATATCATAAGAGCATAAAATCCTTAACAACCGATTTAAAAGACATGTTAATGACATAAATATAAATCAGTTAAAAAAAGAGATCAAGTCCATAATAATATAAATAAGACTACGCCCAAAAATATTTTTTTTTTTTTTTTATATATAAAGTGCAATATAAGATATATGTGCAAATAAATGTGCAAAAAGTGCAATATTAAAAATATGGACCTCAAGACCAACAAATTTGGAAATGCGCCTAATAAGAATGTGTCACCCATAATATTATTGTATAAAAATATGTCACTAGAAAGTGTCAAAATATATACATATTGTTAACAAATGGGTTTCTGGAGCCCCAGTTAACTCATTTTAGACACAGTACCATAGATAATTCTCATAATTTTCCACTTGATCCTGTTGTGGATTAGAAATAGCAAGAATGATGTCAGAGGTTAAAGAATATCGGTTTGAATACCCAAATTGCATTCTGCTTCAAACAATATAAATGTTATACTATATGTGAGTATGATCAGAGACCACCTTAAAAAGAGTTGTTAAAGGAAAATAAGGTATTGACATAGACCCTATCGACATTTTCTAATCCTTCCACCAAAAATATAGATAAATACATATATAATAAATATCATATAGGCAAAATTAATACAATCCAAAATAGATAAAATCTGCTCAAATATTCCTACATGTAATGAATAAATATGTTTAAAAGCACCACTAAAATGTCGATAAATAGTCAATAAATACACCTATTAAGTCCACTGATAATACACTCACATAAAAAGTATGTATATAAGATGATTCAAGTAAATACAGAATAAAATGATCGTCATTTATGAGGATCTAAAGACATGTAAACAAATCCTCTGTTACATTCAAACCTGACGGATGTTTTGAATTGAGTTCCAAAATATATCTAGTTTCCAACTGACGTAATTTTTGTTCTCTGTTACCGCCCCTCCTACTACCTGGTATTGAATCTATAACAAAGTATTTTAGATCTTTGCTTTTAGATTCATGTTTGGCTTTGAAATGGCGAGCCACCGGATATGTATTGTCCTGGTTGTTGATTGCCCTCAAATGCTGCAATATTCTTTTGTGCACTTGAAGCTTAGTGCTTCCAACATAAAGCAAGTTGCACGGGCATGACAATACATAAACTGCAAATTCTGTCTTGCATGTGAGTAGTTTAGAGATCTGGTGTTTTTTCTCATTCAAGGGAGTAATGTAAGATGTTCTATTTTCTCCTTGTTGGCACGCCTTACATGTTTTGCACTTAAAAAGCCAGTATGGGTTTGTAGCCAATTAGTTGACTCAATAACTTCAGGACTAGTTGTAACTAGATCATCCCTCATGGAGCGACTTCTACTGTAGGTTATGGACGGTCTCTTAGGTAACAGAGAGCCAATTACTGGATCACTTAGAACTAACGGCCAGTGGCGAGCAATTATAGATTCAATCTTTTTGGATTGTTGGCTAAATTGAATTATAATCCTGAATTCCTTTTCTATATCATCAATTGATGGCAATACTGCGCTTGGATTGGTCTCAACAGTGGATTTGGATATGGGTTCTAGCTGCCTTAACAGCTCACTTCTACTCCTACGGTTAGATTTGTTGATAGCTCTATCAATAACCTGTTCTGAGTAACCCCGTTCCCTGAATCTCAATTTGCTTTCTGCCTGAGCCTGTAAGAGATCACTATCTTTGCTGTGGATACGCCTCAGCCGAAGCATTTCACCATAGGGGATACTGGTTATTAAGTGTCTAACATGAGAGCTACTGGCGTGTAGTGTAGAATTGCCAGCGGTTTCCTTGCAAAATAATTTAGTTTGAATCTTATCATCATCTATATACACATGTGTATCAAGGAAACTCACGGTAGAAGAACTGATAGTAGCCGTAAAGTGTAGATTCAAATCATTTACATTGATCGCTTGTATGAATTCTTGAGCCTTGTCTACACTCCCATCCCATATAACAAACAGGTCATCAATGAAACGCAACCATAATTTGACATTGGTTAACATAGTCTCCCGATGTGTAGTCATGAGGACCAGCTCCTCCCACCAGCCCATGTGTAAACACGCGTAACTGGGAGAGAAGCTGGCCCCCATCGCCACACCCTGACCTGTCTGTAGAGGAGACTATTGAACATAAATATATTGTTCGTCAGGCAAAATTCAACCATGTCAACAATCATTTTCTTATGGTCCCCCATAGTGCCCATTGTTCTATTCAAGAAGTGATCCAGTGCTCTTAATCCATCGGGATGTCGAATGCTCGTATAAAGAGAGCTGACATCCAATGCAATGAATAGATAACTTTGTTTCCATACGATGTCGCTGACCTTCCGCAGGAAATCACTGGTATCACTTACATAGGATGGCAAAGACTTGACCAGATTTTGGAGAAAAAAGTCCACATATTGGGATGTATGTTCTAAACATCCATTTCTTGCAGATATTATAGGTCTTCCAGGCGGGTTCTCAGTGTCCTTATGGATTTTAGGTAAAAAATAAATCGTGGGTATCACTGGATAATTATTTTTAAGAAATTTGAACTCTTGTCCTGTAATAAGGTCGTTTGATTTCCATGTCGACAATTTCTTGTAAAAAGTTGCGTACATTGTTTTTAGTTCAGATCCACTGCATTTGGTGTAACAGGTTCTATCGTTCAGTTGTTTAAAGGCTTCTTTAAGATATATGTCTTTGGATAAAAGCACTATGTTACCACCTTTGTCTGAGGCACGAATGACAATTTTATTGTTATCCTTAAGTTTAGACATCAGAGTTATGTACTCATGTTTCTCTCTGTTATATTTGAATTTACCTCTGTACGTCTTTATATTGAGCTCTTTGAGTTGTTCAGTTACTTGGTCATGGAATAGATCAATTGAGTCACGTAGCATGACCGGATTAAATGTAGACTTTGGTCTGAAGGGCGTCCATGGATGTCGTGTTTGATAGATATTATGTTGCTCAGGTGAGCTATCAGAGGGAGTTGAGGCAGCGAGTGACAAATCATTGACATGGCTGCTGGTTTCCGATTCTTGTTCCCATAATTCCTGCATTTCAACAAGAAAGTTATCATCTGACTGGAAACATGCTTGAGATTCAGATGTACAAGTTCCCCTTCCGAAGGCATAACCCGTTTTGTATTGTTGAACAGATGGTATTTTTAAGTTTCAATTTGCGTGTACTTTTAAAAATGTCCAATCTCGTATTTACATAATTAAAATTGCTCACAGGACAATACGATAGACCCAGGCTGAGTATTCTTTTTTCATTGTCATTTAATTCCATGTTTGATAAGTTTACGATTGTTTTGTTAGTAGATGTCATTTCATTTATTTGCCCCTCCTCCATCCTCCTCTTTTCTTTCCTCGAGTTGTTCCTGATTCGGCTTGCCTTCCGCCGTTGTTTTCGTTTAATATTCTTGTTTGGCCGTAATTGGTTTTCTGAGCGCGAGGACGGAGAGTTTGTCTCCTGTCCTCGCATATAAAACCTAATTCCTCATCCAATGTGCGTTTTGTTCTTCCTTGATTGATGGCCGATTCTCGTTCCGAATCGCTATCCGGTGCCGAGCTTAAATCCGATTGGGAAGTACCAGAGGATATTACATCTGTTTTCTTGGCACATACTTTGGCGGCTCCTGTTTTATTATCTTTGTGGGATCTCAAGGCTTCACATTTTTTCGAAAATGTAAAGATCTGGCCCAGCTCATAATCCGTTTTATCCCGGAAGAACTTATAGGTTTTACGCTCTTTGATTTTCTCCTCTTCTTTTTTGAGTCTAGACATCATTTCTTGGCGTAATTTAATTTTGTCTTCGGTTGTTTCCATTGCATCTATGTCTTCATTGATTTTAGCTATCTCCTCCAGGAGAGCCGCCCGGTCGATATCAGCATATTTAATCAGTATACGCATTAGCCTTTTGGAGGATTCCAAATTACACTCCGCCCACTCCCGCATCATAAGTGGGTTCGGAGCCTCATAACTGGGTGCTAAAAGTATTCTTAGGCCCCGTGGGACCCTGTCTACATCCAGATACATCTGTAATGATCGAGATTCCCACCATTTGCTCTGCTCAGATCGACTCTTTTTTCAAGTGTTTTAAATTTGTTTTTTATTGATATATTCTGTTCGTTTGGGTTGGCATTGACGCTAGTTTCTTTGTTGGTCACAGTCCTGCAGGCATTAAACATCACTAATGCTGTGGCTTCCCTTTCCTTTACTGTGTCAGACGACATTGCACACAATTCTCCAAATGTAGGTCGTGAGAATAAAGAAACCGAGGTATGGTTTCAGTCTCCGGCCAGCACACCTCTCACCCCTTATTCGCTTGCTGTCCACATACCTGGGTCAACTCTAAAACGTCCGTTTCCTCCGAGACGGTCCGGTTCAGGTCAGCTCCGGGATTGTGTGACTTTCGCGGTTCCAGGGGGTCCGATAGTACAACTCCTTCCGGGTTACACTTAGCGATTTCCTGAGGATCAGGAAGTCAGGTCTCTCCTCGTACTTCGGTCCAAAACGAGAGGGGGTCCGTACAAAATGCCGAAAAGAGACTTCGCCGGCTTGATAATATCCAAGGAACTCCGTTGCTAAAACTTTTCTTAGTAAGAACGGATACGGACCACCGAATTCGTGCAGCAATATTTATTGTGGGTTCATGGTTATCGCCATGACGCGTTTCAGCCCCTTCACGGGCCTTGATCACATGACACAGTCAAGTTACTACCATTGGTTTAAATAGTGAACAATACAAGCGTAATCCATGGAGCATGATCAACATTGAAGAAAGACTATGTAAAAACGTCACAATTCTTTCTAAAAAGGAAATGCACATTATATCATAAGAGCATAAAATCCTTAACAACCGATTTAAAAGACATGATAATGACATAAATATAAATCAGTTAAAAAAGAGATCAAGTCCATAATAATATAAATAAGACTACGCCCAAAAATATTTTTTTTTTTTTTATATATAAAGTGCAATATAAGATATATGTGCAAATAAATGTGCAAAAAGTGCAATATTAAAAATATGGACCTCAAGACCAACAAATTTGGAAATATATATATATATATATATATATATATATATATATATATATGAAACACCACAATCCCGTCACTCCAACTCCTCGGATAATCAGGTACAACCCACACCGTGCTGTAAGTTCATAAAGTGCTCTTTATTGCGTGAAGAACAGCATGACGCGTTTCGGCCGTGTATGTATAAATATATATATATATATATATATATATATATATATATATATATATATTACCTGCTGGCGGTCGCCAATAGGTCGATATAGGTAGGACCTAGTTTCCATAGAAAAAGCATTTTTTGTTTTGCTAATTACTTTGACGCTGCTTGACGAATCTTCATGAAATTTTCAAAACTAGTGTGACAGTCACTTCAGCTGTTGTGTGGAAAGTTTCGTGGTGATTTATCAAATGGGGCCGAGAAAAAGGGGGGGTCTCAAAATGCATTTTCCCCATGCAATTTCCCACAGGGATTTGAGACATGACTACAGCCCATACTGCTGAACGGAATTAAATCAAATATGGCAGAATGCTAGATCTTGGTCCAGAAAGAGTGCTTTTTTTAATTTGGTGTAAATCTGTTCAGTAGTTTTAGAGTTAGTAAAGAAAAAAGATGTATATATATCTAGAGACAAGGATCCACTGCCGATCCACGCTGCAACAGCAATGCCGTGATCAGCTGGCCGCAGCCTGAGAGAAAAGTTACGGCCTCCATTTTGTGAATCAGGACTCAGTTCCAGGGGGGGATAAAGTCTAAATAGAATATAAGGAGTCAGGATAGAGGTATCCTGACATCATGGGACTGATTGAGGGGTCTGTGAGGTACCCCCTAATGGACAAGAAATTGTCCAAAAAGGTTTTATTTTTGGCGCACAAGGATTTGCAGATCCACCGCGGGGCTGAATGTGAATCTGTGGCAGATCTGTGGATCCAGATCCCAATTAAAAAAATACATACACCCACTCACAGACCCACTCATGCACACACCCACACAACCACTCACACATTCATACAGCCACTCATACATGCAGACAGTCACTGATACATCCACTCAGAGACCCACTCACATACCCACTTACAGTCCCACACAGGTACTCACACACCTACACAACCACTCATACAGCCACTCACACACCCAGTCAGAGACCCAGAAACCACTCACAAACCCATTTACACACTCATACAGCCACTCACACACCCACTTACAGACCCAGAGATCGACTCATACATCTACTCATAGACCCACACAGCTACTCACACATGCACTCAGACACTCGCACATCCAGGTACACACTCATAAAGCTATGGACACACCCACTCACAGACCCACACAGCCACTTACACACCCACTCACACACCTAGCACATACTCACACAACCACTCACATACCCATACAGTCAGTCACACACCCATTCACAGACACAGAGTACCACTTGTACACCCATTCACAACACACACCCATACAGCCACTCACACAACCACTTACACACCCAGAGAACCATTCGCGACCCACACAGGCTCCCAACACACCCACTCAAATACTCACACACGCACGTACACACTTATACAGCCAGTCACAGACCCAGTCACAGCCACTCACGCATATACTCACACACTTAGACACCCACTGACAGACCCACACAGGCACTCACACATGTACTCACACACCCTCTCATACACCCATACAACCACTCACACACATACAGACACTCACACACCCACTCATAGACCAACAAAACCACTCACAGACCCACTCACACACCCACTTGCACACTCACTCCCACACCAATACAGCCACCCACTCACAGACCTACAAAACCACTCACTCCTACTCACAGACCCACACAGACACTCACACAGCCATTCACACAGCCACTCACACACAACCACTCACACACCCATGCAGCCACACACACACCCACTCACAGGCCCACAAAACCACTCACATACCCACTCACAGCCCCTCACACTCACACATCCACCTACATACCCACACAACCATTCACACACCCATACAGTCACTCACACACCCACTCACAGACCCAAAAAACCACTGACACTCATTCACAGACCCACACAGCCAATCACACACATGCCCCCCAACAAAATGTGCTTGCCCTCGGGAGATGGGGCCCCCAGGCCAAAATCTGCCTGGGTAGGGAGGCCTTGTGCACTCTTGCCCCAAGAAAATGCACCAGGCCCCAGGGGATGGGGTCCCCGGGGCGAAACGTGGCCTGGGGATGGGTCCCATAGGTTGTCTGCCTTTGGGGGTGTGCAGCATGGGGTTGGCTGCATGCGGGGGGTTGGCCGCAAGGCCTGGCCATCAGCCATACGCAGCAGCAGTTGTATTAACGTATGGTAATTAAATATTACTTTACGTTAAAAAAACTAGAAATTCACTGAAAAAACAAAGATTACAGGGACGTTCAGTTAGGAAATAGTATTAGAAAACCATAGAAATTCACTAAAAAAAACAAAGGTTACAGGGATATTATAGTTAGGCAATAGAAATTCAGCAGTTATAGTTATGTCAGGAAACATCAATGATGACATCATCCACAGAGGCACTCACACACCCACTCACACCCCTATACAACCTCTCATACATCCACTCACACACCCACACAACCAAGTTTCAGTGACTTTCTAACATTTTTTCAATTCAATTTCCTAACTACAACATCCCTTTAACCTTTGGTATTTTCAGTGAATTTTTAAGGTTTTGAAATTCTATTTCCTGACTGTAACCTGTAACCATTGAAAATGAGTGTGTGAGTGAGTGCAATAGTGTCTCAGTGGATATGTGACTGAGTGCATGAGTGTCTCAATGGGTGTGTGAGTGTCTAAGTGGGTCTGCGTGTACCTGCGTAAGTGTTTCACTGGGTGTGTGAGAGGGTGTGTGAGTGTCTGTCTGGGTCTGTGAGTGAGTGCATGAGTGAATGGGTGCATGAGTGTCTGAGTGAGTGTCTGAGTGTGTCTATGAGTGGGTGTGTGAGTCTCTGAGTGGGTCTTTGAATGGATGTGTGAATGTCAAAGTGGGTCTGTGAGTGAGTGTGTGTCCATCTGAGTGAGTCTCTGACTGGGTCTGTGATTGGATGCATGTATGTCTAAGTGGGTCTGTGAGTGAGTGCGTGAGTGTCTGAGTAGGTTTGTGAGTGGGTGCGTGTGTCTCTGAGTGGGTCTGTGAATGGGTGCATGAGTGTCTGAGTGGGTCTGTGAGTGGGTAAGTGGGTCTGTGATTTGGGTGTAATTGTGAGTGGACAGGCCACATTTGAATAGGGGAGGGGAGCCACGCAACAATTTCAGCCCTGGGGACCCCATCCCTAGGGCCCGGCCATAATTAAATGGGGGAGAGGAGCTGTGTGCCCCTACCCAATTGTGGCCCTGTGGACAACCCCATCCCCTGGGGCCTGTCCTTTTAAATAATTAATTTAAAATAGGGGAGGGGGCCACGCAGCCCCCCTCCCCGGGCTGATTTTGGCCCCAGGGATCCCATCCCCCAGCCATTATGCAATGGGTAGGGGGGCCATGCTGCCCCCTCCCTGGGCCAATTTTTGCCCTGGGGCCTGCATTCCACATGGCCTGGCCATTATACTATGGGGTAGAGGGCCACGTGGCACCCCTCCTCGGGCCAATTTTGGACCTGAGCACCCCATCCCCTGGAACCCAGTCATTATACTATGGGGAGGGGGGCACGGGCCCCTCTCCCTGGGCTGATTTTGACCCTAGGGACCCATCCCCCGGGGCCAGACCATGGCACCTGGGTGCTCAGGGGGGAGCCTCAAGGCCCCCGAGGTCCCAGTCATCTTCTCACCTCCTGCGGGTGCCTGCATTACTCTGACAGACAGGAGGCTGCTGAAAGGCAGCTCCCTGTCTGTCACAGCAATGTATTCATCTGTTTCCTTGCACGCATATTTGCGTGCAGGGAAACAGATGAAAACTAGGCTTTCTGCAAGCCGGAGCTGTTTGACAGTTCCGGCTTGCAGAAAGCTTACTTATGTTTGCTTTTGCTTGGCGGGAGCTGTCAGCTACCTCCCTAGGGTGGGCACATCAGGAGATAGCAGGAGTGGGCCTGGGAGGTGGCGGGCCCCAGGGCCATAAATGACTCCCCTCTATCGTAGAACTTAACCCTGGGGAAGTGGTGGTTCCTTTGGCCGGAGGTCCGCAACGGCCCGCCTACAATAATTTATTTCAGCCCAGGGAGATGGCGGTCCCCGGGGTGAGCCCCCCGTATTCTTGTTATATGTTTAGCCCCGGGAGTTGGCATCCCTGGGGCACAGGTGGGCCCAGCAGGTCTGCCCACACACATATTTTTAAATGCCCCAGGGAGGTGGCGGTCCACGGGCTGCGAAGGGGTGATGCAGGCCCCCCGAATTTATTTATAAACATTTGCCCCGGAGAGGTGGCAGTCCCTGGGGCATGGGGAGTGCCACGCAGGCAAACCCTGCATATTTTTATAATCCCTTATTCCCCCTAGATTTGGCCCAACCAGGGGCTAAACATTACAGAAGCACAGGAGCCCACACTTCTTTTTAAAAAGATTTTGGTAGGAGTCACGGATCCAGTGCGACTCCCGCTGAAAAATAACAATAAATGCTTTTTTTACCTGCGTGGTCCCTTGTGGAAAGAGGCCTAGGTGGTCAGGGTATTCCTACCCTGCCCCCTTCTCTTTTTTATGTTCTTAATGGGACTCTGCTGAAGCCAAATTCCAAGATGGCTGTCAACACTTCCTGGTTGAAGTGTTGACAGCCAAATACATTTCAGCAGGGGGACTGGCGGATCCCCGCAGGATCAGCGTCCCTATATATAGAAATTTGGATTTCCTTTGTTATTTCCAAAACTACTGAACGGATTCACAACAATTTCCAAAAACGCCACTTTCCGGATCTTTCTGCCAAATTTAGTGTAATTCCGTCCAGCGATTCAGGCTGTGGTTGTGTCTAAAATTCCTATGGCAATTAACATGAAAAATGCACATTTGTTTACCCCCCATTTTTCTCAGCCCCAACTTGACGGATCACTCCGAAACTTTCCATGCACAACAGGAATCACTGGGGCACTTTTGGGAACATTTCGTGAAGATTCGTCAAATGGCACCAAAGATATAGGCAAGTCAAAAAACACTTTTTGTATGGAAACTAGGATCCTAACTATAACTACTTACTGGCACTCGCCAGTAGATACGTATATATATATATATATATATATATATATATATATATATATATATATATATATATATATATATATATATATATATATATATATATATATGTAAAACACTGAAATGTATCAGTTACACGACCTAAGTATAACTTGCAACTTCTTAGATTTCATATCTTATCAGTAGTGAAAAGCATTCACAACATATTTAGGTCAGTTACATATAACTGGTGTATTCCAGTGCTTTTTTCAACTGCAGTATTTTTATTATTTGAAAACCTATGTATAACTTAATTTTTGTCTACTCAGTGAATTGTCATGGTTTTTTTAGGTTAAACTAAAATCTTACTACTTTACAGGTCCTGGGCCCAACCCCCATGGGCAATCAACCCTCCACTCAGGAATCAACCCCCATGTTAGACTTTTAAAAAAAAGGGGGACCAGGGGTACTTTGCAGGCCCACACCTGTGCCGTGCCGGCTCCCCTGAGAGCACAGCAGGACAGTAAAAACCCCCAAAACCTTTTTTTTTTTTTTATTTGCCCCAGGTGGGGATCTCTTTGGCATCCACCCACAACAGCTAGGAGTCAGGGTATCCCTCAGTTCCGCCTCATATATTTTTTTAATACATTTTTAGGGCTCCATGGTCGAGTTTGAGTCCTATAATGGCAGCCACAACATTTCTCTTCATGTTGCTGCCAGCCAGTCAGACCTCCTGGTCTACGGGATGCTTACTGGTCCCTCAGGACCAGCCAATCAGAATGCTTTATTTTAAAATCTGGACACTTGCAGGCGTCCAGTGGCACTATTTTTTTTCACCTTAATTGTTGAACAGTTCTACACTAAAAACTACACTAAATTACAAAAAGCATGCTTTCAGAGTGAAGATCCAGCTTTCTATGAAATTTGGTGTAATTCTGTACAGCCGTCTTTTCTGTATCGTTGTCTAAAATTCCCTCTGAAAACTGCATTAACTGCTTAACGCCGCACTCTGCCACTTCAGAAACGCAAGGTTGCACCATATTTACAATAATATGGTGCAGCCCTGCATTTCCCCCTGCGCTGGCGCTAAACTTAGCAGCCTTGCGCCAACGAAGGCACCCTTGCACCATACCGCAAGGGTGTCTGCATTGAGGGAAAGATTGTTTATGTGCATGAAGGTCTCCCTTCCTGCATATAAACAATTTTTAAATGACGTTTTGTAACTTTTATGTGTGCTGCTTAATGAAGCACACATAGAAGTTGCAAATTGTCATTTTTTTTATTGTTTATGCGCAGGAAGGGTGACCTTCCTGCACATAAACAATCAATGGCATTTTGCTGTTTTAATGTGTGCTGCACAACGCAGCACACATGGAAACAGCAAAAACGATGAGAAATAAAACATTAATCCTCATTTTGCCTGTTTAAGACCAGGTTTTCCCTGGTCTTCATTTTGGCGCTGCCTCCTATTTACGTCACCCTTGTGAATAGGGTGCAGCGTCAAAATCAATGGGTGTTGCGGTGGAACGCCCACCGCAACACCCATTGCCCTCCCCTTTCACGCTAAGTTCAGCGTGAAAGGGTGCTTTATTTACAAGGCAGCGTTAAGCCACGTTAAGTGGCTTAACGCTGCCTTGTAAATAAGGCAAAGCCCCTACCGCTGCCACAACGTCACTGAAAGTGATGTTGTGGTGGCAATAGGGGCTTGTAAATATGCCCCAAAGTGTTTTGGGACCCCACCCCCTTTATATCAATCCCTGCTTCCTGGATCACTACAGAACTTCGCAGGAAGGAGCTGAGGTGCATAAACATTTTTTGGGTAAGATTTGTGAGGATTACTCAAGCAACACCAAGGTTATTAGCAAAACAAAAAAAGCTTTTCATATGAAAACTCTGACCGACTTACACCTACTCAATGGAGACTTCCACTGTGTAATCTATATATAAAATATGATTAAGACTTCTTATTGAATGTATTTCATTGGTTTCAAAGCTTGTATTTCACAGAACAGAGGCCTAACCATGAATTGTATCCTGTAATTCACATTGCTGAAGTCATCTGGAGGGATATTTAGCTTCCCTAAACAAATAAAATAGGTAAACACAGTGTTTCATCTTTCTTTCAGTGCTGGTAAAAAAAAGGCTGTCACAGTGACAGTGCTGCTCTTTTAGACCTGACATCCTTGGTGTGGTATTCCCCAAAACTGTTTGCCTTCACCTGTCCTGTTTGCTGAATTCATTTTTATTGGCTTTAGGATCTGTGCACTTTACCACTGCAAACCAGTGCTAAAGTGCTTGTGCTCTCTCCGTCAAACATGGCAAATTGGACTACACCTAATTGCCACTTTTCAAGTACTCGAACATCCCTAGTAAATTGTGCCAGTACTCAGGGCCTGTAAATTAAATGTTACTAATGATCTGCAGCATTCATTGTGCCACACAATAAAGTAACCTTTTGAAACATGTCTCAGGCCTACCACTGCAACCTGTAGGGCAGTTTCAAACTGCCATTTCGACCTGGCAAAATGAACCTTTTGCCTGGCCTAAACCTTCCTTGTCAATACTTATAAGTCACCCCTAACATGGACCCTAAAGGCTCATAGGGCAGAGTGTATGGTATTTAAGAAGTAGGACATGTGTACTTACGTTTTACATGTCCTGACTGTGAAAAGCTCCTAAAGTCATATTTCACTGTTGTAAGGCTTTTCTCTCCCATTGACTTAAGTCCGGTTACCTTATTACATTTAGTAAGTACTAACTTTAGATTGGGAACAGATAGAGATATGCTGTTTACATTAAAATGATTTGCAATTTAAATTCCTCTTTAATGGTGAAGTCGCAATTTTAAGTTACAATTCTGAAAGTGCCACTTTTAGAAAGTTGGCATTTTCTTGCCCTAACCAACTCTGCCTTTCTGTCAGTGTCCTGGGTCACATGACTGTGAATGGTTCTGAGGCTGGGGGTTGTGGATTACTTCCAGACAGTAACACAAAGGGGGCTTAGGTTTGGACAGGATGGCTGGGGAGGAGCTGTGCCCAGCCTTGCTTCCACCTCCAAGGTTGTTGCCTGCAGCACAAACAAAGAAATCTGACACCAGGGGAAATGGAAAAACTTTCTAGACACAGTTTTGGGGGTAGGACAGGGGTCACCTCACAGAAAGGCTGGCACCAGGTATGAATATTGAATCTCCATAACCATTCATTAGTACACTCCTGGAACTGTGGAAGATTCAGAAGAAGGACTACCTTGCTGCCCTGCTGCCAGAACGACTGGTGTCCTGCTGCGTCCTGCCCTACTGTCTGAGGAAGGAGAACTGGACCTGCTCCTTTGAACCCAGGACAACCAGAGTGACTCCAAGGGCTAATGTGCTGGCTATCTCTGTGAGTTACAGGGACACAACAAGCTTCAGAGGCCTTCCTGCATCTACGTGCTGGAACTAGACATGTCTAAGCCCTGCTGCTGGCCTCTGCTAGAGTGAGTCCTGATCCCCAAAAGGTGCATCCAAGCTCTGCACTCTTAGCTGTCATCAGTGGAAACTCCTCCTACAAGAAATGGCAAAAAACTTGAAGTTTGGGCTCCTCGCAACTTTAAATGGACCAGTTCGCACCAAGTGTCTGCCTCCTGTGACTACCGCCAACGCGACGATCATCCACAACACCTGACCTGCTAAAATCAAATAAGAAATCACATAATATAAAAATACATACTGAGTAACGTGTCATATGGTCCAATATTGATATCTTAGGGTTCAAGTGACATTTATAAACCACTCGGCCATTGGCATTGTGGTTTGTAAATGTCAACAGAACCCCTAGATAGCAATATAGGCCCATACAACACAGTTGGCAGTTCTGTATTTTCTATATTTTTTTAATAAACTTAATAAAAAAATAAACTTTTATTAAGAAACGTAAAATAATTTTAATTACTTAAGCACAATGTTTAACAAAATTTACTACATATGACATGAAAATAAATATGTTTGTGAGGATGGGAATACTTGTAGAAATTAT
Source organism: Calotriton arnoldi (assembly GCA_963921515.1). NCBI lineage: Eukaryota > Metazoa > Chordata > Amphibia > Caudata > Salamandridae > Calotriton > Calotriton arnoldi. The sequence goes on from CAWUFW010002893.1 coordinate 1,475,025, forward strand.
CATTTAAAAATTATTATAAATGTAATCAATATTTTTAAATGAATTTTTAATGCTCATGTATTTGATGAGCAAACGTGCTGCAACATTATATTTTATCAGGTCTCTTTTAAAAATAAATTTACAAGTATATTTATATTAAATATGTTTAAGAATTTATTTATAAAGAATAAAACATTTTACTAAATTTTCCCATAGTTTCACATAGAGAGCTCTCCACCTATGTGAGCAAAGTTACTATAAGCAACTTTATTTTCATAAATACTGTTGTAGGAGGCACCACCCTCTGATTAGAGGCAGTGAAGACGTGTAAATCTACACCTAGGTGTAAATCTACACTCAGAAACGGTGAATAGCAAAAATGTGTTGAGCTATACTTAGGTATGTGAGTAAATATACATGTGTATTTTGCCTTAGTAAATAGGCTGTTATGTGTCCACATTTCACCCTCTGTTCTTTAATCTAAAAATATATTAACATAATACGTGTACATTAGGATGAACCGTCTCTATTTCTATTATTGTTCTTCTAATCAGAATGAATATAATAGTTAATATGGGCTAATGAAGCGATTGCCTAAATTGGGTGAAATACAAATAACAATTACAAAAAATATGAATTTGTTTTACTTCAGTAACATTGTGGGTGTTTTTCCCAGGTACACTGTGCTTTTTTCCACAACTGAGTAGCCCTATTTCTGGATATAATAGTGACTCGAATAGTGTGGTCTTTTTTGTCAAGGGTAGCCTACTACTCGCAGGTGTGTAATTTAAATCGGAGGATATGTCAATGAAAGGTGGAGTGTTTAGGGACAATAGTTTGAGCTAATAGAGGTGAACTGCTACATTCCATCGGCAAAGGGTACAATCTAAAAGTGAGACATCTTTTCTTTGACAGTGTCGAAACACAGCCAAGTTTATTAGTGTATATTAATATTAGTTTATATTACTTATATTATTATTATCTTTATTATTAGTAGTAGCAGCAGTAGTAGAGGGAGTAGTAGTATAAAGTAGTAGTAGTATGATGATAATGATCTTTATTAGTATTATGTTGTTGTTGATATTCCCCAAAATATCAACTACAACAATAATAATAACAGCACAACAACATCAACAACAATAATAATAAAACAATTATAATAAATACAGAGGGTTTTGTGCCCATAGCAGGACAAGTGCTTCATGCGATCCATTCAATGTGTGAAAAGAGTCAAACAACAGAACTATAGCTGCAACCTCTAAAAGAAAAATAAGTTTCCGAGGCAAGGCAGAGAAGGATTTTCATCAGTTCTACATTCCATTTAATTCTCAATACATCTTACCAAAATAGAATTAGCATGTAAGCACTACTGTCTCCCAAGGGATACTTTAAAATGGAATTTACAATGAGCTTAGTTTTTTAAGTTCCAAAAGACATGTGGGAAAGCCACTGAATAAATCATTATTTGCAGCGGTAGTATCTGCTTCTACTTCACGGCAGTAAAAAATGTAATCCATGAAAATTTAGCCCCTTTTATGATAGCACACTGCAGGATGACATTGTTAATGGTAGGGTTAAATGTAAAGAATGGTAGTTTATTATCAACGCATACTTAACATTCAACCTAATTAGAATACACAGGGGATTATGCAGGTGTAAAAGGATTGTTTTTCATCTAGATCAGCTAACTAAAATATTTTTAATCAGCTGGATGGGAACTAAAAAAAAAAGTTGTCATCTAACGTGCTTTCATTCTAGTAATGCTCTTTCCTCTGTAAGTCGCAATTCTGCCTGGGTGGTAACTATCGCTGTTTGTTACATGGTGAGGGGATAGACGTGTTGGAGTTAGGGGTTTGGGCAGTATCAATTAGGGTACCATTCCTCCTTCGTCCCGCCAGCCTAGGTTACCAACATATAGGCTGCACTGATGTTGAAGCGAGCAGGGTGTGCAGGGCACAGACATTGCAGTTGGGTCCAATGGTGGCAATCTTTCATCTGGCTACTGCCACCAGGCAAGGTTTGTAACAGGCCATTGTATAGGGTCAGCCCACTTACTTGCTACCTACACGGCCCTGCCATTCATCGGTTGATGGCAGCCTTGAGTGGCATACTTTTCCCTTCTCAGCATCACCGGCATGGTTGTTCTGTTGAATAATCCCAGCTCCTAGAGGTGCCCTTCTGCTTGTGAGACCTATTGCGCAATTCTGGGCACAATCCCTCTCTGAATGTGGGGCGTGGTATGGCAGGCTCAAGGACACTTTGGTGGACCTCCCTAATTTCTTCAGGGCCAGTAAGCCAGTGTTCACTGCACATTGCTTCCCTTCACCGTGTTCCTGCTTGATATAGTCATATTGTCCAATTTCTTAATCAACCGAGTGTTTGGACGAGTGCTGGCAGGGTGCTTGCGTGGGCAGGCTGTGCAGACTCATTTGCTGATGAGTGAGAAATTTTGGAAATTGGTCCCACCAACCTGTTCTTTTTCCTTCTCAGATACTACAGCATCCATCAACAGGGTATGTGTTGATGAGTGTTACATTGGCTGGCGCTGGCAGCGGTGTGGGCGGCCACATTGTTGATAACAGCCTGATCAATCATGGTAGTGACAATCTTGGAAAGACTGTAGTAAGGCAGGGGAAGCTTTTGATATTAATTGAACAGATTGGCTATGGTTTCCTTGAACTTTACTCTGCACTAGTGCGCATGCTTAGAAGCAGCTCTATCCAGACACCTGATATGACCTGCAATTTTAGTTGTAAGCCACTGTGGCGGTGGTGTTGTAGGTGGGGATAGGGTAGGCATGCTTCCTTAGAATTTGCCTTCCTAACTCTGTCTGCATTTCTGCTGGAAAGGTTTGCACACAGTCTCCTTCCCAACACTGCCTTAGCTAGTTCACTTTGCAGACAGGAAAGTAGTCCGCCCTTGGCCTAGTGCCACCTGCGGTGATAAGAAGACATGCCTGAGAGGGGTTTGGCCAGTTAGATTAGGCTGCCCTGTTGTAGGGCGACTACACTCCTGTCTGCTCTGGGATAACGGGTGTACGAGCAGGCCTCTCGCCTAATGAGCATGCACTTATTGGGGTCCTTGGTTTCTACTTCCATTTTGATACTCATTCCACTTGTGCGTGACATGGGGAGGAGGCACTGGGCTTATGTGTGGATGGCATAATTTCAACTGCCACCCCGTTGTTGATGGCAGGTGTCTTGCCATTTCTATCTATAATTCGGCTCTAGGCACTGGCGAGGATCGGTTTCATTTGCTGCTCCTGTGAAGAGGGTGCTTAGTTATCTCTGGAATGGTGGATGTCAAAGTTAACCTATAGGCATAAGTTGTTCTCTTGAATCTTATGGCAAATGTAACTCTGGTGTCGGTATTCTCCAGCAGTATCTCAAAACATAAATAGTTGGTGCCTTAAACTGCCAACCATACTCTGCCTACTACCGTAAATATGCATATGTTGCAGAATCTCCACACCACAAAAAATGCACCCCTCAACCCCAAGCTCTAATCATGTGCAAGCTGCACAAAAAAATAGGCATGGATGGGTGATAAGTATAACATCAAGGGCATAACATGGCCGGTGGCATTGCAACTACCAGGGCCCAAAAACAAATGATCTTCTATTTTTATAACCACACCAGAAGTCTTCAAGCCCAAGCAGATAAATGGCCAAAAGAAGGTTTGTCAACTACTGGCACTCCCTCACCCAATATGGAAATAGGGGATACATCTATCGCTGCATTACAAATTCAACACATGATATATTCACACCCCTATAACAAATGTGGAGATGGAAGAGATACACTACATTTAGAAACAAGCTTTGGCAATGCCAATAGTCAGGCTTATAAATGAAAGTGCCTCTTCAATCATTAAGGAGTTTAGACACTTGATCAGTCATCAAACATGCACTCTGTCACTCTTCCCTACACTTGTGTATCCATTCATCCACCCACCAACTAATTCTTACATTTACTCACTCACACAGCCACAAAGAAAAAACACTCACACACAAACTCAACGACGTATGCATGATAAATTAAAAGAATAAATGTAGAAAAAAGAAAACATGTTGCCTCCTAAACATATCAGTCACATGCTTGCATTAACAAATAAAATTAAACATAACTGTGGGTACCCAGCTTGTACTGTTCATAGCATATTATTTTAATGTTCCAGCATGGCCACAAAGGTTAGAACCAATGTGTTATCCATCTTGGACTGATAAAACATACATAAGGACAATACCATTCCATGATGATTGGTTGGTTTTGGGGCAGTGGCTGTGCAGTATATGGTGCACTGAGGATTAAATGAGTTGCAAGCATGTGGCCCAGTAGCACTGTTTGGGGATGTGTAGTATGCTTTAAAGAATAAAAGTGAAAGGAGGAGATGGAAAGAAAATAACAGGGACCTATAAAAGGAGAAAATGGAAACTAAATGACTGACACAACAGCCCTGGCACTGAAACGCACTCATTTTCAGGTGAATGTGAACATGTGACACCCACAGTGGTCGTTCCACTTCCCCAGGCTTTATGCTGGCATGTATGAAAGCAGAGTGTAAATGACACTGATACAGACCAATGCTGACCCTAAGCACCTCTATATATGTTTTTTTAATGAAATTAAACGAACAATGATGGCCAGGGGAACTTACTATCGCACAGACTCGTGTAGTCTTGAATATTTGGAAAGGCACAAGAACTAGTTTGTAATTGCCCACCTCAAATTATGGTTTGCAACCATACAACCACCAATATTTGAACATGAAACGAAAGCTCTGAGAAGCAACGTAAACAAACTTTCAAGTATTGAAAGCACAAATGCTTAGACAGATACACATGAGACAAGAGGAAATCTTTATGTTTTCGATCCTATATTTCTGATGTTAGAGATAAAAAGCCAATACAGCCAACGCGTTTCACCCGTGGCGGGCTTCTTCAGGGCGTCCAAGAAGGAGAAAAACTCCTCTGGAGATAAATTTTCAATTTCAGCACAAGTAGTGAGGGGAGATGAACCAACGCTGTATGTGCCAAGAGTCTTTTGTATAGTCCAATATTGGCAAACAGTTTTAGAGAGTAATATTCCTTTAATGAAGAGCCTGAATATAGTGCAGCAGAGTAAAATTCCTCCAACAGAGAGTCTGTTTTGGCAAGAGTAAAGCCCAAACTGACGTTTTTGAATCGAATCTGCCGCGCTGAAATGCCGGAAAAAGATACGGGTCTATTCTAAGATGTGGAGGATGGTTCCACTTCTTTAGCACCGTTTGGGCAAACAGTCATAAAATAATAAATATATAGGAAAGGACAGTTTATGAAACTAAATACTGCCTGTCCTGAGAAGACATAACAAGGATTATCACAGTGTAGATCTTCTAAACCCAGGGTTTGTCAGATGATGTAATGACCAACAACAAAACTCTGTCTTCTACTGCCGAAGTCAAAAGTCCTGCTTTTTGCTAAGAATAATAAGCAAGAAATAGTACAAACTGTGGTTCAATGACATGAACCCGCACAACTGAAAACCCCAACTTTCACCCAGTGCCACGTCACTTAGATTCATCCTGGACACCTACCTTTCACTCAAGAAACACATTCCCAAGAAAAGAAAGATCTGTATGGTGAAAATGCCCTGCTCCATGGCATTTCAGAATTAGACTAACCCCCATCCTGATGGAACTCTAATGACCCCTCTTGCCAGTCCAGACTTGCTTCAAAACCAGTTGCATCATTTACAAAGTCATCACAACTTGCAGCCCTGCCTATCTCTGGTGGTTCTCAGTACACCCACAGCCAGGACACCATCAGATTGGAGACAAACAAGATTTGGAATAACATCTTCATATCCTTCAGGACCACCCTAACCCTGTTCCAATTTGGGAAAGAGTTAAAGGCACACTTCTTCATGATTCAGCAACAATCCACAAACCAGTTAACTTTTTAATGAATCATTGATTGTATCCTTGTCTTTCACCCTGTACTGCTCCCTTTTGTTTGGGTTCATACTTTACAAATACTACATACATACATACATTAATGAAGTGAGACACCTACAAGTGAAAAACAGCATCTCAGGCTTTCTTTCATTTCTGTCATTTTCATTTCCCAAGCATCTGAACAATGTGGTCAGCTGCAGATTCTGTAATAACAACCTTTCAAAGCAGTAGCAGTGAAACCTTTTACAGTGCCACAAAGCACAATGAAATTGGCAGTGTCCGCAGGCATGGCACTTCATTTTTAGAGGTGGTTGGAGTGATTCTTGACAGCAGCACTAGCAGCAGCCTCACAAAATCTCTCCTCTGCATTGGGAATGCTGGAAAGTCTCTATCATGGATAGCAGAACATCTTATGGCCACAGGCTTTTGCCACAGTTTGTGCCTAAGGAAGTCCCTCAAGGCTTAGTTTGTCGAGAGGGGTAGAGAGAAAGCCAGGTGTCAGTGATTCAATCAATTTCAGGGACTGAATAATGAGGGACAATTCCTTGAGGTAATCTAAAGTAGCTTTATATAACAGGGTCGTCATAACAGATAAGTTGGTCAAGGATAGAAAAATAACTTTCAACAAGGTGGGAGGTGCATACAATACATATTGCCCATCCAGAATACCAGCTCCTTCCTTCAGCTGCTCCCACAAGGTGACAGACGTTTGCATACTGATTTAGCAACCGCACCATTGATCACAAACAAATTCATGAGGATACTTGAGTCTACCTTGGTGAATGCTGACCTAGTAGTGAGGTCATTTTCAACCCATTCATTCAGAGTAGAAGTAGAAGCTTTCATTGAGCGCCTTTAGCATAATCAAGGAGATAGCGAGATGGGAGTCAGAGAGATTCTTCCTATACATCCATCCTTTGGTTAATATACCACCAAAAACTAACACCTCCTTCCTACCCCTCTTATAGCTAATTGCAAAGGCCCGGTTTGTTTCTTAAAACTGAAATATATATGGGACCTATTAATAAAGGTAAAAATATGTGTGTCTTTACTCATGTGTATATTTACTACTACACCTAGGTGTAACTCTACACTTAGGGGTCGATTCCGATTCGGGCCGGAAAAAGCACCGACCGACTCGGAGCCGGAATTAATTCCGACCGACACGTACCTGTGGCGCCCGACCCGCCAAGTACGATGCAAAGCGTGCAAAATCCGACCGACACGTACGGAACCCAAGCCGAACGACCGAGCCGCACGGAAAACAGCAATCCGGCCGGAAAAACACGCGAATCGAACCGACCGACACGCACCCGGAACAAATCCGACCGAAACGTACCCGCGAACTCCAAACCGCAAAGTACGATGCAAGGCGCGAAAACCACGACCGAGTCGTACGGAGGACAAGCCGTACGACCGACACGCATACAAAACAGCGAGCCGAAGTAACACAAAACACCGCGACCGACGCGTACGCAGCATAGAAAATAGCACAAACACAGCGTGAACGAAACGGAGAAGACCGTACGAGACAACTGCAGGGTCCGACTCGGTCACAAGAACGTTTCCAACATGCACAGAAAGTACTAAGGGAAAATACACAAAAAAAGGCCAAACAAGCAATTACAAAGCCAATAAATACTGGGGGGGTGGGGACAGAGAACAAAGACACACCCACAACTCCACCCATATAAAGGACACAAATCCCAACCATGATCCTTTGCAAATGCTATTCACCTGCCAGCACTCAACAGACAGCAACCACACACCCACAGCTCATCCCTCACACAAGCCACACACCATCAGCACACCAACAAATAGCTACCTCACATACACCCAGCAAAACACACACTCACACACCTTCACCTGCACACCAACACACACATCACTCACCATCACCACCCATCACCATGCCCCCAAAGAAGAATCACAAGTTCCTAGATTGTGAATTGGAAGTCCTGGTAGACGAGATCCTCAGGGTAGAGCCACAGCTGTTTGGCGCACTGGTCCAACAGACACCCATCTCCCAGAAAACAAAGATGTGGGAGAGGATCATCAACAGGGTGAACGCACAATCACCATGTCTGCGCACAAAGACTGACATCCAGAACAGGTGGTATGACGTGCGCAGGAGGGTACGGGAGCTGCTGAAGAAGGACTACCTCCTGAGCCAACACACCGGCAGTGGCCCTCCTGCCAAGCCAGTATACCTCAGGCCCTGGGAGGAGAAGGTGCGGGCCATCCTTCCGCCAGTGAGCGTCTATGGACTAGAAAACATCCCAGAGCCTGGTGAGTACACAACAAATGTACACAATATTCTGCCACAATACACACACACATCACTGTCAAGGGGAGAGTCAAACCATGCACTCTTAGCAATTACACAGCAACCAGAACAGAATCATCCCAAAATGTGTATGTCAGTCAGATAAACACAACACATGCCATCTCAAAGTTACATTTAACCGTGTCATCACATGTACAAACACAACTACAACTACAGCTAGGCAGTGGCACAAATATAACTAACAAACACATCCAGACATGTAGCCACCACTACAACACCAACACACAGTGAAGACCACTGAAAGAAAGGAATTCTGTGTATGCTGGGCAAGTCAGTGTAGCCAATAGCATCATGGGAGTCGTAGTCACAGATATTGCTCACCCCCACAACTGTCCCATCAACACCACCATGAACCATGCGCACATCACAGGGAGTGGAAAAGGACTCACAAGATGGCTGACACTGGGTACTGCTGTGGGGAGCACAAGGCCCTGCTGGCAACTGTGCAACAACCAACAGCAGGACACCACTGACTGACATCCTGAAAGACAACTTCCACTCCCTGCAATGCAAGCACGTTCCATGGTGGGATATCTGGCTGGGTGGGAAGGAGGACTCGCAGCACTGACCATAGTCACAAGCACCTCCCCTCACACACACCCTCAACACAAACTCCACATAACCCACCTGGGAGAATGCAATGCCTCACATCCTAACTCAAGATCCCACAAAGAACCACCACCCTGGGTTATGTTGTGTGAAGCACAGGGACACTCTTGGGACTTTTAGCCAAACAACTGCCAGGACAACACTCCCAGCCATCCTGTCAGCACAGGCAGCCCACCCCACAGGCAAGCAGAGTCAAAAGGAAGGAAGGAAGGGCATGCTGGGAAGGGGGTGGAGGCAATAGCATGATGGGAGTAGTAGGCACAGATATTGCTCAGACTCACAACTGGCCCATCAACACCACTCACAACCATGCTCACATCACAGGGAGTGGAAAAGGACCCACAAGATGGCTGACACTGGCTACTGCTGTGGGGAGCACAAGGCCCTGCTGGCAACTGTGCAACAACCAACAGCAGGACACCACTGACTGACATCCTGAAAGACAACTTCCACTCCCTGCAATGCAAGCACGTTCCATGGTGGGATATCTGGCTGGGTGGGAAGGAGGACTTGCAGCACTGACCATAGTCACAAGCACCTCCCCTCACACACACCCTCAACACAAACTCCACATAACCCACCTGGGAGAATGCAATGCCTCACATCCTAACTCAAGATCCCACAAAGAACCACCACCCTGGGTTATGTTGTGTGAAGCACAGGGACACTCTTGGGACTTTTAGCCAAACAACTGCCAGGACAACACTCCCAGCCATCCTGTCAGCACAGGCAGCCCACCCCACAGGGAAGCAGAGTCAAAAGGAAGGAAGGATGGGCATGCTGGGAAGGGGGGTGGAGGCAATAGCATGATGGGAGTAGTAGGCACAGATATTGCTCAGCCTCACAACTGGCCCATCAACACCACTCACAACCATGCTCACATCACAGGGAGTGGAAAAGGACTCACAAGATGGCTGACACTGGCTACTGCTGTGGGGAGCACAAGGCCCTGCTGGCAACTGTGCAACAACCAACAGCAGGACACCACTGACTGACATCCTGAAAGACAACTTCCACTCCCTGCAATGCAAGCACGTTCCATGGTGGGATATCTGGCTGGGTGGGAAGGAGGACTTGCAGCACTGACCATAGTCACAAGCACCTCCCCTCACACACACCCTCAACACAAACTCCACATAACCCACCTGGGAGAATGCAATGCCTCACATCCTAACTCAAGATCCCACAAAGAACCACCACCCTGGGTTATGTTGTGTGAAGCACAGGGACACTCTTGGGACTTTTAGCCAAACAACTGCCAGGACAACACTCCCAGCCATCCTGTCAGCACAGGCAGCCCACCCCACAGGGAAGCAGAGTCAAAAGGAAGGAAGGATGGGCATGCTGGGAAGGGGGGTGGAGGCAATAGCATGATGGGAGTAGTAGGCACAGATATTGCTCAGCCTCACAACTGGCCCATCAACACCACTCACAACCATGCTCACATCACAGGGAGTGGAAAAGGACTCACAAGATGGCTGACACTGGCTACTGCTGTGGGGAGCACAAGGCCCTGCTGGCAACTGTGCAACAACCAACAGCAGGACACCACTGACTGACATCCTGAAAGACAACTTCCACTCCCTGCAATGCAAGCACGTTCCATGGTGGGATATCTGGCTGGGTGGGAAGGAGGACTTGCAGCACTGACCATAGTCACAAGCACCTCCCCTCACACACACCCTCAACACAAACTCCACATAACCCACCTGGGAGAATGCAATGCCTCACATCCTAACTCAAGATCCCACAAAGAACCACCACCCTGGGTTATGTTGTGTGAAGCACAGGGACACTCTTGGGACTTTTAGCCAAACAACTGCCAGGACAACACTCCCAGCCATCCTGTCAGCACAGGCAGCCCACCCCACAGGGAAGCAGAGTCAAAAGGAAGGAAGCATGGGCATGCTGGGAAGGGGGTGGAGGCAATAGCATGATGGGAGTCGTAGTCACAGCTCAACATCCCCCACCCACATGGCCCAGCAAGCTCACACTCACGCATGCACATCCCACAGAGAGTGGAAAGGCCCATCAAAGATGTCTGACACTGGTGCTGTGTTGTGGGGAGCACAAGGGCATGCTGGGAACTGCACACCAACCAACAGCAGGACACCACTGTCAGCCATCTTGCCATTGCTCTCACACCCACACACACTGAACTCCCCACAAAAGCAAGTAAGTATGGGAATGCTGGGAAGTGGGGTGGAGGCAATAGCATGATGGGAGTCATAGTCACAGACATAGCTCACCCCCACAACTGTCCCATCAACACCACCCTGAACCATGCTCACATCACAGGGAGTGGAAAACAACTGACAAGATGGCTGACACTGGCAACTGCTGTGGGGAGCACAAGGCCCCGCTGGCAACTGTGCAACAACCAACAGCAGGACACCACTGACTGACATCTTGAAAGACAACTTTCACTCCCTGCAATGCAAGCACAGTCCATGGTGGGATAACTGACTGGCTGGGTGGGAAGGAGGGCCGGCTGTCAACCAAATACAACCAATGCAGACCATGTTCACACCCCAACAAATACATAGAAATGCCCAAATAATGCAGGACAATGTGCTACACCAATATCAACCCCTGACTGTGACAACTTAGGACAATGCAATGTACAGGCCCGCACCCAGAGGCACAGTCACAACTGTCAGGTGTGTCAACCATTGATGCCTGCAGAAACATAACATACATTGTGTGTGTCTCCCAAAAACAGGTGATGATGGGGACACAGCAGCAGACGCTGAGGAGTCCCAGTCCCAGGCTCAAGAGGATACGGAGCTCACTGGTGTCGAACAGCCTCTGCCCTCCTCGGATGAAGAAGACCAACCTGGCACCTCCGGTGCAAGTCAACATGCAGCACCAGCAGGACCACCAGCTGCAGCACCAGCAGGACCACCAGCTGCACCCCTGCACCCACCCCTCCAACGACTGTCACCACAAATACCATCCCTGCCGACATGGACAGAACAAGGAGCACCACCAGCACAGGGACCCTGGACCAACGTGGGGCCATGGACACCACCACCACCACCAACCCCCAAGGGGGACCAGGGTCATCTGTGCGTGCCACTGCACGCACTGCACATGTCGGCAGGGGTGGTGGGAGGGGTGGGAGACAGAGGTCGCTGCTTGCAGAGGTGTCTGGTGTGCATGATGACCCACAACTGGCACGCATAGCCGATGCGTACCAGTCCAGCACCGGAGATCTCAGCCAGGTAGTGGGGCTCCTCAGGGACATTAAACAGCAGCAGGCTGCCCATCATGCCCGCTTGGACTCACACATGTCCCGCGTGGAGTCCAAGTGGGACACACTGCAAGAGATGACGGCGGTGCATAGGGACATATTACAATGCCTCCGCCAGATGACCAGCAACCAGTCTACACCTCCCTGTGTGCCAACAACATCTGGTGCTGAAACAACTGCAACTGCCACAGGGAGGGAGGATGACTCTGGCGGAGAGTCCCCTGCACCGCAGCAGCCTGTACTTGAGGGGCCCCCCAAAGAAGAGGGGTCGTCCGAGGAGGGGCAAGTGAGAGGCCGATGGCCAAGTGCAACCCCCAGGAAGCCTGAACCTGTTCTGGATGTTCACCTTTGTGCGCAAACTGTTCACCCTGTTGACGGCAACACAACTCCCACACATGACATGGGGAGTACAAGTTGGACCAATGTCTCAGACAACTGTGGCCCCGATACTGGGGATTTTGTCTACCAGGACTTTCAATTCATCTAGGAACTTCTGATTGCAATATAAATGTACAGCACTAACCATCCTATGCACTATTCACACAAATGTATCACAATAAACACACTAATACACCATACTTGCCTCTGTTGTGATTCCAACGTGGGTGCTGTCATGGGGATGATGAACTGCAAAATTACACTGTGTATGCGAACTGCAACAGCAAGTACAACACAGGCATGTGAGTAATGGCAACGTGACACATATGAGGGAGACACACCACCAGGGCTACACAACACATACACACCTAGGCCATCTGACTCATTGCCTACACTGATGTTGCCAGGAAAGACGGTGCAATGCACAGACACCACACCTATTCCCAGTTGTAGTCAAGTAGCCCACAGGTGCAGTAAGCAAATGGCAGTCAAATGTGTGACCACAGACAACGCACATCACAAAGTGAAGCACAGGTTTATTACACAGTTGCAACATGTCGTAACCACTACAGATGCAAGGTAATCCCACCTGGCAGCGGGCACACAGTCAACAACTGTAGAAGGAAGGAAGTCCATGGGTGTGGCGCACATCACCTGTAGGGACACAACAGCTACCACCCTGGAAGTACAATGACGTCGTCGGTGGACACAGTTGACCAAACGAATCTGAAAGTACCCTGTGAAGGACAGAAATGACACACAGTCAAAAGCAATGGAGAACAGGACAGAACAGCAAAACTCATGCACAATACATGTTACAAGATACCCACCCAGAACCAAGTTAGCATGTCAACACTGTTGGGGAGTACAGACCACCTGTAAGCACACATCGCTACACACATCCAGTCAAGTAGCCCATGGACACACTCCAACAGCACCAGAGCACCACCTACACATATCATGCCAACTCACATCATTGACATGACACCTCAGGATACTCACATTCAGCTAAAGAAGTTGGTGATGAGCTGTGTGCGGACATCACCATCATCATCATCATCACTGGCATCGTGGTCCAGGCCAGGATCCTCCACAGGTGGCGGATGTTGGTCATTGTCATCCTGGATGAGAGGCAACTCCTTCCGCACTGCCAGGTTGTGGAGCATGCAGCAGACGATGATAATCTTGCACACCTTCGCTGGGGCATATGGGAGGGACCCTCCTGTCTTGTCGAGGCAGCGGAAGCGGCTCTTCAGGAGACCAAATGTCCGCTCAATCACTCTCCTGGTCCGACCATGTGCCTCATTGTAGCGCATCTGGGCTGGTGTCACAGGGTTCCTGAGGGGTGTCAGCAACCACGGCATGTTGGGGTATCCCGAGTCACCTACGGACAGACAAGTGCACATTAGCTGACTTGGAAAAGTGGGCGGAATACTACAGATCAGATCACACACAATGGCACAAAGTCAGTACACACCGACAAGCCAGGCACGCTGGTTCTGCATCTGTGCCATCATCCTGGGGATGCGACTACTCCTCATCACAAAGGCATTGTGTGCTGAACCAGGGAAACGGGCACACACGTGTGAGATGGTCATATCTGCAAGACACACCACCAGTGCATTGACCAAGTGGTAGTGTTTGCGGTTACGGTAGGCCTGTTCATGTGCCTGTGGAGGTACCAAAGCCACATGTGTCCCATCAATGGAGCCAATGACATGCGGCATCCTCCCCAGGGCATAGAAGTCACTCTTCAAGTCAGTGAGTCGTTGCAGTCTAGGGAAATAGATGTACCGGTTCAGGTATAGCAACATTGCCTCCAAAACATCGCGGAGCACACGGCTGAACATGGTCTGTGACATCCCACCAGCAGTCGCCACAGTATGTTGAAAGGTACCGGTGGCAAAGAAGTGTAGGACTGCCATCACCTTCACCTTGGGGGTCAGCGCTGTAGGATACGGCCGGCCAGGCTGCAAATGTGGGGCCAACTGCACTGCCAAATCCTCAATCAGCTGCCTGGTGAAGCGGTACCGTCGGATGCTGTCCCGTTCCACCATCGTTGCCAGGTCTGGGAATGGTCTATGGACAGCAGGAGCCCTGCAGTGCAGAGGAGAAGAAAGCAAGATTGTCAGTCACCCCACATATGCGGCATTGAACACACTCAATATCACATCATACATCATTATGAGGCACAACTACATGAAGTGTGCAGTTCCGTAAGGACATGTGTGGTACATACATGGCCAACATCTGTCATCACGGTTCAACAAGTGGCATCAATAAGTCCCAGGTTGGCCCATTGGATATCATGAGGCTGTGTCACAGTTCCCATCTCCAGCAGCCATGTCACAATCACCCCCCACAGTGACATGTGAGGACAGATGTGCCCCAGGCATCACAGCTCAACGACAGGTACATTCCCAGGGACCCTGTATTGCCACATGGACACTGGCATTACATGGAGTATCATGTATACACCACAGCAAAACAACCATGACCCCCACAGGTAGTGGTTCCACTTGCCTCTGCAGGACAGACATGGACGTCTGTGACACACACACGCACAACATCAAAGTCCATGCACACACAGCGTGGATGTGGAGACTGTCTCCCATTGTGCACATGAAATCAGAGACATTGTAAACACTACATGCACACAGACTGTGGAGGACCATCACTATTGTGCCACTGGGTCACCCTGGCTCAAACATACCGTCCCACATGGGACTCACGGGGTATGTGACATGACATACACATACACCACCGTGAAATGTGACCATGGCACATGCTCAGATATGAACAGTTGCACATCACAGTGGTCATGTACACGTAACACCCAGGATCCTGTCCCCATGAACACGTGCACAGCCTGGGGGTGGCTGCCCCCAGGTGACACCCACAGGACAACATGTACACCAACATACACACAATAGGAAATGCAGCCTTACATGCCTTATGATACAGTTTGGACAGGCTGTGGTGTTGTAGGTGTGCCCCTCACTCCCTGGGAGCTATTTGTGGATGGCATATGTTCATCTGAGACAGGCATGGTGACATATGCCAGTCACTTGTACAGGGATGCGTTGAACAGCAATGGACCAATCGGTGCACCCGGCCGGCCCATTGCATTCAATGTGTGCGGGTACGCGTTATACCCCTGTACGCGTTGAACCGCAATGGACCGATCGGTGCACCCGGCCGGCCCATTGCATTCAATGTGTGCGGGTACGCGTTGTACCCCTGTACGCGTTGAACCGCAATGGACCGATCGGTGCACCCGGCCGGCCCATTGCATTCAATGTGTGCGGGTACGCGTTGTACCCCTGTATGCGTTGAACCGCAATGGACCGATCGGTGCACCCGGCCGGCCCATTGCATTCAATGTGTGCGGGTACGCGTTGTACCCCTGTACGCGTTGATCCGCAATGGACCGATCGGTGCACTCGGCCGGCCCATTGCATTCAATGTGTGCGGGTACGCGTTGTACCCCTGTACGCGTTGAACCGCAATGGACCGATCGGTGCACCCGGCCGGCCCATTGCATTCAATGTGCGCGGGTACGCATTGTACCCCTGTACGCGTTGAACCGCAATGGACCGATCGGTGCACCCGGCCGGCCCATTGCATTCAATGTGTGTGGGTACGCGTTGTACCCCTGTACGCGTTGAACCGCAATGGACCGATCGGTGCACCCGGCCGGCCCATTGCATTCAATGTGTGCGGGTACGCGTTGTACCCCTGTACGCGTTGAACCGCAATGGACCGATCGGTGCGCACCCATTGTCAATGGCCTAGCCTGGCAACGGACGCGTTTCGAAATTCGAACGAGTCGGTTGCTGGAAATTCAGTTGGTCACCCACAACAATGTTGCAAAATCATGTATGTCATGGAGTTGAAGATTTGAAGGATGCTGTGGGCGTGTATTGGTGCTGCTATTCCATGGATTGGCCAGATTCAGAAGATGCAAACGACTTGGACCTATCACTTTGGACACATGGGACAGTATCTGCCTCTGCAGCACATATATATTGCTGGCTGTTCCCCTGAGAGCTCACTTGCCTGCACTACATGCTCCAGGACGACATCTGCCACTGCACTGCTGCTGTCTCTGCCCCCTCTGGACCCTGCAATGGCACGTACTGTGGAGAGAGCCCCAGCCTTCAGCCTTGAGGAGAACCAGGCCCTGCTGGACAGCCTACTTCCACAGTACAGCAAGCTGTATGGGACACCAGGGGAGCAGGTGAGTGTTCTGTGCACTGCCTTTCTGAATGTGCATTTTGTCTGACTAGCAAGGCTGAAAGTCTGCACGCCACTGGCTAGCAGGCTCACTGAGTAGTTGTCACCCCCATAGTGTGTAGTGACATGCACTGGACAGGTATGGTGCAGTGACAGTGCATTTGAACAAGGTTTTACTTCCCATGCAATGATACCATGTAGTGACTTCTGGCAAACTGTCCATGGGCAGCGTTGCACTGCCTGTGTACATCATGTGCCCCTGTGATTGAGACATGTATATACAACTGTGTCATGCACGGATATGTTGCATGTGTAGTAATGGCCTTTTCACTTTGTCATCCTCACAGGTTAATGCCCATCGGAAGCAGGAGATCTGGAAGGACATCGTCCGGGCTGTCCGGTCCGTGGGGGTCTACAAGCGCCGGATCCGCAACTGCCAGAAGAGGTGGCAGGACCTTCGGGGCTGGACCCGGAGGATTGCACGGGTCCAGCTGAAGCTGTCGCCTCCTCGCAGGAGGGGCGGAACACGGACCCTGACCCCCACATGCTCCAGATCCTGGCGGTGGTGTTTCCAGACCTGGATGGGCAGCTGAAGGCCAGACAGCAGCAAAGAGGGGGTGAGTCAAAGACTGCACTGTGAACTCTGTATTACATGCTATGTGCCCTCCTCTGGCCTGGTTAAACTGCCACAGTACAGCAGTCATGTTGTCCAGGAGCCATGTCCCTCTATTGTGCACTGCCCACTCCTCATCTGATACCCAGGTGTGGCCCTTACATTCAGGGAATTGTGTCACTTGGGACTGTGTCCTTGCAGTTTGCTTCACTCAAGGTGGGGGACAGCATCTGTTTCCCTAACTCTGTTGTGGGCATCATGGGTGGGTCCATTGTTCACACAATGCCTGTGTTTGGACATGTAATCTGCGTGTTGCTTTGATATGCGGTCCACTTGCTGAGCTGAGCCACCACATGTGCCTGGGGTATCTGGCACACTCCCATGCAGCGGGTGGGAACAATGTTTGGGCCCCAGGAGTGTGCAGATTACGTGTGTCACACATACATAGCCAGCTATCCACTGTCCAGGGCTCATCCCTCATTCATGTGGGGCAGGACAGTCATGCCTACTCCAGCCCATCCAATACACCTGTACTCCCACTCCCGTGTATCAGCTGACACGTTGTGCGCAGTGATTTGACCCCTCAGGTGTCTGCCTCTGTGTCAGTGTGCTGTGGATTTGTTGCCAGGACTGCTGGGGTGTTTCTCGGTAGGGGCTCAGCATGCCACTGGAGATGTGACCATAGGAGACGATACTTGTGTGTCACATAGGTGTTTGATCAGCTGCCCGTGCAGACTGGGGTATGCGAATGTGAAGTTCAGGCAGTTGTTTCCCATTCACAGCAGATTGTGAGGGGCTCAGGTTCAGAGGGTAGTGTCACAGGTCTCCCATATGTCCAATCGGTATGACCTGGACAGATGAGGGTTAAGATGATGTGTTGTGTGGGGGATGTACATGTGCACTTGTGCAGCTCCAGGACTTGCATTCCCCATGACCTACTATTGTGTCACAGTGCAGAGTGTTGTTGTCTGGCTGCCAAGTCATACATCACTGAGACAGTGATGTATGACTTAGCAGTCATGCCTCCGCCATGGCATGTGTCTACTTATTGGTGATCCTGCAGGAGAGTGAAATGTGCTACATGCACACCATTGTGGCGATGGCTATCAGGACATGGGTGCATCATGGTGTCTGTCGCTGGTATGCATCACATGCATTTCCTATTTGACTCTGGGCATCCCTTTCATCCGGAAACCTGTACTGACTCAGTGGCAAGAGTTGTGATGTGTGCATGTCCACATGCTACACCGTGTCCTCTGCACTGTCCAACTACTGTGTAGGTGGTGCATGTGTCCACACTGGGGTGTTGCTATCCAACAGACACCAGACAGATGGGTGCAAGGCCATGTGGGATGTGAGTGCCATGGTTGGCATCAGACTGACAATTGGCTTCTCCTGTTCAGTTAGGGCACTTTTAGCAATGTTCAACTAATGATGCCAGGGCTTGCTCTGTAATGTGCTGTGCTCACAGTGGTGTGTGCGTTTGGTGCAGGTGACTGATGTCTGTCTGTTTCCCCATTGATTGCAGATACATCCACGGCCACGGAAGGGGACAGCTCCACGGACCAGGAGGAGCCGGAGAGCCAGACTGGGTCAGCAGCCGAGGAGTGGTCGGAGGGACCCAGTGGCATGGAGGGCGAGGGAGCCACACCGAGGAGTCCTCAGCAGCATCCACCTCAGCTGAGGACCACAGCGGCTCGGAGGATGACTCCCTTATGGAGGCGGGTGTCAGCAGCCACCACACCCCAGCTAGTGTTGCTGTCCCCGCCACCACCAGCACCACCACCGCCCTCCCATCGGCTCCCATTCCCCAGGTCCGTGGAGGCTCCCATGTTCGGGAGCGTGTCTCCTTCGGGCCAGGGACCGCACCCCCTGCCCCTGTGTCCCCTGCTGCCCTGAGTGAGGAGTCTGTGTACCTCCTTCGCCAGCTCCATGTAGGGCAGACAGCCATGCTGAGTGTCCTCCATGCGCACACCGCTCTGTTGACTCAGCTGGTGTCGTTCATGGAGGGCATCTCATCGGGCATGTCTGACCTACAGAGGGGCAATAGGTCCATGGACTCCTCCCTGACGGCAGCAGTGTCCCTCCTCAGACAGTCCCTCACCCCTCCTGCCTCTGCTCCATCCACACTCCCCAGCACCTTACCCGTCCCAAGCACACACACACCGGCACAGGCACACACCAGCACACACACGTCCAGCACACAGACACACACGCCACAAACAAAACGCACACGCACGCACAGTCAGGGGACTGAAACCAGACTCACAGGGGATGGGGCCCTGGAACACACACACGCATCCACAAGCACTGCGCAGTCCTCAGTTGCCTCTCCCTCCAAAGCACCCTCCCTTGCCTCACCTGCAACCCCAAAGTCACAGCGGCTCTTCTTCTGTGACCTCGGCCTCATCCCCTACGATCCAGCTGCTCCAGCATCCAGGGGGAAGAGGAAGCCCACCCACACGGAGCAGAGTGCCCCTCGCCCCCGGACACCCTCCCCCAGGCGCAGACAGACTGAGGCCCCCACCCGCAAGTCCCCCGGAGTCGTAAGAGCAAGACCCCGCCGCCGCCCTGCAGCTCAGGCACCAGGTCTCCTTCCTCCATCCCTCAGGCCCCCACTCCACAGGTGCCCCCACCACACCCTGCCCCAGGTTCCCCCACCCACAGATATACCATCCCCAAGAGGATCCGGCCTTCTCCGCCTGCCACTTGCTCTCCCGGCACCACACCCCCCGCTGCGCTTGTCTGTGCCACTGATGTGGTGAGGGTGTCCTCCCCTCTGTCCAGCCCACCTTGCCTGTTCCCCATTCTCCTCCCCTGGAGGTAGGCACTGCAGTGGAGTCCACTACCACCCTGTCTGACTTGGGCACTGCAGTGGCGGACCTGTCCACTCCATCTGCAGGGTCCACTGCAGTCGTGCCGGCACCCACAACATCTGAGTCATGCCCCCCAGTTGTGCCGGCACACACCATGTCAGACACCTCCACTGCAGTTGTCAGTGGCTCTCCAGCACCCACCACCCCTTCCCTGCCTCCTCCTGGTGAGCCCTGATCCTGTCCCTGCGGTGCCTGGCCTGCCCTCCCGGTTGCCCCTCCTAGTGGATTGTCCCTGGTTTTGTGCAGTGCAGGCATGCGTAGGGTGACATCTGCCACTGTCACCCTGTATTGACTTACTTGATGGACTGGCCAATGGCCTTTGTTGGAGCATTACTGTTCTCTGAGTTTTTGGACACACATATGCTGAATAAAGCAACTTTCTGTTCTCTAGTGCTTGTGCTTCTGATGTACATATTGTTGATGATGCTAACCATGCCCTTGCTGCAGTGATGGTGATATTTGGTCTCATGATAATGAAGTGTTACTGTGCAGGAACACTTGTGGTCCAGGGGGAATGTGTCCTATCCTGTGGTGTATCCATGTCATCCTTAGCAGCATCTGAGGGTGTCATGTGTTCAATATTTGGCAATGGGATTTCCTACTTACATTAGCAATTTCACATCTGTGGCTTCCACCCCTGCACATCTGTTGTGCCTGCCATTGTTCAATTCGTCTACTTCCCTGACCGTGTGGCCATCTCCACTGGACATGCAGGTTTGGGCATCAATGGGGAAGGACTCATCTGTGTTGTCAGTGCAACATTGCTATACAAGTGTGTTGGATCTGTGCTGATGATTTCATTGGCACTCCCATGACCAGGCTGATGTGACGGGAGCCTTCATTTGGTGCTAATTGTTGATTGTGTGACCAAGTGCTCAGCTGACATGATGGGGCCCTACTGAGGCAACATATGGCACAGCTTTCCTCACACAGGAGTGGAGTCCCCTCATGGCAGTGTGCACTCCTGTGACATTGCCTGCGCCCAAGGTGTGTGTTGTATGAGCATGTCTGTGTGTTCACTTCCGTTTTGCTGTGCATGCTGGGATCCCTAGTGTTGTACCTGTTTGTGATGCTTGCTGAGTTGACCTATGTTCCCCCAAAGTCTTCTCCCTGGGTTCTCTGTGGTGTGGGTGCATGGCACATTACTGGTCATCAGGGTGTCACCCATAGGTGTGTTTGCTGTCAGGGCTGAGTTTGTGTGCAGACGCAGATGGGTCACAGTCAGGATTCCCCTTGGCACTTGTTGTTTACACCTGTCATGTGATTTCCAGTTTGTGTTATCTTTCAGTGATTGTGACACGTTGTGTGTGTGACTGCTGGCACTCCTCAGGGTCCGGGCTGCAATGTTGGTAGTTGTCTATGTGTGTTCTTTGTGGGTGACCTTGGCTTCTTCATTGGTGTGTGACTGTGGCTGGGATCCCATTGGTTGGTGTGGTATTGCCGTCATGTCCATGTACAGCGTAGTGTGCAGTGTGTCAGACATTCAGGAGTCTTGTTGAGTGGCCATGTGTGATGTGTTTCTGCACCTTGGTTCCCACCCACCACCCTGGGATTGTCATGGGTGCATGTGCAATGTCACCAGTGCATGTGTGCTTCACTGCTGCACATTGTTGGAGGTCGAGGTGTGTGGTGTTGAGTGTGTGCAGATGAGAGTTGTTGCCCGGCTACACCCCTGCCTCCATGTTGGCCTTGGCTTACTGGCCATGCTGATTGATTTGTGCTTGTGTAGGTGTGATGGTAGTTTGTTGCTCAGGACACATGACTGTGGTTCACAGTGTGTACGACATTTAGCTTTGTCATCACAGTGGGATTGTAATGCAGCCCAGGGTCACCACATTGTGGGGGCCCTCGGGGTAGTGCTGTGGTGTGTCTGTGTCTTGCTGTGTCAGTTGCTGTTCCTACATGCTTGTGTGACATGTGTGATTTGTGCTCCCTCTCATCTGACAATGCCTGATTGCCCACATAGGGGATTTGGATCCATGAGTTACCTTTGTGTGGCACTGTATGCACATCTGTGTAATTGGTATTCAGGCCTCCTCATGTGTTGTGTGGTTGCCTGGGGACACTGGCACCCCCCCCCCTCACCTGTTGTGTTTGATGTGCAGTGTGGGTCTGCCTGTTTGTGTTTGTGCATCTGCACCACTGCATTGTCATATCTTAGGTGTGCCATTGGCTGTATGTTGTTTGGTGGGTTTCCCCTGCTGTCCCTGGGACTCCTAGGTCATCGGTCAGCACAATGATCATGGTTTGTGTGTCCCATTGCTGCCATGGTATGGTATCTGTTCACCTCACATCTACAGTCTCCACAGGGTATCTGCATTTGTGTGCCCATTGGTGCAAATATGTGGGTCTGCATTCTGATGGTCACTTCTGTCATTGTGTCATTGATGAATGTTGACAGTGTCAGCCCCCATGGGTGTTGTTTGTCTGCACATGGCCAAAGGTATGTCTTATTTGCACTGCAGTATTTGCCTCCCCCAATCTATGTTGCAATGGGACACATGCACTACTTTGTCACTGATGTGTTTTATGTTCTGTGACCAGGAATCATCCATGCAGTTTGGCAGTTGCAGCTTTTTCTTTGTCAACACTTGCATTTTGGTCACAGTGATGATGGGGGTTTGGACCCCATTGCCACAATGTTCAAAATGTGCTTCAGCTATGGGCCCCACACTTACCTTTTGGTGACTGTGATGATGGGGGTTTAGACCCCATTGCCACAATGTTCTGAATGTGCTTCAGCTATGGGCCCCCACACTTACCTTTTGGTCACTGTGATGATGGGGGTTTGGACCCCATTGCCACAATGTTCAAAATGTGCTTCAGCTATGGACCCCACACTTACCTTTTGGTCACTGTGATGATGGGGGTTTGGACCCCATTGCCACAATGTTCAAAATGTGCTTCAGCTATGGACCCCACACTTACATTTTGGTCACTGTGATGATGGGGGTTTGGACCCCATTGCCACAATGTTCAAAATGTGCTTCAGCTATGGACCCCACACTTACATTTTGGTCACTGTGATGATGGGGTTTTGGACCCCATTGCCACAATGGTCATGGCCTGCTTGCATTGTGGGGGCCACACACATATATGTGTGGCACATGTGATAGGGGGTCACATTGTATGTTCAAAGTCATGTTCAGTGTTGTAGGCATTTGACACAGTCTACACACGCTTGTCATGGTGTTGGGGGGATGTCTTTTTCTTGCATTCCCTAGGTTGTGGTGTGCTGGTTGTGTCATGCATTGTCCATCCTATGAGTGGGGGTGGTGTTGGTGGTAGGCATCCAGCCCCCATGGGTAGAGGTGGTAGTAGTGACAGGCATCCAGCCCCCATGGGTAGAGGTGGTAGTAGTGGTAGGCATCTGGCACCCCCTGGCTAAGGGTGGTAGTAGTGGTAGGCATCTGGCACCCCCATGGCTAAGGGTGGTATTAGTGGTAGGCATCCAGCCCCCCTGGCTAAGGGTGGTAGTGGTGGTAGGCATCCAGCCCCCCCTGGGTAAGGGAGGGTGGCAGTAGTGGTAGGCATCTGGCACCCCCATGGCTAAGGGTGGTAGTAGTGGTAGGCATCCAGCCCCCCTGGCTAAGGGTGGTAGTTGTGGTAGGCATCCAGCCCCCCTGGCTAAGGGTGGTAGTAGTGGTAGGCATCCAGCCCCCCCTGGGTAAGGGTGGTAGTGGTGGTGGGCATCTGGCACCCCCTGGGTAAGGGTGGTAGTAGTGGTAGGCATCTGGCACCCCCATGGCTAAGGGTGGTAGTAGTGGTAGGCATCCAGCCCCCTGGCTAAGGGTGGTAGTAGTGGTAGGCATCCAGCCCCCCTGGGTAAGGGTGGTAGTGGTGGTGGGCATCTGGCACCCCCTGGGTAAGGGTGGTAGTAGTGGTAGGCATCTGGCACCCCCATGGCTAAGGGTGGTAGTAGTGGTAGGCATCCAGCCCCCCTGGGTAAGGGTGGTAGTGGTGGTGGGCATGTGGCACCCCCTGGGTAAGGGTGGTAGTAGTGGTGGGCATCTAGCACCCCCCTGGCTAAGGGTGGTAGTAGTGGTAGGCATCTGGCACTCCCATGGCTAAGGGTGGTAGTAGTGGTAGGGATCCAGCCCCCCTGGGTAAGGGTGGTAGTGGTGGTAGGCATCCAGCTCCCTGGCTAAGGGTGGTAGTAGTGGTAGGCATCTGGCACCCCCATGGCTAAGGGTGGTAGTAGTGGTAGGAATCTGGCACCCCCATGGCTAAGGGTGGTAGTAGTGGTAGGCATCCAGCCCCCCTGGCTAAGGGTGGTAGTAGTGGTAGGCATCCAGCCCCCCTGGGTAAGGGTGGTAGTAGTGGTGGGCATCTGGCACCCCCATGGCTAAGGGTGGTAGTAGTGGTTGGCATCCAGCCCCCCTGGGTAGGGGTGGTAGTGGTGGTGCGCATCCAGGCCCCTGTGTGCATATGTGGCATTGGTGATGGGCATCCCGCCCCTATGGTGCTGCTGTTGCTGGTGTAAGTAAATTCTGCATCCCTCTGTGTGTGTGTGATGTGTCGTGTACGTGTTGTATGTTTTTGTGTTTGGTGTCTGACTTACCTTCTGCGCCGTACGCGTCCGTGCCTGTTCCGGTAGTAAATGTAGAATATTGGTAGGATCGGAACGAAGGGATTCATGGTTGGTTCGTCTCGTTCGTCTTTCTCGTTGCTTCGCGTCGTCCTCGTCGCTGGCGTGTTCGCCTCGTAGCCGTGGATCGTGTTGTGGCGCGAATCGGAGCTTATGTGCGCCTCTCCCGGAAGCTTTGACGTGCCGGACGTAGCGATGGGTTCGGCGCGTACGGAACGTGCATCATACTTGTCCGGCCGGACGGGCCTGCATTTTCCCTTCCGTGCGACTCGATTCGGCGTTTCCGGATTCGCCTCGGTCGGAGAACAGGACCTGGATTGGGTGAGTACGACTCGGGCCGGATTCTATGCTGTTGTGCGCATCATACTTACTCGTTCGGAATGATGTACGGATCGGTCGGGAAACAGGCATTCGCATGGCTTTTTTCCCGACCGAATGGTATTGGGTGCGCCTCCGACCGAGATCGGAATCGGCCCCTTAGTTGTTACTTAACATTTCTAAATGTAGACATACACCTATGTGTAGACTTACATGTCTCCTCAAATCAGTGGATCAATCCTCCTACAATAGGATTTAAGAGCGCAATGTTACTTTTAGCAACTTTGCACATGTAGGTAGAGAACTCGACCCCTGTGGTGATCTCCTGATAGGAAACTATGAGGAAAAATAATAATCTTTATTAGTCTTTAAAGAAAATTATGACAAATATTTTAATGTATAATATATATGTACATTAATTTAAAAAATGCTATTTGAATGTAGAACTGATAAAATACACAGCACAATAATCCATCAAATTAAATGCATAATTATTTAAATTAAAAATATTAATTTACTTTATTTAGAACAATGTTCAAAATCCCAAGAGTCCCAAGCTCCCCAATAGTTCACTTTAGTTAATTTAAAACTATGTGTTTAACTCATTAATAATTGTTAAATAAAAGTGTACTTTTGAAAACTGAATATGAACGAAATTATATATGTATATATAACTTCATATAACTTAATTGTTTTCTATGGAAGTGTCATGCTGCAGTACCTATGAATGGCCATGTGTAGTGCTTGATCTACTCCGAGGCAGGACTAGCATACATTTAGACCTGTTTTGACACCTTTAGGGCTCTAGCAACTTTAAAAGTGAACTTTGTGAATAGTAATGGTCTTAATCTTTGGTGGGTGTGTTTGTATTAGCATGTCCCTCCCTAAACCCCTCCTTACATTTTCCTAAACCCCTACATTTAGAGTAAGTATTCCCCATTTTTCAGCCACTCCCCCTTCTCCCTCCCATATTTACTTCTGAAACATATAGCTAAGTGTGTGGATTTCCACACAGAAAAGCTAGGAGTGGTGGAGGTCTCCGCTTGCATACAATTTTAAAGTATGTGAGTGGTACAACAATGTGCATTAGAAAATGTGGTTTGTGAATAGGCCCCAATAGCAGCAAGACCCACTTCTCTTTATATAAAAAAAAACAACCAATTCAGAAACACCTCTGCTTTTCTAAACAGTGTCAATAATTCAATGAGATTTTACATCAGATACAAGTATTCTATTTAAAGAAACCATTTTATATAAAACAGCAAAAACACTGCCACACAGACCCTCGTGCACACATCTATCATCTGTACTGTTGGAACCTGGGAATTCTTTGCAGGCAGGCCAGAGAATCTCATCGACCAGAGTGAAGATGGTCTAGTGTCAAGAGAATGCATTGGCAGCTGCAGAAGATGACAATTCAGACATGAATCTCCGCACTGTCCCTGGTGGTAGCGAAAGTGTGCCCATCCTGAAGTCAAATTCAGCCAAAATGACTTGGAGAATACAATCTTGCATCGTGGCCGGACCCTATGGGTATGTTTTGTGTTCATCTTATATTCAACTGTCATATTTCTGCTCAGCCAGCTGACTTAAGGTACAGAAGACATTTTGTGGCCAGGAGCAGAGCAACATTGCAGCATGCATCTTAAAAGGAACATTTAATAGCTTTGATTCTATTCAAACTGCTATACATATCTCCAGAGAGTTTCTTCTTGGCATCTATCGATATTTTTCATTATCCTTTAGTAATTTGGCTTATATGGCTATTTTCGTATTTCTTAATTCAACAAAGCTTTACAATTGTGTTTTTAAAAGGACTGCTTTTGGAGCAAAATGTGTCTATGGACAGGATGTTATACATCACTAATTATATCCCTACATATACACCTCCTATGTTATGACAGGCATATGTAACACAGAGTTGAAACACTTAACTTCTTCAATTAAACAGTTTTCTAGGATTTACTTTCACTTGAGATTATTTTTACTCACTGTGGGAAGAACTACGATGGTGCGGTTCACCCCCAAAAACTCTAGTCTTCGAAGATTGCTGCTCTCTTCTTCTCATGTTTCATTAAAGATGGAGGATTCTACCTCTTCAATTAAATGCAACCCACAAGCTTCAGTAATCCTAAACCAGGCCCACCAACTAATGCCTTAAAAGGAGATGTGTTAAGGTTCTAATAAGAGACTCAAGTAAGATTCCTCTGCTCTGAAACACTTTATAACGGAAACTTATAAAACTGTTCAATGTATGGATAAAACAAGGTTTAATCTGGTAAAGAGGGTTGTGGGGATGGACCAGAGGGTTAGTGATGCTCAAGATGTGAAGAGTAAAGTATACAAAATTAACCTGAAAATTGATGCATTAAGAAGTAAAGCTAAAAGAAAATAAGAGAAATAAACTTAGGGCCTAATTACGATTTCAGCGGTCCGAGAACCGATGTGCCCGTGGTTGAGGTCCAACCGATGCGAGCTCGGCGGTCCGAATAATGCATTACGAGGCATGCAGTTCAATGAAAAAAACACTGCCGCGGCCCGCTGACACCGCCGGCCAACTCCGACTGTGGCAGCCGCGGAATAGGCCAATGATCCTGTGGGAGGCTCGGACCGCCAGTGAAACCGCCGGCCCAATTGCAAGTTACATTATAGCCGGCGTGACAGTGGAGGTCCAACCACCACATCTGAGATGGCAGAAAGGGAGGGATATAAGGGCGAAACTCACCACTACTCACCTCTACATGTCTTGTACTGCCATGGAGCCGATCCTAAACATCTTGCCACTGCTGTACCAGCTCGATCACATCCAAAACCCACTCTATTGCAGACAAAATTGGCAGTCTGTTATACAAATACCAGTTTCCACAGACTCCTCAGCAAAACGATGCCCCGTCATGGACCAGGCAAGGGAGTTGGGGTCCCTTAGTCAAGCAGTTTTACAGGAACCCTGTCTGGGATTGTTTCATATGAATATCCAAAAGACATTTGTAGGATGCCCTCCTAGGCCAAAACACTGATACTGAACAGGCACACTATACACCAATGGGCATTTGTTTACAAATTACATACAGCGATAGTGATGTTTGCATTAATTTGAGTTCCACAACGGCACCTCTTCATCAATATCACACCTATAAATGTCTATGACACACTTCTTTTGCCCCTTCATTCTTGTCTGCCATGTCACTACTGATGGTCACTTCACATGCAGGTTACCATTTGTCAAGTCCTGGGAAGTCCACATAGAAATCACTATAACTAGCATGAGGTCCAGTGACTGCACCCCAAACCAAGATGCTATACTCCTTTTGTCCTTTCCCACTTGTCTGGCATGTAACTACTGATGGTTACTTCACATGCAGATTACCATTTGTCAAGTACTGGGAAGTCTACATAGAAATCACTACAACTACCATGAGGCCCTGTGACTGAAACTCAATTCAACATGCAATAGTGTAGCTGATACACTCACATTGCGCACATCTCGGGTCCTGTTTTGATGTCAATGAAACATCTGTATGGATGTGTCATTAAACTGAAACATATCTTCTCGGCTACAACTCTGTATTGGACTCTCACCCATCACCCACATGAAAATACATTGTCATACAATGGAATTACATAGAATCAGTGTGACAATGGAAACACTCCCTGCAGGATAGCTATGCCTCTATCATAGGAAACCATGAAATGTTGGGGTCCTGAGGCACATTACAATTTTGCACATACCTGACAAACTCAATGGGGCCTGGATCTGTGGATTGAAGTATAACAGGGACAACCAATAGCATTACCAAGTGCCATGCAGGTGTATAGAATGTGTAAGTGCAACTCATGCAAGCAAACACAGCACAAACAGCATGTGTTACACATCTAGATAAAGTAGGTGTAGGGTACGCACAGGCCATTTGCCACATTCCATGGAGAACTGCACAAAGGTATAACAAGTTATCACCCTCCATGTGTGGATAAACCAATATCCAACTTGAACACACCAAACACATATCCAACATACATCATGGGGACAACTGTAACCTAAATGATGTGGACATTGGCCAGGACAAAAATAAATACTTACCACCCAATGCAATGTCTGCATCAGTCTCAGTTCATCCCACATATACCTCCCTCCAACATTACCCCTTGTCCTGTTTACGTCCAGCACTGGACCCAAGGACACATCACACTAACCACTTCAAATGGATCAGCAATCATGGATCAAACATACACAACTGTAGTCAGACATCACTAACAATACAACAACATCAAATAGTTTGAATAATAATAAATCTAAAGCAACGGACAGTGGACCATACACGAAATGCAGCACCTGTACCGTAAATCACCCATATAGTGTCAGTAATAGACAAGAATGCGTGCTAACAACCCAAATGGGCCCCCTGTCCAAGAGCACCTCCCCACTAAAGGGGATACAACATAAACTACCACAAAAATGGTTCAGCACCACAGACCGTCAACAACAAAATCCACAATTGTACGAAACAAGTAACAGTAGAAAAAAGTCACTGCTAATGCAAAATCTTCTTGTCTTATTCTTCTTTATTATTCCACTTAATCAATAAAGTTTTTCAACAGCCAACGCGTTTCGTCCTATTAACTTAGGACTTCTTCAGGGCAGAAAAGTGGCAGACCAGCCACAGATAAATCAAGAATTGTAATTGTCCATTTTTAACCAGATATTGTTATCATGAAATTTCTATATTAAAATATTGCCAAGTAATCCAAATCAGAACAAGGTAAAGTATGCAGATGTCCAATATTCATCTGTGATTACACATTGATATCCAAGGAATACAGTGGCTTAATAACCATAGCCTTAGAAAAGAATAAAGCTAAAGGTTCCATTAAGAACATATGGCAATGGATGGATAGTCTCCGGTTCAGCTTATACTGAAGCAGACGTAGCCTTCCGTATGGTCATCCATACGGAAGGCTACGTCTGCTTCGAGTATAAGTTGAACCGGAGACTATCCATCCATTGCCATATGTTCTTAATGGAACCTTTGGCTTTATTCTTTTCTAAGGCTATGGTTATTAAGCCACTGTATTCCTTGGATATCAATGTGTAATCACAGATGAATATTGGACATCTGCATACTTTACCTTGTTCTGATTTGGATTATTTGGCAATATTTTAATATAGAAATTTCATGATAACAATATCTGGTTAAAAATGGACAATTACAATTCTTGATTTATCTGTGGCTGGTCTGCCACTTTTCTGCCCTGAAGAAGTCCTAAGTTAATAGGACGAAACGCGTTGGCTGTTGAAAAACTTTATTGATTAAGTGGAATAATAAAGAAGAATAAGACAAGAAGATTTTGCATTAGCAGTGACTTTTTTCTACTGTTACTTGTTTCGTACAATTGTGGAGTTTGAATAATAATGGCAGGATCAATATCTTCAAAAATGAGAAAATGTTTATTCATACTCGAACATCCCACCAAGGGAAACAAAGGCCAATGGCCAGTCCATTCACATTTCCAGTGCCACAGCACAATACTGTGAGACATAACTTGCCCTTACTGACACTGCCAGAAATCTCCTCACAAAGGGGCATCCATTGGGTACAACAGGCACCTCAAAGATGGTACTTGACACGGAGGGGGTTGAGGTTCAGGGAGGGGTGGGGTGGGTTTGTCCATGGGAGGTTTTCTTTTTTCTTTTTGGGCTGGGATCGGGGTGGAGGTGCTGTTTCTCTTGGGTGGAGTGGGAAGTGGAAGGGATGGGTTTGGGTGTGGGAGAGCTTTTTGGGACTTTTGGAGGCTGGGGCACGAGTTTCAAAGGGGTAAGGGCAAGGGCAAACAAGACATCATCAATGGGAAAACAGGTAGGAGTTCGAGTTGGGAGGAAGAGGGAGTGGAAGTGTGAGGTGGGTCTGTTGTGTGCACTCTGTATTGTGTTGGTGTCTGTTGTGTGGGCGACTGTGAGCGTTTGCATTTTGTGTCTGTGTGTGAAGTGGATGTGCTGGGTGTTATGGAGGGCTCTGTGTATGTTGCTGTGGTGTCTGTGGGTATGGTTGTGTCTTTGGAGGGGTCAGTGAATGTTGCTGTGGTGTCTGCAGGAATGGTTGTGTCTGTGGAGGGTTCAGTGTGTGTTGTTTTGGTATCTGTGGGTATGGTTGTGTCTGTGGAGGAGTCAGTGTGTGTTGCTGTGGTGTCTGCGGGTATGGTTGTGTCTGTGGAGGAGTCAGTGTGTGTTGATGTGGTGTCTGCGGGTATGCTGGGGGTAGTGGGAGTAGTGAGGGGGTGCATGTCTGCTGTGTGCTTGCATGTTTGAGTTTTTTGAAGGTTTTGTGTTTGTGTGTGGTGCTTGTGTCTGTTGAGGTTTGTGCTTGCTTGGGTGTGCGTGTGCTTGGCATAGGAATGGGAATAGGGAATTTGGATGGGGGAGGGGGAGGAGGTAGGGTGAAAGGTTGGGATGAGTGGAGGGCTGCAATGAGGGAGGAGGCCAGAGCCTGAAAAGATCTCTGTAGGCCAGAAATGGCAGTGTGAATGCCTTTCAGGTTGGCCACCATTTGGGTCAGCTGGTGCCCTTGCCCCTGGATGGCATTCAGGACTGCATTCTGACCCACAGAGTTGCTCCTCAGGAGGTCCATAGCCTCCTCACTCAGGGCAGCCGGGCTAACAGGGGCAGGGGCTGAGGTGCCTGGAGCGAAGGGGGGGAGCGGGAACAGCCAACTTGTTGGGGGACTACAGGAAGGGTGGTGATGGAACTGGGAGTGGCAGACAAGAAGGAAGGTGGTAATGATCCTGTGGGGTCCTCCACCACTCGTGGGTGTCCACCGGAGGATAACTCAGTAGATGACGAGCTTCAGCTGCTGTCCTCCAATGCACTCCTCACACACTCCTGGTAACTGGGTCCCTCTGTGTCTGACGTCTCACGTCTGGAAACGCTGTGACCAGCTGTGTCCCCACCGATGTTGGCCTGTCTCCTCTGCTTCCCCTGGATATATCTGAAATGACATGTAACATGTGTTTATTGCAACTGCATTTCCACACCAGCCCACCACAAAGCAACAGAAAATATTGAAGAAGTCAACATATCACAACATCTTCATGGTTCACTCTATAGGCTTCAAATTTAGCATGAGCACATGAATGCATGCTACATAACCTGCAAAGTGTTGGGTCCACTCATGTCATAACAACAGACAGGCCTAAATGCATTGATGAAGTTTTCATCACGCCATCCTTATGTCCATAATAGGATAGTTGGTCACCTTGCATACTTTAGCACTTGGATTATACCACTGTAAAATGATATAACTGAATAGGATAGATACAAGTTTGAGAATTAGACAATGCTCACACCAGGCCTAGAGTTAAACAAATCTAACTATTACTCATAACACATCATGATGTGCTGAAGGTCAAGTTCAACACCAATGTACCACCAATTAGTGTTGTGGCCTACATCATGTCACATGCAAATGCTCATTGCACATTAATGACACTTTGCACTCCAATTTACATCATATATTAACAACCTAAAGAGTCAAATGAAAGCTGTACACATGATGTTCAACTATGTATCACATTTAGCATATAAAGTCCAATGAAAATATTGAAATCATAGCATTTGGGAGACAGATACTCAGAATTCACACAGCACAAGACTCCATATAGCCATATGAACATCCCCAATCCTGCTTGGTACAGGTGATGACGGCAGTCAGAGATTGTATATCCACAAGCCAATACACCTTTGAAGGATTTGGGTGTTCCTGATTGTCTATGACATGAGGATGTGGGATCACTAGAGTCCTAATGAGTAGGCACATCACACCACTATTTGCATTTCAACACTCAGATTGCCTTGTAAGGAGTGCATACACTCACATTTGATCCCTACAGTTCTACATCTAATTCCCTTATGCATGTCACCAGTGAATGAGTGTTTTGAAACACTGTTGCATATGAACCATCAACTGGCTGATGCACACTGGCCAACATGTAGGCACTAATGGTGATGGCACCAGTGATGATTGCACTCTCATTTCACTGTATGACTAGTACTAACAAATGAAAACTGTTGTACAGACATTGCATGTACTGTGCATTCTATGTAATGTCACATGTAATAAGGCCACCATAACATGAGAGACAGCAGTGACGGAACATCACTCCTCACACAAGGAAGACAAGTTGCTGGTGTAATACAATTGTCACCCAGATTATCTGAGAACATGAGATGATCACTCACTTCACTCAGCAAGGTGTTTGCTCAAAAGGAGACAATTCGATGTGGACACAACTCTGCTGTGTTTCAGGTCAGAAAGACAATAGGTACAGCACAGCAGCATGCACATACTACCAGACCTACACTAACAATGACTCATCTTGGGTGTGGCACATGGGCCCCTACCAATATGGCAGGTGAAATGACTGTAACACTCAAGGTTGGCAACATTACATGTACGACTCTGGCCAGGACTCACCCCCATGTAGCTGCTGTTGGGCCCTTAACTGCCCATCAAGCTCTGGGTAAGCCACCACCAGCATGCGGGCCATCAGGGGAGTCAGGGTCCGGCACGCGCCCCTTCCACGTTGGGAGGACTTCCCCAGCTTGACCTCCACGATATTCCGGGTCCACCGCCACAAGTCCTCCCACCTCTTTCTGCAGTGGACACTACACCAGTTGAAGATCCCCAGGGTCTGCACCTTCCAGGTGATGGCTCTCCAATTGGCCTTCTTCTGATGGGCATTGAATTGTATGGATGCAATCGATGTAGAAACAAATTTTAACTGGAAGTATGAGGATAACTGTCGGGTTGATACACATTTTCTTGACATCTAGCACAAGCATTCATAAAGAGTCAACATAATACATGTGTCTATGTCACATGCTAAGCACAACTAAAGCATGGATGCACACTTTTATGGTCATCTGATGACTAACTTCAACCCTGGTCATGACCTACACTGACAGAGGCAGCCCACTAACATCATGTAGGTCAGGCCCATCCTACATGGAATGTGATGTGCGGTACCATGATACACAGCACACCATTTGGACCGTCTGAAGGTTAAACTACCTGTGCATGACTGTCCAGACACCTTTACTGCCAGACTCATAGCATTGATGCACATAGCCCATGGAGGTGAGTACTATAGCATACACAACATCCTAAGCCTAAGGTCATAATGTAAGGGCTGGTATGTGTGTCATTGAGTGCTACCTCTCTGGGGGATGTGTGTACATGTGGACTACTAATTGGGATATCATAGTACATCAGAACATCTGCCTGTTGTATGTACTGCCAGCACAGGACACACCTTTTGCCATATGCGGCACTGTAACAGGGATAACATTCAACATAACATTGTAATTGTTGTGTGATAGGAAAATTGTAAGCAAGCAGATGAATCACATATCAAAATCTAATCAGAAGTAACCCACTATCTACACTGTTCATGTCTCTGATTTGCAATAGGCCTGTTCAGTGGAAGCTACACTATAGGGAAAGTGTCAACAACCCTGTGTGAGTGAGAGGACTGTCATTAGTGACAGACACACATTGACACTGTGGGTCAATGTAAAGGTTAGGGGAATCACCTCAGTCACCATTCCTTATATTATCCATGTCAGGCATATCAGGCCTACTAGTGGGACAGATAACTCTTTCTGGGAACATCCATGCATCAGCTGGTCTACATGGACATTACTCTGTGCCTCACTTCTATTGCCACAGTAACTCTGGCCCAGGCTGCGCTATGGCCCAGACTGCCCACAAATCACTGTGAGGCCTTGGTCTCTGCAGGCTGAGGCTACTTATTCCACATGTTCCTCACATTTCCACATTTTCTATTCATAAAAGTGAATCTTCTATCCAACTCATATGCAACCATATGGCTGTGTGGCACTCTGAAGGAGTCTGTGATGTATAGCTATCTCCCAGACAACTGTTTTACAAAGTCTGATGTGGGCTGAGTGATCTGTGGGTTGGTACACATGGCTAACATCATCCTCAAATGCTTATAACAGAAGCCAGACTTGGACCATGGTGTACAGGCTATACCTTACAATACACATATACCATGATGTGATTTGAGAACTATTTGTCGCTACTATGAACTTGAGCCCTGCATAGTTACATGCATGTTACATAAGTAGAAATCACCCTTTTCACACATTAGAATGGTTGCCATCTCTCCACAAAGTACAGGGCCCCATAATGCATTACATGTGTTTCCTATGTAGGGACCAAACAATGTATGCAATCAACATAATGCTTACACTCTGACACTCAGAGGCACATTGTAGCCTATGGGAATAGAAAGGAAGCAGTTAAATAGAGTCATATATGTATTAGACATAATTACCTGTTCCTCTGGTGAGCCATAGAGCTTGGCATACAGGAGAAGAACCTCATCCACCAGGGTATCCAGCTCCTCTGGAGTGAAGGGGTGGGCCCTCTCCTGTGCAGTGCATGCCATGAGTGCTCCCAGAGGTGGCAAACAGCAGCTAAAATGGAGGAGGTGTTGAGGGCAGAAGTGTCAAGAGGCAAGTGAGTGATTATTCAAACAGTGGCATATATGTACGGGTCATCAGCGTCGGCGCACACAGCCATTGGGCCGTGACCGTCACTATCACCAATGATAGCATATCGCTATGACTGCTGTGCATGCACCTGCCCACCCCACGGTCGACGTCCGCTGGCGGCAGACTCTCGAAATGTCCTAATAGCGAGGTTGGCATCTGCCATGTTAGCGGTTGGGAATAAAATGTATTGGTGACAGTTAAGTGTGTCACCGCCACTACAAATGAGGGCAAACATGTTTACTTTTGAAAAACTCCGCCCCCATGTAATGTCCTGTACATAACATCATCTGTGTAGTGCATTACTCTGCACATAGGCAAAATGTTCGTGGTGCACTTTCCACCGCGGTTGGCAGTATTTCATATGAAATCTATTGATACCCTCACTATAGTGCAAATTAACAATTTAAGATTTGATGATGTGCACAGTTCTGTAACATTTATGTGAAGGCCACAATGGGGATGACTGGTGGATGTTCAATATTTGACAATGATGATGCTAAATGTGTAATGCTTCATGAGGCCACATGACTTTTGCCTTACTCTTCACATATGTTACTGTGCACACTAAGAGCAATATACCTTTTTGTGTTACTCCTCATATGGGTACCCTGGGAGAGGGAGGCGATGCCAGGCTCCAGTGTACTGCCCATATCCAGACCTTTAGACCATAGAAGAGAGACTTGAGATACAGAAGTTTTGTTTGAATCATCAAGCAATACTGGACTCATGTCATCAGTTGGAGCCTGACCTCCTACCTCACATAACTTATCCTACATATTTCCCACCACTTGTGAAGATCATGTCAGTTTTGCATTTTATGGCCACATGCTCTTTCCAATTCACTGTCGCAATTTCAGGTAGAATGTCACAACTTACTCCAAGAGGTGCTATCAGCACTTTTGAGACATGTGGACAGCTACATCCAGTTCCCCAGATGTCAGGATCTAGCCACTGTGAAGACAGATTTCTATGCTTTTGGTCACATCCCACATGTGATTGGATCCATTGATGGCACCCATATTGCCTTAGTACCACCGCAAGCCAGGGAACAAGTGTACTGCAACAGGAAGCCCTTCCATTCTATCAACATGCAAGTAGTCTCCTTATTGGATTTGTACATCTCAAACATCTGTGCCCGATTCCCAGAATCTGCAATGATACCTTCATACTGCGGTACAGCACCCTACCCCAGCTCATGTCACAACTACTACTGGAGAGGGCCTGGTTTGTAGATAAGTGTGATCTGTCCTAACTTTGTGTGGGTGATGTCAAGTAGTATAATCTGAAAGTGTGTAACTCATTGTTGCACTTCTGTCTGTCTTCCAACTAGGAGACACAGCGTATCCCAACCGGCCATAGTTGTTGGCACCACTGAGGTATCCTCCTACGCGAGGGAACGTCCACTTCAATGAGGCCCATGGAAGAACACGGCGGCCAGTGGAGTGGTCTTTTGGGCTCCTGAAAGCCAGATCCAGATCTCTGGACAAGAGTGGGGGAGCCCTCCTCTACTCACCCGGGAAGGTGTGTAAGATCACCGTGGTCTGCTGCATGCTCCACAACATTGCGCTGTGACAGAACATCCCTTACATCGCAGAGGATGCAGGCCATGAAGAGCTACCATGTGAAGAACCTGAAATGACAAATAATAATGATGATAGTGGTGAAGAGGAAGGAATGGACCTGCGCCAAGATGTCATCCGAAACTACTTCTCCTGAGTGTAAGTATGGTGTGAGATGTGATGACTGACTATTATTGCAACTCTTGTGGAGATGTTGTGAGTAAAATGTTAATACAACATACTAGGAATATATGGGTATGGCAATATCTGGGGAAAGGTGTATGTTTTGTAAGTGTAGCTTTGTTCAGCAGTAAATGTTGTCTGGGACTGAGCTCTCTAGGAGTTGACAATGTGATTTGGATCATTTGTATGGTTGCTTAGCTAATCCCTCTCTGTGTTGGTCTGTTTTAGATTCCTTCACCATGGCATCTTCATTTGGACATTTCAGAATTGTGACATTAGCAGGTATATGATGCTGTTCAGACGTACGAAGTGGACATGGATTGGTCCTGGGAATATCTGTCACAGAGTTTGGGTGTATAAAGCTGATACCAAGACAGCTTGCACAGCGATAGGATGGAAGTTACGTGGCTTTCATTAGACTTGTTCCGTGTGGTTTGTTGGTCCTAATGCAATATGTGTGCCATCATGTGCTCCAAAACAATGTTGTGTTGGGCCCAATTCATGCTATCCTGCCTTCACATTGGGTAATTCCTCATTGTGTATGAACTGTATGTAGCTGTTTATGTGTCTCGTCATTGTAGGCCAAAGTGCTTGTGGCACATCACTAACATTTGTTTGTGACATTCCAGCAAATGCAAGCAACAATGGATTGAAATGACCCTGTGGTCAGAAACTGTTGTGCTGGCATGTCTCTGTTTATTTGTTTATTTGATGTAGGATTCCCTTTGTGAGGTGGGCAATATGGCTCCAGCTTATGATGTAGACCTAATTTATTGTTGCCTATTGTGTAGGATATTGTCAGATGTATCCCCTCCTTCCATGTTGTGAAAGTCTGCAAGTGATTATGTGATCACCGACACAGAATAACTGAGTTATGTCTTATTTGCTAGGTTTCTGACATCATGTCAGCCTATGATTTGAACAATGAAATAAAGATGTTATCAACCCAGACACTTGTATGTATGTGTTGTGACATGGTTGTGAACCTGAGTTGAACATTGTTTACATAAAACATAACCATGCTTTCAGAAATACCTAGTTTTGACATTGCAAAGTTCACATGCTAGTACATTCACATTGCTATATGTGAGAATTACAACAGTAGACAATGATTTGGTGACGTGTGATTTTAATGAAATGACCAAGGATAAGATAAGAGTTTAACCTAGATATTACACAGTGAAAACAAAAAGTGAAATCTTCAGCCATGGTTACTGAAACAATTGTGGTAGAGTTCAAATTGTCTGGAGTCCAAAGTCCAATCAGATATGGAAAAGTGGGCAGGAATAGTCAACAAAGTGAATGTTTAGCACACACAGGAGGATATTAGGGGCCAGGTTTCTTACTGACGGTGGTGGGTGTCTTGCCACCCCCACCTTCTGGAGTCTTGAGTGGACGTCCCCTCTTTCTGTCAGAGGGTAGAGCCAGAGTTGCTGAGATAGGGGCACGCGCAGGCGTGTTGTCCTCTGACATGACCTCCCTTCCTGTGGCTGTAGCAGATGTTGATGGCCTGGCTGGACTCCAATCACAGGAAGGGGTAGATGCAGGTGGAAAAGACCTGCAGAGGTTGATGTTGATGTCCCGCAGCACTCCAACCAGGGAGGCCATGTTGCTGTTGATCCCGGCCTCCTCTGAGTGTATGCCAGCCACCTCGGTGTGTATGCCAGCAACCTCCTGGTATGTGTTCCTCTGCAGCTCCTTCATTTCCCAAATGTCGGTCAATACCTGGCCCATCACACTTTGGAAGTCATGGTAGACTCCCAGGACTTGGGTGATGGCAGCCTGTGTGTCCGTGGCCCCGGTGGGCTCACTCAGTGGGCCCACAGTTACCCTCCCACTATGCCTACCCCCACTGGCCCACACTGCACCCTCCCACTGGGTCCTGGTTCCTCCGTGATTGGAGTGGTGATAGCTGCCGCAGAATCAAGGACTTGGGGGCACAGGATGGTAGTGACTATGCTAGGTACACAGGCTGGGGATGCCGTAGTTGGCTGTGTTGTTGCAGCTGTGGTGAGAGGTGCTGTTGTGGGTACAGTGAGCCTTACTGTTGCCGTCTGCCCAGGCTGACCAGATGGGCCAGGACTGTCATCCATATCCACATCTCCAGGAGCGTTGTCATCACTGAGGGCTTCCTCCTGGGGCTTAGCGGAACTCTGTTAAGTGTCCAACCTCTGTGCAGGTTGTGTGGCCGATCAACAAGAACTAGAGTACATTGTTATTGGTGGAAGTGAGGTTTCTACATCCACGTTGTTTGTGGCAAAGTAAATAGGGACCTAGAATGAAACTAAATCAGTAGAAATTAGTGTTGTCATCTATTTGCGTGGAGTTGAAGTTGGTTACTAGACATTTGAAGACATTCAATAAATATAGTAGATTTTCTCAGCTCATTAGATGTGCAGATATGTGGCATTTTGGCATTAGGGATAGACATGACATCTCCAAGACAAATCAACAAACACAGTGTAGTTGTAACATGTATTTTCCATTGCAAGGCCTAGTTGTTTATAATACAGGTCAACACACAGCTTGGTTGTATATTTAGCATTGCTCATCATGTGAGGAGTATAGAGTCAAGGGTTCACCTGCCACTGTTAATCAGCTGAGTTTCCTTCAGGGCTTACATATAGCAGGGGTACAAAGTTGTTAGGGTGCCGCTCATGCCATCAATAGTTTCAGTTGATGAGACCAGGGCAGCATAAAGCTAAATATTCAGACGTAAATCTGAGTGGAGCAAAATCTGTACATTGCACAGTTCATGATGAGCGTAGATCAGTAGTGACATGGCAGACAAGTGAGAAGGGGCAAAAGGAGTCAAGCATCTTGGTGAGAGTACCAGTCACAAGGCCTCATGATAGTTGGCACTTTACCAACACGTGACCATTGGTAAATTGCATGACTAGTGAACCTCAGTTGTGACATAACAGACAAGTGAGAAGGGGCAAAAAAGAGTCTACGATCTTGGTGTGAGTTCCAGTCACAGGATATCATGGTACTTATAGCCACTTCAATCTCACTTTACCAACACTTGACCATTGGTAAACAGCATGACTAGTGAACCTCAGTTGTGACATGGCAGACAAGTGAGAAGGGGCCTCATGGAAGTTGTAGTCACTTCAACCTCACTTTACCAACGCATGACCATTGATAAACTGCATGAATAGTGAACCTCAGATGTGACATGGCAGACAAGTGAGAAGGGCTAAAAAGAGTCTTGCATCTTGGTATGAGTTACAGTTACAGGGCATCTTGGTAGTTGTAGTGAATTCAATCTCACTTTACCAACACTTGACCATTGGTAGACTGCATGACTAGTGAACCTCAGTTGTGACATGGCAGACAAGTGAGAAGGGGCCTCATGGAAGTTGTAGTCACTTCAATCTCACTTTGCCAACACTTCACAAACTGTTAGTGTAACATACCTGTTGGCAACATGCATTTGGGATGGACCATACAATTGCATTTTCACACATATCATGAACCCTGGAATTATATTTTTATGGTTATCCACTTACAGACACCATTACCACATGTGGCATGTCATGGAGTTGGATACATGTGGTCTTAATGGTACCACTACACACTGACACAGACAAACCAACATATCAGATACTTTGAGTACTATATGTTAGGAAAGTAGTTAGAGAACACAATAGCAAAAACAGATTTTAGAGCAAACAAGACATTGTGATACTGTGACAGTTACTGAAGTGTAACTTACCAGAGTCCACTCACCCAGCTATTCCTTTCAAGCCCTCAGAATGCAGGATGGCCAAGACCTTCTCCTCCCAGAGAAAAAATTGTAATGGGGTGCTTGGAAGGCCACCGTCAGTCCTCTGAGCCTCCAGATGGTGGTTGTTGTACCAGGTACGCATGCTAAACCTGAGGTCAGTCCACCTCCTCCTAATGTCGGCCTGTGTGACCACGGTGGTACCAACAGCATTCACTCTGTTGACTATCCTGTCCCACATTTTAGTTTTCCTATTGAGAGGAGTATGCTGGACTTGGGAACCAAAAAGTTGGGGCTCTACTCTAATG
Source organism: Calotriton arnoldi (assembly GCA_963921515.1). Classification (NCBI taxonomy): domain Eukaryota; kingdom Metazoa; phylum Chordata; class Amphibia; order Caudata; family Salamandridae; genus Calotriton; species Calotriton arnoldi. Next base: position 1,516,500 of record CAWUFW010002893.1, read on the forward strand.
ATTTCATCCACCATGACTGTCAACTCTGCCTCAGATTTTTGCCAGGCATGATGACAAAAAATGTAAATGTAAGTAACTATATGAAAGGGAAAACAAACAAGTGATACAGTTAAAAAAAAGTGCAAAACACAAATTACAGGCGGTGGAGACTGCTAAATGGGAAGATGAAATAAGGGGTGCCTTATCTAAAAATGCACAAAACAGTGGTGCCTGTCTTGTGGACTGCACTTGAGAAGCAAAGGATCCTAGGCAGGGATGGGGTATGTTTTATAGTGTGCTTAGCAGGCATGTCCACTTGGCCAAACACATCAGCTGTGTGGTTTTTAAATCCACCCAGTGGTCAGTGTTGTGATTGTTTTTGCGAGCATATCGCAGCGGTCTACCGCCGTTGGGTAACAACTGCTGGGAGACCACCAGTATGATTGTGTAGTCTTAATAGGCTCGGCGGGTACACCATAGCCATGATGGCATCTGAGGACGCAATGCCAAGATTGCAGACAGCCGCGAGCCTGGCAGGGAGAGTGCCTTGGCTGCGGTCGGAGTTTCAGACAGCACAACTCGTACTACGGCCAGCGGTAGACTGCTGGTGCTGCGGTGTCTTGGAGGACACGGACGCAGTGTACGAACTGCCAAACTCGTAATCGGCCCCAAAGACTTAATAGATTTCCATAAGGTGAGGATGTTTATTTTCCTGAGTAATTTGTTTCCATGTCTGATGGCTTGTCAGAATAAGCAAACTGAAATATTTAGAGTCAGTTTAAAAAGGTCTTCCCGTAGCGGGGATGGAAAACCAAGAGGGATTATCATTCTTTTCCTAGAATATCCTAGGATTTACTGATACTTAGTTTTTAATGCAGACAAGGATTAAAAGCAACTTATTTGTTCTGTCCATAAAATATTTTTCACTCCAGATGTTGCTAAAATAACAGTAAATAGAGTTTCTTTCTATAAGACTGGTGTTGAAATGTATGAGCACTAGATATGGCCTGATTCTTCCCTGCCTTTTAGGGGTGAGAAGGGAAAAATTGTATTTGTAATATTTCAATGGAGGTTTATAGTGTATTGTTCAAGCAGTCCATGCAACTCCATTTTTGGGCTTCTATTGTTATTTTTTTAGATGTAAAAGTGAATATATATTTTGATGTTTTCAGTGCTAGGCATTGCATTTTGCCAGGTGATAAGGAGTACTCTTTCCACCCCATGCATGATTCTCAGCAATGAATTGAATGTTTTATTTTTAGGTATTGCTCTAAGCCAAGGCCTTGTGAATGTTGAATCAGAAGACCATTCTACTATTTGGGCAGGTGTGGATGTTTCTATTACAAAAGATGGTCCTGCTCGATGGAGTTTTAATATCTACCTATTAAAAGATTTTTTTAAAACATCAGATTTTGAAGAATTCACTAATGATTATTTATGTTTAATCAGATCTCTAGCGCATCAATTGACATCATGTGGGATCTTTTTAAGGCCACTGTAAAAGGAATTTGTAAATATTTTGCTGCTGATAAGAGTAAGGAAGCATGGAAAAGTTTGCAACTGCTTCTACAAAGTATAACATTTTTAAAACATAGGTATTACTCTTAAGGTGATAAGAAACACTGATAAATTTGTTAAAGGTAACTTGGAATTCAATAAAAGATCTAGTAAAAGTGTGTGTAAATTTCTGAAGAACATTAGTGCAAGATATTATGGGGAATATAATAGGCCATGGAAACTACCACTGGTTAATTATTAAAAATTTCAAAATTAGAAAATCACAAGTTGAATACATTCTTGATGACAATGATGAGCAAGTGCTCTCAAATTCAAAGATTTTAGAATGTTTGTAACATTTTATAAAATCTTCAATGAATCAGACTATATTCCATATACAAGTGATTTGTATTTGTATTTTTAATCAAATTAGAAATCAATATTGTGTCTTTTTCCTTTTTTAGTAGAAAATGTATCTAGCATTGACATCTATGATGCTACTGGTAGGCTTGCAAAGGCTCGAGGACCTTGACCTGATGAGTTTCCTGTGGACTTTTGTATGTATATTTTGAAAATCCTGGCACCAAAATTACTTGAGCTCTACAATTAGCGTTTGGATATTAATAAACTGGAAAGGACCTTTCTGAGAGTCATCGTCTGATTGATCCCTAAGAATTCAGTTTACTGTAAAAATTATTATCCTTTTGTACTCATTAATCCGGACTGTAAGATTTTTACCAAGATGCTAGGTGCTATTTTCACAAAGAAATTAATAAACTATACTTGCAGATTTACACCTATATGCGTGTGTCAATGTACTACTTTCTGGAATTCACATATATTCCCTTGAATATGCATAGAAAGCTGTGCCAGATGCAAGTTTCCATGCACATTTTTGGAAAGGTCATATGACATTCCTGGAGGGATCACATTCCTGCTGTGCAGACTTCTCCATATTTTCCTTCTCCATGGGAACAATATTTTTCTCTGTGAAGAATCTCCTTACCCTACAACTACACAAAATATAGGGGTGATCCATTACCCTATACCTCCCTGGAAAGGGATGTATGTAAGTCCTTGACTGGAGTAAAAGTCCAAACCTTATCAGGGTGGAAAGGAGAATGAGAGCAGTACGTAAATGAAAATAAACATCCATGTTTGTGGGGGATCACAAACTTCCTAGGCTAACCCTGTCTTGAAATGTCCACTTCTCCTCCTTAAGTGCTATTAATGTGTGTGAATAACTCTTCTCTATTGTAGGGGAGATCTTCAAACATGTGAATGGGCTTATTCTGAATTCGAGACAGGTGTACAAATTTCAAAACCAAAGGGGATGATGGACGGAGTGTTGAACATTGCAAGCACTCACCCCCAGTCAACTGATCTGTACAAATTTCAGTCATAACCTTAGGTTTACAACTAAATTCAAATTTCTTAATAAGGCCCTATACATTTGTCCTAAAAAATGTTTGTCAAAACTTATTGTGTCAGAACAATCTAAGTTTGTCACAGGTTGTTAGACCTGGCATCCTTGGCGTGGTTTCCCCTGACTTTTTGCCTCTACCTCCTGTATTTTTGATGCTGTGCTGGATTTCGTTATTGCTGGCTTAGATGCTTTGCCACTGCTGATCAGTGTGAAAGTGCAAGTGCTGCCTATGAAAACTGTTATTATGATTGGTTCTCCCTGATTGGCATATTTGATTTACTGGTAAGCCCCTAGTAATCTGCACTATGTGTGCCAAGGCCTGTAAGTCAAATGCTACTAGTGGGCCTGCAGCACTGATTGTGCCACCCACATGAGTAGCCCTGAAAATGTATCTCAGGCCTGCCACTGCAGTATCTGCGTGCATTTTTAATCTGCCATGTCGACCTGGCAAGTTCACCCACTTGCCAGGCCCTAACCTTCTCTTTTCTTACATGTTAGTCACCCCTAAGGTAGGCCCAAGGTACCCCTGTGGGCAGGGTGCAGTGTATGTGAAAGGTAGGACATGCCCTGGTGTGTGTGGCATGTCCTGATAGTGAAATACTGCCAATTTCGTTTTTCAATATTGCAAGGCTATCTGTTCCCATGGGATAGATTGGGGAGTTTGTTTATAACATTTTGTAAGCATAACTACCCCTGGGAACAAGGTAGGAAAATAAGGTTTAGTATGCCTGAACTCAGAATGTTAAAATGCATCTTTTAGTAAGGGTGATTTTTAAATTCTGTGTTTGAAAATAACACTTTCAGAAAGTAGGTATTTTCTTGCTTAGCCATCCAGTGTGCCTCTGCTAGGATGTGTATTGACTGTCTGGCTTTGGAGTGACAAGGGCTGGGGATGTGCAGTGGCTCCAGAGAGTCTGGATGAGTCAGGTCTGGGCTTAATAGACCTGGGCTGCATTTAGAGTATGGGGAGGAGATTTCCTTTCACCTGAATGGGCCTGGTCTGCCTTCCACAATGCTGTCTCACCTCCTGCCAGGAAGCTGCACCAGAGAGGATAGAACTGGTTATGACTGGGCACAGGGCTTCTCTGCCACCAGAGAACAAAGGATTTTGCTGTATAAGTATTGGGGCCCAGACCCAGAACTTTAGATCGTCCCTGGAATTCAAAAGGACCCTTTGCCAAGGAGAAGAGCTGGAGAGACTGAGGAGAAGTACTGCTCCTTTGTTGTGTGCTGTGTGGAGTTGGCCTGAAGTTGCTGTTTCTGATAAGGAAAGGAGAAGGACTTTGCTGTGTGCTGTGTCCCCTGCTTGAAGGAGATCTCTAAGGGCCTGTGTGTGCTGGCCTCCTGTTCTGAAGTCTCAGGGACACAAAGACTTCACCCCCAGCTCCCCTGAACTCTGCTGTTGTGAGTTCTGACCTGCCAAGAGGTGCCTGTGCCAGTTGTGGACCTCTGGAGGTTGTTGCTGCTGTTTTGGAGCTGGAGGAAAGAAGAAACTTGAAGAACTTCAAAAATCGGCGCATCGCTCTTCTTGCGGCTGTTTTTCTGACACATCTCCATGGCGCGATAAGAATTTCCACGCATCGCCGTGCCGCTGCGATAACCGACGCAGCGTCTGTCGCCGCTGCAAGAATCAACGCATCGAGGGATCGGGGCTGAAGAGAACCGACGCAGCGCCACTCGGCGCCACCGCATCGATTACCGATGCATTCCGGATTTCCACACATCGCACCTGTGCGGCAAGTTTTCCCGATGCACCACCTGCGGACCAGAACCGTCATGAAGAATGGACGCATCACTCCCCATACAGACCAGGTTCGACACAACTCTTCCTCTGCGTGCAGCGGTACTGTCGTATCACCCCCCCAAGGTCTCAGGAGTTGATGCATCTCTTTGTTTCCGACTCTGCGGCTGTTTGGCCTTGTGAATTTTGATGCAACTACAGGTACTTTGTGCAAGTTCTTGAAACCTTTTGAAAGTCATAGGGGCATATTAGCAAGACCGGCGATAAAATTATCGCCGTTTTAGCGGCAGAAAACTGCCGCTAAAACGGCGATAATGGGCTTGCTAATATGCGTTATAGAATTCCAATAGAAGCCCAGGTTAGATGTGCAGGACATCTAACCTGGGCTTCTATTGGAATTCTATAACGCATATTAGCAAGCCCATTATCGCCGCTTTAGCGGCAGTTTTCTGTCGCTAAAACGGCGATAATTTTATCGCCGGTCTTGCTAATATGCCCCATACTTTTAACTGTGTATGTTGGATTTTTGTCATTTTGGTCTTGTTGAGTTTAGATAAAGATACTTAATTTTTCTAAACTGGTGTGGTGTCCATTTGTGGAGTTTTCACTGTGTTACTGTGAGTGTTGGTACAAATACTTTACACATTGCCTTTGAGATAAACCTGTCTGCTCGTGCCAAGCTACCAAGGAGGTGAGCAGGGGTTATCTAAAGTGTGTATCCCCCTTACCCTGACTAGAAGCAAGGGTCCCTATTTGGACAAAGGTACCTGCCTCTGCCAACTAGAGACCCCCATTTCTAACACAAGCCAAGTGATATCTGATTATGTTTTTTTAACATAACACATAAGTCTAATTGGTCTTACTCTGCCTTTGCTGCTACTAACTTGAAGGCATGAATCAATAGCACGGTATTGCTCCTATTTTTGCTTCTTTAGTGTTCTCTAAATACTTCTATTTTTGTTGAAGGTATCAATGAGCTTCTTTTTCTCTTAAATGGTTTTGAAATATTTATGACCTTAAACTATGTTTTTATTTCTTTTGTTACTGGAACACCTCCTTGAAACAATAGATACAATACACTTATAAGAGGGCTTAGTCTTATGGACAAAAATGTTAAATTTTCATGAGATCTTGATGTATGTATTTGAGTGTTAAATTACAATGTCAGCCTTTTTTAAAGATATTAAAGCTTTTCATATTGTTTCTGGTTATTAATTAGACATAGCTAAGTCAAAGGTATTCCATTGCACGAATTATGTTAAAAAACCTTATTTTATTGTTTTGGATTGATTTGAAACAGTTCACTTTTAGGAAAGTGGTCTCCTTTTTCTCTCATGCTGGGACACATCAGACACTTTTCATATGATATTACTCCCTAATATTAACCATACCATACCAATGCTCGCAATAAACTACCCTTCATCCTTTTTTTAAATATGCGATTAAATATTTTCCAGTTTTTAATGGAAAGAGAACCAGACTATCTCTAGATAAATTTCAAAAAAGGAAAGCATACAAGTGAAGTATACAGGTGTCCTGATTTCCACACTAAATTTACATTTTGTTTAAGATGAGCATGGCTTTGGCTTTCTGATAATCATCTTATTATTATTGAATTCTTGTATAGTGCGTAGCTACCCGTAGGGGTTTCCCAGCACTTTGAGGGTAGGTAGGACAACTTAAGCATGAGAGCTAAAAGAACCAAGTTTTCAATTCCTTACAGAAGGTATATAAGGAAGCACAGCATCTCCGAGACTCCGGAAGAATGTTCCATAGCTCGGGGCCCAGAAAGGAAAAGGAGCAGCTATCCATCCGAGCGCATCTGACTCTGGGGACTGTGCAAAGGGATTGGTTGCTCGAGCAAAAAGTGCGGATGGGGTGGTAGGGAACCACCAGTATTTGCAAGTACTGAGGTCTAGAACGTGAGCTGGATTTATGCATAAAGCAGAGTGCCTTGAAGTGGGTTTGCTTGTCCACTGTGAGTCAGTGAAGGTCGTGGAGGAGGCCAGACATAGAGGTGTGTTTGGGAAGAATGAACAGAAGCCTGGCGGCAGAGTTTTGGACCACTTAGAGGCATCTTATCACAGCCTTATCTGCTCCTAGATACAGGATGTTGCTGTGTTCTAGCCTTGATTGTATCATGCTCGAATAGCTGTCCTTTGGGCCAAAAAAGGAAGTATCCACAAGATCTTTTGAGCCATTTCATAGTGATGAAACATGTGGAGGGTACTTTAGCTACCTGTGGTTTCATGAACAGGGTGGAGTCCAGCCAGAAGCCGAGGTTCTTCACCTTATGGGTGGGTTAAGAACATGCCCCTAGTGTAGCAGGCCAGTGTTAGGGCCCCCAGAGCTGGGGATTCTTGTCCAATAGCTTTACCTCGGTCATGTCCTTATTTAATTTTAGAGAGTTGGAATTCATCCAAGTGGAGACAAGACCTAGGCAGGGGTTAAGATCCTCCGATTTGAATTCTTGCTTGGACGACAGGGAGATGATGATCTGGGTGTCATCCTCTTAGGAGAACAGGGTAAGAGCTCAGCTTTCCACTAGGTCCGCCAAAGGGATGGATGTAAATGTTAAAAAGCATAGGGCTGATCCCTGCAGAATTCCCGAGGTAAGTGTGTGAGACAGACACTGTATTTGTCAAAAAGACCTGGGAAGTTCGATCTGCCAAGAAGGAGGTCAGCCATGCAAGCGCTGTACCTTGGAGACCCAGTTGAGTCAGCCTTACAGCAACGGTGTCGTGAGACACAGTATCGAAAGCCGTGCTGAGATCAAATATGATCAGCGCTGCTTTGCTGCCCATATTCAGGAGCCATCTTAGAATTTCTGTGACTTCTAGAATGGCAGATTTGGTGCTGTGCCCCACTCTGAAGCCTGACTGGGAGGAGTGAAGGGCATCCTGGTATTCCACAAATAAGATAAGCTGGGCGTTTACAGTATCTTGGAGAAGATAGGCAACATAGAGATGGGTCTAAAATTGGACCTATAGTCCGGTCCAAGTGGGTTTTTTTAAGCAAGGGGAGAACCATCGCATGCTTCCATGCTTTAGCTAAATGCCCCTCATGTAGGGAGGTGCTCAGGAGTTCCACCAGCAGTTGCTAAGGTGTGGGCTCAGAGTACTCCGCTTGGCCGGGTGGAGAGGATCTAGTGGCGAGCCTGATTTTATTGACTTCAGTAGGTCCAGAAGATGAGGAGAATCCAAGGGGGGCAAAGACTGCAATCTTGCAGGTGACTAGCCTGTGGCCAAGGAGATTTCTTCCCTGGTAGACGGTTGGGACTGGCCTGTGACCGAGGAATTTTCTTCCTTGGTAGAAGGTAGAGTGGGATTGGTGTTTAGGCTGTTGCACCCTGACAAGGTTTTGCCAGTCCTCGCTGTGCATAGGGTATCTCTTATACATTCCTATGTGGATTGAAATTGAAAATTCTTTGCTCTCTCTTTTCTCCTTCAGAGAAACTCTTGATGTTAACAAAACCTATTTTCTTCTTCCCCTATGTTAACACATACTTGTTCTTTTGCTACTGCTATTTTAAAGAGAAATTTGTCTAGTAATCAAATATTTGTACTTTTATTAATTTGGTATAAAGATTAGATAAAATGAGTAAATAAGTCTCTCTATTAAAAAAATGGAGATTGAAATGCTTGCTTTAGATAATCAGATTCTAGAAAATGGTACACTTGCCTCTCCTGGTGATTTAACTTTTGCTTGTCTAATTCAATTTCAAGCAAGTGTAATAAACTCACCTCTTCAATCGAATGTTATTGATACAGGCCAGTTTTCAAATGTGGCTACCGCATTGAATAATTACATTCTTGACAGTATGTGCTGCAACAAAGGAATCTGTGTTCAATAAATTCCAACAATTCCAAAATGGAATGTAGAAATAAAAGGGGAAGTTTTCTTAGAATGCTACTGAATGAGATTTGGTCAAAGGTTCATGCCGTCTCCACATAGGCTACCATTAGTCAGACATGTTATTTCATTTATAATAGATTATATTTAACCCCCTCAGTTGCTATTTAAAATGATATATACACAGTGCTTAATATGAGCCAGTGGTTTCCGGTGCTCGGCACTGCCACTTTAATTGGCAGTACCGGTACTCTATGACAGTCTGCCACATGGTGGTGCTGTTTTTTTAATTCAGAGATGAGCAAAACAACTGTTGTTTATTAATTCATTATACATTACGAATGCCGAATACCTGCTGCCAAAGCCATTCTTTCAACTTTGGGGTCCTGAAATTGTCAGAATTGTCACACTTGTAGGCGTATGACTTATTAGTTATGCTGTTACTGTAATTGGCAGAGGCAATGGGCAGTGCAAGCGGAAGTGGCCTGCTGACTAAAGCCCTGGCACTTATGTTTTTTTTACAAATTAATCACTGTATATATATTATTGGTCATGTTCTTACAACAGGGTTCTTTATATCATATGTTGTTTTACTGTTTCTCAGAAAATGTTTTCTGGAAACTTTCTGGTCAAAAATAAATGAAATCCTAGGAACCACTTTTCCACTCTTCGTCCGTAAGACCATTTCATGGAGCATTTTGAGCCAGTTTGTTTCGGATATGAAAGTTAGATGAGTGGATTTGTTATCTGTCATCGCACTAGAGTTAATAAACTCCTAAATGTAAGCATGTGAAAGGCATATGTTATATTTCATTGTTAAATGGAACTTGTCATAATTATAGACTTTATAGAGTTGACAATGTTACCTTACAGGTAAATATTAAATGAGATTTGTTATCGTCACCTTTGACTTCATTTTTATGATAGAAGCCCCACTGTATTTTGAGGTGTTCATTCAGCATTTTAAACTTTATAAAGATGGATTCTTGTCATTGTGTTTTGTTTGTTTCGCACCGTCTGTCCAACATATGTTTTGGTAACGAAGCATTGCCATGTGGAAGGCTACTGATGTGTTTTATTCCCAGACTCTCTGCGATCATCTGTGTCTCTAGGAGCAAACTCAGAGTGCTCTAAACGTTCCATTTTCAGGCTTGTAAATTAAAATAAAGTATTATAAAATTGGTGAATAATGTTCATAGTGCGATTAGAGCAGTCCTTTAAATCATAAGAGCAGTTTCTACCCCCCTGGCTCACCCTTTGTTATCCCTGGATTTGCCTTTGTGATCCCTGACATCCAAGAACACAAGGAGAAGAGGGAGTGGCGGTGAGCACTTGTTTGGGAGTGCTTGAGTCTTCCCATTTATTTTAGTAGCCTTAGAGAGTTTAGAGAGTGTTGCTTTCATAGTAGTTGAGGCCAGGTCCTGGAAAGCCGACAGTAAGTACATCCAAGGGGTCTTGTGCTGCACTGGCATTGACATGGGTGATGTGTGGACTCATACCCGAACCAGCTACTAGCACCGATAAATGACCTTCAGGTATGCAGTGTCTTTTGCCTATCACTTGTTCTTTGATAAGACTGTGTTGTGTGACTATTACAGAGACATGGAGCATTGTAAGCCTTGATGCCACTAAATAAGGGAGGCTAGCCGCAGAAGGAAGAGTGAGAATATTAGATACCCTCAGCAACACACAGTTGGAATTGGCCATCTCTGCAGGGCCACTCCCCAAATGTTTTGCCTTCACCCCTCCACTTTTCTGAACCCACGTCTGTTGACTTTTAGGACTGTGCACTTTACCACTGCTAACCAGTGCTAAAGTGCTTGTGCTCTCTCCCTTAAACATGGTAAAATTGGCTTACACCCAATTGGCACACCCAATTTACTTACAAGTCCATAGTAAAGTGGCACTACTTGTACCCAGGGCCTTTAAATTAAATGCTAAGTAGGCCTGCAGCACTTATTGTGCCACCCACTTAAGTAGCCTTCCCATTTAACATATATGTCACCCTTGGGTAAGCCCTGAACAGTCCATAGGGCAGATTGCGTTATATCTAAAAAGCTGGACATGTGCATTTAAGCTTTACATGTCCTGGTAGTGCAAATGTTCTAAATTAGTTTTTCACCACTACAACGCCTACCTCTCCCATACGATAACATTGGGTCACCTTATTACATTTATTAAGTGTTAAATTCTGCTTGGTAACAAGTAAAAATGTCATGTTTGGTGTCTGAGTAATTGTAATTTAAAATCCTTGTTAATGGTAAAGTCGAATTCTAAGTCACAGTTCCTAAAATGCCACTTTTAGAAGGATTAGATTTTCTTGCCCTCACTATTTAGTGCCTGTGTCCTGGGTCACATGACTAGGTTTAGTTAGTAATTGGCCTTTGTGTAATTCACCCAGACAGTGTCACAAAGCTGGACTGGGTGTTGGCAGGATGTCACCTGTCACCCTACATTCCAAAGTATCTGCCTCAGCACACTCACAAAGAAATTCACACTAGCCTTTTGTCACCACAGACATCTTTGGGTCTTGGCAGGGGAAGGAAATTCCAGAACCAGATGTGTGGGGAGGTCTAAGGGAAGTCTAAAGGTTTCTCCCAATTCAAAGCTGGCACCAGGTATAAAAATTAGATCTTGAGACCCACTCTTCAGTACACTCCTGGACCTGCGGATACTACAGAAGAAGGACTGCCCTGCTGCCAGAAGACTGTCCTGTAGCTTGAGGCCTACCTGCTCTATGAGAAGGAAGACTGAACCTGCCCCCTTCATCCCAGGCAGAGTGACTCCAAGGGTTTAATTCCCAAGGGCCCAAGGTTTAGAACAGCTACAGGGACACAACAAGATACAGATGCCTCCCTGCAACCGCCCAGCTGACCTGCTGCATCTGGCCCTGCATGAGCCCTGCTGGCCTCTGCCAGAGTGAGTCTCTTATCCCCAAGAGGATCCTACCCATGTTCTGGGTCTTTGGCTGGCATCAGAGTGCACTCCTCTGAAGACAAGGGAGAAATTTGGAAGTTTTGGGCTCTGCTTGACCAAGAACGGGCCTCTCTGTGCCAAGATCTTGCTGCCGATGCCACCCGCCATTGCAAAGCTCTGGTGAACCTGAGTCTTCGTGCACGGTGACGATCAACAACGCGAGATCTGTACTTCGTGCTTCAGCTTTGACAATCCAAGGCGTCCGGTCTGCTCTTCCCGCTACAGCGATGACCATTCATGACGCTCTCCCTGCTCCTCGCGGCCTCCATCACCATGAACTGGACTCTTTATGTCAGACTTTGAGAATATAACTTTTCCAGTGGGACTAAGATGGTCCCTGTGTCCAGCCCACGCTCCATCGCGATTAGCTTGAACTTGTGATTCCTCCCCAGTCTATCACGACCAGATAACCGCGAGTGGCGCTTTGTGCTTTTACGCACTATACTTCCCTAAATATTTTAAATTGCATATCTCCGGTTCTACTGATTGGATTGTTGTCATTTCGGTCTCATTTTATTTATTAAATATTGCTCTCTTTTCTAAAGTGGTGTGAGGTCTTTCTTGTGTTGTGTTTTCACTTTATTTCTGTTTGTGTGCTGTATAAATACTTTACATATTGCCAAAAGTTAAGCCTGGCTGTTTTTATACCAAGCTACTTAGGGTTAAGCATAAGTTAATTTAGGGACTTTTGTGATTCACCTTAACAAGGATTGTGGTTGTTGTAGGGTTTCAGCTCCCTCAATCAATAACCCAATTTCTCTTACATACATTAAAATATTCACAACGGCCATCCTTATCATCTGCAAATGCTCTCTCAGTGAGTGGGTTAATCACTTTAACCCCCTTCCCCCTTCAAGGCCTCGTCAATGTAAGGTGTTCTACCCCATTTTGGCTGAAGTCAAAACCGTCCACCTGGACCAGACAAGGTTGTTGATGCTTGCGCCTGCCCTCCTCATTCCAGTATTTTGGCCTCTGCTAATACTCTTTTGTCTCTCTCACCTAATGTTAAGCCCCTACTTCTGCACAAGTGAATGAAAATGCTCACAAACTAGTTATATATATTCTCAAATACAGTGGATTTTGGATCAGGTGTCAAATGACTTTATACCACCAAGGACTAGGTTTGCATTTAAAAACCCTAGTGCATTCCAGGAGTTGTGGTTTACTTCAGTTGAGCCAACTGAAGTACCACACCTGAGAGAAATGAATTGTAAAAGAAATACCCTTCAAATTGTAGCATTTGTATAGGGAGAGGAGTTGGCCTAACGGCTAGGGCGTCGACCTCGAATCTGGGGAACCGGGTTCGTGTCTCGGCAAGGACGCGCAACATCCTGTGATTCTGGGCAAATCACTTAATCTCCCCGTGCCTAACAAAAATGAATGTGTCCTCATGTAATGCAACTGGTGCTCATGTAAAGCGCTCTGATACCCGATACCTTCGGGTCAAGTTCGCGCTATTTAAAACTCCGTAAAAAAAAATGTCATGCTTGGAGCACTTATTTTGGAGTAATTTGGGGCTATTGTCAAACGGCAGTGGTGAATTTAAGATCAGGTTATACCGGGTCTGTCTTGAATGTTATACATAAGTTACTCATCAGAAAATAGGTCCTCCCCTTGGTTATTTTTGAATATTTTCAAATCAGTGTTTAGAACACTAAGGGGGAAGTCAGATATTGTAAGAGCTAAATGTCTCCCCTCCCCCTGCCATGGTGTTTGATGCTCCCCTGTGTTAGAATTTTTACATCGGGCTAGAGACAACAGCTTTAGCTGTCTCACTAGAGCCAAACAGGTATATCGAGAGAGAGGCAGCATGTTTGCTCTTCTCAGTAATTGGTTGCTTGGTCACTCACATGGTGATCACCCCATATTAAAGCTATTAGTTGCTGTGACTGTTAGTGTTCCTTCACTATGTACATGCCAGTGAGTTTAGGTGGGGGGCTACCGAAGAAAGAAGCAGAAGGAGAGACATGCCATGTTTCTAGGAACTGCTGGACTGCTACTATATGAGACTCTCAGGTTACTGGGCATGGGGGGTGCCTTTTAACAGTTCTTGAGTTGAAGTGAAGGTGGACACTCACAGCAGTTCTCCTTTGTGTCTTCGCAGTGGAGGCGGCTATTTTCGTGGTTCTCGGAGCAATCAGACACAGCAGAAGTACAGCAGGTGCCTCCTCCTTGAGGATGGCTTTTCCTATCCTCCGTGCCAACCCCCTCAAAAGGCCATAAAACTGCAGCTAGGCAACACTAATCTAGATAGAGCAATCGTCTCTTATCCCTAAAGGCTATACTTAGATTGCACAAGACCATTCAGGACAGTCTACTAGATTTAAAAATTGATAAAGATGTCCATCTGCAAGTAATAGTGTCACCAGAAAACTAGTGGCAGTGAATAAAATGAAAGAGCTCAAAGCACTTTGAGGACCCATACTTCTTGATTTGGCACCTGAGTAGAATTTGTCCAACTCTACTGCCTGTCTTCCAATGTGCAAGAAAGTGCATGCTGAAACTCTGTCACTGCTTGATGAGCAGAACTGATACCTTGGGACTGCGACAAGCATCTGGGCAAGCTATGGCAACCAGGCGGGCTCTACAAGACAAGTTAGAAGAACTCAGAAAGTCTTTACATTTCATAGACAAGGCTATCCCTGGGAATAGGCTAACGTAGTCTGAGTGTTTCTTATTAAGAATTGGACTGTTCTCTATGTATACTGTGCCAGGCGTGTGTACTATGCTACTGGACACAGGAATAACCAGCAGGAGAATTTGGTGCCTGCCTATGATTTTACTAGCATCTATTGTACAAATACCAGTACACTGGAAAGCCAATGCAATATAATCATAAATATTTAATTTAATTTTTGCAGTTTTAAAATAAACGTTAGCGGAAAGTTTAAAATTTTTATTGCGCTTGAAATGATCCCCTCCAGCGCTCAGACGATGATTGATGATGTTTGTATGAACGCAGGAGACGTTCTTCTCATTAATAACCTGATGATTGTTGTCTCACTTATAAAGCTGTACAATTTATCAGTATAGCTCTGAATACTGGGATACGGTGTGACTGGAATACTCACAATGTTCAGAAACCAGAAAAGTCATTTGAATGTTAGAGCCAAAGTGAGCACACACGAGAACATTCAATGTTTCATGTATGCACTTGTAGTGAAGTACATAGCATGGCTCATTCACAAGGAAAATACACTATCTTAAGTGATACAAATATCATCCTGGCACAGTATAATCCAAAAATAAAAATAAATAGTTGATGGCCCATGTTCTTCAAATGTTTACAAAGGATGGAGTTTATTTATGAGGAGTACTAGCCTGAATTTAACTCCCAAATGCTATGCCTTATATTTTATCTGTGACCTACTAATAATGCAGCAAACTGTTTCGTTACATGGTTAAATTACCACATTTTCACAAGTAAATTACATTTTGTCCCAAATATCAATTGGCTCTTTATTAAGTACATTAAAACTGATCAATCAGCCAATGTACTTACACGCATAGAGACACATATGTTCGGAACCTCAAGAAGACAATAAGGATGCAAAAGGGAAAAATGAAGTACTCTCAAATGTTACTTTTTCTTCTTTGGGGGACATCCAATCCCTCTTAAGCTCAAAACTGCACTTGGGCATTTGTGTCGGTCCCAATCAGGACAAAACCAGTCTTGGGTGCTTGTGTTCCGGTTCAAAGAAGTCGTGGCTTGCCATTTCGGGCTGGACTATTCCTATTGGAGCTGGGGAAAGCAAGATTTGCATATGGCTGGGTCTAATCTGAGGTGGAATATGTCAGTGATATCATGTCTAATAATGTGACCAGGGTCCAAGATTATATAAAATAATTGTCTGCAATGCTTCCCCAGACATTTTTGGTGAATAGACAGCCTTGGTGAGATTGCCCCTTCCTGCCAGTGAAAACAGGCAACTATATATCTCAACTATTAATCAATTGGATTATCCCATGCCAGAGGGTTAATGACTATTTTTGGTTCATACATTATATACAATTTAGTTGCTATCCATCCTGCTGTCTAATACATTATACAGACACATACAGCAAGATACTGCTTTTATAAATCCCATAAACATGAAAAAGGAGAAAAGAGATAGCATGGACGTCTTTCTTCCAGTAATCGCTCTTTTTTTTATCACTTAACATTCATCTTTCAAGTGTTGTGTAGTTCCTAAAAACCTATATAGGATCTGCGCGTTTAGACAACATAGACTGTGGGATTGGTGTCCAGACTGATTCCAGACACCCCCACCGGGTATGTTTGCCTTTATACCAGCTAGCTCACAGTGCCACTGTAAACTCCTCTCACCAAAGAGAGAATAGTTCCTGGCAACTATCGAACATGACAACTCTGTCCCATCAGGGATCGTGCAAACAGTACAATACCTTTCACTCTGTCACTCGTGCTCACTTTGTCTCAGAGAAATACAAAGAATAAACGGTGGGGACTTTTTTAATAAGAATTGATTGAACTAGCGTCATTCTGGTGTAAAATAGGTGTGCTGAAACAACCATAAGACAGAAACAGAAATAAATGATTATAAGCACCAATAGAGTAAAAGGATGGTAGATTCCTACCATAGTGCTAAAACAATTAATACAGGCAGGTATATAAATACATGACAATAATAATGCATACTCCTACGATGTAACCCTAACTAGATGTACCTAAATGTACCTAACATATATGTAGGTGTAGAGCCAATAATCCCCCTAGGCTGAAGCCAGCCCCATTACCTGAAGTGAGAGACTGTGGGACCCTGTTTTGGTCTTGAGATGGACACCCCGTGAGGGATGTCAGAACACTGTGAGCTGGAGTGTCTGCGTGCAGGAACCTCAGCGTCTCGCGTCAGTGTGTCAGCATGTAAGTCTTTCTCCTCTGCCTGCCCCAGAAAGATATGGTGTATATTTACCCAAAAAGGTACCCTCAGGGGTTCTACCTTGCTGTGTCATATTGGTCAAGGATGATGAAAGGGATGACCCTTACACATAGTTATTATGCAGAAGATGGTAATCCTGCGGTGATTCTGAGAATCCTCATGCATAATAAATGAGGCTAGTTTTCTGGGAAAACCACAAGACATTTATGCAGCACCTTAACTAGGTAAAAGGTCAATACCAAAAACCGTTATGTAGTACAATGACAGGGAAAATGTAGGTGAAAGGTTAGGTGACTACCCAGACCTATATTGGGGTACATTACAAAACATAACACAAGTAGCCCACATTTTTTTCCAATTCCAATTCCTTTCCCTCCACACTCTACTACTTACTTTTTCTCTTCCTCTACATCATCAACTCTACTGTTTTACTCTGTTCCTTGGCCACCAGCCCCTTCCTCCTTATCACAATTTTATTAGCTTCTCTCTCCCATTTCGTTTTACACTATCTATTTCATCCCTGTTGCAAGTTTGTTGATGTCACCTCTACTGCTTTCTAATAACTACCAGTTTTGCCACTATCTGACCATAGTTAGTTCAGTTTCTTTTAAGGTCATATTGCATCCTACTGTTACCTGTTTCATGACTGCTGTCTTTTATCCAATGATACGTTTAGGTTCCAAAATCAGTTTAAATGTATTTAGTTGTTAGGTTGATCACTGGCCTTTTTTTAATGAGGTCTAGGTGTACTTTTCTTGTGTTGTGTGTTGGGTTTGCTGAATTTGAGGGGTCTAATGATTGTATATATGTGTTGGTTCTGCTTTGCATCTATCTTCCACATGTAGGATATTCCTGGAGTGTTCTGGTTCTTCCATTCATCGGAAAGCCTTGTTTTTATATGTACTGCCAGTCACATTCTTAACAAAACCCTGACAAGAATTTTCGGATAACAGAGAAAGCAGTTACCGATCTTTGAGACCTCTTAGGCTGCCACCAACACGATCTCTGGATGGTCCCCTCTTCTCCATCTTTTTTCCCACCACACATATTAGCCCTCCTAGGTTTTCAGAAGGCCATGGCTCCCTCTTCCTCTTCCACCAGCTCCAAACTGATACATATCACATCAAAAAGAAACTAAAGGAGCAGCATGTGGGCTGGTCCAGTGGTGGTTAGCTGTGCTGCAACACTCCTGCTTGCTTGTAAGCACTTAGGACTTTATTTACAAGCCCCTTGCGCTGCCCTGCGTCACTTTTAATATGGGAAAAAGTGACGTGCCGTCAGCGCAGGGGGCTTGTAAATAAGCCCTTTAGTGGATAGGTGGTTGGGTGAGAGGTGGTGGTGAAAGGAGGTGTTGGAGAGTAGTGCTTGAGGCAGTCTTTTGGCTGTGTTGTATTGTTATTTTACTCTGGATCTTTGGGTTCCGATGCTGCCACAGAGACTTGGAGAGGAGGGTGGTAATGAAGCACCATCAATAATTGCTAAACTGTTAGAACTTTAATTATATCATACATTTGGATATCATTTATTAGTGCCTAATATCCTTCTAGCTTTATATAGAGATACAGCTATAAAGCTTTATAGCTTCATAGGTTTATATTAGAATTATGTACTTATAATACTGGAACAAATGTGTTGTGCACATTGTTGTAGTTGAAACTCGCATGTTGTACATCTACTTGCAAAGTGACTTACTGAATGCTACATGCCATGTGCCTGCCCATTGGCTGTTTGTTCCAAGATGCAAGACAAGTGTGCCTCCGTATTTTAAATGCAGCACCATATTTTTATTGAGGTAGATCAGTAACCAAAGTAGTAGTAGTAATATAAGCTTATTGTATAACTTAAAGGATTATATTAAAAGGTATGAAACATCGCAATTCGCACAAATATCAGGTGATCGATAAAGGTTCTAGAATCATAGTATTATAAAAATCAAGACATAAAGTTTGCATAGATTTTCACACAGATAAGTCCGCTTCGGGGTATACAGCAATATATTTAGGTCACATAGTTGACGCTTTATGAATCTGGTCTAAGAATTTCATTGAATCCATGATTTAGAAAAGTATAAAACCAATTTTCATGAATTACAGGATTAACGCTTTGTGACCCAAGTCTAATAATATCATTGGCATTATTATTGCACTGTTATCCCTGACATTGTGGCAGTCTCGAGCAATTTCTACAGTAGATCTTAATTAGCATTCAAGAGTCTATTGGTGATAATTTTCCTTGAACATCGAAGTTCAATGCAAATATGCAAAATGTGCAAAACACATGTATTTTAAGATCAATGTATAAAACCGATTTTCTCAAATCTAGATACAGATGGGATCGAATACGGGTATAGAAAAAGTGCTGAAATCATTAAGTTAGTGCTTTATAAGCCTGATCTAACAATGTAATTAACATTATTATTGCACTATCTTCACTGACACTAAAACAGTATCTAACAGCCTCCCCAGTAGATCTCAGTTTTGCCTTATTAAAAATAGGTTGCAGATACTTTTTTCTTAAATACAAGACAAAACACAAGGCAAATACATAAAACATACACAAGAGATTCGGTTGTGTGCCCACAGAGTCCTCAAACGGTTTTGTCTTTGAATACAGGGTTCAATTTCCCCTCAAATTCATGCATCGGGATATAAAACAATCTGAACCTTAAAAATGTTAACATACCATGGCAGGTTTGACCCTAAGTACTCTTGGCTCTGCAAGAAAAGTGTATCAAAGACTACGGGGCTAATTATGAGTTTGGGGGTCGATTTGACTGCCAAACCTGTGGTGGCGGTGCTAATGCCGCACCGGTGGTCTGACCGCCATATTTTGAGTTGGGCAGTCGGGCCGCCACAGGACTGCTGCTACCTCCAGGTATCCACAATCCCTGGCAGACTTGCAGCGGCCTGAGGCCCGCAATATGCTTGGTTGTGCTGCTGCGGCCCCGCCAAGCATATTACAAGTGAAAAGTGTGGTGGTGAGGAAATTAAGAGGGCCCTACAGGGGCCAGGGCATGCATACAGGGGTACACATGTTGTGCTCCCCTGTAAGCTTGTACTCCCAGGTCCTGCACGGCGTCGACCTAACAGTCCATGCTGTGCAAAAACATGCTGTGGAGCTCCCATCGTGGTGCCTTTCTAAGGCGCAGATATGAGCCTTTGAAAGGCACCGCCGTGAGACCACTGCCGCAGGACCGCCCAACCTGTATTCCAATCGGAATATGGCAGGCTGCCAGGGTACGGGTTTGGCAGTCTTGCAGTGGGGTGCTGGCATGGCGGCCCGCTCCAAGACTGCCAAACTCGTAATCAGGCCCAAAGTCTATGTGATTGTATTGTTTAGCCAGAGCCAAGTCAGAGTCCCTCTGCCTAAGAGTAAAAGTTTCACAGAGTAAATTATTTCGGGCTGGTTACCAAATTTTGCCTTGACAATGTCTCACTGATGTACTTTGCTTTTTGCTTAGGGAACATGCACCAAAAGAAGTGGGGCAATTCTACTGAAGCATGTTGTCCAAACATAATTCCCTTCTTCTTTAAAAAACTCCACAAACATCATCAATAATTGGTTCTTGCCAATGGCCACAACATAACACACTCCCTTTTAATTTTAGACGTATTTAAGTATATGTATATATTTCCTGCAATTATCAGTACGCACTGAGGCAAGGTGACAGAGGTGCATGTTCTACTCTCACCAATACAATCATTATGTGCTGAACTGCACTTTTATGGATCTTTCCATCACAGTGACTTAGTGCAATCATGGCTTTATGCAGATTATTTGTCAATGAAAATGATCTTGTCCTGTATCCGGCAGCATAAACAACTCTGTTTTTGCGATGTCTTCTTATGGAAATTATCTGCTGATGACATTCTATAACATTTTACAAGACAGCATGTCACTCACTTGATTTACTGCTCACAATGCAAAGCGGTAACGCTGTATGCATCTAAAGTATCTGGCAGTGTCAAGCTGATTGAAAAGTTCACAAGATGCACGGTATACTTTACTCGTCTCAAGGCGGGTCTGTGGAACACGATCCCATCTAGCAACCGGGCAGGAACCAAGACAGAAATGTTTCCTGAGCTAAGGAGAGCAACACGCAAGGGGCTTTTCCGAGCTGTCAGCGCATTTCTGCAACCGGAAGGACACCTCATACTTTTAGTCACGGGAAACAGAAGAAAAATCAAATAACATTCTGCAAGTGCAGAGAAGGTTCAAAGGAAATGGATATTATATATATATATATATATATATATATATACACACACACATATATATATATGTATGTATATATATATGTATGTATATATGTATGTATATATATATCAATGCTGGTAAAAAAAAAGGTAAAAAATGCTTTCACAATGACAGTGCTGCTATTAGAACATTCATCAGTTTCTGATCAGCTCAAATTCTTGACAGTGTGCTGTTGGAAGAGGGGGAAACACAAAGGGGCCGATTCCGATTTCGGCCGGAAGGGCACCGAACGATGGTCGGAGCCCTTCCGACCGAATCGGAACGTGCCGCTCGGATTCCTTTCCGACCGAGCCATTCCGATGGGCTCGGTCGGAAAGAATCCGACTCGGATTTCCGGATGGCTCACGACGGGTTCGGAGAGCCCGTCAGCCATCCGGAAATCCCTCTGTACTCCCCGGCTGCCTCTTTGCGACCGAGGGAGTACGATGGCAGTTTTCACTGCCTTTTCGTGCCGGTCTTTCCGGCACGAAAAGGCAGTCGGTCACTGTCTTTGGGGGCCCCCAGTGGGACCCCCATGGGTGCAAGGTCGCCGAATGGCGGCCTGGAGGCACCTATGGTGCCCCTCTGTTGAACCCTGCACCCGGTGGCAGGCACCTTGGGGTGCCGGCCACAGGGTGCAGGGTTGAACTGCACCCCTGCTTTCTCCAATGCTAGCATGCATTCCGTCCGGAATGCATGCTCCCATTGTGGGAGATACGAGTGCGACCGAACAGGGTTCGGTCGCATCGTACTGCCTGGGCCGTAACCGACGACAGCAGGTCGGTCGGTTACGGCTCCGGACCGATGTCGGACGGACCTGAGTCCGTCCGACATCGGAATTGGCCCCAAAGTCTATACAGAGATCATGGACTACTGTCCTGTAGCCACAGGGTTCACCAGTACTAATCGAAGATAATGTTCTTGGAGGTGTAGTCAATTCCTTAGTAGTAAATGTCCCGCCAAAGAGAAGAATGTCGAAAACAGCAGGTGCGACATGCCTGTGACTTTCAGAAAATTGCCGGAGGACAATGTTCCCTTTCTAGTTCAAACAAGATTGCATGTTGTTAAATCTTGAAGTGCGCAACGTTTCACTTTTATTTATCAATGATTGTTAATCTGCAATTGATATTACGATGTTTACCTCCTTTCCAGGAATGCCCTCTTGTCCGTTTTCTCCTTTGTCTCCTTGTTCACCCTAGGGACAACAAATGAGTGTTTATTTATTTTATATATTTTTTTAGAATAGAGCATTTCCAAAGAAATTTACAATATATGAGGAAATAACTTCAGCAGACAGGAAGTACCATATTTCCTTACGTTGTACTCTAAAACACAATGAATCAAAGGAGGGTTTGTGAGAAGTTGTGATATATGCTCAAATATACAATTGTTGAGCCTAAAACATTAAATGTATGTTCACAAATTCTCAAATACAGTTTATTTGGAGTTTCTAGCAGCATTACAGCTTAGAAAGGAGGAGGGCATTCTATGAAAAAAATATTTCCTAAATTTTACTTTGCCAACCTGCAAAACTGATGTTGAGAACCATTCATTACCACTGGCAAACCCACACCCTCGCATATTTACACTACATTTATCCAAAATCACTGGAGTCTAGAGAGTGACATCACGTGCCCTCTGGCCTTGGATGGCACATTACCTGTGAATCTTGCTTATATCTCAAAATGCAGGGGCGGCTCCTCCATTAGGGCGGAGGAATGTCACCCCACTGCTTTCTCGCAGTGCGAGAAGCAGAAACATAAAATGGTATTTCAAATACCATTTTATGTTTCTGCTTCTCGTGCTGCGAGAAAGCAGAAGACAGGTTGTGCCTGGTTGGGGGCAGGCGGGAGGGTATGCCTGGATGGGGGTGGGTGGGCGGGTCGGAGAGGAGTGGCCTTGACTGTTTGGTCGGCCCTCTGGGGCCGACCAAAGCAGTCATGCGCACTCTAGATTTTTATGTAGGCTGCATGCAGGCTACTTAGAGAAAATGGCCTCCCCTCAGGCGCCCGGCTGGGCACCGTCCGCACCAATCACAACGCTGCCATTGCAGCGTTGTGATTGGCTTAGGGGAGGGAGGCTGCCTTCTTCCTGTTCCAGCACTGCAGCAAGACCCGGCCAGGAGCGGAGGCGGCGCGGACCCGGTAAGTTAATTTTTTTGACATTTATTTTTAATTCCCCCCCACTCCCACTCCCCCCGCGCGAACCCACGCGCGAACCCCCCACCCGCCCCCTACCCGTGAGTCATGCGAGCCGCGACTGTCAAAATGTATTATCACACAAGCACTGGAATTGATTAAATCACAGGTTTGAGATGGGTAAAATTGCATATAATTATTCTAAATCATAGAATTCAGGAACAGGACAAAAGGGGGCACAGTGATTTGAGTTGCAGGATCTGAATATACTCTGAACCGCATCCTAGAAAATAATTATTATTATAACACAGATTGCCTGGCTATGAGTTACTTGTTGAGTCCCAACAATGTATGTTGAAACCAGTGCCTATATCTCCATTCCTGTGGGTTTAGAGGTTAAGGCTCACCTGACAGGTACAGGACCAACTCACAAACTGCATTTTGTAGCATGTAGATTAATATTACAGTATTAATACTCATATTATAACAGGTAATTACCAAACCTACAGCCGGAGACCATCTCCTCTGCCTCTACAATCATTTCCAAGCTGAGATTGCCACACACATCGGTATACACAATAGTAGAAAATGTAGGAGGGATCAAAGAGAGTGGTGGGAAAATGGGGTGTAATTAATTCTAAATGGGAAGGGTTTAGGGAAACTTAATGAGGAGTTTGGGAGGGACAAAAACCTAAAACACACTTTGGGCCCTGGGGAATGGGATCCCCAGGACCACAAGCGGCTTGGGGAGGGCGGCCACGCACCCCCTCCCTTCAACACATAATTTGGGCACCGGGGGATGGGGTCCTTGCGGCTGAAATGGCTTGAGGAGGTGGCTGTGTGCTCCCTCTCCCTAAAAAAGGCGTTGGACCCCAGAAGATGGGTTCCCAGGGGCTGAAATCTGTCAGGAGAGGAGGGACCACACGCACCTCCTTCCCCCCAAAAATAACTGCCTCATCCCACCGAGCCATGGCCCTCCGGGGGGGGGGGGTATTAAAAAGCGCTTGTTTTTTCTATTTTTGCTGCAGATTTGCGGATTCTCCGGGACCCTACCACCAAGCCTAGGAGGTCAAGGTATCTCTACTTTGCCCCCTTATGTCTTTTTTTGAAAACTTTTTTAGGACTCAGGACCGAGTCCCTAGTCCTTAGATGACTGCCACCACTTCCTGGTTGAGGTGGTGGCAGCCAATCAGATCTCAGCAGGAGATCTGTCGGATCCACGAGGCTCTGCGTCCCTAGATATACAAAGTTTTTGAGCATTAATAACTCAAAACATACTGAATGGATTTATATTAAATCACAAAAAGCACTCTTTCTGTTTCCAAGATCTAGCTTTCTGCCAAATTTGTGTAAATCCGTTCAGTGGTCTAGGCAGTAGCTGTGTCTAAAGTTCCTATGGAAAAATTAATGCGGAAAACGCATTTTAGGATTTTTTTCATTGGCCCCTGCTTGATAGATCACCCCAAAATGTACCAATCGCAAACTAGTCAAAAAATAGCACTTTTTGGGAAAATGTGGTGGAGATTCGTCAAACGGCACCAAAGTTATTAGCATCACAAAAAATGCACTTCCTATGGAAACACAATCCTAACTTTAAGTGCCCTGTGGCAACTGTCACTGGGTGATATAGATATACACACATATATATATATATGACAATCCAGCTTCTTCAGACACAAAGCCAACGAAGAAGGCACGGACGCAGGAGTGTAGGATAAAGGCTTCTTTTTAATGAATCAGGTCACCCTCAACCCAGGATTACGAGAGACGCGTTTCGACTCCGCAGGAGTCTTTGTCAATCTGAAAGGCGCCATTAGAGCGTAAGTATATATAGTCCGTCCCACACTAGGTTGAAATAAACATGGAAGAAATACTTGCAAGCACATTACAACAGTAAATACCCTAAGCAGTATGCTCCAATGTTACAAAGGTAAAACATCAAGTCTTAATACTTGTATATTATCTGCATGTTTTTACCATACATTTTGAAAGCATGGGTGATGGAAAGTGCCCTTAAAAGTTGAAAATTACTTTCGTTAAGTGGAAACATTCTGTACATATAACATATGCCGCCCTTCACTCGTATGCATCGCCTATTCATCCAACACATAGTATGTACAAAAATTAAAATTTAAAACAAACGTCCCTGCTGTATAAAACATTTTTCTCGACATGGCACACACTTTCAACTCAAATAGTTTTGCCACACTTGCTGTTGCCCTTCTGGTGAAAATACCTTTGGACCTCTCTGCCTCATGTCCGTTAGTGCCTGCTTGCAGTTGCTGAAAAAGTTGCACCTGGGTTCTCCGAGGCCCAAATGCTCGCAATAAAGCACCAGGATTTAACTGTGAATATTTAGCGATATATGAGACATAAATGTCAACACAACCATTGCGTGCCTATTTGCAAACGGGACTACTGTTCCCATAATTCATCATGGCGAATAACAACAAAGCTAGGCCAAAATGTCCGAGAGAAAGTCACTGTTTGTAAATGCAAAATACCAGGGCCATAAAGCAAAAACTCAAAGTTCATTGCAATACAAATATTGTCTCTATGCAGAAAAAAGTTACCATGTCTGTAATAGCAAGCAGCGTCGAGTGGAAATTCAAACCAGGCGCAGGCTCTGGGTGGAAGGGGACCGGCAAATGAAAAGTTCCAATCATGCCACACACTCATCACCGCTTCGGCATCGGCGTCGGCGGTGCCTGGTCACCAGAGGGAGTCAGTATCATGGGCAAGGCATTTCTTGCAAGGGGAATACAGACCCGGTGCTGGCAGTCAAACAACCGCCTCGCTACTTGGTCATAACCTCCCTCTGCTGTCATCCAAAGTCCGCTTCCTGGCAACCCAACTGGGGGCTCAACCAATAGCACTCCCGTACTTCTCCTCCAAATGCGGTCCTAAGGCAGAGCCACAAAACGACCAGTGTTCCGTGAGCAGCGCTAAGACCCAAACGCTGTATTCGAATAAACACGACAATCCAGCTTCTTCAGACACAAAGCCAACGAAGAAGGCACGGACGCATATATATGTATATATCAATCCACTGAACTACCACCTCCACCGCACCTCACGCCCCGGGTGCCACTCGTGCGGTGGTGAGCCGCTACATGTTCATACAAACGGCATCTCACTGTTGCGTAACAGAGTATGAGTGCACTCCCGGGTCTTTTGAATTTTTTTAATTTATTGACAGGCAGCCAGCACTGATAGACACGTTTCGGCATGTTGCCTTCCTCAATGTCAGTTTCAATCACAAACATGATTCAATTTAAATCCTTTGTTTCAGCGTTAACGTGCAGTGCATTTCATCAACATAAAAAAGGGCAATGTAAGACCAACCAAATGTATACAAATAGCGGCAGCCATCTTTGAGTGTGAACAATTTCCGCATTTCAGCTATTTAGTGTCTCATCATGTATAGTTCATTCCATTATAAGATGTCTTAATACACACTGACACATAGCTAATTGTGTATAAAGGTGGATAAGGTTATGGCTAGATGTTGAGTCATGCCGTACTAGCTTTTATAAAAGCAGAAATAGAAAAACGGGATGCAGTGTAATCAACCATAAGCAAACAAACATCAAAGTTAATAATTGGTGTCTAAATCAAATGTTGGAATCCCAATTCAGTCAATTCAAGATAATCATTATTTTAACGTCTGCTTGTGATTAATACATTATTAAACATCCTCATGATAACTCTGTCGATAAACGATTGTAATTATGCCCTGAATGGTCAGCCTGACCCTCCATAAGCTTAATTCATGACCCTGTGGGGTATCTCGCTAGTCAATCTACAGGCTCAATGTTTTACAGAAGACTACCACTCACTGATTGACGACCCATAAAAGTGGAGAAGACACCTATACACCTCTTACTCTCCTAGGTGCACCCACATCTCTTCTTCATTATTTAGCCCTTGTGGAGTCTTCGTATGCAGCTGGATAATATATTTAGACTCCAAAATTCTCAACTTTTTCGTTCTGTCTCCCCCTCTCTTATCTTTTTGGATTTGGTCTATGCTAAAAAATTTGAGTAAGTCTTGATTGCTTTGATGTGCTACTTCAAAATGCCGGGCAACCGGGTAGCTTTGATCTTTATTAACAATCACCCGCATATGTTCAATGTTAGATTTGGGGGTCTCTAGTTGGCAGAGGTATATACCCTTGTCCAAATAGGGACCCTTGAGTCTAGTCAGGGAAAGTAGGTACACTCCCGAAATAACCCCTGCTCACCCTCTTGGTAGCTTGGCACGAGCAGACAGGCTTAGTTCAGAGGCAGTGTGTAAAGCATTTGTGAACACATACAGTAATCAAGTGACAACACTACAAATGGACACCACACAGGTTATATATTTATAAAAATAGGTATACTTTATATAGATTTATCACAAGACCATAAACGACAAAAATAATCCACAATACTGTTAAGAATACTTAGTTCTGATCAAAAAGGCTTAATTCAAGGTTCTGTGCGAGTCGGTAGCCTCCTCCGGCTACGGCGATGTCGAGAACAAACAGAGTCTAACAAATCCAGCTGACCGCGTCGAGACGGGCCAACACAGCGTAGACAGACTCGGTCACAGTACCTTTACTTGAAGCGGCAGGCACGGGCGTGCGAGCCGGATGGCTGTTCGTCGCGGTCGCGATGCAAAAATGGAAGCGTTGCAGGACGCGTTGTCCCTCGATGCGGTGCAGGCAGCGGCTCGTTGACGTCGTCGAGACGGAGTCGGTGAGACCAGGGCCGTGCGTTGCAGGGCGAGACGGTGCTTCGATGCGGTGCTGGCAGGTTGCGGTGCGGCGACGGAGCCGGATTCAGGAGCTGGCGTCGATCAGTCCGGACAGCGGTGCGAGTCGGGCGGTGCGTCGCAAAGCGTGCGAGCGGTGCCCAACTCCGGTGCGGTCACAGGACTCGAACTCAGCAGCAGTGACCGTGTCGGTCGGACCAGTCTCGATTCGGCGTAGCGAAGCGTTGTAGGACGCGTTGTCCCTCGATGCGGTGCAGGCAGCGGCTCGTTGACGGAGTCGGTGAGACCAGGGCCGTGCGTTGCAGGGCGAGACGGTGCTTCGATGCGGTGCTTGCAGGACACCGAGTCGGTCGTGAGAGTCGGTCACAGCTCCCTACCTCTGTAGCCACTGGAACAGAGTTTCCAGCAGCAATTCACAAAGGGGTGAAGTCCAATGGTCCTGGGACTTCGGTCAGGGGGCAAGCTCTCTTCCAAGCCCTTGGAGATCCTTCACAAGTTGATGAAAGTCACAGCAAAGCAAAAGTTCCTTTCTCCTCTCGTTGGCAGTCAGGCAAACCACTGCAGGCCAATCCCCCAAGCAGCACTTCAGGCTTAGGGATAGTCTCTCCTCAGTTTCTTCTTGGTTCCGCTCCTCAGCAAAGGTTTCTTCTTGTTCCCAAAAGTGATCTAATCTTCCTGGGGTCTGGGTGCCCCTCTTATACCCTGATTCTCTTTGTTCTCTGGAGGCAGAGAGGCCTCTGCCTAGTCCAAAACCAGTTCTGGTCAGTTCTGGAGCACTTTGTTTTTCTGACTCCTTCTTTCCTTTCAGAATGTGGGGCAGAGTGCTCAGCCGCCCGGCAGGAGGTGGAGCCAGCATTGTGGAAGGCAGGCACAGCCCTATTCAGACCCAGGTGCAACTCCTCCCTCCACTCTGGATGCAGATCTTTCTATTCAGCCCTGCGCTGACTCACCCTGTCTCCGGTAGCCACCCCCAGCCCCTGTCACTCAATCTCCAGACAAGGAATACACAACCTAGCAGAGGCAGGCTTGGATAGTTAGGCAAGAAAATACCCACTTTCTAAAAGTGGTATTTTCGAACACAGAATGTTAAAACCAACTTCACTAAAAGATGTATTTTATCATCCTGAGTTCAGGCATACTAAATTCGTTTTTCTACCATGTTCCCTGGGTCAGTTCTGACTATAAGGTGTAATAGTCAGTCTGCCCATTCTGGCCTATGGGGAGCAGGTAGCCTTGCAATAGTGAAAAACGAAAATGGCTGTAATTCACTATTAGGACATGCCACACACACCAGGGCATGTCCTACCTTATACTTACAATGCACCCTGCCCTAGGGCCTACTTTAGGGGTGACCAACATGCAGTAAAGGGAAGGTTTAGGGACTGGTAAGTGGGTGTACTCACCAAGTCGACATGGCAGCCCGAGGCTGCACACAGGCTCTGCGATGGCAGGCCCGAGACACATTTTACAGGCCGCTTCTGTGGGTGGCACAACCAGTGCTGCGAGCCCACCAGCGGCATTGGATTTACAAGCCCTGGGCACACTGAGTGCACTGTACTAGGGACTGACACGTAAACCAATCATCCAATCATGGAGTCACTAATACATAGGTCAATTAACGATAGGGAGCACTTGCACTTTGGCACTGATTAGCAGCGGCAAAGTGCCCATGAGCATCTAGTCCAGCAAAAACATATCGGCAACAGTGGAGGCATTACGAAAAAATGGAAGGGAGACCCACGCCAAGGATGCCAGGTCTAACACGTGTCCCCTCCAGCTGAAATGTGGGGAGAACTATCCTACCCCTAGGGAGTTCTCATCGCTAAGGCGGAAAAATCTGGACAGTCCATCAGCATTGGCGTGTTCTGTACCAGGGCGGTGTTCCACCGTAAAGTCCATCCCCTGTAGGGAAATGGACCACCTCAACAGCTTCGGATTCTCACCCCTCATCTGCATCAACCATCTGAGGGGCCTGTGGTCTGTCTGAACCCGGAAGTGAGTCCCAAACAGGTATGGTCTCAGCTTCTTCAGTGCCCAGACCACAGCAAATGCCTCACGCTCAATAGCACTCCATCTCTGTTCCCGGGAAGTAACCTCCTACTGATGAAGGCTACAGGTTGGTCTAGGCCCTCCTCATTGATCTGTGATAGAACAGCCCCTACACCATGCTCTGAAGCGTCGGTTTGAACAATGAACTCATTGAGAAGTTGGGTGCCTGGAGCACAGGCGCCGTGCACATGGCAGTCTTCAAGGTGTCAAAAGCTTGTTGACAGGCGTCAGTCCAAATCACTTTCCTGGGCTGCTTCTTGGAAGTCAGCTCGGTCAAGGGGGCAACAATGCTGCCATACCCCTTGACGAATCTCCGGTAATACCCGGTGAGTCCTAGGAAGGCTCTCACCTCTGTCTGGGTCTTGGGGGCTCCCAAGCCAGAATGGTATCAATTTTCGGTTGGAGGGCGCCACCTGGCCGCTCCCAACCTGGTGTCCCAAGTACACCACAGAACCCTGCCCAATCTGGCACTTACTCGCCTTGATTGTGAGGCCTGCCCTCCGCAGCGCCATCAACACTTCCCAGAGGTGGCGCAGATGCTCTTCCCAACGGGCACTGAACACTGCGATGTCATCCAGGTAGGCGGCACTGAAATCCTCCAGTCCAACCAACACCTGGTTGACCAACCTCTGAAAGGTGGCAGGGGCATTCTTCATCCCAAAGGGCATCACCCGGAACTGGTAGTGCCCATCTGGTGTGGAGAATGCTGACCTCTCTTTTGCCCCATCAGTCAAGGCGATCTGCCAGTATCCAGACGTTAAGTCAAACGTGCTGAGGTACCGCGCAGCCCCTAACCGATCTATGAGCTCATCAGCTCTGGGGATGGGGTGGGCGTCAGTCCTGGTGACGGAATTGAGTCCCCTGTAGTCCACACAGAACCGGAGTTCTGGTGTGGCACCAGGCGCGGCAGCTTTTGGAACCAAGACCACGGGGCTGGCCCAAGGGCTGTTAGAGGACTCAATCACCCCTAGCGCAAACATCTTGGAGACCTCCTCCTTGATGCAGGCTCTGACCCTGTCAGTCACCCTGTAAGCCTTGTGCTTCACAGGAAGACTGTCCCCAGTGTCCACCTCATGGACGCACCAATGAGTGACACTGGGAACCAGGGAGAATAGGTCAGGAACTGTCCCAACAAGTGGCGACAGTCACCCTGCTGCTCAGGTGTCAGGGAGGTAGAGAGGTTTACTCCCTCCACTGATCCATCTTGCTCTCGGGCTGACAGGAGGTCAGGAAGAGGCTCGGTCTCCTCCTCCATTCCATCATCTGTCGCTAAGAGCATGCCCACTTGGGACCTCTCCAAGTGGGGCTTCAGGCGGTTCACATGCAGGACCCGCAAGGGGTTCCTGGGAGACTGCAAGTCCACCAAATAGGTAACTGGACTCTTGCGCTCCACCACCGTAAAAGGGCCGGTCCACCTGTCCTGGAGCGCACAGGGCTCCACAGGGGCCATGACCCACACTTTCTGACCAGGCTGAAGCTCTACCAGAGTGGCATTCTGGTCGTACCACCGCTTCATCTCCTCCTGGCTGGCTTCCAGATTTGCCTCAGCAAGCTCTCTGAAACGCCTAGTCTGGTTCCTGAAGGCCAGCATGTAACTGTATACATCCTGGGGAGGTTTCCTGGGAGATTGCTCCCAGCCTTCCTTGACCAAACTCAGAGGTCCTCGCACCGGGTGTCCATAGAGGAGCTCAAAGGGACTGAACCCTAGAGACTTCTGTGGCACCTCCCGGTATGCAAACAACAGGCATGGTAAGAGGACGTCCCATTTACGCCTCATGGGTTCTTCCAGACCCATAATCATGCCCTTGAGGGTCCGGTTGAATCTCTCAACCAGCCCATTTCCTTGAGGGTGGTAAGGAGTGGTGAACTTGTAAGTTACACCGCACTCCTGCCACAGGGACTTCATGTACTTGGACACGAGTTGGTACCTCTGTCAGACACCACCTCTTGAGGGAATCCCACACGTGAGAAAATTCCCATCAGTGCCCGTCCCACCACGGGGGCCGTCACTGTCCTCAGAGGGATGGCTTCAGGGTACCGGGTGGCATGGTCCACCAAGACCAGGATAAACCTGTTGCCCATGGCTGTCTTGGGGTCCAGTGGCCCCACAATGTCAATACCCACCCGTTCAAAGGGGGTGCTGACCATAGGGAATGGCTGGAGAGGAGCCTTGTGCTTCCTCCCACTCTTTCCACTTGCCTGGCAAGTCTGGCATGTTCTGCAGTGAGTGGCGGCACTCCTGCGCATCTGGGGCCAATAGAAATGGGTAACAAGCCTGTCAAAGGTCTTGTCCTGCCCCAGATGTCCCGCTAATGGTACATCATGAGCCAACCCCAGTAGGAAGGCTCTGAAGCGCTGGGGTACCACCAGCACACGGGCTGACCCAGGCTCAGCAACCTTAGGCTCTGAATACAGGAGACCATTCTCCCAGTAAACCCAATGTGATCCAGACTGATCACCTGCTGCCTGGTCTGTGGCCTGTTGCCTCAGACCCACGAGAGAAGGGCATGTGTTCTGCTCCTTGCAGAACTCTTCCCTGGAGGGTCCTCCTTCTTGCTGCCAATGGGTCAGCTCAGGTAGGTCCCCCAGTTCAGCTACCTGTTCCCCTGTAGGCTCCAGGGCATCCCCCTCAGGGTCTGCCTCCTCCTGGACCGTGGGAACCTCGGGGGCCGGTTTCCCGCGCCCCTGCCTCCTCTCTCTCTGGCAGGCACCTGGGCCTCCCTCTCAGGCTCCAGGTCCTCTTGAACACCTTTAGCTGCCATTGACCGGGTGGTCACACATGCCCAATCAGGCAAGCCCAACATTTCTAAATGCGCACTCCGCTCCACCTTAGCCCAAGGGGAGCTCTCCAAATCGTTCCCTAACAAACAGTCAACAGGCATGGCTGGCCTCACAGCTACTTGAAGAGTACCCGAGACCCCCCCCACTCAAAGGGAACCTGAGCCACCTTGCAGTGACTCTCTGTGTTGTCAGCGGCAACAACCGGATAGAATGCATCAGGGATAACCTGCTTTTTAGACACCAGGTGACACTTGACAGCTGTCACACTGGCTCCTGTGTCTCTCAGAGCCTCCACTCCTATGGCCATTGATGGTCACCCACTGCCTGTATTTCTTAGTGTTCTCAGGCAGCGGGGTCCTAGGGACCATCTCAGAGTCTCCTAATGAGACAAGGGAAAACACTGTGGGATCCCCCACCTTGGGCACCCAACTCCTCCCCAGGGCTACACTAGCCAACTGCCGGGGACTGCACTGGTGGGTGCTGGTTTTCCATGCAAAGGGCAACGAGGATCGTTTGCCTTGTGGCCAGGGGCGCCACACTTGTAACATACCAGTGGTCCCTGGTGAACAGGGGGCCTGTCAGGGCCACTGGCTTCTTCTCAGGGGGAGGCTGGGAACCTTTCCCTTGGTTCCCTTGGGGTCTACTTTGGGGCCCTTTATGGAACTCCTTCTGTTTACCCTTGTCCCCCCACTCTTCTGCTGGGGACCCTGCCCACCCTTGGCGGAGTCTCCCACGTGACCCTTGTGGACCCGGGTACTCACCCAGCGGTCCGCTCTCCTCAGCAAGCTGCCTAGGGTTAGTCAGCTTACTATCAATCAGGTGCTGGCGTAGCTCAGGAAAACAATTACCGGACAAGTGCTCCCAGGCAATCAAATCAAAGAGCGCCTGAAAATCAGTCGCTTTGCTACCCTTTACCCAACCATCCAAGGCTCTGCAAAAGAAGGTCACATATTCAACCCAGGTACTGCTTTCAATCTTACTACAGTTCCTGAACCTTTGCCTATAAAGCTCAGGGGTCAAACCATATCTAGTCATTAAGGCATCCTTCATGTGGCTGTACGAATTATAGACTTCAGAGGGCAAATCCAACAAGGTATCCCGCCCTTCACTGAGGAACCGTCCCCACAACCCCGCTCCCCAATCCTTCTCAGGGACCCGGTGGGAAGACATGGCTACCTCATAGGCTTTGAACCACTGCCCTATGTCGTCATTTTTAAAAACTCCTTCACCACATCTTTGGGAATATACACCCTAGCTTCAACAGGCACAGGCGGTACACTGCCACCAGAGGGAGTAATCTCTAAGCTCTTGGCCTTCAATTCCAACTCCCTCAAAACTTTCTCATGTTCAAACTGCATTTTCTTTTCCTCTAGGGCTAATTTCCTTGTTTGCATTTCGAATTCTAACTGCTTATTCAGCTTGAGTTTGGTCAGCTCCATTTCGTGCATCCTACTCTCTTTCCTGTCCTCCAACTCTTCTGGAGACAGTCCTCTGGCAGAAACACTGCTACCTACTGGGGAAGGTGGTCTTCTAGCCCCTGGACCCAATAGCCCCTCCAGCTGCCCTTCTGCATTCTCAGCCCCTCCACAGGGGCACTCCTTGATTCGACCCAGGCCCTCAGCGCCTTTTGGAGGTCCTCCTTCCTGGAGATCCCGGTCATGGACACTTTAAACTTTTTGCAGAATTGCTTGAGCTGCTTAAGGGTGTAGCATTCTAGCCTCTCTTCTTCCCAATCACATTCAACAGAGGCTACTGATGCTGGTTTCTCCATAGTGACTGAACTTGGCATTTGCAAAAATAGGAAATCCCAGAAAAATGCTATTAAAGTATGTGGTTGCGTTTTGGTCTGCACTCACTAAGTAGTGTTCACCAATCACTGTACATGAGTCACAAATGCAAGTCCAGAATCCTCACCGCTGACCACCAATGTTAGATTTGGGGGTCTCTAGTTGGCAGAGGTATATACCCTTGTCCAAATAGGGACCCTTGAGTCTAGTCAGGGAAAGTAGGTACACTCCCGAAATAACCCCTGCTCACCCTCTTGGTAGCTTGGCACGAGCAGACAGGCTTAGTTCAGAGGCAGTGTGTAAAGCATTTGTGAACACATACAGTAATCAAGTGACAACACTACAAATGGACACCACACAGGTTATATATTTATAAAAATAGGTATACTTTATATAGATTTATCACAAGACCATAAACGACAAAAATAATCCACAATACTGTTAAGAATACTTAGTTCTGATCAAAAAGGCTTAATTCAAGGTTCTGTGCGAGTCGGTAGCCTCCTCCGGCTACGGCGATGTCGAGAACAAACAGAGTCTAACAAATCCAGCTGACCGCGTCGAGACGGGCCAACACAGCGTAGACAGACTCGGTCACAGTACCTTTACTTGAAGCGGCAGGCACGGGCGTGCGAGCCGGATGGCTGTTCGTCGCGGTCGCGATGCAAAATGGAAGCGTTGCAGGACGCGTTGTCCCTCGATGCGGTGCAGGCAGCGGCTCGTTGACGTCGTCGAGACGGAGTCGGTGAGACCAGGGCCGTGCGTTGCAGGGCGAGACGGTGCTTCGATGCGGTGCTGGCAGGTTGCGGTGCGGCGACGGAGCCGGATTCAGGAGCTGGCGTCGATCAGTCCGGACAGCGGTGCGAGTCGGGCGGTGCGTCGCAAAGCGTGCGAGCGGTGCCCAACTCCGGTGCGGTCACAGGACTCGAACTCAGCAGCAGTGACCGTGTCGGTCGGACCAGTTCGATTCGGCGTAGCGAAGCGTTGTAGGACGCGTTGTCCCTCGATGCGGTGCAGGCAGCGGCTCGTTGGACGGAGTCGGTGAGACCAGGGCCGTGCGTTGCAGGGCGAGACGGTGCTTCGATGCGGTGCTTGCAGGACACCGAGTCGGTCGTGAGAGTCGGTCACAGCTCCCTACCTCTGTAGCCACTGGAACAGAGTTTCCAGCAGCAATTCACAAAGGGGTGAAGTCCAATGGTCCTGGGACTTCGGTCAGGGGGCAAGCTCTCTTCCAAGCCCTTGGAGATCCTTCACAAGTTGATGAAAGTCACAGCAAAGCAAAAGTTCCTTTCTCCTCTCGTTGGCAGTCAGGCAAACCACTGCAGGCCAATCCCCCAAGCAGCACTTCAGGCTTAGGGATAGTCTCTCCTCAGTTTCTTCTTGGTTCCGCTCCTCAGCAAAGGTTTCTTCTTGTTCCCAAAAGTGATCTAATCTTCCTGGGGTCTGGGTGCCCCTCTTATACCCTGATTCTCTTTGTTCTCTGGAGGCAGAGAGGCCTCTGCCTAGTCCAAAACCAGTTCTGGTCAGTTCTGGAGCACTTTGTTTTTCTGACTCCTTCTTTCCTTTCAGAATGTGGGGCAGAGTGCTCAGCCGCCCGGCAGGAGGTGGAGCCAGCATTGTGGAAGGCAGGCACAGCCCTATTCAGACCCAGGTGCAACTCCTCCCTCCACTCTGGATGCAGATCTTTCTATTCAGCCCTGCGCTGACTCACCCTGTCTCCGGTAGCCACCCCCAGCCCCTGTCACTCAATCTCCAGACAAGGAATACACAACCTAGCAGAGGCAGGCTTGGATAGTTAGGCAAGAAAATACCCACTTTCTAAAAGTGGTATTTTCGAACACAGAATGTTAAAACCAACTTCACTAAAAGATGTATTTTATCATCCTGAGTTCAGGCATACTAAATTCGTTTTTCTACCATGTTCCTGGGTCAGTTCTGACTATAAGGTGTAATAGTCAGTCTGCCCATTCTGGCCTATGGGGAGCAGGTAGCCTTGCAATAGTGAAAAACGAAAATGGCTGTAATTCACTATTAGGACATGCCACACACACCAGGGCATGTCCTACCTTATACTTACAATGCACCCTGCCCTAGGGCCTACTTTAGGGGTGACCAACATGCAGTAAAGGGAAGGTTTAGGGACTGGTAAGTGGGTGTACTCACCAAGTCGACATGGCAGCCCGAGGCTGCACACAGGCTCTGCGATGGCAGGCCCGAGACACATTTTACAGGCCGCTTCTGTGGGTGGCACAACCAGTGCTGCGAGCCCACCAGCGGCATTGGATTTACAAGCCCTGGGCACACTGAGTGCACTGTACTAGGGACTGACACGTAAACCAATCATCCAATCATGGAGTCACTAATACATAGGTCAATTAACGATAGGGAGCACTTGCACTTTGGCACTGATTAGCAGCGGCAAAGTGCCCATGAGCATCTAGTCCAGCAAAAACATATCGGCAACAGTGGAGGCATTACGAAAAAATGGAAGGGAGACCCACGCCAAGGATGCCAGGTCTAACATTCAAGTATTCTTATTTTTGCAGGATGTATCGTACTCCCAATGTACCTTTTTGGGCATGGACATTCAAGACAGTAGACTGTAAATTCTGAGTTACAGTTTAATAATTTGTTTATCTTCAGAATTTCTTCTCTACCCCTGCCTTCTGTCTTGAATGCAGATATTTTCTTGCAGTTCTTGCATGCCTTACACCTGAGATACGGGAAGAACCCTGTTATAGGGTCCTTTCTCCTGGGGTTGACCCTGTAATGAATGTGGACTACTTGGTCCTTTAGAGAGATGCTCCGTCTATACGTGATTTGTGGAGCTTGTGTACTCACGTCTTTTAAGATGTTGTCAGTAGACAGAATTTTCCAATTTTTCTTAAAAATCTGTACAATTTTCTGGGATTTTGAGTTGAAACTGGTGATCATTCTGATAGGAGCCTCTTTATTACTAGTCAGCGGGCCAGAGTCTACTTAGGCAGCTAAGAGATTAGATCTTATCAGCTGATCTGCTCTAGTCTCTGCTGTTCGTAAAATGCCTTTTGTATATCCTCTTCTAGTAAGTCTAGCTAATGCATCCTTTTCAGCTATCTGGTACTCCCTATCAGTCGTACTGTTTCTTTTAATACGAATGAGTTCGCCATAGGGGATATTTTTTATCAAGCTGCGTGAATGCTGACTTCCTGCATGCAGTATAGTATTACCCGCAGTAGGCTTTCTATACAGTTTTGTCAGAAGTTTATTCTCCTCCACATAAACCTCCAAATCCAAATAAACAACTCTATTATCACTGATGTCACCTGTAAAGACTAGATTTAAATCGTTCTTGTTCAGAATCTCAATATAGGCTTCAGCATCTGCCCTGATCCCTTTCCAAACGATGAATAAGTCATCTATATATCTAGCCCACAGGGCAACCTTCTTCAACCATACCTCATGTTGGTCTGCCCAGGCCACGCGCTTCTCCCACCAGCCCACGAAAAGATTTGCGTAGCTGGGGGCGAAGCACGTGCCCATGGCAGTCCCCCATTTCTGTTGGTATAGTTGCCCTGCAAAGGTAAAGATGTTATTAACCAGACAGAATTTTGTAATCTCCAAAAGCATTAGATTATGATCTCTGAATTTTAGTTGTCTTTTGTCTAAAAACCATTGCACTGCTTCTAGGCCTTTATCGTGAGTAATGCACGTGTACACACTTGTGATATCAACGGTAATGAGTAACATTTCCTCTTCCCATTCTATCCCATCTATTAGTCTAAGGAAATCCTGTGTATCCTTCACATAAGAGCTAAGCTCTTTCACAAAGGGAGATAAAAAGGAATCAATGTAAATGGATGTATTTTCCAATAGACTATTTTAGAAGGCCACTATGGGTCGCCCAGGGGATTCATCATATCTTTGTGAACTTTTGGGAGATGATAAAAAGTGGCTAGTACTGTATATTCACAAAACAAGAACAGGTATTCATCTTGATCTAACATGCCATTATTCCTCCAAGTTCGTAAAAGATTATGGGAACTCTCAATACATTTCTCATATTTGATTCTCTTTATGGGAGAGTAATAATTAGTGCCCTGCAGTTGTCTAAGTGATTCCGCATGATATTGTTCTTTCTTTAATAGGACAATGTTCCCGCCCTTGTCAGAGGGTTTAATGATGAGAGACTCATCCTGTTTAAGATCTTGTATTGCCTTCCACTGCTTCGAAGGGATATTGTAGTTCCTCTGTTGTTTTTTTGCATTGTCTAGAGCCTTCAGGTCTTGAATGGTTGCCTCATGGAACACATCTATGGCATCATGTGGCATTTGTGGCATAAATCGTGATTTCGTTCTCATGCTGCTCATGCCACTTTGTTGTATCACTCCCACTCTGGTTAAGCAGTCTGCAATGTTATCAACAGTGTCAGTAGATTGAGATTCTTCCAGCGCTTGTAATGTTAACAAAGCCTCTAGGTCATTTCCAGTAAGAATATCCGTATGATCTGTAGATGTTGTAAGGCGAGGTAGCAGGTGAACTTTCCTTAGTTTTAACTTCCTTACAAATTTAAACAGGTCTATTCGAGTTTGTGTGTAATTAAATTCAGCAGTAGGACAAAAGGTCAGGCCCAACTTTAGTACCTGTATCTCATTGTTGTTCAATATCCTGTCTGACAAATTAATAATGTTTTTTTCTTCCCTAGTTGTTACCATTTCCCTCGTCTCCCCTTGCTCCTGGTCACCCGAGGAGTAAAGGATTCGCCCCCGTCCTTTTTTGCCCCTTCTTGTTTGTTGTTTCGATCTGGGGGGTGCGTTCGTGGAGGCGGTCGCTATCGGCTTTCTCTTATCAACTGATATTCCTGAAAATAAGTCGGTTCATTCAATTTGTCATGCCCATCTCCTGTTGAGGTTATTGACTGCTCTCCTTCTGAGGTCTCAATCTCAGATTCTGAAGTATCTCTTGGTGTTTAGCCACTCCTGCTTTTTTGTTGACTTAATTTACTTCGTGGTACATCAAATCTCTTTGCAAAAGTTAGAATGCGTCCTGTACTGTAATCTTTCTCATCTCTGGCAAACTTCGTTTGTTTGCGGCGTCTAATGGAATTTTCATAGTCGCCTAGGCATTTCTTCATTGCTGCTTTCAACTCTTCACTTTGTTTAACATCTTTTTCTTTGGCTATCATTTCTTCCAGTTTTTTGATTTCTTCTTGTAATTTGGCTCTGTCAGTCCAAGCATATTTTATTAGGATTTTGACCATTCCTTTGGCTGAATTAGTCGTATATTCAGCCCACTCTTTCAGAAGTTCAGGATCAGGGTTCTCATAAGACGGTATGGTATAAATTCGCAAACCTCTCGGAATACGGTCCACGTCTAGGTAATTTTTAAGTGAGGTGGCCTCCCACCATTTCCTAATATCTTTTTCATATGCTTTTCCCAAAGATTGGTACAAGGCTTTCAAGTTGCTGGGCGGTATTTTGCTCCCACTTGGCCCCTGTGGGTCAGCTGTTCCGCTGTCACCTCTTTTTTTAAAAATGTTTGCTGCTGCTTCTGCACGTTCGCTGTCGCTAAACATCGTAACAACCAGCTGGCTGCTCGCCCATTCATCAATATCGGTCGGACCCTCGAGACTGTTGCTTAAACTAATCGCTTACCCCGCAGATAGAAACAGTAGTTAATCACTGGCGGCGAGCTCAGGTCCTCTCTCTTGCTAAGACCAAATCCAAAAAGATGAGAGAGGGGGAGACAGAACAAAAAAGTTGAGAATTTTTGGAGTCTAAATATATTATCCAGCTGCATACGAAGACTCCACAAGGGCTAAACAATGAAGAAGAGATGTGGGTGTACCTAGGAGAATAAGAGGTGTATAGGTGTCTTCTCCACTTTTATGGGTCATCAATCAGAGAGTGGTAGCCTTCTGTAAAACATTGAGTGTGTAGATTTACTAGCGAGATACCCCACAGGGTCATGAATTAAGCTTATCGAGGGTCAGGCGGACCATTCAGGGCATAATTACAATCGTTTATCGACAGAGTTATGATGAGGATGTTTAATAAATGTATTAATCACATGCAGACGTTAAAATAATGATTATCTTGAATTGACTGAATTGGGATTCCTACATATGATTTAGACACCAAGTATTAACTTTGATGTTTGTTTGCTTATGGTTGTTTACACTGCATCCCGTTTTTCTATTTCTGCTTTTATAAAAGCTGGTACGGCATGACTCAACAACTATCCATAACCTTATCCTCCTTTATACACAATTAGCTATGTGTCAGTGTGTATTAAGACATTTTATAATGGACTGAACTATACATGATGAGACACTAAATAGCTGAAATGCGGAAATTGTTCACACTCAAAGATGGCTGCCGCTATTTGTATACATTTGGTTGGTCTTACATTGCCCTTTTTTATGTTGATGAAATGCACTGCATTTTAACGCTGAAACGAAGGATTTAAATTAAATCATGTTTGTGATTGAAACTGACATTGAGGAAGGCAACGTGCCGAAATGCGTCTATCAGTGCTGGCTGCCTGTCAATAAATGTCTTTTTTTCAAAAGACCCGGGAGTGCACTCATACTCTGTTACGCAACAGCGAGACGCCATTTGTATGAATATATATCTATATATAGTCAGGAAAACTGCAGCTTTGTCGCTTGCACCTAACCGCAGGTGGTGCAAGTGTAAGGCGCTACCGCCAGTGCCTATTTAAATGCAAAATAACTTCTCTGATTAAAGATGAAGCCTGCATGTGAAGGTTGGGAAGTCCATATATTTATTTGCCAAACAGCACAAAGAGGAACTCCGTTAGTTGATGTATCAGGTAACACATATTCTACAACACTGAAAAGGAGAAGCGTTTCGGCTGGGTCCCTGTTGCGACCTATGGTGACCTTTACTCTGTATATAGTTCTACCTCTTATTACAAATGGTGCAAACTCAATAGTGTGGAAAGTCGGAGAGTGCAATGTAGAATGGAAATGTCAGGAACTTTATAGAAGTAGCACACTTCAACTAGCTGTACATTTGAATTTTGTAAAATTAATTTTTATGATGGTAGTGTATCTCTTCCCCTTTTTTCCCTGTTACTGTTGCTGGTCCTCTATATAATCCTTTAGTCATTACATACTTTACAGTTTGATTGCATTGTCTTGAGGTTATTTCTAACAGACTTACTTCTTGCCACCCTTTCACTTATATTCCTTATCTCTAAGTTTTCTACTGTTTGTCAGTCACACTGCAGTATATAGCTCCTTTATTTGTACAGAGGCATCATTGCCACCCTCTCACCTTAAACTGGTTATCCCAAAGCAAATATACAGAGGTAGAATGAAGGGTATGGTCACTTATTGTCTTGATAATGACCTTTCCACCAGGTCAAAAACAGTTATTATGGCTTGCTGACAAAGATCAAGGTCATACCAAGGTCTTCTGAAGTCTGCCCAGTATATATGGTGATTACAACTGAGAGTTTGCTCTTGCATCAGTCTTGCCACCTCTATAATCTCTGTCCTTACAGCCTGTGGTGTCAGTAGAAAGATATGCAGCTAATTGAAGAGAATAAAACAAAACCTACATGTTCTTAGAATTGGAATTGAGTGGATGATCCATGGGGCTGACACCACGTCTCAAAATCCATATTCTAACTGTTTATTCAATAGCTGTTTTGCATGTTAACAGCAAAGTTTCAGTCCATTACCACTAGGTAATATTCTCATTTGGAGCGAGCGAATTGGTCTGTATAACCTGAAAATGTCATTGCCTGTTATAATTTACATGAAAATGTCTTTTGCTTTTGAATTCCTAAACTGACCATTTACTAACTGTATTAGTTCTAATCTCTTTGGGACAGTGAAATATGCCACATAAGTAAAAATGATGTCCCCTTCGTTTACACAACCAATCAGTTTATATTCAGAATTTTTTTTACTATAATTTGATTATACTGAGAGCGATAGATAGACATCAAACTTCGCATTAAAAAATGTAATCAATAATGTAAGGACCAATGACATTCAGTATAAGAAGAACTTTTTATACTTTCTGTGGACAACATAACTACTCCAATGGATCTTAAAACACGTTAGTGCATCCTATAAAATAAAAGGCAGCAACGTGTCTAAATATTAACATTTCTAAACATTTGAGCTAAGGATAGGTGCCTTACAAACAGTGGGGTATGTGCTGGAAGCGTTGAAGTACACCTGAGTTGAGATCTTTTGAAGCCCGCCCTAAGTCCAGATCCTCCTCTGTTAATGTTAATATTTTACTGAAGGGAATAAGTTATTGCATGAAAAAGAGCAGATGCCTAGACCAGCAGAGGCTAAAGGAAGCTGGACTGGAAAAAAATCAATAGCGGCGTGCCCCGCTGCAGTCAACCCTGTAACGATCTCCAGGGGCTGCCAGTGGCCTAAGAAGAGTCGATTAATTATGCCAATCTAATCTCTGTTATTGCAAGATCTAAATTAGAACTAAAATGATATGGAAAGGAGCTCAGTCAAGTAATCCCATTTGTGGCACACAACTCTGATCCGCAGTCTATTTCTCTAGCGGCACTGGCCGGGGCTGCTACAACTAATTAAATATCACATTTTGTTTCACAAACTGAATTTTCATTTGTTCATTTGAGAAACTGAAGCCTGATAATAAATTAGAAACACTATTAGGCTGTAAATTTAAAATATCTAAGGATGTCAATTCCCCAGGCAGTGCAGGCCTGTACCTCTTCTGAACATGGTTGATAAACATATATTTTTTTCCCATTCCCCTAACTTATCAGTAAAAGGCTATTACCTAAGCTTTCCTTTGTACTTACTCACTAGGCCGAAGGGGCAGTGAAAATACTTTTTCCTTGCCTCTGAAAAGCAGTAGTTATATTTTTACACCAGCCCTTCTCACTGTATCTATATTACAAATCTGTTTCTCCAAATGTCACCGTGATCCATTTCACCTATCAGTCACATTCAGCTTCCTGTTTGTGGACTAGAGTTACAGTATTTGTGAAAGTCATGCATTTTGATTGACAGCTTAAAATGCTGCCGCTGCTGCAGAAAACTTGGCATGAGAGTTGGTATTATTTTTCATAATGTCTAGAAACGGCCTTGGAGGAGCAACCGAATAGTGATGGAAAAAGAAAACGAACACAGATTTTGACAATTCGCATCGAGCTCAGTAATGTAAGTATTGTGAGTGCCATACTGTACCAAACCACGTACGTTATATTTTGACAACACTTTGTAGATTGTAAATATATATTTATGATACACAGGATAAAGCGTGCTTGGGGTCCCACTGACATCGTGGCTAAAAAGTTCAAAGTCCACTTTTTACAACACACCTGTGAATGATGCATAAAGTTCTGTCTTTACCTGTAAATGGAAGCAAATGCAATTGAAAACTGCAGTAATTCAGTCAAAGGGCGCAAATAACATGTTAATGATACTTATGGCACGCATGATGCACATGTGTGCCTGATAGCATTGTAAGATATGGCGTACAGATATCTTGCTGTATGAAGAGATACATTAGCTAGACATATCTATTTATCCGTGCGCTGAAACCTTTCTTACAGACACATGTGCCGAGCAGCTGTTTCAACTTCATATTTCTTGAGACACCTCACACAATCTTCAAAGAGTGGAACCCAGTGATTGGGGCAACGCTGCTCTCTGCTCTACCGCAGAAGGAATTGCCAATGGATCTGGTGCTTCTGTGGGTCGACTGTGTCCTGGGTCCTTCTGACACCAGCACAGACAGGCTGATAGGAGAACGAAACTG
Source organism: Calotriton arnoldi (assembly GCA_963921515.1). Classification (NCBI taxonomy): domain Eukaryota; kingdom Metazoa; phylum Chordata; class Amphibia; order Caudata; family Salamandridae; genus Calotriton; species Calotriton arnoldi. Next base: position 1,560,382 of record CAWUFW010002893.1, read on the forward strand.
TTTCTTATTCAGTTTCCTCTCTACTAGTCACAACAGTGATACTAACATTAACCCTTGGGCGCCAGTTGAAATCAGAAGTCCTTGAGCCCATCTTTGCAGGAGAGCTCAAGTATCTTCTCTCTTCCAGCTGGGCATTCCTAAGTGTTGCTTTTTCCCAGGTCCAGGCTGGTCTCAAATGTCTCTCCCTTGTGCAGGGGGTTTCAAATGGGGGTGGATATTTCCAGAAACTATGCTCCTCTACCCAAGTCTAGAGTGACACATCTTCACTCCACCCCTGGCTCAACACTGCTGCACACCATATTGGCAATTTCCAAGATGACTCCTTCAAGTGGTTTGTTGAAAGACTTTCTCCAAGTGCCTAATCCCTTTCCCTACCTGCTAGAGATTACTGGTTTCTTCCCTCCAAAACTCCAAAGGACAGACCCTCCTGTGACTGGCTCCAGACGTCTGTCTACCCTGCTTTGTCTCTGTGACTTTGAGCCTCCCCAGGCCAGGTGCAGTGTGAAATTAAACACATGCAGATTCCTTCCCCACCCTTTCCTCTCCCAGGAGCAGCCCTACTTATTGGCAAATGGCCCAATTCGTTGGGGAGACCTTTGATCCTCCAGGAGGGCAGCAGAGTAATGGACCTGCTTCAGTAGGGTGAGTCACCTACATACTTCAGTGAAGTACTGCAGACTTATATACTCACATTATTAATGCCCTCTCATAATATAATGCCTGCACAGGTCACCATCAATCCATGAAGGGGCCCCTCTGCAACAGGCTATCTGTGTGCAGATACTGGACTGAGTTAAATAGTAGTCTCACCCGCTCAGGGCATACACCTGTACACACATGTTCATGTGCAACTGTTAGAAATGGGGGTCTCTAGTTGGCAATGGTTTGCACTTTTGTCCAAGTAGGGGCCCTTCTTCCTAGTCAGGGTAAGGGGGATGCACTTCTAAAATAACCCCTGCTCACCCCCTTGGTAGCTTGGCACGAGCAGACCGGCTTATCTCAGAGGTAGTGTGTAAAGCATTTGTGCATGCATACAGTAACACAGTGAAAACACTACAAACGGACACCACACCAGTGTAGAAAAGTAAGCAAAACTTTATCTAAACCAACAAGACCAAATACGACAAAAATCCAACATACAATACTGTAAAAATAGTTACTTTACAAGACAACCTTCAAAATGCAAAAATAGCTGAAAAAACACAGTTTTTCCGAGTTGGAAGCTCGGTCCAGGGCTACCGCGATGCTGAAAATGCCAGAGTCTAACAGTTCCAGCCGATCGCGTCAGTACGGGCCAGCTAAAGCGTCGACACACACGTAAACAGTACCTTTCTCGTTGCGGCCGATCCCAATGGTACGAGTCTATCGGGGCAACTGTCACGGTTGCGGTGAAGTGGAGCGGTGCAGGGTGCAGTGTCCTTACAGCACGGTGCAGGCAGCGGCTCGATGACGGTCATCCAACGGCATCAGTTAGGCCAAGGCTTGCGCTGCGGAGTGAAGCGGTGCTCGATGCAGTGCTGGCAGGTCACAAACCAGGCGACGGAGCCGGTCTTTGTTTGGGTCAGTCAGCGACGATGTTGGTGACATCCGGGCAGAGTGCAGCGAGGCGGTGCTGAGTGCGGTGCCCACAGGATGCGGTGCAAGCAACGGCTCGGTGACGGTCGCCCAGCGGCATCGGTGAGACCAAGGATGCGAAGTGCAGCGGTTCCTTCTGCGGTGCCTTCAGGACACGGAACCAGCGACGTACTCGGTGACAGAGTCGGCTGCTCTTTTCTTCTGCGGCAACTGAAATCAGCGGTTCCAGAGAGGGTGCCCAGGAGGATGGTAAAGTCTTTGCTGTTCCTGAGACTTCTTGAACAGGGGGCAAGATCTACTTCCAAGCCCTTGGAGATACTTTCTCAAGCAGAATACACATACAGTTCCTCTCCTTGGCAGACACTGCTACTGCAGGCCAACCCCAGACAGCACAGAGCAAAGGGGCAGCACTCCTCCTCCAGTTTCTTCCAGCTCTTCTCCTTGGCAGAGGTTCCTATTGAAGCCCAAAAGTGATCTAAAGTTCAGGGGTTTTGACCCCACTTTTTATAGCACAAAGTCATTTGTTCTCTGGAGGCAGGGAGTCTGTGCTCAGCAAAACCAGTTCTGTACTCTCTGGCCCAGCTTCCTGGCAGGAGGTGGAGACAGCAGATCAGGCCCATTCAGGTGTGAAATAAATCTCCTCCCCCTACTCTGAATACATCCCAGGTCTATTCAGCCCAGCCCTGACTCACCCTGGAAAGGCAGGACACACCTAACCCCCCCCAAGTGGGTGTCTGAACAGAATGCACAACCCTAGCCCCCGTCACTCTAAAGCCAGACGGTCAATACACAACCCTAGCAGAGGCACACTGGATGGCTAAGCAAGAAAATACCTACTTTCTAAAAGTGGCATTTTCAAACCCAGGATGTAAAAATCATCCTTACTAAAAGATGCATTTTTAGATTCTGAGTTCAGGCATACTAAACTCCATTCTCCTATCTTGTTTCCATGGGCAGTTATACTTTTAAGATGTTATAAGTAAACTCCTCATTCTATCCTATGGGACAGATAGCCTTTCAATAGTGAAAAACTAAATTGGCAGTATTTCACTATCAGGACATGCCTCACACATCAGGGCATGTCCTACCTTTCACAAACTGCACCCTGCCCACAGGGGGACCTTGGGCCTACCTTAGGGGTGACTCACATGTAAGAAAAGGGAAGGTTAGGGCCTGGCAAGTGGGTGTACTTGCCAGGTCGACAAGGCAGTACTAGACTGCAAATAGCCACTGCGGTGGCAGGTCTGAGACCCTTTTGGAAGGCTGCTTGTGTGGGTGGCACAATCAGTGCTGCAAGCCCACTAGCAGCATTTGGTTAACAGGCGGTGGGACCTCTCTGCCTCGTTCGACACGGTCTCCCATAAGATCCTGCTCAGGAGACTGGAGGAGATTGGACTTAGAGATACTGCCCTTCAGTGGATGACGAGCTTTCTCTCCTCCCGTTCCCAGACCATCAACTTAGGCCCGTATCGGTCGGCGACTATGGAATTGACCAAGGGAGTACCTCCGGGCTCATGTTTGAGCCCCACCTTGTTTAATATCTATGTTGCCCCCTTGGCCAATCTCCTCAGGACCTATGGTTTTATCCCCATTTCATATGCCGACGATACTCAGCTCCTATTTCCTTTCAGCAAATTCACTTCCTCTGTTCAGTCTGCTTTCTCCTCTGGTATGCGGGCCATTTCTAATTGGATGAAAAGTAATTTTCTCCAATTTAACGTTGGGAAGACCGAAATTATGCTTTTCGGAGAGGCCCCTTTGCTGTGGACTCCTGAATGGTGGCCGGTGGACCTTGGTGCCCCCCCTGCCCCTAAGCTCCTTGATAAAAATCTGGGCATTTGTCTGGACCAGGGTCTCACCCTGAAGGAGCACGCTGCTCAGACTGCCGGCTCCTGCTTTCACACACTGGGTCTTTTACGCCGAGTTTTTCCTCTGCTCCCCGATCACACTCGGAAAACTCTGACCCAGACACTTATACTGAGTCGGCTGGACTATTGCAATGCCCTCCTGGTCTCTGCCAATGAGTCCTCGTTGAGTAGATTGCAGGTGGTTCAGAACACCGCAGCGCACCTGGTCCTGAATGCCCCCCCTAAAACTGCCTCCCTCCCCCTCCTCCATCAGCTCCACTGGCTCCCAGTGCATAAGCGGGTTAAGTTTAAAATCTGCTGCACCATTCATAAAGCCTTACATAACAATGGTCCCTCTTATCTTGCTGAGAAATTCGCTCACTACGTGCCCTCCAGGACCCTTCGCTCATGAACCAAATCTCTTCTTGTGGTCCCTCGAGTCAGGAAAGCTAGGTTGGGTGAAAAAGCATTTTCCCACCTAGCCCCTCTGTATTGGAATCAGCTTGAGAAGTGTGGCTCAATGGTTAGAGCGGCAGACCCTGATGCAGAGATCTGGCCCGGGACCAGGGTTCAATTCCCGCCTCGGCGGGTCTTGGGCTCAATTTCCTCGGACCTGATAATTCTCGCCTCGGTGCCTATTCTAATCATGGGTCCCACTCTGCAACTCTGGGCAATAGCTTGCTTAATCTCCACAATGGCCCCACCAGCGCTGGGATGCCTGGCTTCACCTTGGGGGTGCCCAGGAGTGGACATTTCACAGGGAAAAAGACAGGAAGGGTTCCACAGCGGTATGCGTACAGCGCCAGGACACCCTAGGGTAACAGTGCGCTTTACAAGTACAAATTTCATTTCATTTCATTTCATTCATCTGAGACTATGTTCTGATCATCTCCAATTCAGAAAGCTCCTTCAGACCACCCTATTCTGATTTCGCTTATCAGTTTATCCGGCAGCCTGTCCGTAGCGCAGAGATACCCCTTCGGGGGTCGATTCAGCGCTATATAAAATAAATAAATAAAAAATAAATAAATAAATGGTGCACTGTACTAGGGACAGTAAATCAAATAAGCCAATTGTGGACACACTAATCCATAACAACAATTTATAGTGGGAGCACTTGCACCTTGGCACTGAACAGCAGTGGCAAAGTGCCCAAAGCATCTAGACCACCAAACACGAACTCCAACACACTGAATTGAATTGAATAAAGAACTTATAAAGCACAGACTGTCACTCCGAAAGGAGCATCCTGGCGCTGGACAGTTGAGGGCATGCAGAGCAGAGAGGAATAGGGACCTATATAAGGGAATGGCAGAGTTCATCTGATGCTCCAAAAATCCAGGTCTTTAATGCCTTCCTAAACTGTGTTTCTGTTTCTAGGAATCTCAATTTGTCTGGCATGAGGTTCCATGCTTTGGTTCCTAGCACAGTTACTGATTTCCCTCCCAAGGTTTTATATCTGAAGCAGGGGGTTTTAAGGAGGTTCGCAGAGGAGGATCTGAGGGTCCTAGTTGTGGTGTATGGTGTGAATCTTGCTGAAAGGTATGTTGGACCCAGTTTACGTACTGCTCTGAAGGTGATTAAGAGAATTTTAAATAAAATTCTCTTGTGGAAGGGGAGCCAGTGGAGGGATTTCAGAGCCGCCGATGTGGAAGCCCTGCGAGGGAGTTTCAGGACCAGACGGGCTGCCGCGTGCTGACCCACCTGTAATCTCTTCAGTGTTGATTTATTGATCCCCGCCAGAAGGCTATTACAGTAGTCTAAGCGCGAAACAATCAGCGCCACGGTGACTGTCTTTCTGGCAGATAGTGGGATAAAATCGAAGAATTTTTTTAATGTTTTAATTAGACCGAAACAGGTCCCTGTCACCTTCAGTGCGTTAGGTTTAAAAGAGAGGGAAGCGTCAAATAGTACTCCCAGATTTTTAGCTACTTCGACAGTAGAGGGGGGGGCTATAGCATCTTCTGGCCACCAGGCCCTAGGTTGGAAGGAATTGTCTTTCCCTATCAAAAGGATCTCAGTTTTGTCCGTGTTACACCTGAGATGGTTATCTTTCATCCACTGGATGACCTCCGAAAGGCAGAGTTTAAACTTTGCTTCTGCAGTGGTAGAGTCTTTGTCTAGGGATAAGATCAGCTGAGTATCATCAGCATACGATTTTACTTCAATCCCGAATGACGAAATAAGAGAGATAAGAGGAGACATATATATATTGAATAGGAGCGGACTAAGAGAAGAGCCCTGTGGGATTCCTGCCGTAATAGGTCGTTCGGGGGAGAGAAAAGTGGCAAGAGAAACCGCTTGCCTACGGTTAGTCAGGAAGGACTTGATCCAAGTCAGGACAATGTTCGAGATGCCACTAGATTTTAATCTCGCCAGAAGTATGTCATGAGAAATGGTATCAAAAGCGGCAGACAAATCAAGCAGGATTAATACTGCTTTCCTGCCTTTATCTGCAATGAATTTCAATGTATCTGATATTTCCAGTAGAGCGGATTCTGTAGAGTGTTTAGGACGAAAGCCTGACTGGCGTGGGTGGAGTAACATAGAGGTTTCAAGAAATTTTGAAAGCTCTTTATTGACCATTCTTTCCGTAACTTTTCCCAGAATTGGTAACAGTGATATTGGGCGAAGATTTGAGAGATTGGATATGTCTACATTCTGCTTTTTCTTTAGAGGTTTCACTATGGCAAGTTTCCATTCATCAGGGACCGTGCCAGTGAGTAATGAGGAATTTACAATGTGATTAATCACTGGATTGACGATATTTAAAATTTGATGTAGGATCGAAGGAGGACATGGCGAGCCCGATTTGCAGCCTGCAATTGCTGTCTGTGTATCCTTCAGCGTGACAGTTTGGAAGACTTGCAGGGAGGGCCTACTGTCCGTAGGATCCAATTCCTGATCATTGTCAGGTTCTCATAGGGTGGGTGGTCCAAAGTCCTTTTGAATATTCTTAATCTTGTCGTCAAAATAGGTTGAAATTTTATTGCAGAGGGTCTGAGAAGGGGGAATTTCTTTACACAATGCTTTTGGGTCGATGAAGGACTTTACAATTGAATAAATCGATTTTTGATCATGATTGGCCTCCATTATTTTGTTGAGGAAATAATCTTTTTTTGCTAATTTAATAGAGGTCTGGTATTGTTTCCTACTTATTTTGAAAGCTTGCCGGTCTACTGGATCAAATGCCCTTCTCCACCTGCGTTCTAATTGCTTGCAGTGGAGATGTTGTTTAGCTAAATCCGGCGTAAACCAGGGATCTTTGTGTGATTTAGCTTTGCCTATCTTCCTGGGAGGTTTAAGTGGGATTAACTCATCACTTATTGATGTCATCCAAGTGTGGAAACGGTCGGAATCCTCTGTGGTATCCCCAGTTAGGACTGGGGTACGGTCCTGGGCGATTTTGGACATCTTGGGGTTGGAGGCTAACTGGGGCCACTTATGCCTAGGTTGTGCAACAGCAGCCTTCTTGGCTATGTGGGTGGTGTTTGGCATTGTGATATTCAGAGGAATAAAATCATGGTCTGACCATGTCTGGGGGATGGGAGAGTCTGCTGAGAGGAGGGAGAAATTAGTATAGACCCCATCCAATGCATGCCCTGCCCGATGTGTCTGAGCCCCGACTAATTGGCGTAGTCCTAGGGCGTTGGTTATTTCCAGGAAGGTAGCCACCCCTGGGTCGTTACAGCATTCCAGGTGAAGATTAAAATCTCCAAGGATGGTGAAATTAGCATATCTGAGCAGGGAGTGGCTGAGCGTTTCACCGAGAGGTCTAGGAACGTGACACTAGAGCCGGGTGGACGATAGACAAGTGTTCCAGTAAAGGAGAGGGAGGCGTTTATTGTGAAGCAGAAGCCAAGGCTCCCTTAAGAGAGTGGAGATCGAAATTTTTGCATTGTAGCGAATCACGATAGATAATAGCCAACCCCCCACCTCTATCTGCTCCTTTATCCTTCCTACAAATCGTGTAGTTGGGGGGAAGTGCAGCTACAATGTCTGGGTTTCACCACTCATTTAGCCAGGTTTCAGTTATGCAAAGGTCCTTTTCTAAGATAGCTCTCTAATGTCAAGTGCGTGTTTAATTATGGAACGTGCGTTAATTAGTCCCCCTATTATCGTGATGTTACTTGAAGTGGAGGCTTTCTTTCCCGCAAATTTATACTCTGAGTCAATAAAGGGTAGCTCAGCTCAACACCCAAGGCAGGTGACAGGGCCCATGATTTTATCTACTTCTATATGGCCACCACAATTGCCGTTAATGTTCAGTTTCCTTAACGTGGTAGGTGAGAGCGGAGTGCCTGGCTGAAAACTGGCAGCATGCCTGGCGCTGGCCGCTGTCCGGTCGCGGAAGGGCGCAGATGGTCTTGCCTTTGGTTCGCCTTTAGCGCGCCCACTGCGCATCCGGTGCAGCATCGCGTTTAAATACTTTTGAAAAGCCCGCCACCAGCCCGACAGCCAGCCGGAAGTGGGGGTGGCCTCAGTGGGTGGGAACTACGTTGCACAACGTTTCTCCGTACAATCGGCAACAGAGATGCCGTGACGGACCGGAAACGCTGAGTTGACAGAGTGCGAACAAGCAATGTGCAGTCTACAGAAGCTTAAAAAGTAAGGTGTCCAAACTGTACACTATAAACATTAAAAGCAGAATGTCCCAATTGATAATTAAAAAGCGAGTGTTTTAGATAAAATATACAGATTTCAAAAGCAGTTTAAAAAAGCGTTTTCCGATTGCCCCTTCCCTGTAAAGCACAGGAGGCAAAGGCAAAAAAAATAGGGGAAATCCACGCCAAGGCTGCCAGGTCTAACAGCAACTAACCCAGAACATCTTACTCTAGATGTGCAGCAGTGGACCTAGTCTTAAAAAGTGGACACTGGCAGTTAGAATTCCCAATCCATTTTACAGAGCCTACAGTGTGACTTGGGTGATAAGACTCACTCTGGGCCTAGGCAACTAAAAAACTGCGAAAAATCCAGAGGCATATAATAAGGTGGAACCATTTCTCACAGCTTGCCATTCTGTTTAAGAGGTTTGGGTTAGGTCGAGAGGAGCGTGCTCCGCCTCACCCCTCCAGTGGACAGTGCCTCCATGTGCCTCCGTTTTGATGGCATAATGGCTTGAAAGTCAGTGCTCAACCAATTGGCTGCATGAAAGGATGACTACTCCTTCTCCATCGCACTTATTGAGTGCCAGGAAACATTTTGCACAACCTCGTCCTGCAAGGATGGTAGCTGTCTGTACAATAGCTACTGCCCCATGGGAGGCTATTGTTTCCCGCACCTCCATTTCTTTTAATACAACATCAACTATTATGGGGCCTGGTATTGCTTGTAATTACCTGTGAGGGTCCATTTGAAAGTACCCCAAAAAATGTCAGTTTCTCCTGGATATATTCTGTAAAGTATGAGTATCAGAGAACAATCATTAAGGTAAAAATGGGGTAACACTGCAAATAGGGGCATTCCCTCCTCTTAACCTTTGTTTTTTTCCAATTTTACCTAAAGATCTGATTAATTCTAATCTCCAGTTGGTTGACTGGTCTTCCCCACCTCTAGCTGCTGTTGGGAACGTTAAAGAAAATTCAAAAGTATATTCATCTTTTTTTCAATATATTTTTTATTTAATAATGTTTCACAGCGCAAGAACACGGCCCCACATGCAATCATGTCCTAATGCTGAACATAAATTTGTAAACAAATAATCAGCCACATTTTTTGGGTTCCATTTGGGTACGCAAATAACTGGGTAATCTCATGTGGATCCCTCCGCTCTCAATCAAGGAAGGTGTATATAATTAATTTCTGGATGACACTATAACCCCAGACTTTACAGGAAAGAGAAACTACTGAAAGAAAGCAAGGTTGGAGGAAAAGGTGAAGGGAGACTGAGGCAGGGGCAACTGATTACCTTCTCTGGGATAGATCAGAAAGTGTGGGAGAGGGACCTAGAGCAGTTTCTCTGGCTATGATGAAGGGGGGGAGGTGAACTGGGGAAGGTGAAAGGAGTTTTGAGAGGAACAATGGGGCTGGGATGGGTGGCACAGCACACCCTGAGAAACACATTAGGATACAAAGTAGAACTAATATGAGAGCCAGACAACTATATGTCTGTATTGGCCCTTCTTTGTAGTGCCCCCAATTTCAAGAATGTTCCAGCCAGTGCATATTTTCAAATAGATCCAGGGGGAATCATTGTAACAAGTACTCAGTCAGAGGACCCCTGAGAATGAACTCAAAGCTTGTGAACTCAAGCCCTACAACCAGCCACAAGGCATCCTGTTTCAGTTGTAGCCCTTCTGGTTATTTGCAAGAAGCAATCTAAATATTTCTTCCTATGCTTTCATAGCATCACTAGTTTCTTCCTCACTCTTTCATCTTTCATGCCCTCCCAAACCTCCATTCCCTTTCTCCCTTTTTCAGTTGCTTCCTCAAGGAGAAAGTCCATCATGCCCCCTCAAGTTGCTGGCTTCCATCCACTATTTTGGTCATATGCCCGCTTGCATTCTTTTTTTTATATATATATTTTTATTGTTAAACTTTGACAGTGAGAACATAGGTCAGGTGACATCTTGGTTACAAAATGCTAAGTAATAGTGAGCTATGGAAGATCATGGGAAACCATATTAGTAAGGACACTGCAGTACAACAGTTGGGGGAAAACCTCTTCCCTTAGAGAGAAAAACATTGTTACAAATAGAAAGCAGTTACTGCTAGGGGAGAGGATAAACAATATTACGATACAGCAGTAGTAGTCATTATTGGCCATATGCGGGCCCTTTGTACAGTGCACCTTGTCTGTGATCCGTCTACCATTATACTGCCAGTTCCGATCCTGGCGGGACAAGAGGTAAGAATAAGAACAATAACAAAGAACAAAAAACAAAAAAAGGGGGGAATCATGGAATTATGGAGAGGGGAGGGAGCATAGGGAGGGGGACAAGGTACTGTCCCTTAATTCAATGGTTTGGTGGAAGAAGGAAAGACACCGAGGAACCGGTGAAACAGAAGGGAGGGCAGGGTGGCAAGCTAGGAGCCCAGGAGGGGATAGAAGCCTAACAAAGGTTTGGGTCCCTGGAGGTCAGGAGCTGTGGGTCCGACTTGTTCAGAGAGTAGTCAGTTTAGCGCTAACGATGGGGATGATGAGGACATCGCAGAGGACTAGGAAGGTGACACCACCCTAGGGCCGTGGGCCCACGTCGAGTGTTGGGTGGGGGGTGTGATGGGGAATGATGAGAAGGAGGTGAGGGGCAGCGAGCAGGGGATCATCCCTCCTATATGTCATGCATCAGGGTCTGGGAAGCTGTGGTCGCAATCTGCCAGGAAGGGTTCCAATATACGAGTGTATATCTCTGCGTTATCTTGCAGTCTGTATATGAGTCATTCGTATGTTGCTGTCTTGTACATTTCAACCAACCACTCATCATGGGTGGGTCAGTGTGGCGTGCACCAATGGCAAAGTATAAATACCTCTGCCACCATGAGTGCCGTGGCTATCATTTGTCTTATGTGGCTCATCAAGTTTGGTAGCTGGCTGTGCCCGGCTCAAATTCTGAGTTTCACTTGCATTCTTAAGATGTGAAAGTCCTTTGTAAAGCTCAAATTTTGAAACCAGATCAGAAATGGTAAATTAATCAGTAAATTAATGAAAAGTGTCCTCCAGGCACGTCTCAGTCTCTTACCTTTCATTTCACATCTCACCATTCTAATCCTAGGCCTTCGTATCCTTTTCCCTGCTCCTACAATGCAGATTTCTCCAATTTAGTTTTCCTTTTCCTGCACATTAACTGCTATGAGTTGTTTCACAGCCCCCCAGAAGTCTCCAACTGAACACTCCCTTCTCTCATCTCTCCTCCACTGTCACTGTGGGCTGACTCACAATCCACAGAAAAGTTTAATCTTCTCCATGAATGTTATCTGGAATTATAATATAAGAAACTACATTGCCACGGGCCTGATTAAGATGGCAGTCAGAAGAGCATCCGACCGCTATTGCCACGGGAATGGAACAGCCCGACATGTAGTCGGCAGTTCCACCTACCAAAGTAACAATGCAACCGCCGTGTAAAGCACAGGGAAAGGGACATCGTAATCCCTATGGCGGTGCCTCCGCAGGCACTGCCCCCACTGTAGGGATTACAGTCCGACAGACGCCCCGACTGACATCTTCAGGCTGTCGGAGGCATTGGTCGGTCCCTCTGACTGCTGCGCTCCGACCGACTGCCTCATAATGCGGCGGCCGGACCGCCATCTCGGCTGTCGGGCAGACTGCCACCGACGGCCAGTCGTGGAGGATCGCCTAACATCCTAATCGGGCCCCATGTAATTAATACTTATATGTAAGGCTCCGTGTTTTTAATTTTTACAGATTTTTACAGTTAAATACGGACAGAAAACCATTTATTTTCCTGTCTGTATTTATTTTTAAATGTAGATAAAAACGGAAATTGGGATGTTTTGAGTGATTCTAAATGCTGTCAATCATGACTGCCAGGCCAATTGCTGTCCGCACTGACAGGCAAGGGGATTGAAAAAATAAAGGAATTTTAATAAAGAGCCTTAAACAGCAGTAGATTTGCACATCCTTGATACAGAAATTGGCATGTTTTCTTATGAGTGCATATTTTATCATCTGAGTATTGTATAATTTGTACACTGAAATGTTGTGCTGGACCACAGAAGATTTATAATTTATAGATGGGAAAGGCTAGCTTTTCCTAAAGGGGGGCGAAAGGGGCTGGCTCTCCAGGTCCTTGCACCATTGTTGGTCATTGTAACTTGTTAACCACAAAGTGGTAGGTGCGATAGTGAATTGCCTCAGTCTTGTATCTCTTTTACAAAATAATGAAAGTGACTGGACAATTGATTAATTGTGTATTAGTCTATTTTATCTTCACTGTGTTTCTAATCCTGCATCACCAAGCAACCAAAAATAATGACAGATCTGTTCGAATACCATGATCCTTAAATGCCAACACTTAAAAAGAAGATAGTAATTCTGTGAGTTTGCAGTGGTGTCCGGTTCTTAAGGCTCTATAGGTAACAGAACATGCTTGTTTGGAGGCCGGGCCAGATGCATTTGAGCTGCCCAGGCTCCGTAGAACTGGCCTAACATGACAAACTGAACACCTGTAATATTTTTCTTTCAGGGTGCATCTCACCCACTCGTTTTAGTGATGTCTTCTACAGAGCTGCCTCTATCGCTTCTTGAACTATTCGTTTCCCGGTGTTAACTTCTTTTGCCCAACTCATCTAATTTTACGCTTTGTAATTTCATGCCACGATTCACCCATGAAATGTATCTGCTTTCCAATTTGAATTTAAAGACGTTCTATGCATCTGGTCTAATACAGTATTAAAATATTCATACGAAATAACATTAAATCCACTATTTTGTAGATTCCATGTGACAATGACAATGGCATTGATCAACCTTTTTCAGCCTCTTTAGCGCTCTGGCTTTGCTTCTGTACAAATTATAATAGGTTTTCTCCAATTTTTGATCATCTTAATGTTTCTAGCTCTAAATTGTTTAATAAATCCAATTTGTTTTGTGTTGCCGTTTGATGTGCATAAATGTGACTGTAACTTTGTAGCCCTCCCACGCTGATTCCTATGCCAGATTTCTCTATAAAAGTCAGAACTTGTGCTGCAGCATTCCTTTCCAGTAGGTACCACATCTGCAAAGATTTTCTGAGCAGAATAATATTTTGTTATGCATAGTAGTTTCACTCTTGGCTCCAAACGGTGTTTGCTTTCTGCTATTTTTCATGATAGAATTTCTGATGCAGTCTCTTCTTGGCCACTAGTTCAATTTTCTTTTTCTAGGTAGCATTTTTCGTCATTGTTCCATGTGTTTTTACAGTTTTATTCCACGAACTGCATGTCACTAAAGATGTTGTAAGACTGGTCCAATTTTTCGTTCTAATTTTTTCCACAACAGACACTTCTAACGTGGTTTTCATTTTAATCTTCAAAACTTGTGCGGGACAGACCTTTTGTGTACAAGTACTGCCTCTAATGATGGAGAAGATGTCCCAGCGCAGAACACCTTTTTGAGTTACGTACTCTATAGTCTTTAAAATTATCTTAAAATTGTGAACTTGGAGTTAATATGTAGACATTTTCATTTTGACTGATTGGTACCCTTTTAAACCCATGTTGCTGCTGTGGACCGAGGAAAGTTTACTAGTCAATGACACTCTGTCCATGTTAAAAAACATAATGGTCAACATTTTATAGAGTAAAATCTGATATGATCTATTTACTTTAGTAAATTGCAATATATGTCAGTCAAGAAAGAATGCTCATAGTCCTATCTTTGCCGAAACCTGGCTATTTAAGGGAACAAAAACAGGGGAAAATGGAGCCTGGCTCATGCTCCTCGAGGTTGTTTTAGTAACTAATATAGCGTGGTCTGGATCTGAGGTTTTAGGACCAAGAATTCCCATTGTAAACAGGCTAACCTTTGAATAGTAAATTTCTATCTTGATAGCGGTATCCCAATATTGTAGCATAAATAAAGGTTGCAGGTTAGTTAGTACACGCAAATTTATCCTTCGTTGTCACAATGATTGTTAGAACCGGGATTCCCTAGTTGGCTGAGGTAGGTACCTTAGGCCAAGTAGGGACCCTCGCTTCCACGTCAGGGAAAGGAAGGACACCTTCTGAGATAGCCCCTGCTCACTCCCTGGGTAGCTTGGCATGAGCAGCCAGGCTTATCTTCAAGGCTAATGTGTAAAGTATTTGCAACCACGCTCTCAGTGACCCAATGATGACACCACAAAAGGACTCCACACGAGTTTCATAGAAAAACAAGTATATGTTTATGTAAAAAGATATACGATGAGACCACACGATAAAACTCCAACATATGCGTATTTGTAATATTCCTCCTGGTCGGTTATTAGGCAAGCCAGCCCTTGTAGGGTCGGGCGGTATTAATGAGCAATTCTAGGTGATCCAATGCAATCCTATTGCAATGCTATGCAGTTCGTAAAGCAAGAATCAGGCACTTTGCAATGTAAAAATAATGCAGTTCGTTATGCAACAACCCAGCAGTTCGTAATGCCAAAATACTGCAATGTGTAATGCAACAATCAGGCAGTTCGTAATGTAAAACTAATGCAATGCGTAATACAACAATCAGGCAGTTCGTTATGCAAACACAATGCAATGCGCAATGTAACAATCAGGTAGTTCGTAATGCAAACTAATGCGATGAGTAATGCAACAATCAGGCAGTTCGTTATGCAACCACAATGCAATGCGCAATGTAACGATCAGGCAGTTCGTAATGCAAACTAATGCGATGCGTAATGCAACAATCAGGCAGTTCGTTATGCAAACACAATGCAATGCACAATGTAACAATCAGGTAGTTCGTAATGCAGAAACAATGCGATGCGCAAGGCACTTCGGCACTGATCACGGTGCTTTAGACGGTCTCTTTGCCTCTCGTACTGACTCGCGGTCAGCTTCAGCCAACATATGCCCCCAACACGGGTATGGTGTAAACCAAAGTACAGCTCCACACTCCGGCCCCTGTACTGCCACTCCTTGGCACGTACAGGCCGCGATACGAGCTTGAGCAGAGGCTCGTGCTGCAAGAATGGGAGAGGCCGAGAGCGTCCCTCTCCGAGCCCGCACCCCGCCCCAGGCGGCGACACACATTACATGGGGGGTGCGACCTCGCTCTCCTCTCCTCCTCTCGCGACTTGGGCCTCCGATGTGACTTGGTTGATTCCGGGCCTATGGCGATATCGAAGATCTCAGGCTGCAACAGGGCACATGCACACAGGGTCGCTGAGACTCCCTTGAGCTTCGGGTGTGCACGATCACAGGGCAATCCTCACGAAGGTCTCAGCTGCACAAAGCACACGCACACAGCGTCGCTGAGACTCACTTGGACTCCAGGTGCACACGACCACAGGACAATCCTCATGAAGGTCTCAGGCTGCACGAAGCACACGCACACAGCGTCGCTGAGACTCCCTCGAGCTCCGGGCGCACACGATCACAGGACAATCCTCACGAAGGTCTCAGGCTGCACGAAGCACACGCACACAGCATCGCTGAGACTCACTTGGACTCCTGGTACCCACAATCACAGGGCACTTCTTACGAAGGGCTCAGGCTGCAAAAAGCACACGCACACAGCGTCACTGAGACACTTCTGGAAACTTTTGTGTTCCTGAGTTTCCACAACAGGGAGCCAGCTCCCCTCGGGCCCTTGGGGTTAAGTTACTTCAGGACACAGTACAGCAAAGTCCTTTCAAGCAGGGAGGCACAGCACACAGCAAAGTCCCTTTAGCCTCTCCTTGGTTAACACAGCAAACTGCAGGCCAGCCCCAGAACACACAGCAAGGGTCAGTCCTTTCCTTCAGTCTATTCATCTGTTTCTTCCTTGGCAGAGGTTCCTCTTGACCACAAAGTAGGTTCAATCCTTTACAGTCTTGAACAGTTCCATTCCCAAGTCCAGGGGTTTCAGCTCTCATAGTTATACCCCTAAATGTCTTTGAAGTCTTTGTGTTCCGGGGGGCACTGACCCATGTCTAAACCAGTTCTGGGTGTCTCCCTGCCAGTGACACCTTCTGCCTTTGATAGTGGGGGTCTGGATCCTTAATCACTCAGCAGGGGATGGAGCCATTGGTTTATGGCAGCAACCCAGGCCTTTTCACCTCCAGAGGCTACTCCTCCCCACTACACACCAGATGAAGGTCAGCCTGTTGCTGTCTCACCTCCTCCCCTGGGTCAAGACATTCCCCAGAGCCTATCACATTTAAATTCAGACAGCCAATCCACAACCAGGCAGAGACACACAGAAATGTTAGAGCACAAAAACCCAGCCACTTCTAAAAGAGTGGTTTCTAAACACACAATTCAAAAACCACCTTCACAAAAAGATGTGTTATTAAATTGTGAGTTCAGGCACACTAAACTTCACCTCTCCATCTTAAGCCTTTGGGAAGATAGGCTGGAAACATATTACACAGCCTTCCCCATTCTGTTCTATGGGCAAGATGGCCTTTCAACAGTGAAAAACGAAATGGAGAGTATTTCACTGTTAGGACATGATACACACCTTAGTACATGTCCTACCTTTCACATACACTGCACCCTGCCCAGGGGAGTACCCTGGATCTACCATAGGGGTGTCGGATGTGCATAGAAAGCGTAAGGCCTGGCAAGTGGGTGCACTTGTCAGGACAACATGGCAGTTTAACAAACTGCGCTCAGGCACTGCAGTGGCAGGCCTGAGTTCTCTCTTTAAGGCTACTTGTGTGGGTGGCACAATTAGTGCTGCAGGCCCACTAGTAGCATTTGCATTACTAGCCCTGGCACACATAGTGCACTTTACTAGGGACTTTACTAGTAAGGCAAACATACCAATCATGGACAACCAATTACCATTACACTTTACACAGGGAGCACTTGCACTTTGACACTGATCAGCAGTGGCAAAGTGCTCAAAGCATCTAAGTTGGCAACACCATGTCAGAAAAAAGGTCTAGGGGGAAAGCAAAAAGTTTAAGGAACTTTAGTCAAAAAGGGCCAAGTCCAACAATGATATTTTGCAAACCTGCATATTCTTCCTCATTCCATGAAGAATTAATAGGTTTTACTTTGTCAGGTAAAGTCTTATCTCAAATACATAAAGGTCGTAGCATATACGAGTGCCGGTGCGTTCCAGGTCGAAAGATCCAATCAGACCAAGAGTTCAACCCAGGGTTTTGAAAGGAGTTGGTATCAGTTTTAAGTATCTCTCATTTTTGTACCCATATGACAGTGGAAAGGTGTATAAGAGTATAGGGGGTGGACAATAGAGAATTACGGGGGTTTGGGAGTGGCAAAATAGTTATCAAGGGAGTTCCAGATAGATGTATTGCGTTTAATCCATGGGGAGTTTTGTAACGAGGTGTTATCTGCCCCTCTCAGAAAGGAGATCCAGTTTAGCCAAGCGCGGAAGGAGGTGGCGGCACTATTCTTCCAGTTAGTTAAAATAGATTTGGCAGCCCTAAGAAGTAAATCAATTAGTAGACTGTTGTTGCGGGATCAGATGTTCGGATCTAAAAAACCCATGAGTAGTGTTAAAAAAGATCACTCCAGAAGGACTCCGCAGATAGAGTGGATAAAGTTAAACACTGAATCCCAAAATGGACCAACCGCTCTACAGTAAAAGAGAAGGTGGGGAAGATCTCCCATAGGGTCATTACAGTGCCAGCAACTTGGAGTGTATCTATACCTACAAGTGCCCCTCCTTTCTCCTTTCATTTACTCTTTTTGCTTTACGCCATCTCACACATTTTTGGGTTTCTTGAATCTTCATATGTGGTGTACACTTATTTCTCATCCATTTCCTGGATTTTGCTTTGTAACTTAGACCCTCAGGTCACGATCAACCCTCCAGGATGTTACGCACTTGAACTGTATATCTTAAACTGGACCCTTGTATTCTCTGATGGCTCTTTTCTCTCTGTTATTTGTTTTTTGAAAAATTGCTCAAGAAAATTCTCCTGAAATTAAAAATATAGTCTTATCTCAAAGACTTGCCTTTTGTTTGATCTACTATTGAATAATTAAGATTTGTCTTTTGTCTTAGCTACGGTTGAATACTTGAGTAAGACTTGTCTTTTGTCTTATCTACTCTTGAATAATTAAGATGTGGCTATTATCTTAGCTATTGGTGAGTAAATTCAAACTTTAGTTGCCACCTGACTAATAACCAAGTCACTGAACTCCTGAAAACCCTAGATTCATCAGTATTTATGTAACTGGTCTTAGGTCCAACGCATACTGCAGCCTATAATCTGGAATTGACTTCCTCTTGCATCCTGAAACTCATAATCTGGGCACACCATTTTTTATCAACGTTATAATCAACTTTTAGTATAAATACCTGAACTCCAAAGTGGCTAATCAAGACAACTAAGCTATTTATTCACACTACGGAACACACAATCTTCTAGGTCATCAGAATGTTTTTTAGATTCTGTGACACAACTAGGATTTGTATAATACCTGCTGGGTTCCACTTATAACTGGTGTAGGAATCCACCTTTTCTGAACAGTCACCACAGATTGTTCTCCTTTTTCTGGACACTATTTTTGCTGGCTTCAAAAACTATGTGCACTTTATCCCTACTAAAGTGTAAACTGCCTGTACTTCCCCATTAGACATGGCTAAATTGGCTTATTCCTGACTGGCACATTTAATTTGCTTGTGAATACCCAGTGTATGATGCATAATATGTACCCAGGGTCTGGAAGTTAAATACCACTTGTGGACTGCAGCACCTATTGTATTGCATTGGCAGTGCCTACCATGTATAGCCTGACTGTTGCAGTGTAAAAGCTTGCGGTCTGTCAAAATAACCCATTTTGACAGGTAAAGTCCTCCCTTTAAACTATTAGTAAGTCACACTAGTGAGTGACCTGAGAGGTCCTTTGGAAGTGTATTCCTGTGGTTGTTTGGGCACCAGAAGAAAGTTTAAGAACTTCCGGGGTTCAGTGGGACCAAACTGTTTGTTGTGTCCAACCTGGGCTCCATCGCTTCCACAGACTACCATTGACACTTTGTGCTTTTTGGCACTATTTTATTTAAAACTTTAATAATTCATATCTCCGGTTCCCCTTATTGGATTTCTGTCATTTTGATGTCATTTGCTTTATTACATTTTACTCAGTTTTTCTAATTCAGGTATTTTTAATAATAAGGGCCTGATTATTATTAGGTGATCTGATGGACTGCCGTAGCTATGGTGGTGTGCGGGCACCGCCCCACCAGCAGTCCGCCCGCCCTATTACGAGTTTGGTGGTCGGGCAGCCAAAGGACTGCTGCAACCGTGGCGTTGCAGTGGTGTGAGGCACCGCCAAGCATATTATGAGTTACCTCACATCCATCCTTTTCATGGTGGTGAGTCTGCCATGAAAGGGGTGGCGATGAGGAAACAAATGTCTCAAAGCCTGGGGATGCATGCAGTGGGGCACACGGTGTGCCCCCCAGTGTGCATGCACCGACTGTTCCTGTATGGCATGGACTTCACAGCCCATGCCGTGCAGGAATGGGCTTTGGCACTCCCATTGTGGTGCCTTTCTAATAGGCACCGCCGTGGGACCACCAAAGGACCGCCCGCCAGACCAGAAGAAAACTCCTAATCTAGCGGGCGGCCGGCTGTTGAGTTTGGCAGTCTTGGAGCAGGGCGATGGCGTGGCAGCCGGCTCCAAGAGCGCCAAACTCATTATCAGGCCCTTAGTGTTTTGACTTTATTACTATTTTGGTACTGCATAAAGACTTTACACATTGTCCTAAATTAAGCCTGTCTGTTCTGTGCCATAGCTAACAGGAGGTTGAGCATAGCTTAATTTAGTTACTTTGAGGGTTCCTCTGACAAGAGTTATGATTATTCCTTAAGGTGGGAAGACACTCACCCCAAATAAAAATCTAGCTCGGATCGAGATGTTTACTTATACTTCCTTAACCAACAAGCGGGGGAAACATGTATCATGATGTGTTCGTAGGCGCAATGAAATATTGTGACTCTTATTGCACCAGTCACCAAGACTTCTGGTTGATTTTACGTGTTTTCGCTCATTTATCAGTATTTATAACCTTCCTCGGCTCATCTATTCGCAAGCCAAATTCGATTTTTGTTGCTGGTTTTCTGGCTCTGTTCTCTACAATTTTTACCCTTTTTGCCTCCGTATGACACTATCTTTCTGGCTGTCCAATCCTGCATTCTGTTGGCTTTGAATTCTGACTGTACAGAGCTCTGAAACCTAATTGGGTGTATCCTGCACTTTCTAAGACAATATGTATTTAGATAAATACGTATTTGTTACTTTATGATGTCATTTTAGCTCATGATCATGGAAATCCTGTTTTGTCATTGCTTTAAAAGTAGGCCTGGGTGAAATTTTAATTACGCCGGAGTAATCAGAGTAATTTCAGTAATTTTGCTTTAATCTGGTGATGCAAAATTACAGAAATTATGCAAATATACCAGCTTAAGTAATTAAGAGTAATTTGGGTCAAAACTCCTACCGCAGGAGCACAGGAACAATGAACTAAGAGAGAGCAAGTGGCTGCTGGTTACTGTTGTTAATGTCCTATTTCCTTAGCACAAAATGCATCCTCGTGCCCATCTTGGATGTAAAGGTGCATTTTGCACTAAGAAAATAGGGCTAAAAACTGGATTGTACTTCTCACATAATTACGCTAATTATGAGTCATTTTTCAATAATTACGCTTAATTACACTGCAGAGAATTACGCCAATTATGTCCACCCTATTTAAAAGCTTCTATGATAGTGCAGAGTGCATGCATACTTCCATTCCTGTGTTTCATTGATTGCTAATTTATTGTCCCACTGTTAATTTGTTGTGCTACTATCCAATTGTTGTCAACTACCTTTTTGTTATACATCATTGCAAAGCGCTCTAAAAACATGTGCACATGGTTCGAGCTATACAACTGCAAATAAGTACACTAAAAAGAAACAGTATGGTTGAATGACTGCTGTTAGCAATTTATTTAACTGTTTCAAATTATATCCTCCTACTGGCTTATTATGATAGACCTTACAACTACAGAATCAAATGAAAATATTTATTGATGTCCGCTTGGTAATTGTTTCAGAAGTTTGCAAAGGGACAACCTTATCATGAATCATTCAAAGCAAATATTTTGCTCAAGGGCTAATATTGTGGTTCATTGTCTCGTTGTTTTTTTTTAGAATTTGTCATCTTTTATTGCTCTTATCTTTTCTCCTGAAGGGAGTACAACACAATGTACTACAGACATATGTGGTACATATCACATTTCTACCAAAAAAGATTTAATCTTCTTAATCAGTAGTACACAAAATCCTAGAATTTTTTTATTTGGTTACTTTTCCAAACATCTGGCCATAAACACATTTTTTCCGTATGATTTTTTCCCTTCGTTTCATATTTTGTCCAAAATAGAAGCTTGAGTGCTTAAAAGGGATATGTTAATCATGCTGACATCCACAAGGCGGATAGTGTTGCTTGCCACCCACTGCTAGAGGGTCCCAAGGGAGGGGTAGCGAATAATATTGTCATGCATCCTTGTTGTGTCTCATTTGCATGGACTCCTGCAGAAATAAATGGGACATGGGATTGATACATAGCCCCTTCGTGCCTGGAGTGCACGTTGCAAAAGCTATATCTTCATTAGAAGGCAGGTGGGAATTCTTTTTAAGGACCATACTTTTTTTTGCTGCATCAGATAAAAAGAGAAAGTTTGAGGATGGGAGTCACAGACAACCCAGGGAACTCAAGAGGAATTCCAAAGCAAGCTTGCAGTACAAAAACATATTCATTGACCTGTGTCAGTGCACAAAACACAGCGAGAGGAGTTACCAAAATATGCCATGCTATCAGTACTGCAGCGCAGTCTGGTGTATTTGCAGCGACAACGGATCCACCAAGACCAATACATTGAAAGCTTAAAAGGCATGCATTATAGGAGCCGGGACATACATTCCAGACTGCTTTATACAATTCGGAAGTGAATCAAATAAAGGATTTACAGTCAGTCTATACTGTATTGTTTAATTCCCAGTACAACAAAGGATAGGTAAAATAAACCATTTGAAAGCACAAGCTGGTCAAAGCCAGGGGCACTGCTCGTGTCTCAGTCACCTTCCCCAGTTACCCCAGGTTAACAGTGGCAGAGGAGAGTGAGAAAGAGAGAGAGGTGGAGGGTGGGGTGGAGAGAAAGATCAGCGAAAAGAGAGAGGAGAGACAATGGAGAGCATGGGTGGACGAAAAGAGAGAGAGATAAGAAGGGGGTGAGGAAGGGAGCAGTGCTGGTTTGATTATTTTTGCCAGGGCTGCTTTTGGTACCCAGTCTGGCCCTGTTGCCTACAACAAAATTCTAGGAACAAGATACTTTATAATAAGCACAATATATCATAGTGTTCCGTCGGCCACTTCCACGCAAGTGTTAGGACTTTTACAATACAACTTCTGCCTCTTGAAGACATAAAATCAGCAGCAACTGCAAGGAAATAGTTTCTCCAAGTTAGTCAGATAACCTTCCCAGGCAGCACAGTACTCTAAAGTGAAGGAAGCCTTCTCTTAGGTTAATCATTAGTGGAAGTATTAAAAAATGTTAAGGTTCAAGAGACAATTGTAACAAACCTCAAGTCGCAGACAGTTGGAGGTTTTTTCACAGCAAATGCTTGGTGACCAGAGCTTCATTTTGTGCTGTGATGGATGGATGCATCCATTGCTGTGCAGAATTACCATTGGTTACGATTCACAGAATTCTGCTCCAGTAATATTAATGAGGTTGTGACTACTACCTCACTAGGCTGTGAACGCATTTCCATAATGCCAACTGTTTTTTTATTTGAGCCCATGCCCCAAAAGGAGACAGGGTCTGCAATCAAAAAATAAAATAGGAGTTTGGTAAATAGCATTGGAGGAGGCATCAAATGGCTTTGGGAAGGGCATGCTTCTCCCCCCTCCCCCATACTGACAGCTCACATTCAGACAGAGGAAGCTGTCACTAACTGACAGCCTCCACTTTGCAACTGATACTATCCCTTTTTGGTGTTGCTATGTAATTATTGGTTTGTGACAGTAATTGTGGTAAAAATAAAAACGTTCAGACATTGCACTGTGATTTGGAAGGAAGGGGGTACTCCGCTCACGCCCCTCCTTCCTTTCGAATCAACATGAGTCATAAAGAGGAAGTTAGAAAGCCATTTGAAACTCACACAGTACTTTTAGCACATCACAGCTTACCTTTCCGTGGCTGCTTACCCTACAATTCTGCGAATCAAAGACTTTGTAACCGCACAAAGGTTTTGCACATTGGGGGCCTACATTCCAAATGAATATGTATGGTAAAAGTAGATTTTTCTATTTAGTGAAGGCAAGCAGGTCAGTTTGAAATGCTAGTATTTTAGACCCTTCACTCAAAAGATTCTCAAATGATGCATGGTTAGATCAAACACCATGTTATCAGGGCTCTGGTTCCCAAATCTGACATAAAAAGTATCTTGCTAGGCCTCCTTGGCTCTCTTGATAGATGTGGACCCTTGTATCAGCACTGTTGAACATGTTTTGTAGACACTTCAACATGGCCAAATTCAATCCCATTTTAAATAGGCACTAGTCACAATTTAATTAAAAAGCCGAATGCTAACATAAACAGCATGTCGAATGACCAGCCCGCCTGAAAATGCACAACTTAAGATAAGAAAGGTAACAAGACAGGTGCACCAAAAAGAAAGCTGTCCCTCCCATATGGCCTGCAATAAGGGTAAAGGCTGGAAAGAAGAAAAGAGACTATGTTGATATAGGCTAGCAATTACTGAGAGCCTTTGATGAGTACCAACAGCAGTTGTAATACTACTAGACATTTCGATAGTTTATATTACATTGCTCATCCCACAATTTTCTAATGTCACGGGGAATATATGAACATCACTTAGTTTATCATTTGTGGGCATCTTTAGACTAGAATGTCCTGTTCAAACAGTTGTATGTATGAATTTTCATAGAGGTAAATCTAGCAATAAAGCAACAGAGCCCTGCACAAAAAAGGAACAGCCAGAAGTATACAGAGGGAGGATGGGGAGGGTATGACGCTGGTACAGAAGAGCAAGATTATTAGGCAGGGGTGTGCCATTCAAAAGGGCTGCACAGGGATGAAGGGTAACTAAAATAATAGAGTCTTCAGTTCCTTCCAAAAGCAAAAGAGGGGTGAAGTTTGCTGGAATTTGTTGGGCAAGGATTTTCAGATCTTTGGTGCATAGCAAAAGGTGGCATGGCATGAGGCTCAAACTAAGCTAATATAGACAAGCTTCAGAACTCTCTGAACATACCCCTGCTAACCAGGAGTAATGTACATGTATGTGCTCCCTCTTTTAACATGGTTAAATGTGCTTGTTTCTGACTGGCACACTTAACTTGCTTGTAAGTCCCTAGTTTATGGTGTATGAAATGCACCCACGGCTTGGACGTTAAACACCGCTTGTGAACTGCAGCCTGTATTATACCATCCACTACAGGGGCAGTGCCAAAATGGCTACAGGCCTACTCTGTGTAGCCTGACTGCCAGTGTAAAACGTGCAGTCCAACCTGTCAAAATAACCATTTTTGACAGGTAAAGATCTCCCTTTTAAATATTAGTTAGTCACACCTATGTAGGCCTTATAGCTCATGAGGTAGGGTACATGGTATTCAAATGTGGGACAGGTAGAAAATGAATATTACCATGTCCCTACAGTGACCACGACCAGAAAGTTACTTTCACTGTGGCAGGCTCATCTGTCCTCTGTCGAAAACCAGAGTACAGATTACAATGCTTATTCTGCAAACTCTGGAACAGAGCCAGCAAGAAAATTAGCTGCTATCAAAAATCCAATTCGAGGGTGTTGGACTTGGCCCTTACTGCAGGTTCATCCCCAAACATTATGCCTTTACCCTCCTGGGTTGTGTTTTTGTTGGCTTTTAGGACTCTGCGCACTTTACAGCCGCTAACCAGTGCTAAAGCACTCGTGTACTCTACTTTAAACATGGCAGAATTGGCTTACACCCAACTGGAATATTTAATTTACTTGTAAGCCCCTAGCAAAGTGGTACTACAGGTGCCTAGGGCCTGTAAATAAATACTACTAGTCTGTCTGCAGCATTGATTGTGTCACCCACTTAAGTAGTCCTTTAAACATGTCTCAGGTCTTCCATTGCAGCCTGTATGTGCAATTTTCAACTGCCATTTCGACCCGCAAAATAAACCTTTTGTCAGGTCCAAACCTCCCATTTTAATGAATTTAAGTCGACGCTAGGGTAGAATCTAAACAGCTCAGAGGGTAGGGTGCAGTGTATCTAAAAAGTAGAACATGTACTTTTAAGTCTTACCTGTCCTAGTACTGGAAAACTCCTAAAATTGTTTTCACTACTGCCAGGCTTACCTCTCCTATAGGATAACTTTGGCATTACCTTATTATGTTTAATAGGCTGTAACTTCCAGTTGGGAGCAGGTAGACAATTCGAGTTTGGTGTCTCAAGAATTGAAATTAAGAGCCTTCTTTAATGGTAAAGTCAGATTTTTTGTCACATATCTGAAAATTAAATTTTTAGAAAGTTGGCATTTTCTTGTTCTAACCATTTGGGGACTGCAGCCCATTCCTGGGTCACGTGACGAGGTGTAACTAGCAATTGGTCTTTGTGTATTGCTCTGAGACAGTGAAACAAAGGGAAAATAGGTGCTGGCACAATGGGCTGCTCTGAGTTAACGAGGGGGAGGAGTGGTCACCTACCATACTTGCACATCACAAAGGCTCTGCCTGAGCAGTCTCACAAAGGGTTGTCACTAGTTTACTGTGACAACAGACAAGTTGGGGACAGGACAGGGAGGAAGGGGATGCCTGCGAGTGGTGGAAACCTCTAGAAACTTCATCCACTTGAAGTTGGCCACCAGATATATATGTTGGACCCTTAGACCCAACTCTTCAGTACACTTCTGGACCTGTGGACTCTGCCAGGAAGATGGACTGCTGTGCTGTTGAAAGGATTGTGACTCTGCTGCCTTGAAGGACTGCTGCCCCACTCTGCTGGCCTTCTGCCCTCGTGCCTGGGTGAGAAGGTCTGGACCTGCCCTCTAAACCCAGGCCCCCAGTGTGACTCCAAGGGCTAGTTGGCCTGAGCGACAGAACAGGTTTCCAACACCCTTGAACCTAGCACCTGGACTTTGCCATCTGTAAGTCCTTCCCTCCCAAGTGGTGCCACCCTAGTCCAGGACCCTTAGAAGTGGGCCTGAAGGTGCTCTGCCAGCCCATCTGTGGATTCAGCTGAACCAACGCATCCCCTCCACATCTCCTGTAGAACTAGAGCATCACTTCTGTTGCTTGAGGCATCACGCTCAGAGCCGGCGCATCGCCTCTGCTGCACCGGCTACCCCGATGCAAGGACATCGCCCCGCCCAACGCAGCCCATCCGAATCGCTGTTGAACAACGCATCACCATGCAAGGACATTTGACTCACCCAACGCAGCCCATTGGAACTGGCGAGACTCATCTCCACGCGAAGGATATCGCATCGCACTTTGCAGCTCCTCAGAACCGCCATTGCATGACACAACTCCTAGCCCGAACCTCGCAGCTCCTCTGTTGCACAACACATCCTCAAAGCTGGACTCCTCATCTCTGCGCAACTGGGATTAAGGTACTGTGTTCAACGGACCTACGTGGGTCCCTGTAGCTGGCCTGCACACCATCATGGTCGGCGTCTACTAGTGACTTTGCCCTGGTCCGGTGCGACCAGATAACCACAGTTGGTGCTTTATGCTTTTTGGTGCTATTTTTACTTAAATATTTTAAAATTATATATCTCCGGTTCTACTGATTGGATTTTTGTCATTTTGGTCTTGATTTATTCATTAAGATTGGTGTGGGATTTTTCCTGTGTTGAATGTTCACTTAACTACTGGTTGAAGTGCTGCATAAATACTTTACACATTGCCTCTAAGTTAAGCCTGACTGCTCTGTGCCAAGGTACTTGAGGGTTAAGCACAGGTTAATTTGCGGTTTGCTTGTGACTTCTCCCTGACAAGTATTATGGTTGCTGCTTGATTAGGGTTTTACTCCCCTCAATCAGTACACAATTTCTAACAGGTGGTAAAATCGGATTTCTAATAAATATTAAAGACAATGAACTTTTAGAAAGTTACTTTTACTGTGCCAAAGTTCCTGGACGCTAATTTACTTTAACTCTCGAGCAAATCCATTGGCCTGAAGGAGGTGTGAACTTTCTCCCAGGAGCTACACCATAGAACCATTATTGTGTACCTCCTGTTTGGGCACTGACAGACCCTGCTTTGTTTCACTGAAGTTTCTGTCTCCTAGTTTGTTGTGAGTCCTGGACCTACTTTAAACTGGATTTTAGTGTTAGATTGGGGAGGACTGAAGAGTTTAAACTTCTTGAAAATACCCTGGCACATGCCATTTGCTGCCTGTTTGAAGTAAGGCAAACAGGAAGTAATAAAAACATGTATAAGTTGGCTCCCGAGATTTTCTACCCCATTGGTGCTCAGGAGTCACACCCACTCACTAACTAGTAAAATACATAAATGTGGCACTACAAGGTACCATCCTGTGACACCTTCTGGACCTGTGGAAGAACAGGAGAGGACTGTATCTGCTCTCTGTGACCTGAGAAGACTGGACCTGCTTCCCCTTGCAGCCATTAAAAAAGAAGTGTCCTCCAAGGGTCAGTTGACTGACTTCCAGTGTGGCTACATGGACACAAAAAGCTTTATGAAGCATTTTTCTAAAGTGGCCAGAGAACCAAAGGCAGTTGGCATTGGACTGGACTTTGCTGTTGGCCATGCCTAATACCCTTAGAGTCCAGAGGTCCTTGAAAGTTTGCTCCCATGATTGCTTGGACACCAGAAGAATGTCTGGACACTTTTGCTCCAGAACTTTCAGACTTCAGCCATACCAACCTTATTGTTGTGTCCAACCAGGGTGCCATTGCTTCCATAGACTACCATTGGCGCTTAGCGCTTTTTGGGACTATGTTTATTCAAAACTTTAAAAATTCCTATCTCTAGTTTCCCTAATTGGATATTTGTTGTTTTGGTGTCATTCTGTTTACTAGATTTGACTCTATCTTTATAATTCATTTAGGATATTAATACTTGGTGATTTGACTCTATAACTGTTTTGGTAATGCAAAAATACTTTACACATTGCCCTGAGTTAAGCCTATCTTCTCTATGCCATAACTACCAGAGGGTTGAGCACAGATTAATTTAGTGACTTTGAGCGTTCACCATGACAAGAGTTACGATTATTCCTTGAGGTGGGAAGATGCCCACCTCAAATAATAATCCTGCTTGGATCAAGATGTTAATTTTTACTCCCTTAACCAACAAAATTGGAAAACCTGTATCATAATACATTCACAGGCACAGTGAAAGATTATGACTCTTGTTGTAGCACCAGTCACCAAGCTTTCTGACTGATTTGCTACATTTTCACTCATTGTTCAGCACCTATAATCTTCCTCCACTCATCTATTTGCATGCTTGTAAGCCTCGTTGGCTCTCAAAATTCCATGCCATGTAGAGTGGACCAATGACTGGCCTTGTCCTCATGGCTATTTTTTTTTTTACTTTCTTTATTGGCATTTCAAAAAGAAAAAGAAAAAAAAGACAACAACATTCCATACATTGCAAGATACAATATTGTAAGATGGTTTAGTCTAATAATTACAACATCCTGTACTAGGTAACACCTATTGTACAGCAGTGTGGCGGGAAGCGTTAAGGAACGAACTAGTCAACATCACATCAGAAATGAGTTGTCGGATTTTGGCGTATGCGGGCGTTCTAGCACTGATAGTTAACTTGTGGTCAGTTCAGCTCCCATTCCAAGGTTTTACGTGTAGTGAGGCTAGTTAGCGCATACCTACTAATCACTGGGCGCTGCTAGAGCACCTTCCCCTCCATTTTGTCTTGTGCGCGCCCAATCCAAACAAGCATTGGCATAGCCAATAGGTCTCGCCTTTCGGACCTTATAAGGGTTCAGCTAGAGCTATTGGCAATGCAGCATATCCGTTATTTTATTAAACAGATGCGAAACGCAGATTGTGATTAAAGGGAGCTTGTAAAACACCTGCGGTAAGATGGAAGAAAACATACTGCATATGTATAATTACAAAAGACGTGACACAATAATAAATAAGCATACCTACGACGTTACAAAACATTACACACTGATTAATGTACAAACTGAATTGAGAAAGTAAACAAAGGTCCTTTTATTCTGGGAAGGAAGACTGTATAAGTGTTGAGACACAGCCTCTGACGGGGTCACAGCAGCAGGCAGGACAACAGCAGCTGCACTTTTGGGTTATAGCGGGTGAAAGTGTGTAAAACACTGAGTATATTGACACGCAAGGGTTTGTTTCTTAAAATAAATCCTATGCTGTATGCAGAGCATGAAAGGCTGTGCACGCTGCAAACAATGTAATGGGGTTGAGTTTGCCGACCTTACAAGGATGGAAGGCAGAGTGGCCTAAATGAGAAGTAATCCTGTGGCCGGTATGCTATTTATTTAAGTATATGACACGTAAGGGGGTGTTTTTCTTAAAATAGACTCTACCCTGTTCCGATAGCATCAAAGGCTGAACACGCCGCACCCCGGATTATGAGAGACCATTAGAAAACGAGGGCTAATTACGAGCTGTACACAACAATAAATAAGCATGCCTACAATGTTAGGCATGTGTGGCGTACACGATAGCTGATACCTGACGTTATACAACATAAAAGTGAGAGGCTTCTAACCATGTTCAATTCTGGGTCAGAGCATCAAAGGCTGTGCACGCCACACCCAATGTAATGGGGCTGAGTTTGCCGACCTTGCAAAGATGGAAGGCAGAGTGGCCTAATTGAGAAGTGATCCTGTTGCCGGCATCGTATTTATTTATTTGTATAAAATATTCGCCGACAGCTATGACACCCAGCATAAAACCCGGCTGTGGGCCCGCTAATTGTTTACAGAAGCGGATCGGGTTAACAATGAGGCGCACTTCGGCACAGCCAGTGGTAGGAAACTCTGTGCAGGCAGTCCCCCGGGGGACAAGAGCACAACAAACCCCATCAGAGCAGCAGGCACGACAACAGCAGCTGCACTATAGGGTTATAGCGGGTGAAAGTGTGTAAAACAGTGTGTAAAACAAGGGCCGATTCCAGCTTGTACAAGGAGCAATACTGTGTATGGTCACTATGCGCTAATTCACATATCACAGAGAGAGTACCATTCTAAAGTACACATTTATTTAATCGTTGGCCATGTTCATTATGAAAAGGTACATATACCCAGTGCGGATCGCCAACATCATCAAAATTTTAGTGTGAACGGCTACATAAAGCATAACCACAGTCCTTACTGCAAGGCCCAAGTATCATTAAACTGTGCACAAAAAAAAGTATTTGAAGGTTAATTCTTTGCATAGTGCACATCATATACTTTTTGTTAATGCAGCATATCCGTTATTTTTTTAAACAGATGCGAAACGCAGATTGTGCTTAAAGGGAGCTTGTAAAACACCCGCGGTAAGATGGAAGAAAACATACTGCATATGTATAATTACAAAAGACGCGACACAATAATAAATAAGCATACCTACGACGTTACAAAACATTACACACTGATTAATGTACAAACTGAATTGAGAAAGTAAACAAAGGTCCTTTTATTCTGGTAAGGAAGACTGTATAAGTGTTGAGACACAGCCTCTGACGGGGTCACAGCAGCAGGCAGGACAACAGGAGCTGCACTTTTGGGTTATAGCGGGCGAAAGTGTGTAAAACACTGGGGGGCATATTCACAAGGAGCTATCGCCGAATTAACGGCACTTTATCGCAGCCAAAGTCGTGATAAATTTACCCCCCCCATTCACAAGCCGGTGTTAACAGCCCACAGCACAAGTTTACCCGCGATAGCAGCCGCAAAAAACATCGCCACAGAGGACCCTCGCAAATATCACTAATGAGATGCAGAGTAGGCGTTCCCATGACAAAAGCCGAGACAACAGCACACCTCAACATTCACAACGACCAGCCACAGCTGCGATAAAAACACAAAACAGGCGATAAGGCGCGTTAGCACCAGGAAATCTACAACTGCTCTGACCTGGTGTAAAGTCCGATGGCAGCCAGCACCACAATAGGGAGCACAGCCCAGGGCCACAACCGAAGGGCAACAGATGCCATGGAGCCACACATCATGCAGCCCGGACACCCAAGAGGGCCACAACACCCCCCCCCACCACCCCAGGACCCCATCCCACACCCGGAACACCCCCCCCCCGGACCAACACAGACGCAGCGCAGAAAAAGACAGCGGAACCCCAGGAAACGTACCAGCCGCACAGACCCAACATCTGACAATGTCACCTTCCACTCCAGGCTTAAAGGGACAACCAACCTACGCATCCTGACCATCATCGCCTAACAAGCCTATCGCAACAACACAGCGGACAACCAACATCCCACCCCACACAAAGCTGATGGCGTGGCTGCACCTGTTGGCCCCTGAGACCCCCCATCCAACACCCGCCAGAGTCGGAGGAGTCCCACAGCCAGCCACATCCAAGTCCCCCACACCTGTCCTGGACATCACCATCACCCTGGTACCCCAGACCCCATACGTACAACACAATGCGCAGGATCTGCTGGAGACCAAGCAAGGACCATACGCCATAGCAGGATGCACGCACGTGTCGGGGGCAACACACAGCACACATGTACTACCTGTGCCCCCTGGTGACACAGCACACAATCACCGCAACAGGAAGCACATGTCTCACACCAATGTGCAAGCAACGACAGAACACCGTGGAACACCCAACAATGTCGCCTTCAAATACACAGCCAGTGTGCATGATACCTTCATCCTCCGACAGTCCATCATCAACCAGCGTTCCCAGGATGGCAACAAGGGAAATGTACAGCCCCTTGGCAATATACAAATGAACACCCCACACACCTCAACACCACAACCATGCAACTCACAACTCTGGCAATGCACACGTCACAAAATCTCATACAACAGGCACAACAATATGCCCACCCACCAGACACGACAGAACAACTTACAATGTCCACATGGGCAAGCCCTGAAAATGAGCCAGCAACGGCATGGCACCTCAGCCACATACTAGCCGAATGTGGGGAGAGGTGGCAACCAGGCATGTGTGAAGGATGTAGTAGAACCATGATTGGGAAAGTACAGAATGCCAACAGTGCCGGAGATGTGCTGGACACCTCGCAGTATGCAGAACACACCCATATTCATGGCGACATACACCGCTTGCGTATGGAGTGTAGTGGACAGTGGACGCCACCATGTCCCCACAGCCAGTGGGGGACCTCGCGGAAATGTTGCCTGTTACGCCCCCCTAAGCGTCAGCGGAGTGGGATGGCCCGGCGTACGCCACGCCAGCGTAGGGGTGTGAATAAAAACCATGTAGGCCTTGGCGTGGTCCACTTCCGGAAAGACCCACGTCTCTGCCAGGGCGGCGCCTCCCACCTCGCCACGAGGCCGACGCCATCCTCATGAGCGGAGTAGCCTGAGATGCCGTGCGCCTGCCGGACCCCGGCACGCTGGTCCACGAACCTGTCAGGCCAGCCCCTGCGCAGCCAGGCCACACTGATCACCTTCCGACACCGGCGTGTGTCAAGGAGGGCCCACCACGTGCCGGCGCAAGCCACAAGCCCGAGGCCTGAGACCTTGGCAGCCACCTCAGACCATCACGGCTGCCACGACACCGGCCCGCTTTATTCCTTTTTCGTTGACATACTCCACTGCCGCCCCCAGCCTACTCTTCGGACCAGTAGGTCCCACATGTGGAACTGTGTCTTGAGTCATGAATGGCAGTGACCCCATATCCCGGACAGCGGCCACAGCACCAGACCCCCCCAGTTCAGAGAGGCATAGTTCCATATGGGCATCTTGCGACACGTGGTGCCACTAACCCTGTTCAACGCCAGGCTGCTACACATTGTGCCACTAACCGTGTTCAACGCCAGGCTGCTACACGTGGTGCCACTAACCCTGTTCAACGCCAGGCTGCTACACGTGGTGCCACTGAACCTGAACTACGCAGGCCGATGGGGCCATCCATCCTATGCCGGCGACACTCAGTGAATGGGCCGTGCTGACCGCTGCCTCAGGCCTACACCACGGTCAGGTAGGTCACACATTTGGAACTGAGTCTTGATTACACCATGGCAGTGAACATCATTTAAGGCAGAGAACTATTCACCATACACCCTTCGATGTGGTGGCAACAAGTCTGTGCATGGCATCACAACCACACGTGTCTGTGGGCCTACGCGGACCACTGCCCTCGGCCTACGCTGAGCTCAAGTGTGATCCCAGAATTGGAACTGAACATTGGTAATTCAAAAGGCTGAATACATGTCTTCGCACGCACGGAGTGGCGTAAGAGGATAATGCGTTGCAGGCCGGAGGGAACAGGATCATCGTCACGGAGGTGATTGAACACTACCGACAACTGCCACTGTGTCACTAACTCTGTGCCTTGTGAGCCAACGACACGTGGCTGTGGGCCACTGCTGACCGCTTCCTCCGGCCTATACTGCGGTCCAGTAGGTCACAGCGCCTTGATTTGGCATTCTTGGAGTTCACATCTTTGTACAGGCATCATCGCAGACTGCATCCCCTCCCAGCACCTGTGCCACTGAGTTTGTTCCCCGACATTCATGGACACTCACTGGTCGTACATTGGGGGCGTTTGAGTCTATGGACTAGGGGCTAGTGTACATCCTCATGTAGCTGATCCCGAATTGTTGGTGAAAACAATGGTTGCGCTTTCCACTCCTCCATTTAATGCTTCCAGATGACATCAGACCTTCCGCATCATGTCCTGGAGGACACCTTCCACTGTCCCCCGAAACCCTCCGCAACATACACCTCGGACATTGATGGGGACTCGCTCAGGTCGCATGGCCCATCTGACTGCACCGCAAGTCACCGTCCCGTGGATGGGTGCCTGTGCCGGCCGCAGTGCATCCGGGGCCACTAACTCTGTGCTGGGCAGGCCTGGGACCCCTTCTTCTGAGACATTGAATGGCCTCTGTAGCGATGGTCTTGGGGTCATCAACGCCATGTGTCTGTGGCCCTGTGCTGTCCGCCTCCTCCAGCCCCAACTGCGGTCCACCAGGGCCCACACATGGCATCGAGTCTTGACCGGCCCGGACGTCGCATCACCGCAGGAGGCACACGCCACCACCGCAAGGATCACCTTCAACCGTCATCTGCCAGAGTCGAAAGGGTGGTCCTGACAGACCTACGGAGTTGCCCAGACCTGTCGTGGTTGCCATCATCGACCTGCTGCCCTGCTCAGCACTCCAGGTGCCAGTGACTCAGTGCACCGCAAGCCATTGTCCGTTACTGATTGAGTTTTGTGCTGTTGTGAGGTTGCGCAGCAATGTCACCTCATGCAGTGGGGAAGACCTGGGACCATGAGGAGGAGGATGTGTCAAGTGTGCGGACGGGAGAAGGCACAGACAATGGCAGGGCAGGTGGCAGCAGCCCCAAGGCAGGAATGCAGACTGGTGGCAGTAGTCAAGCTACACACCCAGATCTGATACTGGGTATTGCGCTGTGGACTGCGGACGCAACTGTCACCTCAGGCAGTGTGGGAGACCTGGGACGTTGATGAGGAAGTTGATGCAGGTGTACCACACCCCACTGCATCTGCATCAGGACTAACCCGAAGGGACACAATCCTAGCAATTCCTTCACATGAGCGCGCTCTTCTCTAGTGCCCCTACCTCAGTGCACTGCAACTCACGGAACGTCCAGACTGAATATTGGGTGACTTCTGTCCTTACTCCGGATCCCTCCATGTTGCTCT
The DNA here is from genome assembly GCA_963921515.1 of Calotriton arnoldi. Classification (NCBI taxonomy): domain Eukaryota; kingdom Metazoa; phylum Chordata; class Amphibia; order Caudata; family Salamandridae; genus Calotriton; species Calotriton arnoldi. The sequence continues at coordinate 1,595,234 of CAWUFW010002893.1, forward strand.
GCAATTGACTCTGTTATGCTGGTGTTTTCTGTTTCCATTACACTGGTGTCCACTTCTCAGGTTGTTGTCAGCACCAAGCACTCTGTGCGGTCTGGCTTATACTCACCCCACACACATCCAGCACAGGCGTCACTGTACATGTGGCCCTGCCAATAAAGGGGCCGGGCGCACGTGCCCGTAGCCATTTCAACATGATATGTGCATGTGTCTCTGTGGGGGTGTGGGTTTCCTTTGTGGGGTGTAGGTGGTCCCTGAAGGGTATTGGACACCCACGTATGTGTTCTAGTTTGCATTCCATGGGTTGGGCAACACCTGCACCTGTTGGGCCACCTCCTTTTGGCATTCTGCCACCTGGCATTGGGGTGCCATGTGTGGGTGGGTGAAGTGTTGTGAGGCAGCCGTGATTGCGGGTGCTTCATGCTGTGTGGTCTGTTGCAGGGTCTGGGTTCTCCTCTGAGTAGCTTGTCTGCCCTGGTCCTGGTGGTGGGTTGTGTGGGATGTCCATGGGCTGTTGTAGGGCATCGGTGTCTGGGCTGTGGTGTTCGTCTCGGGCATCACTGATGGGTTGTCTGTTCTGACCTGCTGGAGGTGTTGTTTGTCCCTCTGCATTGTGAAGGGGAGGTGCATGTTGGCATTGTGTTGGCGCCTTGTTCTTGTCGACATGCAGACTGTGTGACAATGTACATTGTGACTGTTTGGGCGGTGGTGGCTATTTGAGTTGGGACAGTGTGCATTTGTCCTACATGGCTGATGTGGGGTTTAGGGGTAGATGTGCATCTCACAGTTCCCTGCTCTGTCCAATGTGATTGTTCTGTTTCTGCGCCTGGGTGGACCCAGTTGTGTCCCCTGTTCTGCAGTGTGGGTGTTGCACTTTGTGCCACATTGTCATGGTATGTGCTGTGATTGCTATGTGTGTGTGCTGCAGTGTGCCACGGGGATGGGGGACATGTCCCTGGGTAAATGTGGGTGTGCAGTGTGTTACACCTCATTGTGCAAGTGTGGCATTGTGCCCATCACCCCCCTCGTCCCCCCAGTCCCTGTTGGATCCTCACCCTGTTGTTGTTGTGTCAGGTCCTGTCGAGCTGTGTCCGTACTCCCTACTCCTTGCACCCTCTCCACACTGATGACTGTGGTCTGGCTTTCCTCCTGCTCCTCCTGTGTCGCTGGACTGCCACCTCCTGTCGCCGTTGCTGCCTTCCTGTTAGCAGCGGGTTTGTACCTGGTTTAGGTTGTCACGTCCTGGCGGAGCCTCTTGGCCTCCTGGATTGGCCTCCTCGGCTCTGCGACTGCATTCCAGGCGGTCTGCTTGTGGGTCATTTGCTGGTAGTGTTCTGTCGCCTCCGTGGCCTTGGTCTTGTTTTCCTGCGGTCTGCACCCCGTCTTCCTCTCCATTTTCTCCATGGCCTTCCCCGAGCCAGTTGTTCCTTGCTGGTGGTCTGTGGGGGTTGTGGGGTTCGCGTTGCCCTCTGCGCTGGGTCAGGGTGCATGGATGTTGCTACATGCTTTGGCTTGTTTCTGGTGTGTTGTGCCTGTGGTTTTTATGGTGCAATTGCCCGCCAGACGCGTGGGAGTTGCAGGCCTGAGGCTGCTTTTCGCAGCTTTCTGTGCCGCGATTGGCCTCATTGCATGATTTCTCGCGTTTCGCATTTTTTTGTGCGTGTTGTTGATTTACACGCTATCATTTGACGCGTTATTTGGTGACTATCGCATGGTACGAATTCATGTTGTGAATTCCACGTTGACACGGGGTTATTTTCCCGTGATAGGCTGCGTTATTGAAAGTTGCGTTACGCTACTCCTGCGGTAGTTATCACACGTTCTTGTGAATATACTCCTGAGTATATTGACACGCAAGGGTTTGTTTCTTAAAATAAATCCTATGCTGTACCCAGAGCATGAAAGGCTGTGCATGCCGCAACCAATGTAATGGGGTTGAGTTTGCCGACCTTACAAGGATGGAAGGCAGAGTGGCCTAAATGAGAAGTAATCCTGTGGCCGGTATGCTATTTATTTATTTGCATAAAATATTCGCCAACAGTTATAACACGCAGCATAAAGCCTGGCTCTGGGCCCCGCTAATAGTTTTTAGAAGCAGATAGTGTTAACAATGAGGCGCACTTCTCCTCAACCAGTGGTAGGAAACTCTGTGCAGACAATGAAAGTCCAATTACACATAAATGAGGACGTCTGTCCTATTGCTCAAAGACACAGACAAATTGCCTTTCACTTACAGGAAGCTGTTGAAAAAGAACTTGAACCCTTACTCAAACACAATATCATTGAGTATTCCACTGGTACTACTCCATGGGTTTCTGCCATAGTGGTAGTACCCAAAAAGGACAGTGAAGGAGCTGTACACATCTGGGTGGATATGCATCAAGCAAAAACGACATCCTAGTCGGCACATTGCTGACATGATAGCACAATTGAATGGTGCAAAGGTATTCTCTTGCTTTGATCTGAATAAAGGATATCATCAGTTGGAACTCGAAGAGAATTGCATGTACATTACAACCTTTTTTACACATGTTGGTCTGTTTTGTTACAAAAGACTATGTTTTGGTGTGCCATCAGCTTCAGAGCTATTTCAAGATGTCATTCGACATATCATACAGCCTGTCATGAATGCTTTCAATTATAGTGATGAGATACTGGTTTTCAGAGCTACACAGAAGGAGCTTGACAAAGCTCTCACACAAGTGTGTCATTTGCTCGCTGATGCCAGTTTACCTTTGCATGCCGAGAAATGTGAGTTCCATTAGACAGAGTTAAAATTCTTTATCCATATTTTTTCTGATGGGAGCATGACAAGCGATCCAGCTAAAGTGCAAGTGCTGTCATCTGCCAGTCTCCCACAATGTGTTTCCAAGTTACAATAATTCATTGGAATGGCCAGCTATTCCTCTAGCTACATACGAGACTGTGCCACTGTCATTGCGCCTTTAAGAGACTTGGCGAAAAAGAATGCTTCTTTTCTTTGGTCAAATGGATTCGAGAAAAGCTTCCAGAAAATCAAACAAGCTATTGAGAGTGTCACTGAAATGGCATACTTTGATCAAAAACTTCATACTGAGGTTGTTGTGACGCTAGCCCTGTCGGGTTAGGCGCCATTCTTGCACAGTACAGCAGACACCCAAGTGCTCAACGACGTATTGTGGCATATGCAAGTCAAAGTTTGTCCCAAACTAAAAGTGCTTATTCACAACCTGAGAAAGAAAGCATGGCAGTGGTATGGGCTTGTGAACATTTCCTTGTATTGTTGTATGGGAATCCCTTTTCGCTTGTGACAGATCATCAAGCACTGTTGACAATCTTTTGCAATCCAAATGCAAATATGCCTCCTCGCATTGAACGTTGGGGTCTTCACTTGCAGGAATACAACTACACTATTGTGCATCATCCAGGGAAAGATCAGAACCCTGTCAACTACTTCTCACAAGTGCCTGTACAGTGCCCTGGCATCCATTCTAAGATGGCTGAAGCCTACATAAATTTCATCGTGAAATCAAGCACCTCAGCTGCCATTTCATTGAAACAAATTGTCGCATCCACAAATCAAGTCAGTGATATGCTAAAACTCAAGGACATTATTACACATCAGTCTTGGTACCAACACTTCCGACCTCTTACCAATGACGGTGAATACTAGAAGTTTAAAAATGTCAAAGATGAACTGTCCGTTACTCAGGAAGGTATTATTCTAAGAGGTTTGAGAATTGTCATTTCAGAGAGTCTGCAACAACAGATAATTGAAGTGGCCCATGAAGGACATCGTGGAGTTGTTGCCTTCAAACAAGCTCTCCGAGACAGAGTCTTGTTTCCACTTCTCGATGAGAGAGTTGAAAGGGAATTGAAGGCCTGTTATCTATAAAAGTGCCTGTCATTGAAAACCACTCAACACACCTTAAACATGTCAGAGTTGCCAACGTATGCATGGAAAGAATTGCCATTGACTTCTTCGGTCCTCTTGACAACGGACATCACCTGATGGTGATCGTTGATGAATACTTAAGTCTTCCATTAATAGCAGATCTCTCATCTATCAAAAAAGAGTCATGAAGAGATTAGACAGCATCTTTGCGATATGGGGTGTTTCTGCGGTTTCTGTGGTCTGACAATGCGGTCTGACAATGGCCCACCTTTCAACAGTCAAGAATTCAGAGACTTTCTCAGTCATCCTAATGTCAAGCATCAGAAGAGGACACCTCTTTGGCCACAGGCCAATCTACTTGTCGAACATTTCATGAGTACTCTTAAAAAAGCTGTCCAGTGTGCTGTACTTGAAAAGCTCGACCTTAAAACTGTCTTAAATTTGACTCTTTGAGCTTACTGTTCGACCCCTCACTCGACCATAGATGAAAGCCCTGCAACCTTGATGTTCGGAAGAGCCATGATGACCAAGTAACTTCAATGGACTAACAGAAGATCAAATACTGAGGAAGAAACCCACATGAAAGACTTGGATCGTAAGAAGAAAATGAAGGCCTATGCTGACAAGCATCGACATGCAAAGGACGTTACGTTCACCAGCGGATATCTAGTGCTTGTTTGTCAGCATAGAAAACAAAACTCTGATTCTCCTTTTTATGCTGAACCATTTCGTGTTATGACCAGCAAAGGGTACATGGTGACTGCCCAAAGTCCTGGGAAGCCCATTACACGAGATCCCTTGCATTTCCGACAGGTGGCTTATCGCTCATCAGACACCTGATATCCATGTAGAGACTGGGTCTGAAAGCACAAGTGAAGAACCCCTGACTGTTGCTGTTTCTACATCACCAATGCCGATCATAGACACTTCTACTACCTGTCCCCAATTTCTGAAGACACGGTTGGAGCGTGTGATCAAAGCGTCACGAAGACTCATTGAAGAGCTATGATTGTGTATATATTTGTAAAAAAAATTAATATTATATTTAACAGATGGGGAGATGAAGTGTTGTATGAGTTTGAAATGACAGAACCCTTGTGGCTCCTGATGGACTGCGTAAAACTGTGACGTAAGCATTAAAGCATAGTGAAGTCAATGCAGGTTTAGAATGTGAGTTCACAGTTACAAGTAGAAGACTAAAGACATGTTATACTAAGCTCCGTGTGTGGCATAGTCATTGGCTAGTACCCGGGATGGGGAGGACACTACAGTAACCTATTTTGGAATTGCCTGAACTATACCAACTAGTTCAGTTGGAACAGTTGGGAGACAACTGTTTTAAATGCTTCAGGGTATTTTCCATATTCTTTTGATTCGAGGAATAAATTAGTTCTGAGTTTGGAAGGTTACGATGGAGTTAACATCAGGGTGATCATTCAGTATAAGACATTGATCTGTTCAGCTAAATTGATGGGGTGGAAAAATAGAAAATCTTGTGTCTTTGGAAAAAAAATAAACTCCACCATATACTCATTGACGTACAAGAAAAGTATAACTAATTGTTGGAAGTTGAAAGCATCCATATTTGGGAGCAGATCTTTAGGGACTGGGGATCAGTGCATTGTGCTTGATTGGTCACTGAATCACTAAATTTGCCCGCAATTTCTTTCAATCGGTACACGTCACTGGTGTTCTGATTTGGCCACGCCCCCTCACTCGACTCTAATCTTCATGGAGCACTATTTAAATGGCCAAGTTGCGCATCCGCACAGACTTGATTGAGAGGTACTGCTTTGCTTACCTCTTGTGCGCACCTTCGCCCTGCTTTTCGTGCCTTGTAGGCACCTCGGTGCCAGTTTTAGGAGGTGCCTGGCTCCTATAGTGACTGGGCGCCATCTTGGAGTGGGTCGTTTGACCTCTTTTAATGAGCTTATATTTTTAATATTTCACACTATTCTTTTAATTTGACTTTACTTTACCAGTATCTTACCTTGCCAGTGGAGCCTGGTCAAGGTAACAGGGTTGCTGGACCCCGGTTTGTTTATTCATTTGCCCGCACTTTCTTTCAATCGGTACACGTCACTGGTGTTCCGATTTGCCACGCCCCCTCACTCAACTCTAATCTTCATGGAGGGCTATTTAAATGGCCAAGTTGCGCATCCGCACAGACTGTATTGAGAGGTACTGCTTTGCTTATCTCTTGTGCGCACCTTCGCCCTCATTTTTGTTCCTTTTAGGCATCTCAGTGCCAGTTTTAGGAGGTGCCTGGCTCCTAAAGTGACTGGGCGCCATCTTGGAGTGGGTCTTTTGACCTCTTTTAATGGGTTTATGTTTTTAATATTTCACACTATTCTTTTAATTTGACTTTACTTTACCAGTATCTTACCTTGCCAGGGGAGCCTGGTCAAGGTAATGGGGGGTTGCTGGACCCCGGTTTGTTTATTCATTTGCCTGCACTTTCTTTCAATCGGTACACGTCACTGGTGTTCGGATTTGGCCATGTCCCCTCACTCGACTCTAATCTTCATGAAGGGCTATTTAAATGGTCGAGAAGCACAGCCGCGCTGACTGGATTGAGAGGTACTGCTTTGCCTTACCTCTTATGCTCACCTTCGCCCTGCTTTTTGTTCCTTGTAGCCACCTCGGTGCCGGTTTTAGGAGGTGCCTGGCTCCTATAGTGACTGGGCGCCATCATGGAGTGGGTCTTTTGACCTGTTTTAATGGGTTTATGTTTTTATTATTTCACACTTTTCTTTTAATTTGAATTTACTTTACCAGTATCTTACCTTACCAGGGGAGCCTGGTCAAGGTAAGGGGGGGAGGGGTGGGTTGCTGGACCATGGTTTGTTTATTCATTTGCCCGCACTTTCTTTCAATCGGTACATGTCACTGGTGTTCGGATTTGGTCACGCCTCCTCACTCGACTCTAATCTTCATGGAGGCCTATTTAAATGGCCAAGTTGCGCGTCTGCGCAGTGGACACATGCAGTGGGCACGCCGTTGGTTCGCCAAAGGCGGGCCAAAGGCAAACCTGTATGCGCCCGTCCACGCTTGGCCCGCGCTCAGCGCCAGCCCCCCTGCTCGTTTTCTACCTGGACAAGTAAGTATGAAGCGGTACAGCGTATGCAATTTATGGATCTTATGGCAAAAATAGGCTGCTCTTCGGGACCATCACTAATCCCTTTAGAGCCTTATCAAACATGCCCGTTTTGTCAGTTGACTCTGTCTAACACAATGGTAAAAAGACTCGAAATTTAGAACCATCCTTACTACCAACGCTACACCTTATGTCAAGACTTTTAAAGCGACACTTCTTAATGCTCGCTCATTAATCACAAACTCTCTGGCTTTCTTTGATTTTTTTTAAGCAAATGTACTGGACCCTGCCTTTATTACCGAGCCATGGGCGGATGCGTCCTCGGGTCTTGACCTTATTAGAGACATGCCTACAGGTGTCAACATCTTTAGGCTCGAACGGTTAGGTAAAAAGAGGGGTGATTTAGCCATTATTTACAGGGAACAGCTCACAGTCTCCGAGCGGGCGCTAGAAGAGACTTCTAACTGTGAAGCTCTGGCGTTCAAAATTTTGCTCACCTATCATTACGCATTTAATGGAGTACTTATTTACAGACCACCTGGTACCTGGTCCCACAGCCAGCTTCTTTGACAATAATAATCAGCTTCTCGATGCTAAGATTAATTCCCTGGATTTCATATCCTAAGCGATTTTAACTTTCAGCTTGAGAATTCTACAGATAGTGATACAGTTCTTCTCTCGGATTTTATGGAGAGCAGTGGACTGGCTCAACTTATTAACGGTCCTACTCATATTGCAGGTCACACCTTAGATGGAATTTTCTCTCACAATCCACATCTTTCGGTGACATCCATCCTGCCATTGGTCTGGTCTGACCATTGTGCAATTATGTTCTCTTTAAATATAGAATGTGCAGCTTGTTCGATAGGCCCTCAAACACTTAAATTCAGGAGTAACATTAGCAGATCATGGCATAAAATTACTCCGGATGTTTTCGGACAACATCTGGTCGAATCTAAGCCGGATTCCCCTCAGGACCTGGAGTCGGCCACTTAAGACTATCATAATTGGATTTTTTCCATCCTTAACAAACTGGCCATTCCCAAGATATCTAAGAGCAATGGGTCCACACAGACTCAGCCATGGTTTGACAACACTCTTAGAAGTTTGAAAAAAGAGTGTCGTAAGCGGGAAAGAAAATGGCAAGTCCAATACGATCCAGTTGATAAAGTAGCTTACAGAAAGGCCCTCCAGAATTACAAAACTGCAATTTTTAATGCAAGAGTTATTTACTTCACTGCCGAAATTCAGGCTTCGGTAAATGTTCCCAAAGAACTTACTAAAAACAGTAAGAAAGTTAAGTAGACAGCCTGAACATGTTACTGTTTACATAAATCAAGACTTTTGCGAATCACTGGCGGTCTTTTTCTTGAATAAGGTTGAAAAGGTTTTTAACTCCTTGGCTACTTGTCACCCTAGTGTGAGTCAACAACAAGGTATAACTTCCACACCTCTTGATGTAATAAATCTTTCTTCAATCCCCCATTCTGGAGACTTGCATACTCGAGATGACCGCTCTAATTCCTTGGAAGCTACATAACTTCTCACTCTTTCAAATCTTCGTCCAGTCTCAACAAGTTTAGCTCGTTGGAGGCAGACTCGGTACAGGCCCTGCTTACGCAGACCAAGACCGGTTCACCATTCGACCCTTGCCCACCGAAAGTTCTTTATTCGGTATCAGGGACTGTTGCCAACTATCTTAAGGACGTCTTTAATTAGATGTTCTGTGAGGGTTACTTTCCCAAGGAAGGGAAAATGGCCTCCATCCTGCCACTACTAAAGAAATCTAACCTTGACGCAAAAGACCCTAATAATTACAGACCAATTTCTCGCCTTCCCCTTCCAGCTAAACTAGTAGAAAAGGCCATAAACTCAGAGTTATCTGCATTCATGTCAAACAATAATCAATTAGATTCATCCCAATATGGCTTCAAAGGTCAACATAGTACAGAATCCATCCTGATCACGGCGGTGGAGGAGATGAGGTAAAACCATGGATAAGGGAGAGAGGAGGGCTGCTCTAATTTTATTGGTCCTGTCCGTAGCCTTTGACACGGTTAACCACAATATCCTCATTGACCGTCCTGCAGCCACAGGGATCAGAGATAGGGCCCTAAATCTCTTGTCCTCCTTTCTTTTAGATAGAGAGAAGTTTGTGGAAATTGACAGGTTTAGGTCTAAGGCTTTTTCTCTCCCATGTGGAGTTCAGCAGGGTTCGTCTTTGAGCCCTACGTTATTCAATATTCATGTGACGCCGTTAGCTAGGCTCATTAAGACTTTCAGCTTCTCTGTAGTCTCTTATGCCGATGACACACAGATTGTGGTGTCACTGACCAGTGACACAGATTCTACAGCTCTCAGATTTCCGGATTTCATGCGTGCAGTGGGGAATTGGATTTCAGGAAACTGTCTCAAGTTGAATACAGGGAAGACAGAGGTCCTTTTGTTTGGGAAATACAGGTCCTTTTGGTCACCAAGGTGGTGGCCTGCAGAAATGGGAGAACCCCCTTCACCGGTAGCAAAGGTAAACAAGCATTGGCATAGCCAATAGGTCTCGCCTTTGGGACATTATAAGTGTTTAGCCATGCAACAGTTGATGTTGCACCAAGGATATTGTGCTGCATAATTACATACTTATAAGGTCCCAAAGGCGAGACCTATTGGCTATGCCAATGCTTGTTCAGTGTAGCAAGCAGTACAGATGTGCATTTACGAAGTATAGTATGATACCTGTCATGGAAGCATAAATTGAGCATCCAGGTGCACGAGCTACACTGGGAGTTGTGGCTCGGGGTGAACACTGGGTGATGTACAGTTTAGAAGCACATGGCTGTGTGCATTATGGACGCATGGTGATGTCCAGTGAGGGCACAGAGTGATATACAAGGGGGTGACCATGTCAGTGTGTCCTATGTCAAGAGCCACCTCGAGCCACTCCTGAGTTTTCAGTTGGCAGCATTTTTTGTGATGCATATTTTTTAATCCTATTCTAATGGTAAACGCATAAGTAACAATCTCAGAAAGTTATGTTGGCTTAAACGATAACTGACTGAAGGTGAAACCAAGAAGTGGGCCGCTTGACAGCTATTAGAAAATATGAAGAACATTTTTCTCATTCTGGTGATAAGTTTGACATGTTTTTGCTTTGGTGCCTTAACCTATTTCTCTGCTTTTACTGGGCCCCGCCTTCTGAACAATAAAATTGTGTTAAGTAACAATTTCTTGTATTTAATCTTGTTAAGTAACAATTTCATGTATTTTAGTTTATCGTGCTCTTCTAGGACTTTTTAAGGCACTGCCTGGCACGAATATTTGTAAGTAGCTGGATTTGATATAACTTCGCACCATCAAAAAGCAAAACACCACTCCTGAAGCATGTCTCTTGCTAACATCCCTCCCTCATCCGATCGCAAAGCGAACAATTCTACATACCGCACACAAGTCAAAGCTTGTGTTTATTCGTTTCTAGAGTGCACACTGCACAACTGAATTGCTTCTATATGTTATTGGGAAGACAGCAGTAATAAACAGTGGTTTCGTGTAACAAAATGGAGATTGAGTGACTGAACAACTTAATTAATAATGGTAGTTGCTGGAGAGTTTAAGAAAAACATAACTTTTTATGGATGTCTTGAGATCCACATTATCATAGAGTAAGCTACAGTTAATTAGAGAGAAGAACATTAGAATAACCATTGATACAGTTATCAAGAGCCACAAGGGGCTGCTAGGGCTGGAATGGATACGTTTTAAATTTGTATCTGAAAATCAAGAGGGAATTGCATCGTGGGTGCCTGAAGAAAGGTTGATCTGGAGGCAGGGTGCCAGCATTGCACATCTCATGTCCGTTTTTTTTTTTAATTAACTCCAAAAGGATTTGGTAGTAGAATTACTGATGCCTTTTGGCGATGCTGTACAACATCGGCAAAAGATGTTGTGTGGTATGGCCAAAAGACAAAAAAATGAAAAGAGGCCTGAAGACGCATCACTGTGCATGCATTCATATGAAAGGACGCAGGCACCTTTTTTTATGTCATTTTGAGTGAAATAAGATTGATCTGTAAATTAAAAAAAAAAAAACGAAAGTAGCACAAAGGCGCCTTATTAAGGAAAGGGGGCCTGTCGAAATTTGCTGCCTATCCCCCCTAACCCCCCCAAAAAATTACCATTCAGCAAGTAGGGAAAAGCAGCACATGAGAAAGAGAGAGCAACAAAAAGGTTGGGAGAAAAGAACATGGGGTTGAGCAACACAGGGGGGCTATGAGAGAATGCCACAAGGGGAGAGCAACACGGAGTGTCGGGGAGAAGCACACGAGCGAGAGCAACACGGAGTGCGGGGTAGGAGGAGAGTAGCATATGAGCAACAGAGCTGGAAAAGATGTGCACTGCCTTGGAGTGCTTAAGCAAAAAGAAACAAGCTGTAGCCCGGTAACTGACGATGAGGGAGGGGGAGAAGGGAGGGGGTAGTGAGAGCAGAGAGCAGGCACGCAAGGCTTAATGAGCCTTGACAGAAACCCACATGGCGGCTGCGCGCGTGCACGTTCGCGTGAACGCAAGCTTGAGGCCAGCAAAAGCCTCTGGCAGCGAGACCTAAAAAGCCACTCACTAAATTTCTCGCAAAGCAGCGCATGCGCTGGCTCAGCGAGACCTAAAAATATTCATACAAGGGCTGCAACGCGATGCACTAAACATCAGTACTTGCATGTGAAATGTGGCAAATAGTTTTGTAGCTGAAAATAGCGCTTCATACCCCGTTGTGAGGCACATAAACCCATTGTTGGAAGGGTAACGTGCTGCACTGTGGGGAAGTGTTTGGTCAGGAGGGTGTTGAACTTGCAATGAAGCCTCCGTGGCAAGGCATTTGATGCCATGTGTGAGCGACCACTGCGGTGGTCTTCCATAGCGCAGAATAGCTTTGCTTAACAGTGATGGAAAAAGAATGACAGATTGAACATGCAGTTTACATTATGCTGTAGCAATGAAACATGCTGGATGAACCATGTGCATTTTCCAGTGACTACAAAGCATTCCAGCTACAGTCTGTGCTGGACATAGCAGTTAAGAATTGTGCTGTTCTTTTGGCAAGGGCTTGCTTGAGTGGTCTTTTTCAAGCTAGACAAATAACAGAGCAGAGCTACATTTTGCCCGTGGCAATACTGACAGTTTAGTCCTGTACCTGCAACGGCAGCGAAAAATGGAGGACGGTGGTATAATGCCAGCAATCCAATTTACAGTTCCCATTTATTTATCTAATGCTTTAGAATATCTTGCCCTGATCAGTGGTAGGCATTGGTATCTTCAAATATGGCATGCACCACCTTCCACAGAGATTGTGAGCCACTAGCAAAAGCGTGTTCCGTAATTAATTGCTTACTCGAAAGTTTTACCCTTGCTAGCCAAGCAGACTGTACGGCTTATGCTCTGCTACTGTAAGAAACAACAGTATAATTGTGTTTATAATAAACCACTTGATGGGTGACTATTTCATAAGGTTTAAAGAGACAATTCTGCATCCTGCAAAAAAAAAATCGAATTCATGCAATGGTCACAGGATATTCAGAGGACGGCAAAAATAGTCAAACTCTGTGGGTAAAACCTTCCAAGCAACAGCTATGAGCACTCCCATCCAGGAGGGAATATGACTCATCAGTTAGACATCTGAATATCCAGAGGGCTCATATCTGCCAAGTCTCCAAAGAGTGGAATCATCAGGGCTGGAGTCATACAGAACTACAACAGCTGAAGTCACTGGGTCAAAGCGGCCTCAATGCTGCCACTTTCTAGCATGTTTCCAGATGTGAAACTGTCCTATTTAGAATACGGAAATGGAGAATTACACGGAAAGAAAAAGAATTAGAAAGGTAAAAAAAGGACTAAGAGGGAGCATTATACAGTGAAGCAATGACAATGGAGACAAAAACGGAGTAATGAGCACTTGGAGAGTTAACAGAAACAAATGTTTTAGAAACAAATAGCATGAGAAGGAAGGAGTTAGACAGCGTTATAGAATGAAGGCACCAAATATCATAAGGAACAAGAGAAATAGACGGATTCACAGAATCCGAGAGCAAAGAATCGTTAAAACAAGAAACAAGAGTGTATGAGTAAAAGGGAAACTAAAGGCGCAAAAGAGAAGTAGGCAGCTTCAAGGCAAAGAAGCTAAAAGAAACAAGCATTGGCCGCGCGGCCGTGAAAGTCGCGCGGCCGCGAAAATGAAAGCGATCGCGCTCCAGATGGCGCCTCAGGCGCTGAAAGCCGGCGGCTGTGCGCGTGCACGCTTGCGTGCACGCAAGCGCTAGGCCAGCAAAAGCGTGTGGGGTAGCCCTTTGAAAACCCCAATTACAAAATGTCTCGCAGAGCAGCGCATGCGCTGGCTCAGGCGAGACCTAAAAATCTAGGAGTCTTGTTTGACGACAAACTCTTTTTCGAAAGTCAAATCATATCCATAACCTCCTCTTGCTTTCTAACCTTAACGATCCTCTGGAAAATCTTACCTTTCATCCCTTTGGAGCTTTGGAAAGCTGTCATCTCCGCCCTAATCCTATCGAAATTGGATTATTGTAGTGCCTTGCTTTTAAACATTCGGACTAAAAGTCTCAATAAACAGCAGGTTCAGCAAAACGCAGCCGCTCGTCTGCTCCTGGCAATTCCGAAATTTCAACCAGGCTCTCATTTCTTACCACAACTGCACTGGCTCCCCATGAAAAAACTAATTCATTTTAAGTCTCTCTGCATTACCTTTAATGTACAACAAGGCCGGGGCCTCGACTTCTTTAAGACTAAATTTCACAGATATGCCCCCCCTTGGCAATTCAGATCTTCTTCGACCCTCAATCTTGTCATCCCCAAAGTCAAAATGGCCAGTTGGGGTGGAAGGAGTTTCATAGTTGGTACTGCCAGAATCTGGAATGCTTTTCCAATTTCTCTTAAAACTAAAACCGATCTTATGTCATTTCGGAAATCTTTGAAAACATGGCTGTTCAACAAATAAGGCTCCGTCTCTGTCTCCACCTCTCAGTACAGACTCTTGGGCGCCTAGATACCTTTGGGTAGTAGTGCGCAGTACAAATTTTCCCTTCATTTCAAAGGTAACAGGAGGTCATTGTGTCGATATACAAGAAGGAAAAAAACTATTTCGTGGTTGGTAATGACTTTAAAGAGACGTGACTTACACCCCATTAGGGGTTTGGGAAACCTGTTTGACTAGGTAGTTGTTTGGGCTTTGAAAATACATTCCCCATCTCTACCTGCAGTGTGGAGCCATACAAACTCTCTGAAACAATATGTAATGGGGTAATTGACAGCTAGAGTATACGATCTTAAAAAGCCAAGGAGCAGTGATAAATGTTAGGTCTAGATAGTCAGCTTCTAGAAAATCTCAAGTGCCTGGTGAAAGTTTGAGCGAGAGCAGCACGCAGCAATATATTTTTTTAAACATCCTTTTATTATGTTTACAATAAACATGAAATAAACAAATATACCACTGTAGCTCCAGCTTTAAATATTGGGTAAACATTATATTGTGTCATCACTAATGATCTTATCTCACTCTTCCCCATTTCTCCCCGATTGTCATGTGGCAAATATATCATCTCCAAAAATGGTGGCCTCCACATTTAGCACTATGAGGGGAGTGCAGGGACTTCCCCTATAAGCATTCCATTTGCCCCAGACCTTCTCTTATTTCCCGGGGCAATCCAGACTTTCATAAACCACCTTCTCAGCTACCATACACCAATCCATGTCTCTTTTCCAGTCTTGCAAAAGCTGCATTGTCACTGACCCCCATTGTCAAGCTATATTTCGCTTCGCAAAGGCCATACCCTGCAACATCCAATTTTGGTCCATGCGACCTAAGTCAGTGGCCTCCAACAGAATAAGAAGGCCCCATTTAGCGAAGAACTGCTGATTGCTTCCACATACAGCATTCATACATGTCACCACTGACTGCCAGAAAGTCTGGATCATCGGACAGTCCCAAATGGCATGGAAAAAGGTACCCTCACTGCCACACCCTCTAAGGCAATTACCATCAGGGCACACCACAATATTGAAGAATTTTCTGAGAATTGCCAGACTTCAATGTAGAGGGCCAATTATAAGTACTGGGAGACAGGAAGTAATAATCATCAAAACATGAACATAGTGCATTGGTGCATTTGCACTCAGCACTCACCACACCATCACATGATGAACTCTCTATTATTCTCCCCAACACCTTACACCCTGTTATTCCAACTACTTGTATTCTGTGCTTACCAATCCATTGCATCCTGTCCTCCTCACCCCTTTCCATCCTGCACTTTCTGCTCTCCCCACTTCCAAACCCCAGCCAACACATGTTTCGCTTTATCCTCACAGGCCATTTATCATTCTCAAGGCATGTTTGTAATCATATAGTTTAGAAGACAAATTGCATTGGTCTAGCATACCTGAAGGAATTAAGTCATTTCACTTCGTTTGAGAAACACTACTCTACTTGTATGGTCTTATCAAGGCTACTCTACTTGTATGGTCTAATCACTCGCTGGAACTGCACAGGGATAGCAGCCTATTTTAAATTAACCAAATGTGACTAAATACATTTTACTTGAATAGAATTTCAATTACTCCACGAAGGAGATGGAGCCTCTTTTGTCTTTTACATGGGGAGAAACAGATAGCAGAATTACATTGTTCATTGCCTCTCTGAATACATGAGATGGAAGAATGACGAGAGGCATTGGACTCCCCTGTCCCATGAAACAGTGTGATCCATTATATAGTTTCTGATTGGCCTATTTTGTTGCTTAAAATCCACTCCAATCTAAATAAATGTTTTGACTGAGTATATGTAAGTACAGAGATGTGGTCTTTGATCTCCTCCTGCAGTAATAACTTGCAAAAGTATTTGTATGAGTTCAGAATTCAAGCCAAGATTGGCATATCTCCAATTGGGCACTCTAAGATTTCACTCCACCATGCCGCTTTGTTGAATCATGAACATATAAATATATCTTTGGTGGCAGAAAGAACCCGCTTTTAGGGAGATACCAACACCAAGTTTTTCTGGCTGAGAGAGAGAAGAGTGAGAGAAAGTTTAGTCTATTCAATTTGGGATCATTTCTAGGCAGCCCCTTCTGCACGTTTCACAAAACTTTGGCACAGCAGCTGATGACACAATTAATAAATTGAGAGGAACATGAAATTGACAGAAGGGATGTTGGCGTCCAAGCCTCTTCAGTTTAACACATTGACAGCTGGCATCTAGAAGAGCATTGGTACTCTGCAGAGCACTGCACTTCCTGGGTGGGCTAAGTCAATGCTCTTGTCAAAGGTTATTGGTGCTAGGTTGCCAAATAATATGAATCTTATTGGAAATAGAATGATAAAGATATAAAGTGCAGACAAAGAAGTGAATGTAAGGCAGACAATTGAAAATTACTCAAGTGAGGGAACTTAAGAATGTCTTAGTGTTTTTGTTAGAGGAAATCAATTAGGGAAACCATAACGTTAATTTAGAAGGAAAAAATAAATATTTTTATTTTGTTGCCCAGTGCAACAGAGTGGTTGTGAAAACCATAGACATGAGTCTCGGGCTCGGACTCAAAACGTTGCTTTACTTTTGTACGTTAGAGGATGCCGAGAGGAGCAAGTAACAAAGTTAGAACCCAGCTCTGTGGAACTCAAGCTCATTTATGGGTGGGCGGTGGCAAGGTGTCTGTAAAGATCCCTACAGATATCATGTTTGCCCACCATTGGCTTACCTGTCTCAGTTAAAGTGCAAGTGAAGAGAATGTTCAGCAGCTCTTACATCTAGAAAACCCTCTCAGAGCACTTGACATTGGTGGAAATAGCATAGTAGGGGCGATGAATAAAGCAGCTTAGCAACATAGGACCACCATGTAAACTATGGATGCCTCAGACAGAAAAACCTTAGAATTGCCCCTTATTGGTTGGGTGAAATCTCCAAGCACAAAGGACACATTAGTTATGATAATCCTGGAAATGGGCCCAGCTTTGGTGGCTATCCCCAGGAGTAACATAAGTAAGGTTCGCCATGCTGTCATGGCATTGGAAGACTGCCAGCATGCATAATTTTTATCCTGACGGCGATCCCATCTTGAGTGTCAAGGCCAATTTAGGTGACAATGATTTGGCCACCACCGGCATGCCACTAATGCTGCCTCTTAAAGTTTGCCACCCATGCTGTCATTATCTTAATGACCTCCTCCTTATTACAGTACAAATACAATGTTTTTTTTAAGATTGCTTTGTTTTCTGTATGTATACAAAAAAAGGTTTTCGCTGAAAGAGCAAACTCTGCCTGTGTTAGCAACCCAAAATATATTCACTCCTTTCATAAAGAGCGAAAACAGTCAGTACGACTCAAAAACAGAATCAGCAATGAACCATGAAGCGACTGCACGTGGCTACCTTTTGAAAGCATAACGTGACACATCTGGCTGCATAGATGAAAGTTTGCCAGTTGGTAGGACTGCTTGTCCATTACGGTGGCAAATAGCTCCATGCTGCCCTTGATTAAAGAAATCCTTGTGTGCGTGATGTGTTTTTGAGATAGGTCAGCAAGGGCTCAGAAACAGTTTGCATCCTCCTGGCGTCCAAAATAAATGAAAACAAGTTCAGATGTAAGAACACTTTCTGGGGCCCAAACCTGAAGAACAAGTATTTTTTTATGATTGAAGAGAACGCCATAAAATTTGATGCAATTGTTGACTCTTTTCAAACACAAAAATGGGTGCTTGAAGCAAAGGTTTTCATGCTGAATGGAGTAATGCAAATTATTATTCTCGGTCCAGCCCTTTGATTGACGAAAGCTCTGGAGTTAATATCGACTTAGTATATCAATGTTGGTTTGTTTTATGCTTCTTTGGTTACAAACTAGGGCAGACTGACCACCTAACCTTCACATCATACACATACAATATAGAGATCCGAAATTCTGGCCACCTGTACAACAAGGGGCTAGTGGGAACTTAGCTGGGTTTCACTTGTCCACTGGGCAACCCAATCTTAGCTACCACATGCAGTTCTTCGGTACTAAAATACCGCCAGCTAAGCTTTAAATTCAGCTCACTTTCAACCACTGGTAACCCGCATTCTCAGCTTGGTCACCGAGTGAAACAGAGCAATAATATTTTGGATTCTGCAGAACCAGATGTAAGACTAGGCTTATGTCTTATATGTTAGTACATCCGGGAACAGCCCCACAGATTATAAAAGGTTCTGCGCGCTGTCTGTAGGTCCATTTATATCCCCAGGGGAAAAAAATCGGAATATTCCGACATCACGGTTATCTCCTTCAGGCTCCCAGTTTGATCCTGCATAACGAAATCATAAACGTTTCTGGGCAGGTAAGATTTAATAGATCTGTAGAATTATGTATGAACAGAATAAATACAGGTCAATTCCCCCCTTGAAAGAAAGATCCTAATTAGAAGAACCGGCCACAAAGGGAGATATGTTGTCCAAGACAAGATGAAAACTCTTCTATTTTAATTCATTTCTACTAAGGCCTGCAGCCTTAACCCTGGTTACAGGCCAATCTTTTTTTTCCATATTTGCATATTACGGTACCTATTCAGTGCCAAAACCTAGTAAAATACTCTAATAAACAGACATCCTGTAAATGTTTCCTAACATGGAGTTCGCAGTTCATTTCAATGAATACAAAATGTCCTTAGAGTTCAACGTTCTTCTAATTAAACATGTCTAGGAATTTCTTTGCTATGTGCAAAAGGAACTTTATTACTCTAGAGTTCAGAGGGCTCAACATAAAAACTTTAGTTCTTCCAAATGTCTAAGCCCAACCATTATATGCTCAGGAAATGCTTCATTTTCACAAAGAGGTAATATATCATTGTTGCTTTGTATTTCTATAGTGCTCTTGTTTTAAAACAAGTTGAGAAAGATATGAAAATTATGCAGTTAAAGTGACAAAACTGTGGAATGCAAATGAAACATGCTGCTTTTTCACTTAGGGTTTAATTGTAGTTTTTATGGGCTAGTGCATTAATGTTTCATAAAAAGATACGCCACCTATCTATGCATGCATGAGACTGTTTTCAATGCTCCTCTGTTCCGTTCCTCACGCCCCAGATGAAGATAACTGCTCAAGTGCACTAGAGGGCAGATTTATTTAGCCAAAAGCGCAGAGGAATCCGCTTGAAAGCACCGATGAGGGAAAAATAACATAATAGCAGAGGAGAGTACAGTCGCCTAGAGGCGCGTGCGTGCGTGTGTGTCTGTGTTTCTGTGTGTGTGTGTGTGCGCATGCGCGCGCTTGTGTTTGAGTGTGTCTGTGCGAGTGCATGCTCGTATCACAAATTCAGTTACAGTGTTTCACATGTTCTCCTGCACACCAAGTACAATAGACCCCACAAGATGTTGAAAGGATTTTTGATGCCATATGTAAAGGTGCATTATGCTGCTTCTGCTCAGCAGTATGATTGAAGATGGGTGTGCACAGCTGCAGCGTTATATATATATATATATATTTAGCTGTGTGGATTAAAGAGCTTTCAAAGAACACTGATTAAGTTAGCCATACTATTGAGCGATATTACAGTGTCCGCTGAACTCTGCGTTTCTAGCCCACACTCAGGGGCGGGTCCTCCACCTGAGCGGAGGAGCATCACCCCACAAGCCCCAGAGCTGAAAAATAAAATGGTAATAAAGTTCATTTATTACCATTTTAATTTTCAGCAACCCGTCCCGAACTAAGTGTCACGTTGGCGTGGGGCCAGTGCTGCTGAGTGGCAGCAGAAGGGAGCTGTGCACTTTAAAATGTGCATGTCTCCTTGTCCGGCCATCTTGCAACGGCCAGCCAGACAGCAGCGGCCAGTGCAGGTAAGAGCGGTGGGGCAGTGGGGCCGGGTGAGGGGGGATTTCGACAGATGACAAGGGAAAATTAATTATTTATTTAATTTTCCCTCGTGATCGTCTTTCGAATCCCCACCAACCCAGCCTCACCGCTCTTACCTGCACCGGCCACTCCTGCAGCCAGACATGCGCATTTCAAACTTCTCTAACCTAGCTGTCTTAGACAGTTGAGTTAGAGAAAGCGCAAGCCTCCAGTGCTCTTGAGAGCACTGAGTGAGGCCGCTCCCTCCAATCCTGGCAGTGCTCTCATGCTGTGAGCTAAGCACCAGGATTGGGTGTGCAGTTTGCTGGTTTCGGAGAGGACACCCGAGGGAGGAGGACGTCACGAGGCAAGCAAGAACGGTAAGTCAAATTTATTCTTTTATTTTTTTGTGCCCCCCTGTCTCACCACCCTTGGTACATGTCAGCCGCCACTGCCCCCACTACCTCCCGGAGTAAGACCTGGACTGCATTGATGCACTATTCTGAGATTGAAGTGCTAAAAGGGTGTACCAGGTTTCCAGGTTGGGTCCAAAAGTAAATAGGTCCAGTACATCAGATGTAAATGAGCCAAATTGTTACAACTGGTGCCTACTAATACACAGTTTTTACCCGATTACATGGAGACACTAATTCTCTTCTAGTATACATTATGGTTGTTTCAGTAGCACTTTGAGTTCTAAACGTGGCTGTGCTTGGTAAAGCATTTATTAGTTTTCAGGTAGATAGAAAAATAAGAAGTTGCCACCAATTGCAGAACCATTGTCATAGATGGCAAGCCTGAGATACCTTTGCAATCCTGCTGTTTTAAGAGACCAAATTCTGATGCAAGAGAAATAACAAACTGCAAAGCCAAATTTATGTTTCCACAGAACAACCCGGGACTTTAGGTGATTGAAAACTTCGTTGATAATTGGTATGCTGGGGAATTGCAGAGTTTGATAATTTCAGTACTGCAAAGATAAAGCTTAGAGGCAGCAAATTTTAGTTTATTTATCCAGAATTTCTGTGATGTTGGCCTTTTAATCTAGTGATACTTTTTTAGAGCTATCCAGAAAAGTGGATAATTAATGTCACATGTTCTCCTGCACACCAAGCACAATAGACCCCACAAGATGGTGAAAGGATTTTTGATGCCATATGTAAAGGTGCATTATGCTGCTTCTGCTCAGCAGTATGATTGAAGATGGGTGTGCACAGCTGCATCGTTATATATATATATATATATTTAGCTGTGTGGATTAAAGAGCTTTCAAAGAACACTGATTAAGTTAGCCATACTATTGAGCGATATTACAGTGTCCGCTGAACTCTGCGTTTCTAGCCCACACTCAGGGGCGGGTCCTCCACCTGAGCAAAGGAGCATCACCCCACAAGCCCCAGAGCTGAAAAATAAAATGGTAATAAAGTTCATTTATTACCATTTTAATTTTCAGCAACCCGTCCCGAACTAAGTGTCACGTCGGCGTGGGGCCAGTGCTGCTGAGTGGCAGCAGGAGGGAGCTGTGCACTTTAAAATGTGCATGTCTCCTTGTCCGGCCATCTTGCAACGGCCAGCCAGACAGCAGCGGCCAGTGGGGCCGTGCGGTGGGGCAGTGGGGCCGGGTGAGGGGGGATTTCGACAGATGACAAGGGAAAATTAATTATTTATTTAATTTTCCCTCGTGATCGTCTTTCGAATCCCCACCAACCCAGCCTCACCGCTCTTACCTGCACCGGCCACTCCTGCTGCCAGACATTCGCATTTCAAACTTCTCTAACCTAGCTGTCTTAGACAGCTGAGTTAGAGAAAGCGCAAGCCTCCAGTGCTCTTGAGAGCACTGAGTGAGGCCGCTCCCTCCAATCCTGGCAGTGCTCTCATGCTGTGAGCTAAGCACCAGTATTGGGTGTGCAGTTTGCTGGTTTTGGAGAGGACACCCGAGGGAGGAGGACGTCACGAGGCAAGCAAGAACGGTAAGTCAAATTTATTCTTTTATTTTTATGTGCCCCCCTGTCTCACCACCCTCGGTACATGTCAGCCGCCACTGCCCACACTACCTCCCGGAGTAAGACCTGGACTGCATTGATGCACTATTCTGAGATTGAAGTGCTAAAAGGGTGTACCAGGTTTCCAGGTTGGGTCCAAAAGTAAATAGGTCCAGTACATCAGATGTAAATGAGCCAAATTGTTACAACTGGTGCCTACTAATACACAGTTTTTACCCGATTACATGGAGACACTAATTCTCTTCTAGTATACATTATGGTTGTTTCAGTAGCACTTTGAGTTCTAAACGTGGCTGTGCTTGGTAAAGCATTTATTAGTTTTCAGGTAGATAGAAAAATAAGAAGTTGCCACCAATTGCAGAACCATTGTCATAGATGGCAAGCCTGAGATACCTTTGCAATCCTGCTGTTTTAAGAGACCAAATTCTGATGCAAGAGAAATAACAAACTGCAAAGCCAAATTTATGTTTCCACAGAACAACCCGGGACGTTAGGTGATTGAAACGTTCGTTGATAATTGGTATGCTGGGGAATTGCAGAGTTTGATAATTTCAGTACTGCAAAGATAAAGCTTAGAGGCAGCAAATTTTAGTTTATTTATCCAGAATTTCTGTGATGTTGGCCTCTTAATCTAGTGATACATTTTTTAGAGCTATCCAGAAAAGTGGCTAATTAATGTCTAAAATTAGTCTACATCAAAGTTATTTTGACCCTAAAGAAGGGTATCAGGTCATTGCAAAGCTTTTGAGATGACCACACTTCTGATGTCTTAGTAGAACAAGTAATAATGTATTGAGAGATCTGAAAGAACTCTCCTGAAGAATTGTCAGCTTTGCTAATGCAAGCCTAGGGGAAGGAAATTTTAGCTCTGAAAATGATTGATTTGTAGCCAGAGCCTTGGATGCAAGAATAATTTCTGATGTCACGAAGGCACAATGTCTTCAAGTACCTTTCCAGGTCCCTACCATTTAGCTCCAAAAGTCTAAGCCCTTCATAAAAACATTTGTTTGGTAGCCATTTCAAAAAATAATTTATCCTGCAACAGATCTGTGTGACCACGATCAAATGTGGACTGGGGCGTCTATTGAAGATGGTGAGTTTTTCAACTGTTGAAAATATCACAAAAATGCTCTGGTCTGTTATCTATATTCTTCATTGATCTGCATCACTTTCCGGACCATCCATTCAGATATTAAGGTTGATGACAAAGTGGGATGAAGTAGTCACCACAAAATGTGCCAAGACTTTGAGACTAGCTGGTAAAGAACTGGTAAACATTTTTCCCAATTTTGTACATAATAGATCAGACTAAGGTTGACAATGCGTAGGAAAATGATTTCACTAACAGGTATTCAAAAGACTTGTGATGCAAGTCCATAAATTCTTTATAGCCAACATGATATTAATAGAGTAGAGCCTCACTTCCCTCACATCCTGATTCATGGTTATTAATGAAATCTTCTAATCATCCAGGAAGGAATCAAAAAAGTCACAAACTAATGAATATGTGAACCATAGTTTAGATAGGGATAGTAAATTGGGTATGCTACCGACAATTACTATGAGAATATTGACTGAATGTAAGCTTGCCAGGTGACTCCATGGCACCTAGCACACCAGTCTCTCATCCTGTTTTTTACTTTGACAACATACTGCATACTGAGAGTTGTAGTCCTGGTTTACTTCATCAATTCAGAGTAAACTAATACAACTGAAAACAAGATTCATAGAAAAAAGCCCATGACTGAAGCATTGCATTGTTGGTGACATTTGGTAAACGTAGCAATATGCCTAAAAGCTGGTCTTACATTGAGGAGGACATTTATTATGGAGACAGGTGTGTGACAAAGTTATAATCGAGGATGAGATGAGGTATTTGATGTCAGATTTGATTTAGTTGTCTGGCAGAGCTAAAGGGACTGGGAGGGAGCTCACAAAAATACATGGGTGGGCTATTGTAGCATCCTCACTAGGTGTTAGCTGAAAGAGAGAATAAGAGGTGTAATAAGTTCAGAGGACTTCTGTGAATGAAAAGATTTGTTTGAGCAGCAGAACTGAGAATTGGGCAAAAGTGATGTGGGGCATGAACCTATTACTTACCTGCAATCTTCATTACTCTGAGTCAGAGTCCTCCTCATCCCAGTCATTATGCTCTGAGGAGTTCCACCTCCAACACTCCTGTGCCACGCATGGAAAGTCAAAGTGAACTTCTAAAAGAAGTGTTTCTTTAGTTTTAACCCACCTGACAACACCATATTTGTATCCTTCCCCCTTAGAATTTCCTGTATGAAACTACCATGCAATAATTGGAAGTGCATACACAGGAGTGAGGAAGGTTTTGGACTGGGACGAGGAGGATTATGACTCATGGAAATATGTTCATCTGTTCTCCTCATCCCAGTCCTTACGCGCTAAGGATATATCAAGCTTAAAACAGATTGCACCGGCAAATAAACACTACAGAAAACACATATTTCTTATAACCAACAATTACTGCTTTGCTGATTTAATAATTTCAGCACCATAATTTTTACATGTAGATTTACTGAGATCCAATATACAACACTTAACAAAAGTGTGCAGTGTAAACCAAGTAGCCGTCATGCAAATCTCTTGTAAATATACACCGCAGGCTTCCGCCCATGACGCTGAGTCCCCTCTTGTAGAGAGACCTTGAATATTCTCTGGTACAATCTTCTCTACTGATCTATATGCCTTGGTTTTTTAGCATGGCATACTCATCTGCTTAATGGGGGATAGATACCTTCTTAACCTTGTTGACTGCCTCATAAGAGATGAATTGAGAATTAGAAACCCAAAACTCTTTAATGTGCTCCAAAAAGACCAACAATGCTCTTTTAACATCAAGAGATGAAGAAATTGCTGAATCTGAATCAAAACTGGTAACACAATCTTTTGTGAAAGTTGAAAACATGTTTATATTTTGGGTGTAAATTTGGGGTCTAGCTTTAAGACCACTCTGTCAGCAATGATTCTCATATACGGATATGATATCATAAGGACCCCCCCAAACTCCTAGCTGACGTTATTGCAATAAATAATGAAACCTTAGCCAATAGCAAAAGTTTTTTTCTGCAAACCTCCCAAAACTACTGATAGATTCCAAGTTGATATTGGCTCAGGAACCACTGGTTTTCTGAGCATGACACTTTTTTAACAGCCTAAAGACCAAGGGATCCACATTCAGGATCTTGCCCACTGATTTCCTAAATGCCCTTAATGCTGCCCACTGTAAAGACAGTGTAGCTGCTGCTATAACTTTAAAAAAACTTGTGTTTCAAAAAATATAACATCTGAATAGAGTCACAAAATGTAGGATTTAGATTCTTGGACAAACACAGTTTTTCATAAGAGTTCCAGTGCTTTGTGTAAGAGGAAAGAATTGAAGACTTTTTCGAGGCTGGACTGCTGTAAACCTATCCTCTAAATGTCCATGCCAAGATACTTGGAAGCTTCAATTTGCCCTTTGACAAAATTGGGTAATGGAGAGGAGGGAGTTCCAATGAAAACAGAAAGCAATCCTCTATCGACAAACTCAACAACAGGAGAAACCAAGGCTGTCACAGCCAAAATACTACCAGATTTACCATAACCTTTTTCTCACCTCAGAAATCTGCTGCAGGACCTCACTGAGGAGGAGTGTGTAAGGGAAAACATATAATTTCCCTTGAAGCCATGGAATCGAAAGAGTATTCGCTATGCAAGTCAAATGGAATCATGACTCTGTGCAAAAGATTGGTAGTAGGGCATTGTTTTGTGAAGCAAACACATCTATGTGTGGCATTCCAAGCTGAGAACACATCTGTTTGATGCAAGTGCAGGTGAGATGAAACAACACAGATGACAGACGATTCAAGCTCAGGCTGTGTGTTTGAAAGCACACCTTCCATTGAATGTACACTGCCTTCAAAACAACCAGCTTATTCACTGCACATTTTCAGATTGTACACTCAACCAGATTCAACTGTTTGCTCTTTGTTCCTCCGTGGGGATTGAGGTGACACCTTGTCACTTGATTGTATGTTCTGACAACCACATTCCTGTTCTATGAATGGATTTGGAAAATATGCAGTGTTTCCCACACTCCTGACAATCCCCTTCAAGTGGAGTAATGTGTCATTTCTGTTTTGCCTCATGACCCCTTATCTCTCTTTTCTCCCCAGTCACTCTTCACCCCTTAGACTTGCTTATGTTGCTAAGTTTACCTGTGCCATCCACCAATCTAGATCTTGGGCTATTTGAGAAGTTATTGTAACCATCTGATGGTAGCTTTACAATTCCAGAGGCCAAAGATCCAGAAAATGGTTCACCAGAGGTTTGAGATGGAAGCAAGACCAATGAACAAAAGCTGTTGTTGTTGCCATCAACCGCAGTACCTTTAACCAAGTCCTGGCTGATGCTTATTGCAGTGACAGAAGAGTCAAAAATTGAGATTATAAAGACATGATTCTGCTTTGAGGGAGATGACGGAAACTGAATGTTGAAAAGGACCCCAATTAAGAGTCTTTCCTGGGCCAGTAGCAATGCACCAGCGGCGGCTGGCATGGATCGGAGGTAGGGGGTCAGAGGGCAGAGGAAGCGAGTATATAAATATAAATAAAAACGTACCTTCTCGTCACTTCCTCGCTGCGTCTCTCCTCCGCAGTCCCCCCTCGCTCGGCCGCAACAGGAAGCACACCCAGGTTTCCAGGCAGCCAATCACAATGCTGCCTTAGCAGCATTGTGATTGGTCTGAGAGCTGTGTTTCAGTGCTCAGACACTGACTGGGAGCCTGGGCATGTTCTCTGTAATGCAGCCTGCATGGAGAACATGCGAAGTGCACAAGACTGTTTTGGGCGGCCCGAGAGGGCTGGCCAAGCAGTCATTGCGCACTAAGGAGGGTGCTAACACTCCTCCCTTGCCCCCGCCTCCTCACGCAAAGCTGCAGAAGAAGGAGAAAATTAAATGATAATAACTTGAGTTATTATAATTTTATTTTCCCTTTGCTTCACTGCAAAAAAGCAGTGGGGAGACGCTCCTCCACCTTAGCGGAGGAGCCGCCACTGCAATGCACACTTTTAATGATTCAGTACGAAACAACTCTTGCAGGCAGTTGCATACTTTCTTCACATTCTCTTGCAACTTAGAAAAAGAAGAGGCACACAACAACCAGTCATCAAGGTATGGAAAAATGCAAACCCCTTGCAATTGTGGAGCTGCCACCGCTGGTGTCAATACCTTTGTGAAGATCATTGGAGATGATGGCAGGACAAAGGGTGGAGACAGGGAACTGTACATGTTGGTCCTCTATTTGTGGAAGGACAGGAACATGAAAATAGGTGCCCTGTAAGTCTAAAGTTTTAGAAACATCCTCTTTGGAGATTAATCTGCAGAGAAATCATTCTGAATGTTTATGTTTTTTTTTTTGTTTATTCCCCCCGACAACATCACCCCGCGAACCCCCCGCAAGCCATCCCTTGCGACCCTCGCGCCCGCCCCCCACCCGCGACCCATGCTGGCCGCCGCTGATATAGATAATGGGTGGCCTGTCACCAGGAGGAAAACGATGATGCAAACAATGAATTTGAGAGAGTCTAATCCAGCATCACAGGCAGATAGAGTTGTCTAATTTACTTGTATTATCACTTTCCGATGTAATAAAGATCAGTGCAAAGGCGTAGCTTCGAGGGGGGGGTGTTTGGGGTATTACACACCCCCAATAAATGTATTTTTTCATAAATATTTGAGTACAGGTGCTTTCATTCGGGTATGCGAAGGTATCCGTCAGATTTCACCAGAATTTTTTACATAGACTAGAACACACACACACTCTCACTCTCACTCTCGGGTTTGAAAGTCCTCACAAATGTTTGTTATTTTACAAAATATTGTGTTTTCTCTCATTTTGTACTCCTGCGAATCTGTATTCCTCTCCCTTTTCACTGTCCCTTAGGCCCCTCTCGTGCACCCTGCTTGTCACATAATGTATTTTAACATTTTATGCCAGCGTGATTGGGAAATCTGGAGCAAACCGTGGATTCCCTGAAGAGCACACATCAGGAGGTAGAAGATGAAGCATTTAGGTAATGAGATTCAAAATTGACACAGGAACCGTGATAAAAAAAATGCATTTGCACTCGGAGAGAGACACAAACAGGACCCGTCTGGGAACAGCAACCAGCCCTGGCAGATTGCTGCTCGACCGTCCCTGAGAGCAGGGTGGGGGGGGGGGGGTGTGTTGCTGCAAAACCAGCCCCCAGTGACAAAACCGTCCCCCCACGACCACAAAACCGGCCCCCACCCCTCTGGCCCAAAGGGGAAACGCCTGGTGCCCGCTACGGCCAGTCCAGCACTGGACACAAACGTCACAATGAGAAAGAAGGATACAAACAGACATTGAGGCAGTGGGATGAGCAGGATGAAGAGAACATTATCACTTGGATGGGGAGCACTAACAGTTGGATAAACAAACATTAACATTCGTACTGGAAGACTTAAAACCTGACATCAGGACAGTGAGACACTGAGACAGGGAGACACTGTCCGAAACTGATATAAGGAGGCCTGCCTTTGCCTCCTGTTCAATACCACTTGCCACCATGGAAGCACATACTCTACTGTAAGAATGGACTTGCAGACCCTTTGGATCTTTCTTGGTGCTCCAAGTATTTTTCATGACACTACCCTAAAACTACAAAGGTGAAAAAACCCACCATGCTGGCAGAGGTCTCACATTTGTAAGTATGATGAATAATAGGAAAATCCACAAATTCTGATTCAGTGAATTTGAACTTGGGATTTTCAAAGGCAAATTGAACTTTTTGAGCTCCTACCCAAAATGTTTTGTGGGACTTGCATGGGGACATTGCTTACCTACCCCATCATCTCCTCTCTTCCGTGCGTATTGTGCTTGCATAATGGCAGATGGCCACTATTGTAGACCATGGGGGCATATTAGCAAGACCCATGTTAAAATTATCGCCGTTTTAGCGGCAGGAAACTGCCGCTAAAGCGGCGATAATGGGCTTGCTAATATGCGTTATGGAATTCCAATAGAAGCCCAGGTTAGATGTGCAGGACATCTAACCTGGGCTTCTATTGGAATTCCATAACGCATATTAGCAAGCCCATTATCGCCGCTTTAGCGGCAGTTTCCTGCC
Organism: Calotriton arnoldi; assembly: GCA_963921515.1. NCBI lineage: Eukaryota > Metazoa > Chordata > Amphibia > Caudata > Salamandridae > Calotriton > Calotriton arnoldi. The sequence goes on from CAWUFW010002893.1 coordinate 1,624,209, forward strand.
GCTAAACCGGCGATAATTTTAACGTGGGTCTTGCTAATATGCCCCCATGTTAATATCATGGTGAATGTGCACAACCCCCACAGACTACGGGGCATATTATCAAGAAACGGCGTTAAAATTATCGCCGGTTTAGCGGCAGAAAACTGCCGCTAAAGCGGCGATAATGGGCTTGATAATATGCCCTGGAGAATTCCAATAGAAGCCCATGTTCACACCAGAACATGGGCTTCTATTGGAATTCTCTAGGGCATATTATCAAGCCCATTATCGCCGCTTTAGCGGCAGTTTTCTGCCGCTAAACCGGCGATAATTTTAACGCCGTTTCTTGATAATATGCCCCTTCTTTTCTTAGAATCCTGCAACGCCACATTCCGAGCCAAAAAAGCATTTGATATACATGTAGGTCCTCTTTTCCCATCTATTTTTAACGACGGATGGTTTGTGAGAGGCTATAAATCTATGTCGCCTCACTTCGTTTTCTTTACTCTTGATCAGTCTGTCAACGTCACAAGCCGTAACCACCCGCACCAGAGAGCGCACCAGCACTAACTGCACTTAACACACTTAACAACAACTAGATGTCGCCAGCGGCCTCGCTTTCACGGACAGCAGACAGCGCCTTTTACGGCCTTCCCTGACTCAGCGCTCCCTCCAAAGAGCAGGCTCTTCCAGCAGCAAGGATAGTTTTACACACCAGTGGCTCTCGATGGTGTACTATGTAAAATTAATAGCAGAGCCAACAAAGAGTCGGACATGTTTGATTCATGCTGCTGTAGTAGCTGCTGTCTGCAGGGATTCTTTTTTGTAAACAAAACATTTAAGTTAATGAAAGTACTCGCGCCGGGTGAAAAAGACCAACATTAATTGAAAGTGGCATGATTAACCAGGCATCTGTCTCACAGCGCAGTGCTCAATGACCTGGCTATGTTGATTTATTACAATGAATACAGATCAGCGCGCGCACCACTTAGTGGCGGGATTCACCCGTAAATTCCCGGCGTTTTATATCGGAAACAAGCTTTTTTCGGTTAAAATGGCATAAGCTTTACCAGCCATGTTAAATAGCTAATGGCGTGGGGGTCGCATCCAAGTAGTATATTTTGCGGTGTTTCCCATACGACAGAGAGCCAAACAAGTGGACTGGTCGGACATGAATTTCAAAGGTAGTCGGATTGCACACCCATTCCTCTCAATACCACATCAGTGACGTGCTATTTGTTGTTGGTGATGTCCGACGATTCTAGTGCCACATCACAATCACAATCAGTCCACTTACAGTCTATAGATTCATACCGAAAATCCCTCATATGTTTTCAACTATTTCTTCATTTTCTGGATGGTACACGTGAGTGATGGAGTAGTGGCATGTAAACCTGGCTCACAGTAGGAATTACAGTCCTGCTCTTGCTATTGCCTAATGGTTTCTTTTGACCTACAGTGCCACTGTGTGTCTGTACTGCCTACCCTAAGGCAGGCTAGCAAACGACTCCAGTTATGTTTTCGTCCTGCAAACAATTGCAGTGTCAAAGTCTGAAGCTAGGGAGTCAAAGAGTTTTGACACTTATTTCCGAGATAGATATTGTTAGAAATGGGGGTCTCCAGTTGGCAATGGCTGGCGCCAATGTCCAAATAGGGACCCTTCTTCCTAAATCAGGGCAAGTGGGCTACCCCCTTTGATAACCCCTGCTCAACCCTGTGGTAACGTAGCACGAGCAGTTAGGCCTATCTCAGAGGCAGTGTGTGAAGCATTTATGACCATGCACAATAAGGCAGTAACGACACCACAAAAGGACACAACTCAAGTAGGTATAGAAAAATAGTATCTTTATCTAAGGTTTAGCACAAGACTCTCAAAAGCGTTTTAACCAGTCACAATGCACGTAAATCAGTAGGGACTTAAAAAGGCAATAACCTATTCACCAGAACGTGACACTGACTGAGTTCAAGGCCTGGGTCTACGCGACCCGTTGCGCACCAGATACCTGCCGTTGGACGGGGACACAGCACGTAGCTTCTCGAAGAAGCGGAGACGGTGACAGGCGGACTCCCACGACCACAACTCTTGACTGCAGTGGCCCGCAACGTGCACTCACAATGATTCGGGCACTCGGGGACAGGCGGGCTCTCAGCGGCAGCAGCACGCGGCGGCTGCGGCGGCCCAGGCTGATGGTGGCGATGACTCTCGTCGTGCAGCTCCGTGGTGGGCTCACAGCGGCAGCAGCTCTCTCTTAGCTGCGGTGGCCCATAGGACGACTCACGATGATGCAAAGTTGGTAAAGGTGCGGGCACTCAGCGGCAGCAGCTCTCTCTTAGCTGCGGCAGCCCACAGGACAAATCACGATGATGCAAAGTTGGCAAAGGTGCGAGCACACAGCGGCAGCAGCTCTCTCTTAACTGCGGCGGCCCACAGGACAAATCACGATGATGCGAAGTTGGCAAAGGTGCGGGCACTCAGCGGCAGCAGCTCTCTCTTAGCTGCGGCGGCCCACAGGACAAATCACGATGATGCAAAGTTGGCAAAGGTGCGGGCACTCAGCGGCAACAGCTCTCTCTTAGCGGCAACAGCTCTCTCTTAGCTGCGGCGGCCCACAGGACAAATCACGATGAGGCAAAGTTGGCAAAGGTGCGGGCACTCAGCGGCAGCAGCTCTCTCTTAGCTGCGGCGGCCCACAGGACAGATCACGATGATGCACAGCTGACACAAGTGCGGGCACTCAGCGGCAACAGCTTTCTCTTAGCTGCGGCGGCCCACAGGACGAATCACGAAGATGCACCGCTGACACAAGTGCGGGCACTCAGCGGCAACAGCTCTCTCTTAGCTGCGGCGGCCCACAGGACAAAGGATGATCTCGACCAGGCTGGCACAACGGCGGGCACTCAGCGGCTACAGCTCTCTCTTAACTGCGACAGCCCACACAGAGTTAACAAGGGTTACCAGTCCGCGTTCCTCACAGTAGAACTAGAGGTTCCGGATTACTCGACGGAGGCCTCACCTGCAAGTAGAATCCCTAGCACAGGAATTCAGACTGCTGACGGGGTGAAGTCTAATGTCCCTGAGACTTCAGCAGGAGGCGCTCTCAATTCAGGCCCTCGGGTAGTTTCTTCAGCAAGCTTGGTGAAAGTTTCAAAGTCCTTTCCTCTGTTCACTCGGATAGAGTTTCGTCTTGACATCCAGAAGGAACACACTTGAAAAAGGTTTCAGCGCAGTGTTTTATACCTAAAAAGTCTTTGTTCTCTACAGTCACAAATCACTGAATCCAGCCAGAATCAGTTCGGTGGGGTCGTGGGGGGGCACTTGGTTTACGAGGCGACATCCTGCCCTTTGAGAATCCGGGGGTCTGCTATCAGACGCCCAGTGGGAGGTGGAGCCATCATTCACCTTGCCAGGCACGGCCCTGCTCAGATCAAAGAGTCACCCCTCCCCATACTCTAAATGCCGACCTCTCTCTCCAGCCAGGTCTGACCCAGCTGGCCCTGCTGTTCCAAAACCAGACGGCCAATACACACACTAGCAAAGCCTACAGGAAAGTTTAGGCAAGAAAATACCTCGTTTCTAGCAGAGGCATTTTCGAACACGGGCTATGCAAATGATCCTTACTAAAAGATGTATCTCAATGTGCTGAGCTTAAGCATATCAAATTCGAATTTCCTATCAGGTTCCTGGGGGCAGGTAGGATTATGGGATGTAATACTCAGCCTGCCCATTCTGGCCTATGAGAACGGATAGCCTCACAATAGTAAACAGGGAAATGGAGGGTAACTCGCTATTAGAACATGCTACACAGACATACTTTAAAAGCTGCTTTGGTGGGTAGCGCAAGTCAGCGCTGCAGGTCCACCAGCAGTATTTGGTCTACCAGCCCTGGGTACACACAGTGCACTTATACTAGGGACTGACAGGTAAACCAACCGAGCCAATTATGGTTATCCCAATTCATACAGTTATCTTTACACAGGGAGCATTCGCGCTGTGGCACTGATTGGCAGTGGCACAGCGCCCAGAGCATCTAAATCCAGCCAACATAAAAGATAGGAAGCTAAAAGAGGAAGGGAGACCCGTGCCAATGATGCCAGGTCTAACAGATATCTTACAAACTCATCCCTTTCTAAACCTTGTCATAACACCTGGCATTAAATGACATTAGTTCAAGTATCTCAGGGGCTGCTCTGTTGTCTGAGGCACAAATCCTTGAGCTCAAACCTGAAAACCAGTTTAATGTTGGTTGTAAAGTGTGTATGTATGTAGACTTACGTAACACATAATTGGTAACTGCAGCAAATCACCTTTTCTGCAAGATCATCCCAATTATTTGCCTTATTCTGGACTTTACGTTTGCTGGCATGAGAAGACTGCTATTCAGTGCATGTGCTCTGGCAAAAAATGGCAGTGGTAAAATTGGCTTCACCCAAATGGTCTATTTTACTTTCCTATAAGACAGTGGTAGATGACACAGAAAAGAGACCGATGACATGGGAGCTATATGTAATATGTGGGCTTCAGTCTCTATTTATACCACCAAGATACGTCAAATATATATAACTGCTAGGAGCACCACTGTGCTCTGGGTGGACTGCATTTTGAAGTTACACATGGCAAGGAAAAGTCCCTTTGCCATGTAGGATAATCTATTTTTATATATTAATAATCCACCCCTAAGTTGTGTCTTGTAAGCCCACAACACATCGTACCTAACATAAAAAGTGACACAATGTATATTTTTTTGTTTGAATTTGTTTATTGAATTTTACATTTTGGTACAATTTAACAAGCATCATCACATGCCACAGGCATGCGCACACTGTGTAAAAAAGAAAAGTAGACATATAATACAGATGATCTGCATAGTAAGGATAAGTATATCATATTATTCGTGTGTCGCACGATGTGTATCATATATGACGACGCATTAGTAAACAGGGGAAATAAAAACTGGGACAAGGTTGTGCTGTACCACTTGGCGCATTTGATAGCCCCCCACCCGACGTGATGCTCCGCTGCCCCCTCTGTGACGCGCGCTGCGACCCCGCACACACTCCCTCCACATGTTTAAGATGTAGTATTCTAGCTGCGGCTAGATGCACAAGTATAGTGTGACCTGGTTATGTACGTGAGGTGCATGGCGCTTGAGACCACATGAATCCCTGTATTATAGAGCACCCAGCGGTGCCCGGTTTACTCTGCACCGACCACTGGGCCTTGCATGTCGATTACGTCATGGGAGGGGCTCTGGGCGGCTCCAGGCTGTCTTGCCAAGAGTTTCGAAGGTCTATCAGTATCGCATCCCACGCTGCCGCCAGTGGGAGCGTTAGAAGCCCTATGGTGTCCTCCCGGTGTAGTGCCACGCTTTCCGCTTGTGCCCAGCACGTCAACGACTGCAGCCAGGCTTTTATACTTGGCGGTCCTGGCGACTTCCAACGCCTAGTGATTAGGCGCTTGGCTACAATGAGCCCAAGGTCTATAAATCAGGACATTACTTTATGCTTCTTGGTTCTCTGGTATAGGCCCAGCAGGCAGGTTTCCCAAGAGCACTCTACTGTGCCAGATGCACCGTGACTGCTCCCCAGTAAGGAGCGAGAGTTGTGCATGCCCACAGCATGTGCAGAAGGTCTGCATCTATCAGTCTACATCTCGAGCACCTAGCATCTGTCCAGCTAAAGTATCTGTTGATCTTGGCTGCTGTCATATACGCCCTTTGGAGAATATAATATTGTATTAAATGGAACCAGGCATTCCTTGGGATGCACGTGGGTCCTGCTAGGATAGCCGTCCATTCACACTCGGTACACTGCCTCTGCAGGTCTGCGTCCCATCGCTGCCTGAGCAACATTAGTGGTTGTGTCGAGTGAGTTCGTATGGACTCAGTGAATCATTTAGTGAGATGCCTGCCAGTGCCTAGTTCGTGGGGATATTGGATGGTGAGGTGTGTCATGGGTTCTTGAGTCATGTCTCCCCACAAGGCTCGCAACGCCTGTGTCAGTGTGGCGTATAGGAGAAATTGGCCTTGCGGTAGGCCACTGTCTTCAGCTAACGTGTTGAATGGCACTAATTGCTGGTCCTGATACAGGTCTCCCAGGGTCAGTAACCCTGCAGCCTCCCAGATGGTGAACTCTGTGGCGGGGACGACCCAGCGCAGTCCTGGCATGCCAAGTATTGGCAGGGAGGGTGCATACGGAGTAGTCTCCTTCGTAAGTTTCAGGCAGCGGCAATAGCACTTATAGGCAACCGACGCCAGGAGCTGAACCGGAGTCACCCCGCTACTACTGGGGTGGAACAGGGCCGTGATTTGGGGTTGTGTGTAGCCGGGTCGTTGCGTGGCAGTGTCTGCTAAATGTGTGCCACTGATCCAGCGTGCCACTATTTGTACCTGTGCCGCTAGATAATAGTGTTCCATGTTGGGGACGGCTAATCCGCCCCTGTCGATGGGCAGATAGAGTTTTGCTAGTGCTACCCTGCTGCGCGTACCATACCATATGAACTGCCTCAGGTCCCGTTCAAGCATGTGGAAAAACGTGGGTCCAATATATAGTGGTAGGTTTGTGAAATGGTAGAGCAGCCGCGGAAGCACCACCATTTTCAGAAGTGCTGTCGCGGCCCGCACAAGGTTGCCCTCCAAAAGGTCTTCCGATTGGCGGTAAATGCGGATGCCCAGATAGCGAAATTCTGACCGCTGCCACGGCACCTGTATACCACCCAGCACTAATTCTGGATCAGTGGTTGCCTCGACGAACGGGTATAGGCACAACTTCCCCCAATTGCCCCAGAGCCCTGAAAAGGAGGAAAACTTCAGCAGCGCTCTCTTGACCGCTGCGCATGGCCGACGCACATCTCAGAGATATACCAGCAGGTCATCAGCCTATAGGGAAACTGCATGCGTGCCATCGTCCAGGGGGATGCCCCACTCTCCACCAGTCTGGCAGAGAGACGCAGCCAGCAGTTTGATGGCAAGCGAAAACAGCAGCGGGGAGAGCGGACACCCCTGTCTCGTGCCACGTTTGATTGGGATCGCATTAGACACATAGGGACCTGTCTTCATTTTGGCTGTGGGTTGCGTGTCCAATAACTTAACCAGGCCCAGGAACTTTTCACCAAGCCCGTATTGGTTAAGGGCGGCAAATAAAAAGTCCCACTCTATAGTGTCAAACGCTTTCTCCAAATTGAGAACTAGGCAACCTGAGTGTGTCCAGTTCTCGCTGGAGTAATGGGCCATTCGGAAGAAATGACGTATGTTCAGCGACATGCAGCGGGCGGGTACAAAGCCATTTTGGTCTGTGTGCACTAATTGCGGTACCAATGGAGCTAGTCTACATGCTAATATCTTGGCCAATACCTTATAATCAGTGTTCAACTGAGCCTAACAGCTCCGGGTCTCTGTTTGGCTTAGGGAGTGAGACCAGTAGTGACTCGCGGAGCGACTCCAGGAGGACTGACGACTCTTGTGCGCAATGGGACACCGACAGCAGGCGCGGGGCCAGGATCTCTTGATATGCTTTGTAGTACTCAGCTGGAAAGCCGTCAGGGCCGGGCACCTTGCTGGTTGCCAGTGCCTGTATGGCTGCTTGTACCTCTGAAAGCGTGATCGGCTCCTCTAGTTTCGCCCTCTGTTCTGCCGATACTGTTGGCCTTGGCAGCGGGAGCAGATACGATTCCAGGGCTTGGGGCTCCACCCGAAGAACCGACTTGTATACTTTAGCATAGTGAGCTGTGAACTCTTGATGTATGTCATGTTGGCGAGTCAGCAGGTGCCTTGACGTGGATCGCAGCAAGAGAACCGGCTAATGTGAGTGATCCGGTCTGATTAGACTCGCTAGTAGCCTACCTGCTCTGTCTGCTGCTGCAGGAGTGCGCGCTGCATGCGCGGCATAGCTTAGGCATTGTAGCCTTTCCATAACTTTAGCATGGTCGTGTTTCAGTTCGTCTAAAGCACGCTGGTTGGCAGTTGCATTTGCTACCGCTGATTCTAGTTGAATGAGGGCATCTTCAATGCGCGTTGCTTCTTGGTCTAATTGCCGGCACACGTTCCAACTAAGACCAGACATTGACCCCGGACCACCGCCTTACTTGCATTCCACACGATACCCCTGTCTGGGACCAAGTCTGCGTTTGTTTCATAGTAATTTTCGATAGTAGTGGCTAGTGAGGCTCTGAAAGGGGGGCCCTCCAGAGCTGCAGGCTGCAGCCTCCATACCTGTGTCATTTGTGCAGGGTGTTCGTCGTGCATCTGTATTATGTTAGGATTGTGGCCCGAATGCGTTCGGCCTAAATAGTCTGCGCAGTTGCATTCAGCAAGGAGTGTCGAGCTTCCTACGAATCGATCAATGCACACGTGCAGTCTGTGTGGGTGGGAGTAGTGCGAGTATAGGCATGCCCACGGGTGTAGTGCCCTTCATATGTTGATTAGGCCCCAGTGGCGCATCCATTCCCCTAAGGCCTTGGTATTAGATGTGGGAGCGATGAGCTGTAGTGGTGGGAAGGACCTGTCTAAGCTTGTGTCTAGCACCGTGTTAAAATCTCCCCCCAACAACCAGGTGATGTCGCACCAGTGGGACAGTATGCCAGAAAGGGTGTGCCAGAATGCTGCTTGATCAGTGTTTGGGGCATAAATGGATCCTAGAATAATCTGCCTCCCATTCAGTCTGCCCCGAGATAGTACAAAGCGGCCATAAGCATCTATTTCTATTTCTTCAGGCGTGTATGGGACGCCTGGGCGGATCCAAATGAGGGCGCCTCTAGCATAGGAGGAATAGCCCGTGGCCAATATTTGACCTTTCCATCTATGCTGCAGTCTACGAATCTCCGGCTGTGCTAAGTGCGTTTCCTGCAATAGTGCTATGTGGGCAGCATGATGCTTGATGTAGGCGTATGTGTCGTATCTGTGCACTGGCGTATGCATACCTCTAACGTTCCAGGTAATTATAGTGGTAGGCGGCATAGAATGTTAATGTAGAGTGGCAGTGAGCGCTGGGAGTGCAGCACATGGGGGCAAACCATGGAAAGTGTATATGTATCTCGGGAAGGAGATGCCTCTGCGGTGGCTTCTGTGGTACAGTAACAGTGTATGAGGAAGGGGGATAAGCATTTCACTATGTAACTTAAAACGAGCAGAGGGACAACGTGTGTCTGCCAAAACTGTGAACTGTGCCAAGTGGCAAGTGTCTGCTGTGTTCACCGTGCTTCCTATCAGGGGAGCATGTTAAAGCAGCAAGGGGAGGCAAGGCCTGCAGGTGTCTGGGCCCTGGCTCAGTGTGTAAGTGTATCTGCTTCATGGCATGCATCTTTCAGTGTATTGCATATATTTCGACCATGACCTAGGCCCATGGCTGAAGCTGAGAAGGGGCAGAGGCATAGGGCTGACGTGCTGTGTGCGCATTTATATGCATTTTCCTACGGTGTGCATGCTGATGAAGCCAAACGGGGAATATTGCAAGAGTCACTGACAGCCATCACATTAAGTCATTGGCAGTTTGAGGGGTCATTATTGGGGGCTTCTGTGAGTCATCGCCAGGTGGCCATACTGTGGATGAACTGCCCTCACTGAGGGAGCACTCTGATGAGGCATCAGAGTCTCCGGCAGCCCTGTGGCACCGCATCGATGCCGCCATCTACAGGGCCGCATGTCTTTCCTGTATCATTTGCTCCAGATCCGGGACTGGATTATCGTAATGCTGGCGACCTTCTAGCCCTCCTGCGGATCCGTCTCTCGTTGCCTCGGGTGCTCGGAGTGGCATCGCGGGAGACCTCGTGCCTGCCTGGTGATGTGTGGTGCCCTGCTGCTTCCAGCCAGTTTCAGGCATCTTCAGCTGTGTTAAGAAATAGGTGGAATCTTCTGCAACCACACATAGGTGTGCAGGAAAGAGAAGGGAGTATTGGATATCAAGCTCTCACATTCGTCTCTTCACCGCCAGAAACGTGCTTCCTTGTCTCTGTACCCCAAGGGCATAGTCCGGAAAGAAGAGGACCAATGCATTTTCCACTTTAACTGTCTCCATTTTGCGTATCTCACTGAACCCCGATCTTTAAAATTGAGCAGGGGGAACAGGAAGGGCAGCGGTCCGGCGCCCGGCGGCCCAAGGGCACCCTGTGGGCCCTTTCCACTGTAAAGAAAGCGGAGAGCGTATCTGCTGGCATCAAGGTTCTCAGCCATTGCTCCATGTACGCCACTGCATTGCGGCCCTCCGCTCCCTCCGTTAGGCCTACTACACGGACATTGTTGCGGTGAGAGTGGCCATAAGCGTCGTCCATTCTGAGCTCCAGAGTGCGCAGTTGCTCGTGAGTTCTCGCACCTCGACGGATGTATTTTTAAGGGTTGGGAGGGCCTCCTCCAGTGCTCCCTCCATTTTGGTAACCCTCCCTGCTAGCTTGCGGTGGTCTACATGCAGTAACGTAAAGTCTGATGTGATTTTATCTATTCGGCCCTCCAGAGATGTGCGGGTCTGTGACAACTGCCTTGAGTACTGTGTCAATTTTAGATTTAGGGGACGGAGACCGCTCGGTCTCCGTCCCCTCCTGATCTTGGCCTGATTGCTTGGCTGCCATGGCTGACTGCATGGCTGTCATGCCTGTTCCAACGCGCTGTCTGCCCTTCTTGAAGCTTGCCTGTGAGGTACTGTCATACGAGAGCTGGGGCCTGTTATGCCAATCTATGCCGCAGGTGCCAGCGTTATAACATCTAGTCGCTTCAGAGTCAAGGGAGCAGTCTCGTGACTCCGTTCACCACCTCTGCGGGGGTTCATGCAATGGGCTCCAGCTGCCCACACTGGTTGTGCTTGAGCTAGCCAGGACTGCAGGTTTAGAACACTGCGCCTATTGAGTTTGTTCTTGTGGCAAGACTTTATGGGTGTACACGCAGGGACCTCAGCGATTCACTGGTTTCATGGGAGACCCCAGGTCCCTCATTAGGTGCTGTGCGAGCTTGTAATGCCTGCATCTTACTCAGGCACCGCCTCGAGCCATCCACCCACAAACAGTGTGCTCCTCCTTCATGCAGGCCTAGACTCGGTTTAGTCCCCGGGCCGCCCCCAGTATTGAGTACATAAAGGATGCAGGATTACCCAACCTGGGACAGCTTAGACTGCAAGGCTAGATTGCGTTGTGGGGCTTTAGAAGGCCCCTGCTCACCAGGCATGCCAGATTGGGAGCACCTACTTCCGCAGCGAAGTCTGCAAGCTCTTGCACCAGTGCCGTGAGATTTTCAGCCAGCCTCTCCTCTGCCTCGCGGGTACCCACCACAGGACATCAGCCCACACCAGCCCGCGGGTCCCGTGCTCTCGAGCAGTAGCCCGTGCACCCTATGCAGTCAGGCCTGGGCTCGAGACAGCCCCTGTGCCTTGCGGGTGTCCGCTCACTGCAGCCGGTTTGGGCGCGGGCCCGCATCACCTGGTCCACTCCCGGGGTGCCCCTGTCATTACGACATGCCCTTGGGGGTGATCAACTGTTGCGCGGGCTCCTGCCCTGCACGGCTGTGTTGCGCGGCCATCCACCGCTTCCCCTAAGTATCAGCTAGGCCTCCAACTGGAATGACGCCGGTGCACACCAGGTCAGGCAGCAACGCGCCCCCGGACCTTCAGTCTCTGGGCACTCCAGTCACCCACTGGATGTATCCCCTCTCTTGCCTGCTCGCGGTAGGACGCTCTGGCTGTGTGAGTGCCTGGGCTCGACACAGCCCCCGGAGCCCACCCAAGATGCTGCGGCCAGGCCGTGGTGTGACAGATGGGGCAAGCGCTGGAGGTTGCCGGTGTCGTGGGCTCCCCTGCCCCCGCTCCTTACTGCCTGGCCTGTGATCGATTTCGGACGCACTCCACTTTTGCTGCTCCGCCCTGCCTCTGCATGTGCTTTTTAAGGCTTCCCAACCACCGCCGTCTCTCCTTGGCCGGTGCAGTGTCACAGCCGTGCCGGGGTTGCAAGCTCGAACGCGCTCGCTTCCCTGCTCAACACTTGAAGATGGCCACGATTCACGCCATCCACAGCAGTGGTATCAGCGGATTGTAGGGCCCAGGTCACTGCATTGTTCATGCTCGACCGCTCAATCAGTGCGTCTTGCTGCCCGCTACACTGTGAGTCAGTTCAGCAAGGGTGATGATGCCAGCAGCCAGATGATTTGGGCGGATAACAGCGCCCTGAGTGCAGAGCTGCATTAGAGCATGTCCGCCATCTTGGCTGGCAAGCCACGCCTGTGACACAATGTATCTTTAGGAAAGTGCGTCCTCACAATGACTAAAGGTGAAAAACTATTTCCACTACCTAGGTTCTGCTACATTTTCAATAAGGTATTCCTTGGTGTGATTAAAATAGTTAATTTTACAACTCTTCCTTGGAAAGTGCTAAAAAATCCATTCAAAGTTATTTTCCACTTAAGTTTCAAAATCTGATTTAATGGTGGAATCAGAGTTTTGATAACTTTAGGAAGTGACTTTATAAAAAAGCATCTGAGGGTGTTAACAACTCCTGGCTCAAAAAACAATAGTCTGCAATTGAACCCAGAAAGATGGTGGTATTAACTACTGGCCAAGTGGCAGGATTAGCCATCCGGGATTGGTGCAGGACAGCTAGTACAACAAAGGGCAGTTGAAGATGCTTCAACTATTAATTCTCGGGATTCTCCTGTCGAGCCTGGCAGAAGTCTCAGTGGGGGAGAAATCCAGCTTGACCCATATCAGGTAGAAGAGCTAATCTAAAAAAGCACTGGCTTGGGAGTTGAAGAGAGGCCTGTCTGGTGGCAGAAGGGTTCTGCCATTTTGAAATAAATGCTCCTGTGTAATGTTACAGTAAGGCAAAGAGGAAGTGCTAAAAAAAGTACTATAAAAGGAGATGGACATAGGGTGAAAAAGTGGCCAGGATTGGGTAGGGAACCTTTTTCAAGTACAGGATAAGACTGATATCTCATTGGCACCCCCTCAGAACATTTCTGGACAATGGAAGACCACACCTAAAGAAAAAGGTCTTGCTGGAAAAAAGAATACTTCTGTCTCTGGTTGCCATACAGGGACTGGAACTGCTTTCCAAGTGTCAAGTGCTTCAGTAAAACAAAACGTAGAAGAACTCCTGACCCCAAGAGGGCCCAGCTGACCATAGAGGACTGGCTCCTGCAGGAGACAAGCTGGAGATCAGGCTGGAGAAACATCTCATGACTAGAAAGCTACCCTCAAGAGCTGTGTGCTGTAGGAATGACCTTAAAGCAGTTGGAGAGAAGTGGGATTGGTAATTTGTTCCTCCTTTGGAAGACAGGTGCAACATACTGAGGCTTGTCCAGGGAGGTCACACCCAAGAAGGGCAGGAAAACTAAGTTTATCTTGCTAGGATCCTTTTGTTTCCTAAAAGCAAGTCTAGTACTAAATGTATTTGACCTACGTGAAACCCTACGGCTTCTAGCCTTGCCACACTGGAGGATTGTAAGCCAAAACAGCGATTAAGTATGCAGGTAAATACTTATACAGTGCCTTGGTGGCAAATCTATCCAACCCATTAGTGACCTCAATGGCTATGAAAACCAGCTTTGTACCAATCAGAGCTTTTGGCACTAAAACTAACAGCTTTAGTTAAGCTAAATGGTGATGTGTCTGGCTTCAAGAGACCCTCACCAACTAAAGCCTTGGACCTTTCCTTGGCAAAGGATTTTGACTTCAATTTCTGGAACTATGTCAGAATGTAAGAACTTTGACCAGGACAGCCTGCTTAATGTATCTAAACTCCGCTCTATCACGGTCGGCTTGAAATCGCACCCCTGTTCTAGTCAACTGCAAACTGTTGTTCCAATGGCACTTTTCTTTTTCTAGATCCTTTTTGTCTTAAAACGTAAAGAAAATCATATCTCGGGTTCCCTTTATCAAATGCTAATGCGCTTGTTGTCTTTTTGTCATTAAATTGTAATCTAATGTTTTAGATTGGCTTGGGAATTTATTGTTTGTGTCCTTTACTTTAAAATAGTTTGCACTGCTTGAACTTGATACACAGTTCTCTGGGTATCAGCCTGCGGCTTGAGCCATTGCTACCAGGGATAAAGCAGAAATTCTCTAAGAACTGTGTTTTGGCCTAACAAGATTGTTTCTATTACGTTGGTAGGGGTTACCTTCTCCAAATTTAATAACTATTTCTGACAGTAACAAAAAGGCTTAGGGCCTTAATATGAGTTTGGCATTGCGGGAGCAGGACTGTCCTGCTCCCGCACCACCAAACTCATGTACAAACCGCCTGCCAGATCAGGAGATTTCTACTGTCTGGCGGATGGTTCTTTGGTGTTCCCAGGGGGGTGGCTATGAAATAGGCACCGCAATAGGAACGTCAATGGCAGAACCTGCACGGTATTCTGCATTTTATTCTCATTAGTGAGTTGATACAACTTAGTCTTGGATTTGTTTGTGATATGAGTTCTGAAGTAGGGGTTGCTGTTGGTGCTAAGGTCAAAGATCTTTGTGCTATTAGGAGGGTCAAGTTGTTCAGGTTCTCTGATAATTCATGCTTGGATCCTAGACTTAGTTGCTGGCAATGGGGAAGAGCATTAATTTGTTCTTGGTTAAGATGTAGCTTGAGACTGAACTTTGATGTCTATTCTTAGGTGGCTGCAAGGCAGGTCTTCCCTTAAGAGATGTTGTCTAAAGTTGGCTTAGGTATAGCTTTGTGTCATTAGCATATTGATGCATGTTCATGTCTGGCAGTAGGGCTGCAGAGGTTCAAAGCTGAGATAAAAAATTATTGGCTGGAGAATGGAATTGGTCGGTAGCACAAGCAGCGGTAAAAAATCAGAGTTTGTGGCCATTCCAGTTGATTTTGCTGCCTCGCAAGTAGAAAATCTACTTGAGCAGCAGCAAATCTACGTGAGATGCAGCCCTCTGACCACAACCGCTCGCATTAGAAAATTGTGCTCGGGGATGCCAAGTCTCGCTCGCAATTCAGGAGCCTCTCAGGAAAAAAAATCCACCCCACGGCGATTGGCGGACTTTGGGCAGAACTCCATGTTACAAAAGTAACGCGGTGTTGTCAATTCCACTGGCGAAATGAAACATTCCACCCACCCCTAGAAGAAAATGAAATCATGGGAGCACAGGAATAACGCGAATTAACTGAATGAGAGCAGCTGTTCACATTTGCATATTTTTTTCGTATGAAATGCGTCTTCACACAAAAATGGGCACAAGTACATATTTCACACGAATAAATTGAGCAAAATGTTAAAGATGGCATTTTGTGTAGTTACAGAAACTTTTCCCAGGCCTAAATTCAAAACCCAATCCATGAATGAGGTTCTCCACTAGGATTTGTCGATCAGTTTTGTTGAAATCCTCCAAGAGGTCAGGTTGGATGAGAAGGAAAAATTGTTTGATTTCTAGGCAAGGTTGTTCGGGTCCAGGCTGTGTATTTTAAATGTGGGAAGATATGCTATTACTGAGAACATCCAGGTAGACACGTTCCTGTAGCAATGCAGCAATGCAGTTATGGTCTCATAGCACTGTGAATGCCACTCTAGTGTCAATTGTTATGATGTGGGGCATGGTAGGTGGTGGAATTCAATGACTTGAGCAATCCTTTTTATTCATGTGTAAAGTAGATGTTGAATGATGTCTATTTGGGTATACCGCATTGTAGAACTGATGTCTGAATATCATCTGGTGGGATATAGTTGATGAGATATCTTATTATCTCAATCTTCTATTTGAGTACATCTTTGAAGACAGCTGAGCACTCTACTTCTAAATAAGGGATTTCAGGAAAATTTGAGGGGTTTGGCAGTGAATGATAGTTCCCTGCTCTTTTTGGATATGTTGCTATTATATGGTTGTAGTACTCAGACTTGGCCTTGATGATAAATTACATTCAGAGAACACAGAGGTATTCTACTATGGCAAGATCATCAGGTTGGCCTGTGCCTCTCCATCTGATGCTAGGTTTGTTGTGCTGTTGCTGAGTGTTTTAGCATATTAAGAGGCCGATATTTTGGATTTAATGTTGCAGAGGTTTAGTGGTATTTAAGTGTTTGTAGCATATTTTTGAGGTCATTTAGTACGGTCTCTGGACTACAGTCAGAATTCAAGGAGGCTCCAACTGCTTCCAGGTTCTTATTAGGGATGTTCCATGGGAGATGTTTGAGGGATCTGCACATGGTTACGTTGCCTATTGCGGTGTGATGCAAGGTATGTCAGATTTAAGACAATAGCACTGTAGCCATTTCAGTTAGGCTATTTGGATGGACAGCTGGTGATATTGGTTAGAATTCAAACTAGGGTGTTGTTTTTCTTGTAGGTCCATCATGCATTGAGTGGGGGATGTAAGTCTGTTCTCTTCTAAAAGGTGAAACCTTAAAATGACTACCTCGATGATGTCTAAACCGAAAGTGTTATGTTAAAATAATGTGACAGTTGTAAGACAGTGGACTATAAATATATAGAGAGAGGCTTATCAAAAAGTATAGTTTGTTGTGCGACTACTTCCACATTATTTTAACATAGCACCTTCTCCCTTCTCATCATCAAGACCTTAGTAATCACTTTTCAAAAGATCAAAAATCTAATTTCAAACCCCTATTTGTAGGCATCATCTACGTATGCATTACAATAGACTCAGCCACTGCTTCATAAGGCCTTTTGAGTGCGCATGTGGTTTTTGAACCGATCTTATCAGTATTGCAAGATGGAAGGACATGGGACTAAATTTCCAATGATTCCATCACGCCACGGACTTCTCCACTTCATCGGGTACGCTCCGTGGGATGCCTTCAGAAGCGTCCATAGAGACATAAACACCGTGCCTCCGATGCACCAGCATGGCAAGCCGGGTGGAGAACGGGTCTTCTAAATAGGCAAACCAGCAGAATGCTACCCTTGACGAAGTAAGTGTGCCACCCCACCCCTTTTGAGGATCTCCTACTCCTCAATCTATCGATTCCATATTCTAAAGTCCGTTTCTTTTTCTTTGTACTTATAACAATATGGGATCTCAGTGGCATTCTTCTACTGATGACACAAGACTGTGTATGGTGTGTGGTTACAGGGGCATGCTACCCCCTCCTCCCGTGTGGCTTTTTAGGATTCCTCAGTAGGTAAGTCCCATTGTATGAGAAAGATCGCACTGACTTTTACAACATGACACATTATACCACTGAGCATGGTATTCTGACAGCATTTTAAGTATGGAACAAAAAAAGCAAACAGCATGTGACACATGTAGTATTCACAAAATAATATTAGCGTAAATATTGCATGTTTGCATGATTGCATGCATAACAGTTGTATAAATGTATGGACACAGAGGGAGATGGAATAATTGATCATCACCAAAGGTGAAAGATCACAAACAAAACACAAGTCACTGCTTTTCGTAAGATACCTTGTTGCTGATAAACAGCTAGAGTTTATATATGTTTTCTATACATTGGAATTAAGACCTATTACGGCTACGGAAAGAAGAGTAATATCTCACCTTGCATGCAAGGTGGTGCTGCATGCTTTTGAGTGAAGTGATTGTGTATCCAGGGCAGTGTGTATATTACATCCTAATGAAAGCCCTGGACCCAAGTGACCTTAGTTCGGGGATGAAACATGTCGACAAGTTGTTAGGGTTGGAAGACCATAATATTCTTCCCCTCTATTTAACGATACCGAAACAACTGTTAAAAAAGGGAAACCAAGGTTGGTTTGAGGTATTTTTATCTTATTAGGCACCCCGGTAGTGAACGTAGAATAGGCACTTGGACACCTAGCCTGCTACTTGCCTGTGGCCTCCAGTTCCTGCTTGTTCCAGACTGATCCAGTGACACCGCAGCTGCCTGGGTTTTCCTGCTGGGGTTTTCCTGACTGGGTTTCCCACTCACCGTTCTTCCCACCAACAGAAGAACCGCCCACCACAGGACCTACTTAATGGAGGATAAAGCGCAACTGCACAGGGAACGCGCATGGTGGGAGCACCGCTGGCGTGCCAAAAGTGTGCCAAAGGCAGGCACGTCTGTGCCCGTCTGCACCTGGGCTGTGCCCAGCGCCATAGCCTCTGGCCCTCCCGCCCCCGAAGATACACCATTGCAGAGCTCTACACCCTCGTCCCAGGATGCCACACCAAACACTGCCATCGCGCTGACCGACGCTCCACGGTATGACCTTTCACCTGAACCCACTGCCACTTCACCTTGCACTGCATACACACCAGCCCACCGACCAGCTCCATCCTGAATAGACCACAGACACCACCTGAACAAAAACACCAACTTGCATGTCCCTTTCTCAACACACATTGACTATGCAAGCATTCCACTGAATTATGGGACCTCATCGCCACCCTCGGATCTGACATAGTCTTCCTCACTGAGATTTGGCTAAGCCCTACATCCACCCCAGACATTGCCACAGCGATTCCCAATGGATATAAAATCACTCACAAGGACCGCACAAACAAGCTGGGAGGAGGAATAGCCATCATAAACAAAGGGACCATATAATGTAACACCAACAACACCACCACTCCCATGGAACATCTCAACTTCAAGCTCCAAACGGATGACAAGACAACCATTAGAAGCACTCTCACAGACCGACCCCCAGGCCCCTATGCCAGTTTCTGCATCACCATTGCAGATTTCATTGCCCCCCTAGCCCTAGACTCCAAGGACTACATCTTCCCTCGGCGACCTAATTTCCACATTGATGACAAACACTCCGCACACCTCCTCGACAATATGAGCAGCCTCAGATTGGTCCAGACCGTCCACGAACCAACACACACCGCAGGACACATGCTGGACCCAATTTTAACCTCCAGCAACCGTGTCAAATACAGCCATGTCACAAAACTCACATGGACCAATCACTTCATTGTCCACTTCAACATCTCCAGCCCCCACACAGCTACCCCCAAGATGACCAACACCCCCCAAAGGAGATGGAAAAAAATCTCAGAGACCAGCTGAGCAAACACCCTCAACACCTCCAACCCTGCTACCACCACCAACTTTCGAACAGGGAGTGAAAAACATCAATGCCTGTATCACCAACTGCGCAGACAGCATCGTCCCGATCAAGAGCAACATCCAGAGAAAATTCTTTAAAAAGGCCAGCTGGGACACCCAAAATCTCAGAACAGCAAAACAAGACAGCAAACAGTTGGAGAGTAGATGGTGCACCAGCAAGGACACCTCCAACAGGGCAGCCTTCAAGACCTACCTCTACCACCGCCTGCTGAGGGCAACAAAGGAGACAGCCATTGCCGCATGCATTGAAACCAGTGTCAACAACACCAAGGAACTTTTCAACATCGTTAAGGAATTCTCCAACCAGGCTGCCAGCGAAAACAACATTACATCCTCACAGGAGCTGTGCGACGACCTCGCCCACTTCTTCCATGTCAAGATCGCAACCATATACAGAAACCCACAGCTACAGACCTCCTTGACAGACACGCCACCGCCGTAACTGACATGAACCACTCACTAACCACTTGGAACATCCTCTCCACCCAGGACACCACCTCCACCATGAAATCCATCCACTCAGGAGCTCCCACAGACCCATGCCCGCACATCTTCAACCTCAGAAACCAAAGGATCGGCCAGTAATTCACCACCCTATTCAGCACCTCTATCACCACCGCAACATTTCCAGAACCCTGGAAACACATCAAAGTCAGATCACTACTCAAAAAACCCTCTGTCGACCCCAGGGAGCTCACAAACTACCGGCAATCTCCCTGCTCCCATTCCCAACGAAGGTACTGGAAAAGATCATCAACAATCAATTCATGATACTCCTAGAGCAGAGCCAGCTACTCAACAGCTCCCAATCCGACTTCTGCAGCACTCACAGCACCGAAACCGCCCTGATTGCAGCCATCAATGACATCCTCGACTGAGGAGAAACAGCAGCTTTGATCCTCTCCAACCTCTCGGCAGCCTTTAACACTGTATCCCACCACACATTGATCGAAAGACTCCATCACATCGGCATCCAAGGGGACACACTCAGATAGATCACCTCCTTCCTCACCAGAAGAACCCAGAGGATCCTCCTCCCACCTTTCACCTCTGAACCTAAGGAGATCACCTGCGGTGTCCGCCAGGGCTCGTCCCTCAGCCTCACGCTCTTTTATGCATATATGACCCCGCTGGCCAACATCATCAGATCCTGTCTCAACATAATTTCCTACACAGACGACACTCAACTGATCCTTTCACTCATCAACGACCCCACTTCCACAGATACATGACAACCGTCGCAGACTTGATGAAGAACAACTGCCTGCAGCTAAACACAGACAAGACGGAAGTACTGATCTTTCGCAACAGCAGCAACACATGGAATGACTCCTGGTGGCCCTCAGACCTAGGACCCGCACCCACTACCTCCAACCACGCAAGAAACCTCCGAATTATCATTGGCAACAAGCTCACCATGAAATCACAGATCACCGTTTCCTCGTTCGCCTACTTCCTCACTCTGCGCATGCTACGTAAGATCTTCAAGTGGCTACCCTACACACGAGACGCACCGTGACACAAGCCCTCATCCTTAGCCAACTGGACTATGGCAATGCCCTCTATGTAGGAATCACCTTCTACAGAGACTTCAGACTATACAGAACGCTGCAGCTAGACTCATCTTCGGCCTTCCCCAATGATCCCACATCACACCCCACCTCAGGAAACTCCACTGGCTCCCAGTACAGAAGAGATACCAATTCAAGCTGCTGACTCAAGCACACATGGCTCTATACAACCAAGGACCCGCCTACATTACACGTTGCCTGAACTTCCACAAACCCACTGCCTCCCTTTCACTTGCCCATACTCCCTGCATATATTGAAGCAGAAGTGGAGGATGCTCCTTTTCCCACATTGCAGCGAAAACCTGGAACAGCCTCCCCACTCACCTCCGGACCATCACCTCACTTCTGGAATTCTGAATGGCCTTCAAGACCTTGTTGTTCGAATAATCCTCCGGGGCCAACAAGCGCCTGGATACCCTATCGGGTGATTATCCGCGCTTTATAAATCCTGATTGATTGATTGATTCTAAGTGCTCCCTGGAACATGGTCGAGTCTGTCCTGGATTTTAGGGATCAGTATGAGACTAGATGATGAAGCATGCCGCTACTAGAGTGGGTGAGGGTATAACAAAAGAAAATTCATCTTTTCTTTCCTTTCTTCTAACGCTGACAAAGCATCACATTTAGGCAAGGGATGCCCATTTGTCTTTTGGTTATAGGAGGGAGTGTATCCCTTTTCCTGTTTATCAAAGGTCTGTCTACCCTCCCTGGGAGTCTGGCCCCGGCGTGAACCCTGCTTTAGTTTTTGTTGGTTTAGAATTAGTCAGAAAACACCACAGTGTATTTCTACTTATGAAGCGATCGTCTGCTCAATTTGTTGAGACAGTAGCCCTACTGCAGCACAGGACTCGGCACGGTAGTACTAGAAATGACTAATAACTGAGAACATGTTGCAAAGTCAGCATGAGTAAGTGGTGCCTGAGCACGCTAAATGCGTGTGGGAAAAGAAGCAACCTGGCTGATGACGAGATGCCTGGCACCGCAGTTTGTATTTCCTGAGGTCATGAACAAAACTTGACGGATCGGATCATTGTTTCCTGTCAGATACAGTAATATTCCCATTTCACTGATTACTGAATGGCGAAGGAAAGCAGTGAATAATATTAAAATGTAAAACAGCTGAGCTGCACTTGATAATTTACTGTGCCGGTTCATTGCTATATTTAGGCATTCTCAATCATGTCCACAATGGAGCTGCTTTACATTAGAGTGAACCTGTCATGTACTGGGGAAGACTAAAAGGAAATGTAGTGCTGGCTATGAAGGCTTGAAAATGAGATTTCAGAACTGTTTGCACTATTTAAGGCCTGCAGGGATTTGCATTTTTCAGAGATTGTGTCTGCCTGCTCACGTTCACAATGATGTATGTGATGAGCACGTACATTTTCATGCGGGGCAGATAACGATTTCCTGCTAACAAATTATGGGTAACTTGAGCACAGTGGACTGCAAAAGGCGGCCAAGCACTTTGTCTTTGTGGTACACCAATGGATCTAATTTTAGCTGACCCTAAAATGACAAGAGCTTCTGTTTGCCTTTGTTTTATAAAAAGTCGTGAGCTCTTCTTGTTTTTCTAGCATGTGCAGTTAAACTTATATATAAAATATATCTGATTTGCTTGTTTAAGGTCTGGAGGTTAGATGATATGCATAGTTTTAGGAAAACTAAATTTGAGGTTCGTTCAGCTGAATGCCTGAGCTGTGGAACATGAGCCTACAAGATGACATGCTGCTGCTGCCTTTGTGGCATCTGCAGATACAAAATTAGGTCATGCTGTTGTCTAGTTGCTGATTTTAGATTGCACATATAATTTCTAAATAAAAATATATATGTAGAAACTAAAGCGTGAATTACCAGGTTTGTGATAACATAGGGCCAGATTTAAAGTTTTGCGGAGGGTTACTCTGCCACAAACGTGACTGATATCCAGTGGCGGCTCGCAGAGGTAACGCTGTGGAGTGGTGTGGTGAGGCGAGGGCGGGGCTGGGTGGGGGGGGGGGTAGTGGAGTTCGACATACGACGGCAGATATTTATTTACGTTCACCTTTGCCGTCGTATGTAGGACTCCACTACCACCCCCACCCAGCCCCGCCCCGCCCGCCCGCCTCACTGCCCCACAGCGTTACCTCTGCAAACCGCCACTGCGGACATCCTGTGCACCTCATTATAAGCGCTATTGGATATAATGCACTTGTAATAAGGCAGACCAGGCAAGCCGTCATGTTTGTGACGGAATAACCCATCCGCCAAACTCTAAATAAGGTCCATATGCATGGGCCAGACACGTACTATTGTCAAAAATGGTCGATACTTTAAATGAATTAACTTAATATGCGTGAATGTTCCTCATTGTTCCAAAGGTCAGATATTGCTCGGAGATGGCTGTGCATCACCAGACACCTGGTGCACTTCTGTAATGTATTAAAAAAAATATAAATATTGCCATTTCATATCCACATACTACAGTGAGTATCACACCCTAGAAGCAGGTGTCCTTTCAGGACTTTCTATGCCCGTTGCCTTCTCCCTCTAAGCAGTGGTGACTAGTGATCTTTGAAAGTGGGAAAGTGTAAATATCGGCCCTGAACCGCACTGAAATCGTGAGCAAGGCAAAGCAAACTTCCAGAGGGTTTGGACCTTTGAAAAAATGGGGCCAAATCATTTACTGCTCAAGTTTCTGCTAAATTTACTAACAAGCTATAGGTTCTGAAGGGTTTTCATGAAACATTCCAGTACTTTCATGGTGTGCCAAGGAAGCCTGGTCATTCTCAGGGGCAATGGAGCTTCACTCGGCCCAAGAAAATGTTACACAAATTGTGGCAAATTGATGTATTGTTTAGCTCAATTTCCCTACAAAATCTACGGTAAGTAAAAGACAATAAGTGCTATAATCAGTTCAGAAAATCCAATTGTACTCACCCTATTAGCAATTCATGCCATTGTCCATTGCTTCTACATTTCACTACCTTTATTATTTTCATACTGATCCTCACAAATATATTTCGGTCAGATGAATGAGTTCAACTCTTCTTGAGAAGGCAAGAGCATGAAAAAGTACACAGAGTCTAAGGCTATAGACAGCAAACCTAGACATATTTTACAGGTTCATACAGCAGTGCTATGTCTAAGGCTATGGAAACATTCCAGGTGTGCACTGTAAATAGGTTACAGTAATCTTACAAGCTAATGTTTCACGCAGGAAATTGAATCAGTTTGTTCCCAAATGTTAGCTTTTTCGTTTTTCAATTTATTTATTGCGAGTTTTTCATTTTAGAAAAAAAAATTCTTGAAAAAAAACCATTTCCACATTTCACTACGAAATACCACAATTAAGCCATCATCAGTTTTATGCCAATGGTGGGCATCATCATTCCATGGATGTTCACAATATGCCAAGAATTAACACCTCTAGGCTTGCTCAAAATATTAAGCAAAAGGTGGACATCATCATTCCATAGAGGCCCATAACATCCAAAGGAATATAAACATTATACAGGGGCCATTAGTGTTTCAGGGATCATCCAACCGTGGTGTACCTTAAACGGCAGGCTTTCACCAATTTTCTTTAACTTCTTAATATTGTTGTTAAAGTCTCGGGGCATTTTTTACTACTGTTACATTTATGATTCACAAGACATCATTAAACTCTTGCCTGCAGCTTGGGAAAAGAGGCAGTCATCTAGTGCCCATTTACTTGAAATCTATACACAGATGAGCACAAACCACCTAAACCTATATGCCAGTAGAAAGGAAATCAGAGTAATGGGCACTCCTCTGGATGGTGTGCTGAAGGAATTATGGCAGGCTGCACTAGGCCTCACTTCAACTCCCTCCACTAAGATAAAGAACATAAGATTGATAATACGACTATAGGCTTTCAATGAATGAATAATTCCCCACCATAATGAGGTCTGAATTCTATCCTCTCTACATAGTTGAGAATACCTTAATGCTTTTGAACTTTCCTAAAAAGAAAGTACACAAGTGATTGTAGCACTAGTGATCTTTCGCCTCAACTTTACAAATAGTGCCTACTTACGAATTGGCAATTTGCTGTTGCATAAACTACAGAGACTACAAACTGCTGCAGTCGATTTGATCTGTGGTCTCCATTGGCAGGATCATGTGTTTGTTGCTAGGAAGAACTTGCACTCGCTCAGAGAGAGAGCATATTCAGTTCCAGACACCTGTCTGGTTCAAAATGCTCTGTGGTGTAGAGGAGCAGTTTTTCTTCAGCATCTATTCAAAGCCTCAGATTTGCACTCCCAAAACCAAGGCAAGCTTCAGATTTCAAGCTTAAGGAGAGCCAGTTCGGATGGTAATGACTTTCCAGTCCATGAAGAGAACCTAAGGAATGTTCTTCCCTCAGTTCTCAGAAATCACAAAACACTTTCTGTGGTATGAATGTATTGTAAAACACAAACAATCCATCAAGTTTATATTGGTCCACCAGTTTTCTTCATCAATTGCTAGTTAATTGGCTACTTATCACATTTCAGCACCAATTGACCGCTCTGGTGATAAAAGTTCTGATTTTCAGAACATTCTAACATAACATGCCATGTATACCCCCAATGGGTCAAGAATTCCCACCATTATTTCACCATTAATTTAAGGGTTGGCTCAATCAAGTCATAGATGCTGATATACGTCAAGTATTACCAGCATTATGTCATGGCACGTAATATGCCAGTGGTGGGTATGATCAGTCTTAAGATGTCTATAATAGGGCAAGAATTACCATCATTATACCCGGGCCAGCATTATGAGAGCTGCAGACATCATGATGCCATTGATGCCCAAAATATGGCACAAATTAACATATTATGCCGTGCCTAGAATAAAAGAAGCAGTGAGCACCACCATGTCATGGATGCTATGAATTACTACAATTATTCCAGGTCAGCATTATACCATTGGTAGTTATTGTCATCATGAATTCCCATGATATTACAACAATATCCACCATTATGCCAGAACCAACATTATGCTTAGGGTTGGCACATAAAACCATCTGCACGCAAACATGCACACCTAAACTCATATTTTTCTCATTTTATTTACCTTATTACTGTGCGTTGGCTCTCATTACTCTAAATCAGATTAAACAACCAAGGTGTGGCTGGCAACACTGGTTTGCAGCTGTCCACAGAAAGCACCTTTCTGCACCTCAAAATCTTTTGTTTGGACACTTTTGTATCCAGGTCACTGAGCTCTCACCCAGGCAAGATGGGTTGCTTCACCGTAGGGACCTACTAACCCACAATGGCGATTGGTAAGGATCGAGACCTCGCTGAAACTCTTCTCCTCAAACCTCCAATCTTCAAAACAAAGTACACCACTGATCAAACCCTTACAGGTGGTGTTCATAAACGTTACATGCTCCTCACCATCAAGACTAATTCTGCATACTCTGCTTCACCT
Organism: Calotriton arnoldi; assembly: GCA_963921515.1. NCBI lineage: Eukaryota > Metazoa > Chordata > Amphibia > Caudata > Salamandridae > Calotriton > Calotriton arnoldi. Next base: position 1,650,148 of record CAWUFW010002893.1, read on the forward strand.
TCATTTGTTTTCTTTCAATATCACTTTCTAGTGTCATGTGGACTTTCCTTTAGACTCTGCAGATCACTTTGGCAGCAATGAGGAGAGCAAAAGCACACTGATGAAAAATCTGGCAGGAGCTTAAGTGAAGGCTTCATTTGTGCAGCATCAGAGGATTGCTAGATTGTTTGTCACATTTTTTTAGAAACCTCTGCAGGCGATTCCATGACTGAAAACTCCCAACACAAAGGTTGTCCTCATTATCCTTGTGACTCTTCTTAGAAGAGGTGAAAGGAACCCTCCTAACTGAATCATTCCCAGAAGATCGAGGTTCCTCCCTGTTACACCTGTCAGCCTTAGGGTGGTCTTCCCCAAAACGTTTTGCCTTTCTCCTCCATTTTTGGTGATCTAATTTTCGTTGGCCATAGGATTCTGTGCACTTTTACAGCTGCTAACCAGTGCTAAAGTGTGTGTGCTTTCTCCTTAAAACATGGTAACATTGGGTTACCCCAGGTCGCTAGTGACGTGGTACTACAACTGTAAATTAAATGCTATTAGTAGGCCTGCAGCACATATTTTGCCACCCACTTAAATAGCCCTTCAAAACATGTCTCACGCCAGCCATTGCAGTTTGTGTGCAGTTTTACTGCCATTTCAACCTGGCAAAATAAACTTTTGCTAGGCCTTAACTTTCCTTTCTAAGACATATAAGTCATACCTAGGGAAGGCCCTAAACAGGCCATGAGGCAGGTTGCAGTGTATTTACTGCAAAGCCTACTTCTCCCATAGGATAACATTATGTTACCTTATTACATTTAATAAGTGCTAACTTTCAATTAGGAGCAGATAGGAATATCAAGTTTAGCATCTAAAGAATTGTAATTTGAAGCCCTCTTTAATGGTAAAGTCAGATTTTAAGTCACAAGTCTGAAAATGCCACTTTTAGGAAGTAGGCATTGTCTTGTCTCAACCATTTGGTGCCTTCAGCCTGTATCCTAGGTGACATGACTAAGTATAGCTGGCAGTTGATCTTTGTATATTGTTCTCAGACATTGCGATGAAGGGGAAATAGGTGTTGACAGAATGGACGATCAATGACTTGATACCTACCACACTTGTACAACACAAAACCTCTGACTCAGCATCCGCACAAAGGGTTTGACACTAGTCTTTTATGTCCCCAGACAAGCTGGGGCCAGGGTGGAGAGGCAAGAAATTCCAAACATCTCTGCTGTGTAACCTCCAGTACCTTCTCCTACTTGAAAGCTGATACCAAGTATAAATAGTGGACCCTCAGATTTAACTCTTCAGTACATCCTGGACCTGTGGAAACTACAGCAGAAGGACTGCTGTGCTGCTCTGCTGCTAGAAGACCTGCTACCTTGCTGCCCTATTACTCTGTTGCCCTGCTGCTTGAGGCCGGCCCTGCTTTCTGAGAAGGAAGACTGGACCTGCACCCTTCATCCCAGCCTGAAGTGACTCCAAGTAAAGTCCGTTTTTATATAGCGCAGCTACTCACCCTTACGGGTCTCAAGGCGCTGGGGGCCGTAGTGGAAATTAAGTGAGCTATTGCCCAGAGTCACACGGTACTCAGCTGAGCTGCCGCCGGAGCCGGGGATCGAACCGTGAACCCTGTGCTCTGAAGTCAGCTGCCCTGGCCGCTGCACCACACCTTCCTACTCAGTTGGCTGACTGCCTGTTCTGAGCTACAGGGACATAACAAGCTCCAGAGGTGCCTCCCTGTATCTGGCCAGTGGAACTGCTGCCTGGACCTGCAACTGGACATTCCTGAGTCCTGCAGGCCTCTGCTGGAGTGAGTTTTTGATCCCCAAGAGGTGCCCTTTAGGTCCTGGACCCTTGGTGCAGTACCAATTGAGCTCTCTCTCTAAAAAAAGGAGAATTCCTGAAGTTTTGGGCTCTTCTTGAATGGAACTGTTTGCACCAAGAGCTTGCCTCCCGCCAATGCGAAGCTCTGGTGAACCCGGCTCTAAGTTTCACAGCGACCGCCAGCGACGCCCCGCAACACAAGAGCTGCACTTAGCGCTACAGCATCGACATCCTACAGTGCCCGCCAACGTGAATCTCTAGCAACATCCAACCATGACGCCTGACAGGATCTTCTCGCTACAGCGACGACCATCTGTGATGCCCAGCCTGCTCTTCACTCTACACCGATGACCATCCACAATGCTCTTTCTGCTCCTTGCAGCCCCCTCCACCATGAATGGAACTCTTCGCGCTGGACTTTTGAAGATAATTCTTTCAGTGCGGCTGAGGTAGTCCCTGAATATGGCCTACGCTCAATCTCGGTCAGCCTGAACTTGCCTCGCACAGCCAGATATCTGCGAGTGGCGCTTTGTGCTTTTAGGCGCTATGCTTACATTAAATATTTTAAATTGCATATCTCCGGTTCTGCTGATTGAATTTTTGTTGTTTTGGTCTCAAATAATTTATTAAATTTGACTCTATTTTTCTAAATTGGCTTAGGATTTTTCTTGTGTTGTGTCTTCACTTTATTACTGTCAGAAGTGCTGCATAAATACTTTACACATAGCCTCCAACCTAAGCATGACTGGTTTTGTGCCAAGCTACCAAAAGGTTAAGCACAGGTTAATTTGGGGTTGGTTGTGACTTCACCCTGACAGAAATAGTGGTTGCTGCTTGAGTAGTGTTTTCACCCCCTCAACCAGTAACACAATTTCCTACACTCCCTTTTGAGATGGTATAGCACCTTGCAGTCACAATTGTGGGGTGTCTTTTTGGAGGCATTTTTGTACAATTTGCAGTCCTGAGTTAATGCTGACGTTTAGTGGCAGTAAATGCACTTTTCATGTTGGTGCTCTGAGTATAGATGTTTTTTGACAAGCTCCTTGGGACCTGAAGAGGGCTTTCCTTGAAGAATCTGACTGGCTGACATGAGAGCAAGAACTGGTCCAAAATCCTCAATGATAAAACGTAAAACAGAAGAACTGCCAAAGAGGTTGGATAAACCCAGAAAAATGCCCAAATATTGAGATTAAAAACACCGGAGACTCCCTGCACTCACAATGTGCAGTGAAAGTTGTAGAGGTCATTACCCGTAGGAGGAATATAGTTGACGGCCCTTCAGACTCATTGGCTTATTTTTTGTCCCAGTAGGACACTGTACACAATCCAGACACAACTTATTTGTACTGTACTTATTCAGCCACATTTGAAAGGCCTTTTTATAGATATGACTCATTTATGCCTATGAGTTTAGACTGTGTGGGTTACGCAGGTCTTACTCCAGAACATTCATGTTAGCTCCTCACTGAGGCGACTTGGAGCATGAAAATTCACATGGTTTTTTACTTACGCTGCCCTGCTCATATCCTTTCCACTTTCATGATTACAGCTGGCACTTCTTATTTCTACTTGCTCAATATTTTGCTCTAATTTAAAGTCACGTGCATGACAATTTGTCTTGCTCATTTGAATGTTGACTTAATATTCGTTTTGACTGAGATTCACCCTTTCCAACCTATGCTTAATGGTTTGCAAACTATTCCTGGCTATTTTTTTTTCCAGCTTTGCCTCATAATAGTCACTTTTGGCATTCATACTCTGCTTATTCACTTGTTGATGAGGCAATTTTATAGTCAGATGTGATTATGTTTCACAGTTCTTCATGGATAAGCTTCGCAGGCTGAAATGCATCACTAAGCTGTCATTCTCTACCCCCAAATCTGTTATTAGGAGACCTCACCATCGAAAGGATCTTGGTTCAGAATGTCTTTCAGCTATCATGGAGGGGAAATGTGCCTACAAATGGTCCTCCCCTACCTCTGTGACAAGAGCCATCTCAAAGAAAACATCCAGTTCGGTCAAACAGCCTAAAAAAGACATGGAATCTCCCTCTAAGTCACCCTCTTCTTCCACTTTGGAGGACACTATGGAGGAAATACGAGCCTTAAAGCCCTTTGTTATTGAAACTAGTGCCTCTTTTCAGTGTACTGAGGAACAATGGTCCTTCCATGACCAGCGCATCTTTGCCATTGAACAACGGGTCAGTGATGTGGAAGATTCTATGCCTGTAGTTTCTCACTTACTAAAAGAAATTACGCCACTTAAGGAAAGAACAGAATTTGAGGAACAATCTTAGACTCTATGACTTACTGGAAAATTCAGAAGGATCTAATATGATTGCCGTCCTACAAAAGGCAATTCCCTCAATAGTGCTTCTGCGTGACCAAGGACATCTCAATATTCAAACAGCTCATCATTTAGGCCCTAAACCAACACATTCCTCTTATCCCAAGGCTAGAGGGATCATTATTATTTTTTTTACAATTTGCAGACTTAATGCAAATATGGTCAGCGCCTAAACAACTCGGCACCTTATATTGGTCTGGAAACAGAGTCTACTTTTTGCAAGATGTCTCCAATGTTACTGCTGCCAAAAGGAAAAAAGGAAATGATTCCTTGAGATACATTCTCAGCTAAAGTCCTTAAACATAAGATACGATTTAAGATTTATGTTTCTTCAAAATCACATTCAAAGATAAACAATATATGTTTGAAGAACCAGGAGGTTTGCAAGATTTCCTTCATCAACATTGTCATGAGGATATGGAGACTGCTGCTTTGGCTATGACATGACTTTGTTATATCTTTTCTGGTTTTCAAGTTCTTTAACTAACTAATTGCTTATTTTTTTGGGTTTTACTACATGAGCTCCCATGTTGACCCCTGTTTTTCTTTTTCCCCGCTTTGTTTCAGTATTGGTTCCCAAGAGATGCTCCCACACCCATATGTGTTTTCCCTGCATAAGTCTTGTCAATTGCCATCAATTCTTTTTGTCATTAATGGTAAATCCATAGTCTATTTCTTTTTACTGTGCTGTAATTGTTGAAGTAGTTCAAATTAGCCTAAATGTCTCTTCTCCTCCCTCATATCATATCTTATTATAGATGTATTAATATTTGTGTTCGTTCAAAGCCAATTTAAGCGCATCTTCATTAGGTGTTTCACTCCCCTCATGTCCTTTGGGATGTTCTGTTCTGTCATTTTTATTTCATTTGCAAATAAGGATCTTTTTCTTGTATTGCCTTTCCTTGCTCTCATTCTTGGTTTTTGGTCTTTTTCCTTCTCACTTTTCCTTTCCTCAGTCCCTCTTTTTTTATCTCTCTCCTCTATTCCTCTTTCCTTTTCCTGTCTTGCTGTACTGTGCTTACCTTCAAGATTGTTGTTACAATTTTGTCATGTCTGTTCCTAGAGTAAATCTTAGAGTTATCACATGGAACATTAAGGGCTTAAAAACCTGGTTAAATGCCAACAAGTATTGTCACACTTATCTAACCTGAAATGTCAAATAGGTTTCCTTGAAGAACTCTTCTAAGGGAAAAATAAGCTGTTATGTTAAAGAAATGCTGAGTTGGTGAAATGTACTTTTCCCCATCTACTCTTCATAAAAATGGGGTTGTGATTCTCTGTCATAAACACTTAACTATTACATTTATATCTCAAGAATGTGATGAGAAAGGCCTATGGATATTAGACAAGCTTAAGATAAATGACATTCCCTTTACACTTTTCAATGTATATAGTCACACACACCCAGATCCTGAATTTTGGAAATTGATTTCCCATAAACTCACACAACATAATTCTGAGAATTTCATAATGGGTGGAAGTTGCAAACAGGTTATAGACCCATTCCTAGACCTCTCCTCTTCTACTAAATTCTACCCTCACAAAGCAAATAAAGCTTTACAACGCACTATATCTCAATTCTCTGTCAGATTCCTGGAGAATATTCATTCCTGATCTGAAGGAATATTCTTTTTATTCTTCCCCTGATAACTTTAAAAGTAGGACTGATTATATTTTTTAAGCAAAAACCTGCTTCAACATTTGACTAACTCAGAGATCGGATTAATATTGATCTCTGATCATGCCCCTGTTCTGACTGATCTTGAGTTCATAAGTCAAGATGGAGGTATAGCAACTCTCTACTCTCGGATCAATGTTTTCTTACTGCAAGAGTCCTTTGTTTCAGACTTTTTTTGACAGCATGATACTGGTGATACTTCCTTTAATTTTGTATGGGATTCTTTTAAGGCTGCATCTAGGGGTTTTATAATAATTTATGTCTCTGTTAAGAAAAAACTTAAAGAAAAAGAGGCCATGGCCCTCTTAACCATTATCGAACCCCTGGAGCATGTTTACTATACTTCCAAAAACAACAAGACACTTCTGGAAGCACTGACTGCAGCGAGGATACAATTTAATAAATCATCTACTGAAAAAGCTTGTGACACGCTTCTTAGAGTTAATGCTCGCTATCATGGAGGTAAAAACAGAGCAGGTGCTTTGCTGGCCAATCATTTAAAATGGAGAAAAGAAAAAAACAACTATTAAAACCAATACAAATTCTTTGGGTATTCAATTTCTCCATGAGGCTGACATAGCAGCATGCTCTGTAGACTATTGCCAACCATTATACACTTGTGAAAGCAGTCCTCCTGATGTCCTTTTTGATTCCTACTTTGCAAACCTTAAACCTCATAACTCCACAACTACTGATACATCCTTGCTTGAATTTGTCTTCATTATAGATGAATTTTAAGCAGTGGTTAAATGTGTACCTAAAGGTAAGCCGCTTGGCCCTAATGGCTTTACTGTTGAATTTTATCTCTAATATTCTCAAATACTTATTCCTCAGCTATTCAATCATTTTCTCTCTATAAATGTCTCCCTTGTTTCCTTCACAGAGGTGATGATATGTATTATTCCAAAAAAGGACCGTGACTTAACCCTTTGTAAAAATAATCACCCAATATTTTTGATAAAAACGGATTGCAAGATCTTTGCTAAGGCCATTGCTCTTTGGTTAATTGACCGCATCCCTGATCTTGTTTCCCCAAAACAATCTGGGTTTGTTAAGCACAGGATTATTGCTGATAATTCAGGCACTTTTTTTATATTATTAGTAAAGCAAATAAACTCACTTCCTCTCTAGCAACACTTACTTTGGATGAAGAGAAAGCATTTGATAGAGTTAATTGGTAATTTCTTATGAAAGCCTTAGAATGGCATGGTTTTGGCCCCCGCTTTCTCCAACTCATTTCCTTACTGTATTCATCACCTTGTTCTACAATACAGGTGAATGGCTTACAATTTCCTTATTTTTATCTTAAGAGACGTAGCAGGCAATGTTGTCCCCTTCCTCCATCCATTATTATTCATACTAATTCTAGAATCCTTTTCACTTCAATTGAAAACTTCAGACACCTTATTTGGGTTTCAAGTCAAATATACTGCTTATGTTGATGACATTTTTCTTTTCATCTCACAGTCTGACACATCGCTACTGTCTTTTTTTGAAGAGTTGAGATTGTATTCTGGTGTATCAGGGTACAAGCTTAATTTGGACAAATCTGAAGTACTCCCTCTACACAAATATTGCATAAAAGATCATTTTATTAAGGCAGGATTATCTTGGAATCCTGTTAAATGTTTAGGGATTTTTTATATGAAGAATCTTATAGATATGCCTAAAAATCTAAATGGATAGTCTACTTTCTAGAATCACACACCATTCCCACGGTTGGTCACCTTTCTTCTTACCTTGGTGAGGTCGTTTGGACACTATTAAGATGATGTTCCTTCCCATTGTGAATTTTTATCTTTAGATGTTACCAATTAAGATTCCCAAGAAACATTTTACATCTCTAGATAAAATCTTATCTCGAGTCCTATGGAATGGGAAAACATCTTGAATATCCTTAAATAGACTACAACTCCCCAAATCGGCTGGCAGTGTTAACTTCCCTGACTTCTATATACACCATAAAGCTTTCGGTATTAAACAAATTCAATCTTTCTTTTTTGATTCTAGTAATACAGTAACTAAATTATGGTTTTTATTCAAATCCTCCATGATTTTCCCTTTCTCCCACAAACATGTTATGTTTGTGTTCCAACCCCCAGGTTTTGGTTACCGTCACTAATATTGTACTCTTGCTTCCTGGTTAAATCATTTATTATCCACAATACTTCTACTTATCATCAATTTCTTCAAAGCCCCATATGGTAAAACAAACAGCTCATCCTAAACGGGAAGCCTCTTATGTGCAAAAGTTGGATTGATAGGGGTCTTTTTACCATTTCGCACCTTATCTCAGATAACTCAGTTATTTCTTTTCACCTCTTTCTCAATGATTTAATCTACCATCTACATTCCTTAAACAGTATAACATATTTCCAGATTTTCTTATACAGGCCCGTATTTTTTTCTCTCATATTTTGACTCAAACAGATTCTATGCAACCTCCTATATATTCACCACACAGAACTCCCATAGCTTCCCTTATTAATAGACAACCCATTGCTCCTCTTCAGGACAGGCCTAAATGTAAGCAGAAAAAGATTGTAGGAAACTGATTTACACTATAGCTGGCCTCTCTCTTTATGGGACAAAATTTGGACTAGGATACAATCCACAGGCCGTCCCACTAATTTAACACAAACACTATACTACTTTACAATAGAATATTTTATACTCCGGTACACATGCTCAAACTCAAGCTCCTTGACCAGAAGAATTGTTGGTGCTGTAATTCCCATCCTGACAGCTATGTCTACATGTTTTTCATTGTCAAATAGTTTCCATGTTCGGAATGCAAGTTTGTAATATAATTGTTGCCATTACTGGAATTTCTGCATCGTTTTCCATAGATAAACTATTTCTTGGTGGGTTACAATCCTTTATGGTCAAACAGCAAAATGACTGGTAAATTCCTAGATCTTTTATCAGCAATTGGTTTCCAAGTGATGACACCTAATTGGAAATTTGCGGACAATATCTACATTAAACAGTGGTGGAATTGAGTGTGCCATAATCATAGACTTGACAGATACAATTTACATTCTTTTCTAAGGTCTGGTAAACAAGATATTTTATGGTCATCTCCCGCTACCTACCTTTTTAACGTTACAAACTCTTATGCTTTTTTATCTTTATCAATGATTCTTTTATGTTCGTTATTACATTATTTTCTTTACATATTACTTATGCTAGCAACTTCTCTTGTTCTTTCCCCTAGCCTTTCTCTTTCTGCATTTTCTTTTCTTCCTTCCTCTTTTGGTTTGTCTTAAATAATTGTCATCCATTATTGTATTATTTCTAAATTGATTGTATTCATATTTATATTGTTTTAATCACTTTTTTTCTTATGATATTTTTCTCATGTGGAATGGCAGTGTAGTTGCATGTATATTTGTATTCTCAAATAAAGGTATTAAACTAAACAAAATAGATCCTCTAGATACAAGGTATCTGCATCATTGGAATGATATAGTTTTTCATAATAAGATTCAAATACCTCTGAAGCTTGTGTGGGAGAAGTGTGAAGTCATCCTGATGTGCCTTGTATTGTAGGGATGCACATGTGTGCTTCCCTATGTCTTATTAGGGCAGCTAGGAGTCTGCCTACCTTTTCTCCATGTACGTAATGTCTATGTTTTGAATTTTATTCAGGCCTATTACGTCAGTCCTCTAAAGATGGAACTCTGCTCTCCAATACTCATTGGCCTTATGACACTTCTTTGCTATTGCAGAGCTTTAATCACTAGCCCTCTCTGAGTCACCTTTCCCACACCCATAACAGTTCTCCAGACTGACTCCTTGTTATCTTGTATGTAGGTGCTAATGTGGGATCTGAGGGTCTCTTTGTTTTGTGGAAACTTGCATGATGCAGCTTTCATACACTAGTGGGAATAGGGTGGGATTGCATAGTCAATATTCATGCCTAATTATACAAGTGAGTGATCAGTGATGCCACCAGGTAGGAAGTCACATTGAGTTGTGTAGGGTATCAAGGGTCATTGGCCTAGGAAGTAGTTATTGCAGGAGGCAGTACCATGTGGGAATGATAGGAAGATATAGTATTTGTCAGTGAGATATAGTTTTTGTCAGTGAGATGGAGCAGTCTCCAATATTCTTACCTAACTGTACAGGTAAGTAATCAATGACGCCACCAGGTAGGATCTCACATTGACTTATGTAGGGCATTAAGGGCCATTGGCCAAGGAAGTAGTTAATGTGGGAGGTAGTACCTTGAGGGCATGATAGGAAGGCACAGTCTTTGTAAGTGAGATGGAGTAGTCTCCATATGTCAGTCAGATCTTGCTCATTCAAAAGGTCAAACAGTACAGCTCTCTTGTTTCTGTTGTGCACGTCCACAATGCCAGTTCTGTCTAAAATAAAGTCAGGTACTAGATTTCAAACACATCCTAGCAGTTTACCAGTATTGCCAAATTTCAGTGGCAGGCTTGAAAGGGAAGAGAAAAAGGATAATGTGGACAGGGGCATATATTGGCACTAATATAGGGTCCTTTCTAAGGTCCTTAATTTTAGGAAAGAGTATCTGCCAAGTCTTGAGGAATGTACATGAGAGGCATTTAAGTATAAGTATTGGTACACCATACCCTTTTTAGCACTGTTGCACTGTCGTCTAACCGTATACCTTGTATACTGACTCGCTACTGTGCCTGCACAATCTCTTGAGTTTTGATGTTTCTACAACAGTGTAATCTCACTATAATGTGCATGTAAGTCATTGAGGGTCTTTTTTCTCTTCCTGAATCATGAGAGCCCATTGGCATTCAGTGATGGGATATATTAATCTTTTCATGTGTGAGAGTGACTTGACATTTCAACTGATAGCACTTGTGTGGGTATATATAGACAAAAAGGGTCTAATGCAGGACCAGTCTTCCACATTAATACCATACATACGGACTAAGGATATTTAGGGGTGTTTAAAGTGATACTGATACCTCTGTCAGGCCCTTTTAAGTGTTTTCTATTAACTGTTCAACCGTATAAACTTGATGTAGCATTTCATGTCTATTGAATTCTTGTCTCATATTGGTATAGAGTATAGGGGTAGGGGGAACAGTGCCGATTTGGGGGGTGGGGGTTATGGATATTGTGGGGGTTAACATGCAGGGTATTTAGCTTTAGATTGGAGCTGACACCCATAACACTGGTTGACACCTTTTCAGGGTGAGCTTACCAGAGCAGTACAACAAAAGAGGGGAATACAGGCGTTTGCATTCTACAAAAGCTAATGAGTGGTTGCATCAGTGTCCTGAGTCCTTAAAAACACTATAAAAAGGCATATGGGGCAGGGTAAGGATACCTGACCTCCTAGGCCTGGTGGTGAGGTACCAGAGGGCCCCAGACTGAGGCCAAAAAGTTTGTTTTTTAAACAATTTGCTGCAAATTCAGAGGATCCGCGAATCCATTGCAATTTTTTTTTCAAACTGCGTGCTCCTGTGCTTCTTTTTTTTTTTTGTCAAAGTGTGTTTATTGATTTTTATGTAAAGGTTACAAACAATTTACAGAAACCATATTGTGTTCAGTCCTTCTTCACAGGAGCAAAAACCGTACATTAGATAACTATAGTATAGGCACAGTTTAGTGACAGGTTCTGGATTGCCCCTGCGAGCAAAAATCTGAGGAGAGAACCTCGTGCAGACTCAGCAGGCTGTCATATTAACCATTATACAGGAGGAAAGCATGTCCCCAAAGCTGAATGCTGATATGTTTGAACGCCACCGTAGGTGAAAAAACAAGAACCAATGATTAAATAAAAAGAAATAGTTAAAACCAACCATTCCCAGGAAGACACATAAGCTTCAATTCTAGTATGTGGAGAGGGTTCGAGAAGTGAGCCCCCTGCGACCTGCGCGAGAGGGCCCACGTGAGAGGGGGGGAAGAATCGGGGCCTCGGCCTCGGGAGAAAGGAGCCCCCCACTATATCAGGAAGAGATGTAATGCCCTAAGTCTTGGACCGCATGCAAATAGGGGAAGCCCCTCCGATAGATAGCTTACTAGCAGGCTCCAAACATAATCGAAGCCCTTACGCGAATCCTCGACAGTATCTGACATTCGTTCAAGGGCTAGTGCGCGCCGTAGGCGGGCGTGCCATTGTGTAAGTGAGGGAGCCTCCGGCTTCTTCCAGGCTGCCGCCAGTGCCATCTTGGCCGCACCTAGACACAGCCACATAATGGAACGGTCCCCTTGGGTCTGATACTTGAGAATTGGGTTGCGCGCTCCCAGGAGTACATGTTCCATGGAATCCCCAATCGGGTACCCCAATATTAGCCTGATCTGGGATAATATTTCCTTCCAGAAGGGTTGTATAGCGGGACAATCCCAACATTTAAAATCCCCCAGGAGGCCACAACCCCGCCAGCATCGGTCGGACGTTGCGGGGAAAATTGAGTGGAGTTTCTGTGGATAGAGGTACCAGTCATATAAAGTTTTATAGTGGGCCTCCCTCAGGAACATGGAGCGATTGTATTTCGCAATGTCTTTGTATAGGGACTCCCAATGCTTGTCTGAGGGCGGGGTCGGGATAATGCCCTCCCAAAATGTTTTGTGGCGCAGTGATCGCTGTGGGCTAAGTGTAAGCAAAAGTGTATAGAGGAAGGAGATGCACCCTCTCCCCGTGTTGCCAGTTTGGACACATTTTTCCAACGGGAGCAATTCCCTAGTGGCCGCCTGTCGCATCTGCGGCTGCTGGACCCAATGTACCAACTGGCCATAATGGAAGCCTTCAGTTTGTGGAAGCTGGAAGCGGGTTGCGCAGTCAGCGAAGGAGCGTATCCTCCCTCTGGTGAAGAGGTCCGAAATCATGAGGCATCCTCCCTTCCTCCAGTGATCAAAATGCCCTTCTTTAAGCGCTGGGGGGAAGGCAGTGCTAAAATTAATGGGGGTGTAGAGGGATGGAAACGTGGTCAATGGTAGGGTTTTGGTCACCGTGTCCCACACCTGGAGGGTAGTTGCTGTGGGTCTGCTCAGATATGCGTTGGCCGACCTGTCAGTTCTCTGTCTCCACGGTAAATCCCAGATGGTTCTACCCGTCACCTGTCGGTCTATGTGGAGCCACAGTTTTTCCGATTCCCTTAGTGACCATTCGCCCAAGACCCGCAACTGAGCCGCTCTGTAATTTAAAATGAAATCCGGGCGAGCAAGGCCCCCCTTTGTGAGAAGTTGGCCTGGCATATGCTGTCCACTAATTATAGTGGGCACCTTGCACCAGTCCAAATCGACTCTTATGGTAGATAGGTTAAAGACAACCTTATTGAAAGCTATCCTAGTGGTAGCTATGGAGAGCAGCCTTCAGGCTAAGTCTTGAAGGAATGTAAAGCAGCTTGTTTTACCAGTCTATAATCTCTTGAGTGACCAAATGAAAGAGCACCACACCAGGTATATATTCAAAATATATGTATTTATTACTAAACACACCCCTCTAGTCTCTTTATGAGGCTAGAGTTCGAAGTACATAGGTTATAAGATCTTAAATCACAGTAATAGCACAAATACACGTTTGGGCCCTAGGGGCGTACCAAACCATATACCAATAAAGTGGTATGCGAACCACGACTGAACTAGACACTAGGCCTAGAGCCTCTAGAAGTGCTTGGACCACAAGGAACCACCCAAGGTAGTGACACAGGGGACCCACGGGAGACGCGTGCAGTGTAAATACCCAACCGCGATACGCCGTTAACTTCTATGGAGAAAGTCGGGATCGGGAAAATAGAGGAAAGGGACACTTAAAAGAGGACTAGGACAAAACCCTTTGAGATCTAGGACTTTGAAGAGCCTCTACCCACGAGAGCACCGGAGTACTCGTGTTACCTCACCCAGGGAAGCCGGGTGCATAGGTGCCTTTCGGGGTCGGGTTTCGTCGTCGATTCGAATGGCGATCTGCTGCAAAGTGCTGCTGGCGGCCAAGAGAAAAGTGTCCGGGTGGATCTAAGAGTGGATCGGAGTTCTGGTGAACCTGAAAGCAGAGGGGACAGAGTCTGGGTCACTAACCAGTGACCAGGAAGGCGATGGACAGATGCCCACCGATGTCGAGTGCTTCAGGTGCATTGACGGTCGTCTTGACTCTTCAGCCACGAGGTCCGGGAGGCGTTGTCGGCGACCAGGAGCAGGATTCGGGCTGGTGCTCGATGTCTGTCGAGTGCTGAGGTGTCGGCGACCGGATTGGACCCAACAAGCCTTGGCAACGGCAAGTCTCGAGTAAGATGTAGATCGTCGATGGTGCAGACCAGCAAGGTCTGTGGAACTCACCCAGCGAGGGTAAGTGAGGGCAGGCCTGGAGCAATCAGGATGCCAAGTAAGGAAAAGATTGGCCTTCGTTAAGGGCTACTAGCCAACGGGCTAGCGACCGCGAAGGAGCCTCGTGACGCCGCACGTGGAGCTGGCTTACAGGACACTCGTGGAGTGGGGGCCAGTGATCTTCGGTGCAGGTGGTGCTGGAGGCTAGGGCTACTCGGAGCCCAAAGCACGACTTCTTGGGAGACCCAGAAGATGGTGCACTTGCAAATGTGCTTGGTGTCCAGGGGTCACGGTCTCAAGTCACCCACGATAGCCACGGGCCTCAGCTTTGCTGGGGACTCAGGGTAGCCTCGGGGAAGTCTGAGAATCTACCTCTGGTGATGCGATGACTTCGGCGTCTGACGGGAGCTTCAGTAATGCGAACCGGACAGATGCTTCTTTGGTGCCTGCCAAGCAGGGGAGTCACTCCTTGACCCCAAGGGAGATTCTTCAGTCCTTTAATCTTGTCGTAGAGCGTCGAAGGTCCAGGATTCAGTGTCAGAGTTTCGTCCAGGTATAATCTAAAGTCCTAAGGACTGGGTTCCTACCTTTATTCTAAAAATAGGGGTTGGACTACTCTGTGGCCCCACCTATGGGTGGGTCAGGGCAGAGGGGTGGCTACACCCCTTTCCCTTTGTCCAGTTCGCGCCAAAGCAGGGGCTGCAAGCCCCTGATCCGGTTTGAACTGGGGTATGCACAGGGACACCAAATGTGCCCCCAGTGCAGGACTTCAAAGCACCCGAAAGTGCTCCCGCCCAGCCCCAATACACATTATCCTGTCTGGGGAGGTGGTCACACCTCCCTGGGACAGGAAACCTATTGTCCAGGCCTCCCCTGCCGGAGTTTCGTCCAGCAGCAGGAGGCCAGACTCGTGTCTGTGGCAGCAGCATCCATTTTGTGATGCCAGGGCTCTGGAAAGAAGTTACCGGACTCGTCAGAGTTAACATGTCTTTCCCTCTAGAAGGGTGGAATGCTACCCCGCCACCAGGATTGGCGGGGGGTAGTATTCCAAGATGTTTGACACCAAACACGACATGTTTAGGTGCAGCCATTCCAAAGTTAGCATTTTACCGCGAGGATATAATGCGCTTAAGAGTATATGGTCAGGCTGCACTACAAACAGCATCAGAGATGGTCTCCGAACGCTGCAGAGGGGCCCTGCTCATGCAGGGGCACCCTCTCACATAGGAACCATGCACTCTGCCTTTAGGATTGATAAGGCCTGCCTTAGGAGTGACTTATAGGTTTCTATGTGTGTATGTATTTCGTGATATAGGTAACCTATATCACTGTAAGGGGTGCATGCACCACCTTACCCAGGCTGCAGTAGCAGACCTGTGGTGTCAGTTTGGATGGCCTTCCAGGGGTGGCATAATACATGCTGCAGCCCCTGGCAGGCCTCTGAGGTACCTATGCCCTTGGTACATAGTATACCATATACTAGGGACTTATAAGGGCACTCCAGATCCCAATCAGTGATGTGCCTAAGGCACATGGAAACCATTTTAGAGAGGAAGCAGCTAGGCTGGGGTTCTGATTAGCAGGGCCCCAGCCAGACTAATGTCGAAAAACAGTGAAGCATCAGCAAAAAGTGGGGGTACCCATGTGAAGCAGATCCTACTCTCCTACACAACCCCCCCAAACGTAGGGACATTAAACTAACCTTGCCCAGTTAAGTCTTCATGTTCTAAGTGGAAATACCTAGAGAGTCCATCTGCATTCGCATGGTTACTCCCAGGCCTATGTTCCACTGTAAAGTCCATCCCCTGTAGATAAATGGACCACCTAAGCAGTTTGGGGTTTTCACCCTTCATTTGTTTTAGCCATAAGAGGGGCTTATGGTCTGTCTGAACCAGGAAGTGTGTACCAAACAAGTATGGCCTCAACTTCTTCAGAGCCCAGACCACAGCAAAGGCCTCCCTCTCTATGGCTGACCAACGTTTCTCTCTAGGGGTCAGCCTTCTGCTAATAAAAGCTACTGGCTGATCCTGACCTTCTTCATTCAATTGTGACAGTACAGCCCCTACCCCCAATTCAGATGCATCTGTTTGAACAATGAACTTCTTGGAGTAATCAGGACTCTGCAGAATTGGAGCAGTGCACATGGCCTGCTTGAGGTCATCAAATGCCTTTTGACAGCTAACTGTCCACTGAACCTTTTGGGCATTTTCTTAGAAGTTAAGTCATTCAAGGGTGTCACTATTGATCCATACCCCTTGACAAATCTCCTATAGTACCCAGTCAGGCCTAAGAAGGCTCTCACCTGAGTCTGGGTAGTGGGAGCAGTCCAGTCCATGATGGTCTGGAGCTTGCTCTGCAAAGGTTGAACCTGGCCTCCACCCACAAGGTGGCCCAGGTACACAACCTGACTCTGCCCTATCTGGCACTTAGTGGCCTTGATAGTCAGGCCTGCCTTTTGCAGGGCCTGTAAAACATTCCTGAGGTGGACCAGGTGATCCTCCCAGGTGGAGCTAAAGACAACAATATCATCTAGATAAGCTGCACTATAGGCTTCCAGTCCTGTGAGAACTGTGTTCACCAACCTCTGGAAAGTGGCAGGTGCATTTTTCAGACCAAAGGGCATTACCACAAATTGATAATGTCCACTAGGGGTTGAAAATACTGTTTTGGGCTTTGCAGTATCAGCTAGTCTGATCTGCCAGTAGCCAGCTGTTAGGTCAAATGTGCTGAGATATTTGGCAGAGGCCAAAGTATCTATGAGCTCATCTGCCCTGGGTATTGGATCGGCATCAGTCCTAGTGACTGCATTGAGACCCCTGTAGTCTACACAAAACCTCATCTCTCTTTTTCCACCACTGGTGTGAGGTTTCGGTACTAGGACTACTGGACTAGCCCAAGGGCTATCTGAGGGCTCAATTACTCCCAATTCCAACATTTTCTGGACTTCAGTCCTGATACAGTCCCTGACATGGTCAGGTTGCCTATAAATCTTGTTTTTAATAGGCAGACTGTCCCCAGTGTCCACTTCATGAGTGCACCAGGTGGTCTGACTGGGTGTCAGTGAAAACATATGTCGAAACTGATTGAGGACTTGCCTGCAATCAGTTTGTTGCTGGGTAGTGAGGCTGCCTGCCAAGGCTACACCATCAACTGACCCATCGTCAGGGTTCTGTGAGAGCAGGTCAGGGAGTGGGTCACTCTCTTCCTCCTGCCCTTCATCAGTAGCCATGAGCAAGCCCATGTCTGCCCTGTCCACATATGGTTTTAACCTGTTGACATGGAGAACCCTGTGGGGACTCCTGGGTGTTCCTAGGTCCACTAAATAAGTGACCTCACCCTTCTGCTCAACAATAGTGTGGGGTCCACTCCATTTATCTTGGAGAGCTGCTGGGGCCACTGGCTCCAACACCCACACCTTCTGTCCTGGCTGGTAAACAGTCAGAACAGCCTTTTGGTCATGCCAGGCCTTCTGAAGTTCCTGGCTAACCTCAAGGTTTTTGGTTGCCTTTTTCATGTACTCAGCCATCCTGGAGCGGATACCAAGTACATAGTCCACTATATCTTGCTTTGGGGGCTTGAGAGGTAACTCCCATCCTTCCTTCACCAAGCACAGTGGACCCCTCACAGGGTGGCCAAACAGAAGTTCAAAAGGGCTGTAACCAACCCCCTTCTGAGGCACCTCCCTATATGCGAATAAAAGGCAGGGCAAGAGTATGTCCCATCTACGCCTAAGCTTTTCTGGGAGCCCTTTAATCATGCCCTTCAAGGTTTTGTTGAATCTCTCATCTAAACCATTGCATTGTGGGTGATAGGGTGTGGTGAACTTATAAGTCACTCCACACTCCTTCCACATTGCTTTCAAGTACCCAGACATGAAGTTAGCACCCCTGTCTGATACTACCTCCTTAGGAAAGCCCACTCTTGAGAAGATTCCCAGGAGGGCCCTTGCCACCACAGGTGCTGTAGTGGTCCTGAGGGGAATAGCTTCTGGGTACCTGGTGGCATGATCCACTACCACCAGGATAAACCTGTGCCCAGAGGCTGTTTGGGGATCCATGGGACCAACAATGTCAATCCCTACCCTCTCAAAGGGCACCCCCACCACAGGTAGTGGTATCAGGGGGCCTTTGTAGTGCCACCTGCTTTGCCACTGGCTTGGCAGGTTACACAGGAGCGACAAAACTCCTTACTGTCTTCAGACATGTGGGGCCAGTGAAAGTGAGGGACAATTCTGTCCCAAGTCTTGTTCTGGCCCAGGTGTCCTGCTAAGGGAATATCATGGGCTAGGGTCAATAGGAAGCCCCTGAACTTCAAAGGTATTACCAACCTCCTGGTAGCACCAGGCTTGGGGTCTCTACTCTCTGAGTACAGGAGTCCATCATCCCAATACACTGTATGGGGACCACTAGCTTTCCCAGCAGCCTCAGCAGCAGCTTGCTGTCTGAGGGGTTCAAGGGAGGGGCAGCTCTGCTGCTCCTGGCTCAGATCTGCCCTAGAAGGTCCCCCTGTCCCCAAGAACTCAACCTGGTCAGGTTCAAGTTCCTCTGGGACAGTTCCTTCTTCAGGGCTGAGATCATCCCCCTCAAGGGACTGATCTTCCTCCTGAGCCAAGGGGGAAGGCACTGCCTTAACCCTACTACTCCTCCTCTTGGAAGGCACTTGGTCCATTCTTCCAGAATCCAAGGCCTGTTCAGTGCTAGACATTTTGGCTTGTGACCTGAGCACAGCAAACACATCTGCTGGGATCCCCAGCATTTCTGCATGGGTCCTGAGCTCCACTTCTGCCCAAGCAGAAGTCTCTAAGTCATTGCCAAGCAAGCATTCGACTGGTAGGTTTGCACTTACCACAACCTTCTTAAGGCCAGTTACCCCTCCCCAGGAGAAGTTAACAACTGCCAGAGTATGGTCTGTTCTGACATTGCTAGCATTGGTCACTTGGTACATCTCACCAAGCATAACTTGCCCAGGCAGCACAAGGTCTTGTGTCACCATTGTGACACTTGCCCCTGTGTCCCTAAATGCCAAAGCCTCACGTCCATTGATTAAAGGCTGTTGTCTGTACTTGCCCAGATTACTGGGACTCACAGTGGAGGTCACATCCATGCCTCCATCACAGACTAACACAGCCTGAGTCAGTTCCCTGACTAAGTCAGAGCCCAACTCAGTTCCCAGGGTGATCCCTACTAAACCCTTTGCTGGAGCACTTCCACCAACTGTACTAGGGGGAACAGGTGCCTTAGGGGCATTGGTGGGTGCTGGACTGGAGTCTTTGGACTTGGTGCAATCACTGGTCCAGTGGGTCTTTTGCTTACAGACCTTGCACCATGGTTTTCTTTGGCCTTTACCTTTGGTAGACTGGGAATCCCCACCAGAAGAAGATTTTTGGGGGCCTGATGAAGACTTTTGATCTTTACCCTTCTCCCCACCCTTGTCAGAGTTCTTAGCATCTTGCTTCTTGTTTTCCCCACCTTGGTTCTGTACCTTCTGCTTCACCCTGGTTCTGACCCATTTGTCTGCCTTCTTTCCCAATTCTTGGGGAGAGGTCAGATCAGAGTCAACCAGGTATTGATGCAACAGCTGATTTTGACAGTTATTAAGAATCTGCTCCCTCATTATCAGATTATACAATCCTGAGAAGTCACACACCTTACTGCCCATCAACCAGCCTTCCAGAGCCTTGGCAGAACAATCCACATAGTCTACCCAGTCTTGAGTCTGTGCTTTTTGGGTGTCTCTGAACTTCAACCTGTACTGTTCAGTGGTTAGGCCAAACCCATCAATAAGAGCACTCTTCAAGACCTTGTAATTGTCAGCATCCTCCTCTCTAACAGTGAGGAGCTTATCTCTACCTTTGTCAGCAAAGGAGAGCCACAAGATTGCTGCCCACTGCTCCTGAGGGACCTTCTGTACTTTACAGGCCCTCTCTAAAGCAGTTATCCATTTGTGGATATCATCCCCACTCTGGTAGGAAGGGACAATCTTGCTCAGGTTCCTATGGTCATAGGACCTTTCCCTATCTCTAGGGACATGGCTGCCACCATGGGACTCTAGTCCCAACTTTCTTCTCTCTCTAAGGAGATCTAGGGATTCTCTATCTAAAGCTAATTGCTTTTTCTGAGTTCCAGCTGAGTTTCCTCATACTGGACTAGCCTCTTTCTTCTCTCATGAGAGGATTCTCTCCTATGAGATGAGACAGAGCTCCCTATAGAGGTGCCAGAGTGGTTAGACTCCTGAGAAGGAGACCTAGACCTTCTGGGCACACTCTTAATCCTTCCTGGGGGGACAAAGGGGGCATCATTTTGATCATCCTCATCATCATCCACAGGAGGGATTTCGTTTTCCAGGTCAGGGTCATTGTCACCCTCCTGGCCAGTTGCAGAGGGGGGGCTGGGGGTACTCTTTAAATAACCCCTTCTCAGGCTGGATAGGTAGCCCCTGGAAGAGATAGAGAAGGCGTGGAAGCACGTTCATCTTTACCGCGTTAATTCGGCCTATCCAGGAGATGTATGCGGCGCTCCATTTTTTGAAGTCAGTTTTAAGCTGTCTAAGCAGCAGGGGAAGTTGGCCCTATAAAGATCGCTCAACTTGGGGGTGATTTGAACTCCTAAATATGTAACGGCCTAACGCGCCCACCGGAAGGAAGACATCTCCTTCACTGTTCTCTGCACCTCCGGTGGCAGCGTTAAGTTAAGTATGAAAGATTTAGAGAGGTTAACCTTGAAGCCTGAGACCTTTTCAAACTGCTCTAGTTCCCGATGTATTTGGGCCAAGGAGACAACTGGATTTTGTGGTCATCTGCGCTAAACCGAATCCCACTAATGTTCGGGTTCGCTCTCACCCTTGCTGCAAAAGGTTTGATGCTAAGGGCGAAGAACATCGGGGAGAGGGGGCAGCCATGTTTGGTACCCCTAGCCAAGTTAAAAGAGTCAGAGGCCACCCCGTTTACTAATACCCTGGATCTTGGGGTACTATAGTTGGCCCTCACCATCCCCAGAAAGGACTCACAGAACCCAAATCGCCGCAGAGGAAGCTGTAGGAAAGCCCAGTCGACTCGGTCGAAGGCTTTCTCTGCGTCGAGCGATAGAAGGGCCGCAGGGATCTGTTTCTTCTGGGCCTTATCTATGAGGTGAAATACCCTTTGGAGGTTATCGTGAGTCTGGCGCCTTTTAATAAACCCTGACTGGTCGGGGTGAATAAGAGTGGGTAGGATTTTCTCTAGTCTGATAGCCAAAATCTTTGAGTACAGTTTTGCATCTAGGTTTAACAGAGCGATAGGTCTGTAAGAAGTACACTCTTGAGGGTCCTTACCCGCTTTCGGGATTATCGAGATCAGGGCTTCTCCCATGGAGGGGGACACCACTTGGCCTGTCGCAATTTCATTGAATAGGATAGTAAGCTGTGGAGCCAGTTTGGCGGCGAAGGTGCAATAAAACTGCGCAGTAAGCCCATCAGGGCCCGGGGCTTTATGACATTTAAGGGAATCAATGGCTGCCTGAACTTCTTCCTGAGAAATGGCGCAGCCCAACTCCTCATTAACTGAAGCCGGGACCTGAGGAAGCTCCAGCGCATCTAGGTATTGCAAATGGTCTGTCTCCAGGGGTGGTTCAGCCTGGTATAGCATGCAGTAGAAGTCGTAGAACGCTCCAGCCTTCCCCTCTTCGCTAATGTGTATGACCCCATTCCTATCTATGATTTGCTTCACAGTTGCCCTGCCAAGAGAGAGCCTACTTTATCCTTCCCCTCGTAACCGGGGGCCTGGAGTCTCAGGATCGTCCTTTCCGCTCTATTAGTATAGATGGCATTCAATTTCCCCCTGAGGGCCGTGACTTTTCTAAGGGCCAGTGCCGAGGGCACGTCTTTATGCCTGGAGTAGCTCTTGTTCTAATCCCACCTTTTCCTTTGTCTGGAGTCTCCTCAGGGAGGCAACAAGGGCAATGCAATGTCCCCTAATGTATGCCTTGAAGGCATCCCAATTGTTTGCTGGAGATGTGTCCACAGGATCGTTAGCTATGAAAAAATCCCTAATAGCTTTGCGGAGATCATCCCTGTGTAACCTGTCTCTGCACAATACCTCTGGGAAATACCATCTAGTCAATTTAGAGCGTGGGGATGGCCAATTTAATAGGCAAGTCAGGGGAGCATGGTCTGAGATAGCTATGGGGAGGAGGAGGGAGGTTGTGCACGCATGTAAGAGTGACTGACTGACAAAAATGTGGTCTATCCTCCAATACGTCCTGTGGACGTGGGAGAAGAAAGAATAGTCCTGCATGTTGGGATTTAGGGCCCTCCAGATGTCTATTAGCCCCAATTGTTGTAGGGCACGTTTTAATGTGCACTGCTGAACCCCCCCCCTCCCCCATTTCTCTGCGGGTGTGTAGTGTCCACCTGTGGGTCCCAGATGAGATTAAACTCTCCCATGAGAATAATTTCCCCTGAAGCAAATCCCGCTAGGGAGGTGAGAAAGGCAGAAATAAAATCAGCCTGTCCTGTATTAGGTGCATACACTGCGGCTATCGTGCAGGACCAGCCCAACAACAACCCTCTAACCATGATAAATCTCCCCTCTTTGTCGCTTTTCAAAGCCTCAAGGTGAAAATGAGCGGAGGAGTGAAACAACAGGGCAGCTCCGTTTTGTTTCCTGGGACTGGCTGCTCGAAATATCAGGGGGTAGTGCCTATGTTTCAGCCTTAGTTCCTCTCCCTTTTTAAGATGTGTCTCCTGTACGGCCACCACCTGTGGACCCTGATCCCCCAGAAACTTCCAAAAGCGTTGCCTTTTGTTAGGGGAGTTGAGGCCCTTAATATTCCACGACATTAGTTTAACCCCCATTCGCCCCTTCGTCCTGATGTGCGCAGTAGTAGGGATCCCACCATCCCGCCCAAAACCCCCCCATTTCTTTTGAGTTGTGTACCCTGGGTAAAACATGAATCAACATAGTTAAATGAACAAAAAACATGAACTGTTCATGAATCCGTAGAGTCCTGTCGGACTTCAACTTCAGAAGGCTATTGGGGCAAGACCACTCCCACACCCAGAGCCCCGTGAGAATTCTCTAGAAGACCTTATCTCTGGAATGTTCCCACCTCGCTTCCAGACCATTGAGCAACGAGTGTCAACTGATGTGCCCTGGTTTGCGACCCCAGAAGAAAGGAGAAGATCCCTCCGTCGCCCCTGTCCTCTTCCCAGGGGCGTCCATTCACCCCGGGGATGGCTCCACAGTGCCCTCAATCTGTTCGGGCAAACAAACGCTTCTGCAGTTTGAGCGGAGTATCTTATAGCAAACATACGAATTCAGAAGCATAGGCCTTCTCGTCATGACGTCTTCTTGTTTGCTTTTTTAGGTGTTTGCCAGGGCCACGAAGCTCCTCGGCCCGAGGGCCGTTCGTTGAGTGCTTCTTTCGGCGATGCCTCCCTTTGTGGCGATGCTCTCCCCAGGCCGAGGAGGGCCGCCACCCCTCCACCTCCGTGAAGTGCTGCTGTTTGTTATTGAGGGAAAAGGTAAGACCGAATGGGTAGGTCCACCTATATTTAATATGGCGCTCCCTCAAGGTCGATGTGATCAGCCGAAATTGTTGGCGCCTCATCAGCGTGGCCTGGGCAACATCTTCGAAAAGCGGGCAAGTCGTTCCCTGGTAGTCTACCATCTCTCTGTCTCGCGCTTTACGGAGCACCAGTTCCTTGACTTTAAAGGAGGCAAATTTAGCCTGGATGGCTCTCGGGCGTTTATTTCCCCCTTGCAGCGCCAGGCCCACTCGGTGGACGCGTTGCAAATGTGCATCGTGCTCCCCCCGCCTATCATACTAGTGAACAGGCCCACCATGTACGCCTCCAAGTCTGTCCCTTCTTTTCCTTCCTCTAGACCTTGCACCCTGATGTTGTCCCAGCAGGAGCGGTTCTCCAGGTCCTCACATTTGAGCAGCGCAGAGTTCAACTGGGCAGAAAGGGATTCCACACCCTCCTCTAGCGGTTGGATTCGACCCTCCAGGTCTTGGCATCTTGCCTCTAGGTCGAGGGTGCGCGCCCCAATCAAGTCTATGTCCGCCTGGAGCGCAACAATTTTTGTGCCCATTTCTTACTTGAAGGAGTCAAAGGAGGCTCCTATGTCCGCCTTTATGTCCTCTCTGAGCTCCCTTTTAAATTCTTTCAAGGTTGCAAGGAGGTCCTCCCTGAGGCATTAATGGCTCAGGGGACCCCATTCCCTGGGGTGGGCTTACAAACTATGTCCTGAGGAACTCTCCCCCGGGACATAGTAGTTTCCCTGCCCATACCGGTGCGGGCAGGAAAACTTGTGTTGTGCAGGGAACTTGTACAGGGAAACTCATGCCAAAATCCTGCCAAACGGAAGCAACATGAATTTGACTCCCGGGCTGTGTAAGCTTTAAAAATGCTCCCACCGGCTGGGAGCACACTTTTGATCTGTTTCCCTTCCAGCACTGATGTGGGCAGGGAAATAGATCAAGATATTGCCCCCGTCCGGAAGGAGTAGTGTAAATAGCTGCTCCCTGCAGGCGGGAGCAATGCCAGCTCTCTCAGCACTTGGGGAGACAGCTGCGGCTGCTGGGGCCCTGAAACTCCCTTGGCTGCCCCCAGCAAGGTGCATGGTGGGTGCCCTGGATGGGCACCAGGGCATCCACCTATATGAAACATAAACCCCAGTGGATGTGGTCCCTAGGCCTAGAATAGGCTTTGGCAGAGGAACCGTGAGGCTGCCACCTCTAAAAAAACAGCCCTGGGGGTGGGGGTCACCAGGGCCTTTTGAAGGCTTGGGGAGGGGGGCTGGAATGCCCCCCTCCGCTTAAAAAATACATTGGGCCCCGGGGCTGAAAATGGCCTTGGGATGAAGCTGCAGGCCCCCTCCTCTTAAAAATTACTGGGATCCCTGGGGCCTAATAAGGCTTACTTCTCGCATTTGACCGCTGGATGGGGTCTCTGGGGCCTGAACGTCAACCTTATCCTGTGCACTGCAAAGGCCATGTGCAGCGTGAGGTTGGCTGCCTACTGGGGATTCGGTGGGTTGGCTTTACGTATAGCAATAAAAAATTACTTAATGTTAAAAAAAACTAAATATTTACTGAAAAAAACAAAGGCTAAAGTTACGTACGTGTGATAAAAAGATCTGTTTTTGTTTAAAAAAACCCATAGAAATTCACTGAAAAAGCCAAAGGTTAAAGTAACGTTATAGTTAGGTGAATATGTCAATGGCAACAAGAACATTTTGAAGTAAAAAAACAACACAGAAATTCAATAGTTATAGTTAGCAGATCTAACTATAACTTGTGCCCCTGCCATGCACTGCTTACGACCTAACATATGACATCACTCATGATACGTTCTATGACATCATTTATGACATCACTGATGACATCTCAAATGACATCATTGATGGCATCCCGTATGATATCATCCAAGCTTCTTTTGCACACATTACTTGAAAACTAGTATGGCATTTGAGGCCTGAAAGTAATTGCAAAATAGCTCAGAATAATATGAAGCATCATTAATGCCATCACAGATGCAACTCCCTTGGGTGTATACACCATACACTTCATGGGTAGCCTCGTTCACATTAACAATCAACCACAGATATATGGGAAAGCCTTATTGCACACAGTGTTCAATTTGTATACAAGTGTTCAGAGAAAGCCAAGTCCCTCAAGATACTCAATGGCTCTTTCAAATTTAATAACCTACTACAGACAGCCTTTATCTGTATCACACATCTCACAGTCACCGAACCTGCATTGAGAAATTAAGTTGATATGAGTAGGAAAGTGGGTACTGTAAACAGTGTTTACTCTACCGTGAGCGTTTACTCTGTACCACACTGTTTGCACTCAGTGAAACTCTCATGAGACATACACCAAAGAGTACTGAAAAGTATCTAATGTAACAGTATACTCTCTATGCAAAATCTGTCCAAAGAGTCACTATTCTCTTAAAATAACCAAGGTCTGAAGGTGCCTGCAGCCTTCATATTGTGCTGAAAGCTTTACAAATACACCATGTTCTAAAGCTAAGCAAGCACAAGTACTTGGTTAGGTTAGTACCTGGTGAATACAGTCTTCTATTTTATGCAGAAATTGTCATCAGGGGGGGCCGCTAACCCCACGTTTTAGGGTTTCTGATTGGCCTCTTCTGTCTGCAATTTGGAAGACAAAGGCTCATATAATTAACGCAAAAGGGTGGGAAGGTCAGTGAGTAAAATGATGAATGGATAGATGTGTGAAAAGGTGGATGGGTGGGTGAGGGAAGGAATGGATGGATAGATGCATGGATAAATGAAACAGTGAAAGGATGGATGTATAGATAGATGAGTGAAATGGGGAAGGATGGATGGATGGGTTAGTGAATGGCTGGATGTGTTAACGGATGGATGGATGAGAGACATGATGGAATGGATGGATAAGTGAGTGAGTGAATGGATGACGGAGTGACAGGGTAAATTGTTATATTCCATATAGGTACCCCAATATAGGCTAGGTTAACATCCCAACCTTTCACCTATATTCGTTCCTACACTACATACATAACGGGCTGCTAGGACTGACCCTTTACCTAGTTACAGTACTGCTTACAGAACGTGGGGTTTTCCCTGAACAATAGCCTCATACATTATGCATGAGGATCCTTGGATTCTTGAAAACTCAGCAGGACTACCATCTCCTGCATAATAACTATGTACAAGGTTCATTCCTGACGTCATCCTAAGTCCGACAGTGACACAGCAAGGTAGAACCCCCTGGGGATACCTTCGGGTATATAAACATCACATCTTGCTGAGATAGTCAGAGGAGATCACGACTTCCATGCCGACACACTGACGCGAGACGCTGTGGTTCCTGCATGCAGATACTCCAGCTCGCAGTGGTCTAACATCCCTTGCGGGTTGTCCAACCCGAGACCAAGACGGGGTCCCACAGTCTCTCACTTCAGGTAACGGGGTTGACTTTATCCTAGAGGGATTCTTGGCTTAACACCTACACACATGCTAGGTACACTTAGCTACATCTAGTTAGGGTAGAATCGTAGGAGTACGCATTTTATTGTCATGTATTTTGTATACTTGCCTATGTTCATGATTATAACAGAATGGTAAAGATCTACCATCCTTTCACCTTCTTAGTGCTTCTAGTCGTTTCTATCTGTTTCTATCTAGTGGTTGTGTCAGCACATCTATTTTACACTAGAATGACGAGTGCTCAATAAATACTTATTGAAAAACGTCCATATTGTTTATTCTGTGTATCTCTCTGAGACCAATTGAGCACGAGTGACTGAGCAAAAAGTATTGCACTGTTTCCATGGTTCTGAGGGATCAGGGTTGTCATGTTCGATAGCTGCCAAGAACTATTCTCTCCTTGGTAAGAGTGCCCTCAATCTGTTCGGGCAAACAAACGCTTCTGCAGTTTGAGCGGAGTATCTTATAGCAAACATACGAATTCAGAAGCGTAGGCCTTCTCGTCATGACGTCTTCTTGTTTGCTTTTTTAGGTGTTTGCCAGGGCCACGAAGCTCCTCGGCCCGAGGGCCGTTCGTTAAGTGCTTCTTTCGGCGATGCCTCCCTTTGTGGCGACGCTCTCCCCAGGCCGAGGAGGGCCGCCACCCCTCCACCTCCGTGAAGTGCTGCTGTTTGTTATTGAGGGAAAAGGTAAGACCGAATGGGTAGGTCCACCTATATTTAATATGGCGCTCCCTCAAGGTGGATGTGATCAGCCGAAATTGTTGGCGCCTCATCAGCGTGGCCTGGGCAACATCTTCGAAAAGCGGGCAAGTCGTTCCCTGGTAGTCTACCATCTCTCTGTCTCGCGCTTTACGGAGCACCAGTTCCTTGACTTTAAAGGAGGCAAATTTAGCCTGGATGGCTCTTGGGCGTTTATTTCCCCCTTGCAGTGCCAGGCCCACTCGGTGGACGCGTTGCAAATGTGCATCGTGCTCCCCCCCGCCTATCATACTAGTGAACAGGCCCACCATGTACGCCTCCAAGTCTGTCCCTTCTTTTCCTTCCTCTAGACCTTGCACCCTGATGTTGTCCCAGCGGGAGCGGTTCTTCAGGTCCTCACATTTGAGCAGCGCAGAGTTCAACTGGGCAGAAAGGGATTCCGTGCCCTCCTCTAGCGGTTGGATTCGACCCTCCAGGTCTTGGCATCTCGCCTCTAGGTCGAGGGTGCGCGCCCCAATCGAGTCTACGTCCGCCTGGAGCGCAACAATTTTTGTGCCCATTTCTGACTTGAAGGAGTCAAAGGAGGCTCCTATGTTCGCCTTTATGTCCTCTCTGAGCTCCCTTTTAAATTCTTTCAAGGTTGCAAGGAGGTCCTCCCTGAGGCATTAATGGCTCAGGGGACCCCATTCCCAGGGGTGGGCTTACAAACTATGTCCTGAGGAACTCTCCCCCGGGACATAGTAGTTTCCCTGCCCATACCGGTGCGGGCAGGAAAACTTGTGTTGTGCAGGGAACTTGTACAGGGAAACTCATGCCAAAATCCTGCCAAACGGAAGCAACATGAATTTGACTCCCGGGCTGTGGAAGCTTTAAAAATGCTCCCACCGGCTGGGAGCACACTTTTGATCTGTTTCCTTGTCAGCACTGATGTGGGCAGGGAAATAGATCAAGATATTGCCCCCGTCCGGAAGGAGTAATGTAAATAGCTGCTCCCTGCAGGCGGGAGCAATGCCAGCTCCCTCAGCATGTGGGGAGATAGCTGGGGCTGCTGGGGCCCTGAAACTCCCTTGGCTGCCCCCAGCAAGGTGCATGGTGGGTGCCCTGGATGGGCACCAGGGCATCCACCTATATGAAACATAAACCCCAGTGGATGTGGTCCCTAGGCCTAGAATAGGCTTCGGCAGAGGAACCGTGAGGCTGCCACCTCTAAAAAAAACAGCCCTGGGGGTGGGGGTCACCAGGGCCTTTTGAAGGCTTGGGGAGGGGGGCTGGAATGCCCCCCTCCTCTTAAAAAATACATTGGGCCCCGGGGCTGAAAATGGCTTTGGGATGAAGCTGCAGGCCCCCTCCTCTTAAAAATAACTGGGATCCCTGGGGCCTAATAAGGCTTACTTCTCGCATTTGACCGCTGGATGGGGTCTCTGGGGCCTGAACGTCAACCTTATCCTGTGCACTGCAAAGGCCATGTGCAGCGTGAGGTTGGCTGCCTACTGGGGATTCGGTGGGTTGGCTTTACGTATAGCAATAAAAAATTACTTAATGTTAAAAAAACCTAAATATTTACTGAAAAAAACAAAGGTTAAAGTTACGTAGGTGTGATAAAAAGATCTGTTTTTGTTTAAAAAAAAAACATAGAAATTCACTGAAAAAGCCAAAGGTTAAAGTAACGTTATAGTTAGGTGAATATGTCAATGGCAACAAGAACATTTTGAAGTAAAAAAACAACACAGAAATTCAATAGTTATAGTTAGATCCCTATCAAAGCATGCAGAGGATCTGTGGTTGTTACTGGCAGGAAATGAATTTGAGATCATGTTTTTAACTGAAACATGGCTGAAGGACGACACCTTGGCCTCTGTGGTATTAGCTATGCCTTCTGGGTTTAAAATATGTTGCGGAAATAGGAAGGGTGATAAAAGAGGAGGGGGGGTTGCGATTATATTTAAGGATTCCTGGGACATAGTTTCCTCAGCATTATTGAATATGGGCGTGGTTGAGGGCCTAAATTTTTGTATCAAGACTAGCCCCACAACCTCTTTCTCAGGGCTGTTGGTTTATAGGCCTCCAGATTGCTTACCTAACATACATATGGAACTATGAACTATATTGCACAGAAATCCCTCCTATTCGCCAATTATACTGTATTAGGGGACTTCAATCTTCATGTAAACGATCCCACTTGTGCGCAGGCCATGCAGATGGTCTCATCACTGGAAGGCGCAAATCTGCTTCAACTTGTTAAATTCCCTACCCACAAAGCAGGGCATACTCTTGACCTGATATTTTCTAATATCTCGTCTATGAAAACTGAAGTGCCAATCCAGGTGGTTTGGTCGGACCATTTTCTTATTTCTTTTATTTTCAACTTGGCAAAACCTGATCTGCCTGAGAGTGCCAGATACTACCTAAAAAGGAATTGGAAGAAACTGACAGCTGAATGCTTAAGTCCAAATTTGTTAGCCAGTCGTCCACCTTTATCTTTAGACCTTAATGTTAATACGTTGGCTCTTCATAATTGGATTGCTGCCGCAGTAGAAGCTACGGCTCCAGCCAGAATGACCAAATCCATGAGGAAATCGCCCTCTGCTCCATGGTTCTCAGAGGAGCTTAGGGCTATGAAAAGCAAGTGTAAGCGCTTGGAACGGCAGTGGAGGGTGGATTATGATGCTTCTGTCAAAATGACATATAAAAAATCTTTGAAGGTACTGCACAAATCCATGAAGGAGGCCAGGAGAGATTATATCGCCAAGAGTATTGTTAATTCCGATAGACCGGACAAGGCTAACTTCAAGGTGGTCAACTCTTTTCTCAAACCCCGTGAGCTGTTAATAGACGTCCGGCCCTCCCTGGCACTCTGTGAGGAAATCTCTACCTTTTTCGATGGTAAAATAAGCAAGGTCTATAATTCTTTTTCTGCCACGACGGCTACGGTTAAATCTGATGTGGTAGCTAGGACAGTACCCTTGCCTCTCCTTTCTGAATTCAATCCTATTTCTCAGAAGGAAGCATTGTCTGCAATACAGAGTTGCAGGCTCGCCGGACGACCCATGCCCTCCCAAACTATGGAAAGAGTTGGCAGACTCCACCTGCGAGGCAATGTCCATAATATGGAACAATTCCCTCTCCTTGGGCATCTTCCCTGATTTATGGAAGCACGCCACTTTACTTCCCCTCAAGAAAAAACCCAGTGTGGATTCTGGGGACTTGAACAACTACAGACCTATCTCTCTGCTGGCAGCCCCTGCAAAAATGCTGGAAAAGGTAGTGCAGCGGCAATTGGCCAATTTTATCGAGAGCCATAATATCCTGCACGACACCCAATCCGGTTTCCGAGCTGGGTTTAGCACAGAGACAGCTCTATTAGAGGTATCAGATTCAATTAGAATGGCATTGGACTCAGGGGCATCAGCTATGCTGGTGCTCCTGGATCTTTCAGCTGCATTTGACACTGTTGACCATTCTATATTGAATCAACGGCTTTCTGACAGCGGGGTGAATGGCAAAGCCCTGGCTTGGTTGAAGTCTTTCCTCCACTTGCGTACGCAAAGGGTGGCCCTACAACCATATCAGTCCACCCAAAAGCATTTATGGTGTGGGGTCCCACAGGGATCGGCCCTAAGCCCACTGCTGTTCAATATATATCTGGCCCCTCTATTTACTTTGATAGCCAACTGGGGAGTTAAGGCAATTTCTTATGCCGATGACACCCAGTTGGTTTTCCCTTTTAAGGATCAGTCTGAAGACTCTTTTAAGAACTTTAAAGGCTGCTTAAAAGATATTGCAGGCTGGATGAATAATAATAAACTTAAATTGAATGCAGACAAAACTGAAGTGCTGTTCTTTGGTAAAACCCAGCCTCCGGCTGCTGACCTGTGGTGGCCTGTGGAAATGGGCTCGCCACCTGTGCCAGTGGAATGCGCTAAAAATTTGGGTGTAAAATGGCAGGCTGATCTATCCTTCTCTGCCCAAATTCAGCAGGTTACTTCTGCTTGCTTTAGTAGTTTGAGAAATTTGCGTAAGTTTATACACCTGCTGCCTGAGAGCTGCCGTCGGACCGTAGTCCACGCCATAGTAACTGCCCGCCTGGACTACGCGAATGGCCTCTATAGTGGTTTACCGGCTTACCTTGTCAGGAAACTCCAAATTGTCCAAAATGCGGCTGCGAGATTAATCAAACGTGTTCCTTTTCGGCAACACATCTCTCCGCATATTCGAGAATTACATTGGCTTCCGGTAGCCAATAGAATTAAATTCAAGACCTTGACCCTTGCCTTTCGGGCTTTCCATGGTACGTGTCCTGCGTATCTAAAACAGAGACTGGGTGTTTATACGCAGACACGTGCTCTGAGATCTAACACCCAGAAATTACTCTGCACTCCACGAGTGAAGAAATCCCGACTGGGTGGCAGATCTTTCATGTTTGGGGCGTCCAAATTATGGAATTCTCTTCCGAATTCCTTGCGTCAGATCTCGTCTGAGTTACAATTCCAGAAGGCAGTTAAAACATGGCTTTTTAAGCTGGCCTAATTTTTTGTGTCCCGATCGCTGCTTGCCGTGCGCGTGTTACTTGTCACTTTAGCGCCGGGCACCTCCTCGGAGGTAGCTGTTCGCGCTCAACAAATGCCAGTATTATTATTATTATTAGCAGATCTAACTATAACTTGTGCCCCTGCCATGACCTGCTTACGACCTAACATATGACATCACTCATGATACGTTCTATGACATCATTTATGACATCACTGATGACATCTCAAATGACATCATTGATGGCATCCCGTATGATATCATCCAAGCTTCTTTTGCACACATTACTTGAAAACTAGTATGGCATTTGAGGCCTGAAAGTAATTGCAAAATAGCTCAGAATAATATGAAGCATCATTAATGCCATCACAGATGCAACTCCCTTGGGTGTATACACCATACACTTCATGGGTAGCCTCGTTCACATTAACAATCAACAACAGATATATGGGAAAGCCTTGTTGCACACAGTGTTCAATTTGTATACAAGTGTTCAGAGAAAGCCAAGTCCCTCAAGATACTCAATGGCTCTTTCAAATTTAATAACCTACTACAGACAGCCTTTATCTGTATCACACATCTCACAGTCACCGAACCTGCATTGAGAAATTAAGTTGATATGAGTAGGAAAGTGGGTACTGTAAACAGTGTTTATTCTACCGTGAGCGTTTACTCTGTACCACACTGTTTTCACTCAGTGAAACTCTCATGAGACATACACCAAAGAGTACTGAAAAGTATCTAATGTAACAGTATACTCTCTATGCAAAATCTGTCCAAAGAGTCACTATTCTCTTAAAATAACCAAGGTCTGAAGGTGCCTGCAGCCTTCATATTGTGCTGAAAGCTTTACAAATACACCATGTTCTAAAGCTAAGCAAGCACAAGTACTTGGTTAGGTTAGTACCTGGTGAATACAGTCTTCTATTTTATGCAGAAATTGTCATCAGGGGGGTCCGCTAACCCCACGTTTTAGGGTTTCTGATTGGCCTCTTCTGTCTGCAATTTGGAAGACAAAGGCTCATATAATTAACGCAAAAGGGTGGGAAGGTCAGTGAGTAAAATGATGAATGGATAGATGTGTTAAAAGGTGGATGGGTGGGTGAGGGAAGGAATGGATGGATAGATGCATGGATAAATGAAACAGTGAAAGGATGGATGTATAGATAGATGAGTGCAATGGGGAAGGATGGATGGATGGGTTAGTGAATGGCTGGATGTGTTAACGGATGGATGGATGAGAGACATGATGGAATGGATGGATAAGTGAGTGAGTGAATGGATGACGGAGTGACAGGGTAAATTGTTATATTCCATATAGGTACCCCAATGTAGGCTAGGTTAACATCCCAACCTTTCACCTATATTCGTTCCTACACTACATACATAACGGGCTGCTAGGACTGACCCTTTACCTAGTTACAGTACTGCTTACAGAACGTGGGGTTTTCCCTGAACAATAGCCTCATACATTATGCATGAGGATCCTTGGATTCTTGAAAACTCAGCAGGACTACCATCTCCTGCATAATAACTATGTACAAGGTTCATTCCTGACGTCATCCTAAGTCCGACAGTGACACAGCAAGGTAGAACCCCCTGGGGATACCTTCGGGTATATAAACATCACATCTTGCTGAGATAGTCAGAGGAGATCACGACTTCCATGCCGACACACTGACGCGAGACGCTGAGGTTCCTGCATGCAGATACTCCAGCTCGCAGTGGTCTAACATCCCTTGCGGGGAGTCCAACCCGAGACCAAGATGGGGTCCCACAGTCTCTCACTTCAGGTAACGGGGTTGACTTCATCCTAGAGGGATTCTTGGCTTAACACCTACACACATGCTAGATACACTTAGGTACATCTAGTTAGGGTGGCATCGTAGGAGTACGCATTTTATTGTCATGTTTTTTATATACTTGCCTATGTTCATGATTATAACAGAATGGTAGAGATCTACCATCCTTTCCCCTTCTTAGTGCTTCTAATCGTTTATATCTGTTTCTGTCTAGTGGTTGTTTCAGCACACCTATTTTACACTAGAATGACGAGTGCTCAATAAATACTTATTGAAAAACGTCCATATCATTTATTCTGTGTATCTCTCTGAGACCAAGTGAGCACGAGTGACTGAGCGAAAAGTATTGCACTGTTTCCACGATTCTGAGGGATCAGGTTTGTAATGTTCGATAATTGCCAAGAACTATTCTCTCATTGGTAAGAGGGGTTTCTAGTGGCACCATGAGCTAGCTGGTATACAGGCCAACATACCCGGTGGGGGTGTCTAGAATCAGTTTCACACCAATCCTACAGTGTATGTTGTCTAAACGCGCAGATCCTATATAGGTGTATAGGAACTACACGGCATGGCGCCCAACGTTGTTTGGGTACTTACTTAACGGTCAAATCTGAGTAGTTCAGTCATGCTATTCTCAGAGACCCCTACTCACATTCTCCCCAGAGACGTCTGGAGTGGGAGGGAACAAAAATGCGCAACGGCTGAGTAGGCAAAATCCTATGTATTGGCTGTTGGTTTAATCAAGCTTGAAGGATACATTGTTCCTATTGTGCATAACACCTTATCTCAGTTCCCTTGAAAAGCTCTTCTTACTTAAAACAATGACTGAACAGGGAGACACTGTGCGCGAACTGAATATATCAGTCCAGGAAGAAGAAGATGCAGATGCAATACACATTTCAGAAAATGTTAGAACTATGTACAAGGTTCATTCCCAATGTCATCCTAAGTCCGACCATGACACAGCAAGGTAGAACCCCCTGGGGATACCTTCGGGTATATAAACATCACATCTTGCTGAGATAGTCAGAGGAGATCACGACTTTCATGCTGACACACTGATGCGAGACGCTGAGGTTCCTGCATGCAGATACTCCAGCTCGCAGTAGTCTAACATCCCTTGCGGGTTGTCCAACCCGAGACCAAGACGGGGTCCCACAGTCTCTCACTTCAGGTAACGGGGTTGACTTTATCCTAGAGGGATTCTTGGCTTAACACCTACTCACATGCTAGGTACACTTAGCTACATCTAGTTAGGGTAGAATCGTAGGAGTACGCATTTTATTGTCATGTATTTTGTATACTTGCCTGTGTTCATGATTATAACAGAATGGTAGAGATCTACCATCCTTTCACCTTCTTAGTGCTTCTAGTCGTTTATATCTGTTTCTATCTAGTGGTTGTTTCAGCACATCTATTTTACACTAGAATGACGAGTGCTCAATAAATACTTATTGAAAAACGTCCTTATTGTTTATTCTGTGTATCTCTCTGAGACCAAGTGAGCACGAGTGACTGAGCAAAAAGTATTGCACTGTTTCCACGATTCTGAGGGATCAGGGTTGTCATGTTCGATAGCTGCCAAGAACTATTCTCTCCTTGGTAAGAGGGGTTTCTAGTGGCACTGTGAGCTAGCTGGTATACAGACCAACATACCCGGTGAGGGTGTCTAGAATCAGTCTCACACCAATCCTACAGTGTATGTTGTCTAAAAGTGCAGATCCTATATAGGTTTATAGGAACTACACGACAAAATGGATAGTAGATGGATGGATGGATGGAAGAATGGATGGATGGTTGAAACGGTGGATTGATGAGGGAAATATGGATAGATGGATGAGTGAAAGGATGGATGAATGAGTGAATGGGAGGATAGATGGATGGCTAGATGAAATGGTGGACAGATGGATGGTTGGATGAAAGGGTAGACAGATTGATGAGTGAAAGGGCAAATGGATGGATGTGTGAGTCAAAGGGTGGATGGATGGGTGAGTGAGTGAAAAGGTAGATGGATAGATGCATGGCTGAATGAGTGAAAGGATAGATGTAAGGATGGATAAAAGAAAGGGAGAAAGGAAGGATGGATGGATGGGAGAAAGGGTGCATGGATGGATGGATGATGACTAGGTGAAAGGGTGGATGGATGAGTGAACAGAGGTATGGATGGATAGATGGATGGATGGATGGATGAAGGAGTGAGTGAGTGAGAGAGT
Source organism: Calotriton arnoldi (assembly GCA_963921515.1). NCBI lineage: Eukaryota > Metazoa > Chordata > Amphibia > Caudata > Salamandridae > Calotriton > Calotriton arnoldi. Next base: position 1,686,432 of record CAWUFW010002893.1, read on the forward strand.
GAAAGGATGGATGTAAGAATGGATGAGTGAAAGAATGGGTGGATCAGTAAAAGGGAGGGTAGACGGATGGCTGGATGAAATGGTGGACAGATTGATGGGTGAATGATTGGATGAATGAGTGAAAGGGTGGATGGATGGATGAGTGAAAGGGTAAATGGATTAGTGAAAGGGTAAATGGATGGATGAATGAGTGGATGGATGGGTCAAAGGGTGGATGGCTGAGTGAAAGGATTAATGGATAAATGAGTGAAAGAATGGATGGATGGCTGAAAGTATGAATGAATGGATGAAAGGGAGATGGATAAGTGAAAGGGTAGATGACTGAGTAAAAGGATGGATATGCATGAAGGAAAGGTTTGAAGATAGATGGATATGCTTGGATATGGATGGGTGGACGGATGGACGGAAAGGTGGCAGACTAAATGTTGAATGAAAGACTGATTGGATGGTAGAATGTAAAGATGAAATGGTGGATATCAAAAGTGGATGGTAGGATGAAAAGATGAATGGATAGATGCTTGGATGGAAAAGACAGGCAAGCTCTTTTGGGGAGGGTCCTGATGACTTACTTTGTGCCATAGAGCTTTGGTCCAAAGTGGCGGGTATTTTAATTTTCTTGCTACTCCCGTGATTGTCATGCTGAGACTATTCTGCCTGATAACTCAAGGCTGCTCACAATACTAAGGGGCCGATTCCGATTCGGTCCGGAAATCTCTCCAACCGAGCCGGACCCGGAGAGATTTCCGACCGAATCGGACCCGTGCAGCCCGACCGAACGAGTACGATGCGCACGTATGCCATCGGACTCGAGTCGGTCGGACTCCCATTGAAGTCAGGGGGAGCCTGTCGTACAACGCGTACGCGGGCTCCCATTGACTCAATGGGTGCGAGGCGGACAAGGGCGCCCCCTACAGCGTGTACGCGGCGAAGCGACTCGCGCCATACACGCACAGGTAGGGGGGACCCATGGGTCCCCCCTGTGTGCGACTCACGCGGCCACGCGTACAGGGGGGTCCGACACGGACCCCCAAAGTACAGCTCCGACTGCTCTTTCGAGCCGGAGTGCGCGGCTCGGTCGGACTGCTCACGGCGCGCATCGTACTTACCCGGCCGGGGAACGTCTCCGTTGCGCGGTGCGAGTCGGGTCCGAGCGAGTCGGTCGGTGCAGTTAGACCCAGGAACGAGTCGGTCGGAGCGGTCGGGACGCCCGGACAAGTCGGTCGGCGATTTCGCATCGTACTCGCTCGCCCGGATGCACGTACGAATCGGTCGGGCAATAGGGCTCCGAATCGGATCCGGTTAAGCCGAATCCGATTCGGAGCCCTACCGGCCGAGATCGGAATCGGCCCCTAAGTATCTATTTCGTAGAATCTTTGCCCTGTTGGAAACTTTTTCTGCAGAGACAAAAAACTTGTGTGGAACATACTGGACTGAAGCCGTCAACTGTCATCTGAAAATGGAGATACTCTTCAATATAAAGATTTATAATGTGTTCAATACCTATGATGCATTAGAAGCACAACTGTTTTGTAAACACTTACACTCAGTACTTGGACACAGGCTGTACAAAATTAGGTATATAAGTAACATGGTAGCTACCCGCCACTATGTAAACTATAACACAAACTAGCACACTTGTTGGATAATGTCATTAGTGATGTCATCAATGATGCCATTTGAGATGTCATCAGTGATGTCATAAATGATCTCACAGAATATGAGTGATGTAATATGTGAGGTCATAAGCAGTGCATGATGAAGGTACAAGTATAGTTAGCTCTGCTAACTATAACTAGTGAATTTCTGTAGTTTTCTTTTTGTTCAAAACACTAATGTTGCCACTGACTTATTCACCTAACTATAGCCTTTGTTTTTGTCAGTGAATTTCTACGTTTTTTCTTTTAACAAATACAGATCTTCTTATCACCCTTAACCCTTAAGAGGATGTGGCCGAACGGCTAGAGTGGTCGACGTCTGATGCTGGTGAACCAGGTTCTAGTCTCGGCAGTGACGCTCAACATCCTGTGTTTCTGGGCAAATCACTTAATCTCCCCGTGCCTAACAAAATGAATGTATCTGTCTGTAACACAACTGGTGCTCATGTAAAGAGCTCTGATACCTTCGGGTTGAGTTTGTGCTATATAAAACTAAAACAAAAAAAACGATAACGTTATTTTAACCTTTGGTTTTTTCAGTGAATAAATATATATATTTATGTATATACAACCCTTTAAGAGTGACACTCTATGCACCTACTCTATGACCCAGTTGAAGGCCATTGCCGGAACGCGTAGGTCAGTTTTCTGACGCACATGCACTTTGCACTTTGCTAAAAAGGAAAAAGAAGAAAAAAAGAAATTGAATAAATACTTACCGTCTTTCTGTGTCACTCACATCAGATGAGGAGTGGTAATTGGAGGAGGGCGGTATACAGAAACAAACGCCACATATATCTATCTATCTATCTATCTATCTATCTATCTCGTGAAAACTACCTCCCGTTTAACGAATGGCACCATTGTGGCGTCATCACGGGTCCGCACTCCAGTGGCGGGCTTTCTCCCATTCCTCAATGGCATTGAGGGCAGCTGCATACAGGGAACAGCAGGGTAACGGTCATCAAATTCATAGCCTGCCAGACCGGTTTCGGGAATCCTTTCCCTACCTCAATGGAATTCCGCTGACACAAAACATGTCGACAAGCTTTACATTTAAAACACTTTTGGAAACCCCTGTGCACTCTCAACCAATCTGTGCCTTTCTTAACCTGTGGTGAATTGCGTACTAACTCATTTCGCATCGATTTGGCTCTCCTGAATGATATGGGAGGAACTCTAGCGATGTTACAGCCAATGATGGGATCACTTTTGACAATATGCCAATTTTTATAGAGGATGTTGCGAAGATTGGCATGGTCTGCAGAGTAGCCTGTAATAAGACGAGGTGTGCCTGGGTGTGTGGTTTTCTTCTTATTCTTACTTTGGCTAAACAGCATATCTTCTCTCTTGATTGATCTAGTTTTGACTTGGGCAGTTTTAAGGACTTCAGTACTATACCCACGGGACCTGAGTCTCTTAAAAAGGTCATCGGTAGCTCCACCTAAACTTTCCTCAGTGCTGCAATTACGTTTCATACGTAAGCATTCCGCATATGGAATACTTTCTTTGAGTTTAGTGGGGTGGAAGCTGCTGGCATGTAAGATTGAATTGCCAGAAGTGGGCTTTCTGTAGGTTTTGGAATGTAATTTGTTGTTAGCTACAAATACTTCCAGATCTAGAAAATGTATTGATTCTGTGTTGATGTTGCATGTAAATGAAAGATTCAAATCATTCACATTTAACTCTGCTGCGAATTTCTGTGCTGACTCTGGAGATCCCTGCCAGAGAATAAAGAGGTCATCAATATATCTAATCCAGAGAATGACATTCTCAGTCATTTCCCTGGAAAATTTGGCTTTGAGTACCTGCTCCTCCCACCAGCCCATATGCAAATTCGTATAGCTGGGGGCGAAGAAGGTACCCATGGCAGTGCCCTGTGTTTGCTTATATGTGAGTTGGTCATAAATAAAGATGTTAAACACTTTTAAACACCGGGACTGATGCTACTGATGGAACTATGACGATGCCCCCTGGGCGGAAACCTTAAATGTTGTACTTACCGCGGAGCCTGAGCAACATGGCTGATGCCCGGTGGAGCTGTTTAGGCAGCTATAGAGGAGTTTGGCTCTGGTTCACCCCCACGGCCGTCACCTACCCAGCTGGACATTGGACAAAGTTCTTCATCGTCTCCCCGTTGTGTTTTTTTCCTTCCCTCCCCCGCCTCCTCCCTCCGTGATCCTTTGGCTGCCTCCCTTTTCCAGCCCTGCGTGGAGCCGTTGAGTCAGCTACTTTTATGGGTTTTTTGGATTGATTTTTGTATATCCCGCCATTTTGTGATTATGCTATCGGCTCCCGTGGGTCCTCCATCTTGGCGGTTTCGTCTGATCCTCATTGCTGCTGGATTACTCCTCGTTTCCCTGAATGACCTTTTCCTCTAGTCTACCCCCCCCCTTTGGGTCTCCCACACCCCTCTCTTCGTTTACTTTCATCTATACTCGTGATGTTTTGGATCGTTGGTCCCCAGCCGGTTTGTCTGTCTCTCACTTGACTGCTTTGTCTCCCTGAAGTTCTTTCCCCTTGCCGGTGTGCCTGACACTTTCTTAATTCCTTTCCCCTTTTTACCTTTCCCCCTCTACCTTCCATTTCCCATTAAACGTGTGTCCTGGCTATGCCATGCGCTAATAACTCATGTCATTCTGTTATCACTGTTTTTCTCCTATGTTTATACTTGGCTCCGTGTAACTGATGTAATTTTGTAACATGTAACTCACTGATCCTCATGTAAAGCGCTCTGATACCTCCGGGTATAGCCAGCGCTATATAAAACTCTTTAAATAAATAAAATAAATAAATTAATTCTGCCATGTTGAGTAGCATTTGTGTATGTTGATACAGATGCATCGGTCTGCTGCCAAGATAGTATGCTAAAGCTCTTAGGCCATCAGTATGTTTGATGCTCGTATATAGAGCAGTGACATCTAAGGTCATAAGTACATATTGTTCTTTCCATGCAACATTATAGATCTTTTTAAGGAAATCTCCCGTGTCCCTGATGTAAGAGGGAAGTTTACAAACATGTTCTTGTAAGAAGAAATTGATATATCTCGAAGCGTTCTCAAACAAACCCCCTATGGCAGAGATTATAGGTCTCCCAGGTGGGTTACTGGCATGTTTGTGTATTTTAGGCATGAGGTACAGTTGCGGTGTGATTGGATAATCAGTTTTCAAAAAGTCAAATTCTTGTTTAGAGATCAGTCCTGAACCCCTCCATTTGTATAACTCAGTGTGGAATTTTTCCTTGATGCCTTGGATGCTCATGGGGCCTATTCTGCAATAGCATGCTTTATCTTGTAGTTGTCTTTGTGCTTCCTTATTGTACATGTCAAGGGGCCAGAGCACCACGTTCCCTCCCTTATCTGACCATCTGACTACAATATCTTGCCTTTCTTTTATTTTGTTGATCACTGTCATGTATTGTAGTCTGCGATTGTGGTCAGTGCGCATGAATTCTTTGCTGGATTGGGATGCTAATTGTTTAAGTTCTTTTGCCACATTTTCTGCAAAGATGTCTAAGCCATCCCTTGGCATGATTGGTAGAAACACCGATTTTGGCTTATATGGGGTGTGAATGCTGCCATAGATGTCTAGGCCCATAGCTGATGCCAAATCCTCTGGTGATGTTCTATTTAGTTGCTCTCCATATTGCAGTTCATTCATGTCTTGAAGTACTATATATATATATATATGTATATATATATAGATAGATATATATACAAGCCGTTCTTCACGAAATTGAAAAGACGCACTCCAGTGCCGAATGAACAAAATGCATACGTTGTTTTGCAAATTTAATCCAGTGCAACACCAAAAAACAACCCAAATGTGGCTTGGATATTTGTGTCCGCCTCCCCCGCACATGCAACAAAGTAGCAGGGTCCCAACTACAAGGACCGCTAATCTTTTGAGAAATATATATATACACAGATGTGCAGAGTGGTATATGCTATTTACCATTCTTCAGTGTGGGGAGCGGCCATGAATCACAAGAGGCAAAGCATCAAGTGACTTATGATGCCCCTCTGCTTCCTTAACAATGGTACTAAGCAGTATATTATACCTTATGCATCTGCCCATATGGTTTATGCCATGATTTTTTTCCATATTATCTTGCTTCAACAAATGTATTTAACCTAAACCAGAATGCAAGGGTTTATGTTTGTGCCGCAAGGCAAGGTGAAATCACACTCAAGCAATATCTGACTACCGACTCACAAGCTCACCAGCGGCATTTTTTGCCCATTAGGCTGTATTTGAACACCATTTTGTTCCTGACTAGCGACTGACTTCTGAATCACAAGCTTAAAGCACTGTAACACAAAATATGCAGTTGCGGCTCGCATGACCAGCAGGTTCGGGTTGCGCGGGGGGAGGGGTGGGGTTAAAAAAAAAAAAAAATTAAACTTACCTGACCGGGTCCCGTGCCGCCTCCGCTTGTAGCCACGTCCTGCATTTGACAATTTCCTGCTGCTTCCCAGGAACAGGAACAGGCATCCTCCCTCCTCTCCCCCAAGCCAATCACAACGCTGCAATGACAGTGTTGTGATTGGTGGGGACAGCGCCCAGATGGGTGCCTGTAGGGAGGCCATTTTCTCTATTAGGCTGCATGCAGCCTACATAGAGAAAATGTAGAGTGCGCATGACTGGTTTGGTCAGTCAGGGCCCACAACAGTGGGCAAGCCACTCCTCCCCGATCCCCCCACCCGCCCGCCCCCAACCAGGCATATCCTTTCACCCGCCCCCAACCAGGCATACCCTGCCTTCTGCTTTCTCGCAGCGCGAGAAGCAGAAACATAAAATGGTATTTAAAATACCATTTTATGTTTCTGCTTCTCACTCTGCGAGGAAGCAGTGGGGCGATGCCCCTCCGCCCTAATGGAGGAGCCACCCCTGAAAAGATGAACAAACAATGCCAAACATTAAAATTAGTGTCTGGATTTGCTTGTAAAATTGGAGATATGGCATAGAGCCTGGACACAAGTCAGGCGTTTTCACCAATCCCACTGAGCACTCCCTAACGCAAGTTCAGCACAGGACCTGGCCGTAGGTGAGACCTTCCACCCAGCCCCTGATGGACATGGCTAAGAGCTGGGGTTCGAAATTAAGCAGGTCATAAAAACACAATGGATTTCATTTAAAAAAACACGGGCAAAAACTAAGTTATCTTTCTGGCTGAAATGCATAGAAGCACTGAATTCACCAGTTAAATTTGTAAACGCACACAATGCACGATACAAGGTATGTGGTTTGAAGAAAATCATGTAGCCGAGGTGTTGTTTGTAGATTATTTATTCAGACTTAGTTGTAGATAAGAATATTCATAAGTACATAGCTAGATCTCAAGATAGCCCCACCAAGAGCAGTCTGCCTGCTGCTCAGCTCATACTCCAACTGCCATACCTCACCTCACAGGCACCCAAACCTTCCATTCATCCTCACCACTCCAACATTCCACGCAGCACATTCATACTGGCTGAGCAGCTAGGGACAAAGCAACAGGGGAAACAGATAAATACATATACAAGATATAACATATACTCCCCTTTATAAAACACAGAAATATAAGTATGCAAGGTGGAATAAAGCATTTACATGTAGAAAAACGTAAAGGGACATTACATCAAAATATACGAATGCAAGATGGAATAAAGCATTATGTGAAGAACCATGCATAGAGAAAATAGGGAAGATGCATAAATAAATATACAAGCTATATCACACATCCTCCCCTTTATAAAACACACAAAATATAGAGAAAGAAAACAGGTGAAACAGCATTTTCTTTAACATCACACATTGCAAGACAGTAGACTGAGGAGGGACACTATCAGTCCTACAACAGCATACTAGACAAAAACAATACCGTACCTATTATCACCACCAACCACACCAACTGGCCAGGAAAGCATGACCGGTGGCAGAACACAGCATGGCACACTAACCAGTCCATGGCAAACTCTTACATACACAAGAAGAAAAAGAACTATTAGAAAAATAATAAATAAAAGAACACTCGTGCTATAATCAAAGAAAATAATGGGTGAAATATACATGACTAAACATTCCTAACAAAGGGCAAATAATGTAACAGGTTGAAACAGGTGACATCCAACCTGAACCACCATCCCTAAAGTAAGGGCATAAAACGTAAAGTGTAGAAATGGGTAACGGGCGACATCCACCGCAAACCAACATCCCTCATGTAAGGGCATCAAGTGAAATGTGTAGAAATGGGTGACTTACACCCCGTCCAGTCATCCCTCATGTAAGGGCATGTAACATAAAGTGCATTATTGGGTGACTTCCAACCCATCCGAACATCCGTCTAGTAAGAGTATGTAGCATACAATGTAGATATCAGTGACTTCCACCAATATAACCATTCCTCATGTAAGGGCCTCTAGCGTGCAATGTAGATATGGTTGACTTTCACCCACATAACCATCGGTCATGTAAGGGACTGTAACGTATAATGTAGAAATGGGTGACTTCCCCCATAGTGTAATCCCTTGTGTAAGGGGCATGTAATGTAAGATGTGAAAATGTAGCAATACAACATGACATATCAATTAGTGGCGACACTCTGAACCAAGCACACCAAAAAGAAATTTCCCAGACCAGAAATAAACATCACCACAGCAGCAACACCGATGAAATAGTAAGTTGCGCACACTAAGAAACAACACATAAATTGTAAATAACCTGTCACCGCTGAGACACAAGAGCAAAAACATACAAAAAGCACAGCATGAATGTAAGACATGCAGCAGCAGCAGTAATGCATGACATAGCAAATAACCTTTAGACAGATACCATTCATAAAGATGGCAAAATACACATAGGCTAGATACATATGATAAACTCAATACATCCACATATCATGCAAAACTGCCACTCAGAAAGCATATGGTAAAATATGGCAGCAGCCCATGGCATATACAGCAAATCATGAAGTAGTTAATGAACCATGCACAGGGAGTAAATTCATCATGACGAGAAAACACTATAACAACAAACATGTCCAGCAAACAATATCCAGATACGACACTCAAAGACTCAAGTTAGCGATATCTCACTTGAATTGGTAGAGAACATAACGGGTCCAGTCTTACTGGCATCCCCAGGTAGAAAGTTATTCCCGCAACAGCTTGTATACAGAAGAAATCCAGGAATGAAAAAAAAGATGTTTCCCTCATCACATCTGGGAGCCCAAACTGAGATGCAAGGTGTCATCCAGGTTGCTGCTGGCTCCATGTCGCCACAGCCAACCGAGCAGAAGGTCCCCGATAGATGGAGATAGTCTCCAGAATTTGCGATGGGACACAGTGATATGCTGGGCACCATTTGACGAACAGAAAATCCACTTTGATGAAAGGGAACCCTATGCCTGCGAAAATAAAGCAAGATGGCGGCACGTAAAGATGAACCATGCTGTGTGGCTCCAGGCACATGCGTGCACCAAACGTTGCCTAGTAGCATGCGTTTCTGAACATCAAGTGAGGAACTTTCACTGTTGGTACCAATGCACCTTTTCGCGCCCCCATGGAAATGGTATGGGGTCATGCGCTGAGATTCCACTGTAACTGATGGCACCCACGTGGGCATTCAACCGAAAGTAAGACTCGCGCATATCTCGCGCTGCAACAATGGTTCGTTATGATATATAAACAGCAGCGCACCTCATGGATATGCAGTTAAAATTATGGAGTACTCACAATTCATTTTCAGCAAATGTTGTTTCTCACCAACACACCCTGGTCCACACACAACTGGTCCCCCCAAAACACTCTAATACTGGAGCACTCCCACTGGAGCTGCACTACAGGCTCGGGCTCACAATTCAAACATAGCACTCAAAGATAACGGTTTTCCTAAATTCATCTGAGACAAGGAAAGACCAATTTAACCATGGCAATTACCGCAACTTGACCACGTCCGGTCGCTGGCTCCACGCTGCTCACATGAACAGGAAGTATGGTGCCAGATAACCACACCAAAGTACACGCATTGATGATGTCTGTACAGCCTGCCACAAAACTGAAATCAGTCACTGGGACTAAATTAGTGTTGTAAACACCACAAATTACTGTAAAACTCTACCGGTATCTTCCACTTGAATGATGACAGGTCCATACATACATAAGGTTGCTGTAAATGCTCATATGCTGAAATCCCAGTCATATTAAACAACCAAAGCATGCCCTGGCTAGGGCCGTCCGATGTGAAGGACACTGGTGGGGCTGCCAGGCGTCATGAAGTTTGTTGCAGGCTCCTCAATTTTCCTTGCGTAGTTTATTCTGAGTAGTTCCTGGAATAGTTACTTCACACTGCTTTGCACACATAGCTTCTGTAGTTCTAGCTTCAAATCGTCGCCAAACATGTTGTGAAGAAAATCACGTAGCAGAGGTGTTGTTTGTAGATTATTTATTCAGACTTAGTTGTAGACAAGAGTATTCATAAGTCCATAGCAAGATCTCAATATAGCCCCACCATGAGCAGTCTGCCTGCTGCTCAGCCCATACTCCAACTGCCACACCTCACCTCACAGGCACCCAAACATTCCAATCATCAGCACCACTCCAACATTCAATGCAGCACATTCACACTGGCTGAGCAGCTAGGGACAAAGCAACAGGGGAGATGCATAAATACATATACAAGATATAACAGTATGTAAATGGGAACAAAAGGAAACCTTGCTATGTATTGGAAGTACACTTACACAAATAGAAACCAGGTTCTTGAAAATCAAGGGTGTTGTTTAGGTGTAGTGGGACAGTGCAATTTCTATCTGTATGTTATCGGGTACAACTTTGGTGGAGTGTTTATACACCCTTGAGATTTAACCAATAACAGCACTTGAACTTTAACCCGTTCCATGCTGCGGACGGCCCCCGGCCGTCTGACATCACAGTGGGCGTGTGCGGAGGACGGCCGGGGGCCGTCCGAACCCCGCCCACTCATTAATTGTCCAGCACCGCGGCGGAATTCGCGCCGCGGTCAAGGTGTTAAAGCGTGAATCTTAACTTGGGCCAACAACTGGGTTCTGTCACTTTCTGTGATGGCAACACGAATGAAGAGAGTGTAATTTTACTGCCACTAATACTTTTATTTTGTTCAATTTAAGCATCTGCTGAAAATGTGTGTCAATTCAGCACTAATCTGGAAAGATTCGCAACAGTGTGGTGTAGAAGTGGCAATGATTAGAAGAGAATATGCGGGGTGTAATGCAGGCCCCTGCAGCCACTGCGGCGCAGAGGGAGGGGAGCAGGGGGGTAACACTCCTCAGGGCCCCCAACCCCTCAAGGGGCCCCATTCAGCCCAAGGCCAATGAATATCTGTGAGATATGAGGCACTCGGGTGCCGCTCATCATATTCTGCAGGGGGCCCACATCATTTTGCATTAAGCTACTGAAAATATCGCTTATATTTCATCTAGGTGTGATACTTTTATGTAATAAAACTATTTATTATTTATACTTCTTAGTCATTACTGCATGACACTCTAATTGATATATATGCAAAACACTGATGTAAAAACATCACAGCTTGGACCATGGTTGTCATAACATGAAAGTTGTTTTGTTTCAGATACATTTACATGAGTTCAATATTTAATAGTGAGTCTGTTATTAATTATGGAGCACTGGAGACCTCGGCATCAATCATGGTATAATTACCGACAAATACCATGACATTGAAACAGCTACTCGTAAATTTGTTAGACTTATCTGAAACAAAAAATTGCTGACAATTTCAAAATTATTGATTTTTTTTAAAAAGCTGAAATCCGTTGACAGTGTTGTTGAGCTAAAAGAGGTTTCCATCAAATAATGAATTAATTCTTCAATATGCTTTTCTAAACCTTCCTTTTTCCCCAAGCGTGACAATATTCAGAGTTAAAACTCCCACCTCACTTAATATGTATAAAGGGAGTGGATACATTTTTTTTTGATTACAGAAGCAAAGTTTCACGTGTTTCCCAATGATAGGCCTCAAAGGAGCTTGGAGAGTTTCCTGCTTTCCCTTTGCCAACAATGATCGTAGTTTTCTTTCAAGTGTGTTAGTTAGTTGGCGCCGAACCTGCATGTCTTAGTCTTGCAAGTACTGTAAAAGCCAGCCCTTTGTGAGTGTTTTAGAAGTGAGTACCTACCTTGGCTGGCTTTTCACCACAACTCATTAGTCGCGAGCGAAAGGTACATCAAATTACACTTGCATACAAAAGCCTTGTAACAGTCCCAAATTTTCACGTGAAAGCCCAACACTAGTAGAATTCAGTTTTTGTGAGTTATACATGAAGATTAAGAGAAAAAAATTCAACTTTGCATATCCCCTATATGACTATTCTAGACATATGATCAAATACAAAAGAGTATGGCATCAGAGAATCTATTGTAGAATGCCTCGGTCTGTCAGTAACACAGCACTGCCCACAGACTCACTTCATTGGACGTCAGTTACTGAATACTTCAGAATGCCGATTAAAGGATGGGCAGTGTGAATAGGCCCTGGACTTTCTATAGGTCATCCAGGTATGAATGTGCAGAGTTCAGACACATTGAATGGATGAAACATGCCAAGTCATGATTTTACTACCGTAGGAGAGCCGAAGATTTTGAGAGATTTGGAGGTCTCGGCACATCTTCCCTGGTACTTGCATAGCAACTCATGGTACAGAAGTTAGGAGTTATGGGCCTGTACAAAAACCCCTGCATAATGGATATATGAACCGGAAAGAACAGTAGGCAAAAATAAATGAGTAAAAAGGGAGGCAAACAGTCATCCCATCAGGTTGGAATGCTTATTGACGAGATTTACTCATCACCATGATGCAGTATTAGATTCAATGGTGGGCTCAGCAATATAGGGAATTTTTAAGGTGCTTTTAAATTAAATAATAGATAAGAACTGATTTCTGTCGGTCTCATTACTTTTCTTCAATGTTTTTAGGAAGATTATCCTGGGGTCCAACAAACAAAATTATGTCGCAGTAGTTAAATAAATATCGATTGGGTCCTCCGTGTTGATAAGACAAAAGGAAGGCAGTGTGTTAGGATATTCATGTCTTTTTAATAGACATGTTTCTGCAATGTCTGTAGATCTAGTGGGACAATAACTTTGCACATGAGCACAAGCGAGTAATTGTATTAACACCGTTCTTTCTACCTCCCACTGTAAAATAGTATGTGTAAACCATACGCAATAATGCACTGAGCAGAAACCAAGCCTACGTTTGCACACTTTAAAAAATGGTGCATCTCTTTTATTCTGTGTAGCTCGGTTACATTTTAAAACCGGTTTTGAATTTAGAGCTTAGCCTGTGTTCGCAAGCCAGAGCCTTTGGAAGCACGTCTTTCCATTAAGAAATAACCCTGAAGTACAGTAATATATGTTGTCTATTAATCATGGAGATATCTCACTAGGAGCCAATATTGAATAATGAGAACCGTCTACATTGCTTCAGTATAGAGAGTTCAGCAGTGAATGGTATCCAGGATAGACATGTTCTATTCACCTGGCCATCAACTTTATGAAGTCTTGGCAACACCTTCAGTAAACAAAGTGGTCAAATATTCTAAACTTTAACTCGCCATACAGAGTCAGTTTTTACCAAACAAACTAAGGAGGATGGCCCTCAACGTAAAAAATGATCATTGTATGACATCGGCACGAAAGTTAATCCATTGGCTAACAGTAGAGATATACTGCAAAAAAAAAGTCCTGCATATTCACAGCAACAAAAGCCCCATCACACACCAAAAAAAAGTCTTGCAATCAGCAAACTCTTAAAAGAACAGCTAGCCATGATTCAAGCAACAGAATTGCAAAGGCAGGTGCCAAGCTATTGAAGGGACAAGCATTGAGAATTCCTTATACTAGCAGCTGAGAGCATAGCCTAACTTCTCACTATTCAAGAACAACTGAAAAAAGAAAGATCCGAGAAGCGTTTAAACAGGCATTAGGATCACTAATGTACTACCTCAGTGACAAGCATGAATGATTGACCTTACAAATACTCTTGAACTTGACAACAACTATCCCACAATGAAGTAACTCACCCTTTCACAGACCCCTTCTAGGCCAGAAAGGATGTACTGAAAATATGACTACTTAGAAACTAACCATTGTCCCTGTCATTCAGGCATCAGGAATTAGTGCCACGCCTAGCTGCATGCAATTTCAGAGAATGAAGACAGACCTAGAGAGGAGATACTTCCCTTTCACCCTGCACTCTACCTGCGAACAGCAAACTTATTAATCATAACTTTATTTGTCACCACTACATTAATCTCTTAAATGCATTCCACTCTAGTGTCTTTACAGAGACCCCTTATTAAGGCTAGCATAAACCGGAACTAGCAAAGTATCTTCTCCTGAATCGTAAGTCGAGGTATGATCAGGCCAACTCATAGCTGATTAAACCACTTTTGTTTGCTATTGTTTGCTATTGATTTCAAGTTTCCAGAGGGTAATACATTCTTTATATAAAACATGAAGTAAACCATGAGAAAAATAAGTCAAAGAACTAGATTAACTCTATATGGATTAGGCGCATACACTCAAATGATAATCCACATAACTGAACCTCTAGTATCTGGAAAATCAATAGGAGTATAAATGTTGACTTACTTGGTACTACAGAATGATTTAACTCCCAAATCATTGTGTTTAGCAGCTTTTATGAAAATACACTGACAGTTTGCAAGATGCAATACGCCAATACACTTGATATGTTACTATAGCATTATAGCCTGCTGTGGAGGGCCAAACTGATTGTTAAAGGCCCTGAACTTGAATTACAGGCCTGAGCCACAGGTGGACCTATACCTAGGGAGAGGGCTTACTGGCATAGCCTAAGGCAGACGGGCTATTACGCTATTAGGATATCCAGCCTCTTGAGGTTAGAATGTTTTAAATAAAAAGGGAGAAAATGAAAGAAAAACTTTGAAATAATGGCACAGAAGGCCTGTACCACTCATTATTGTCCCTAAGCTACTTGATTGTCTTCATATTCTCTTTTTCTAAAGCCTTTATTAGGATCCATCCAAACGCTCTCTGTTGAATGCCTCCTTTGCCAACTCACGCACAAGCACTACTGCCAATGTCTTCAATAGTACACAGAAGAGAGTTCTTTCATGTATACATGGCCACTCAATATTTTCAGAGCATTTAGAAATCTGTCTCACCATCACCCTTCTCATGGTGGTGAAATTTTATTTCCGTTTTGAAAGTGATATTCCTGGGAGACATCTCAGAAAGATAAGGAATCTGCGGTGGTATAACATGACATACCATATATGATAAATATTAATTATGGGAAAGTACTAATAATAACACGCCAGCCCTGTACAAACTTTGCAAATTACTCATACCTAATGCCTAAGCCATAAAACCACGTTTTATTTTTGTAACTTCTCGATTTATGCTTGCTACTAAAATTTAACTGCGACTATAAATATTAATAAAAAACACTGACCCCCACAAAGCAAAGAAATATTCATAACCTGGCACAAATGTATGATTCAAGTTTCCCTTTCTTAAAACGAATGCCTGCAAACTAAAGAAAGATAACAGAGCGAGATAACCCATTTGGAATTTTCCACTTCTCCAGCCTGGTTAAATTTACGAGACATTGATAGGCAGCTAGGTCACCGGTCGTCATTCCAGAACCTTTGCAGCTGCCCGTTTTAATCTGAGCGACAGGTGTCCCTCACATAAGGGGTGTAAATATCATGCTGGAGTTTTAAGTTCCTACCGGAACAGACTGAAGACCTGTGGCTCACATTAAACTAGTAAACATTGCATTTAAAGCCACAACACGCGAAACCGTTTTTGCTGCGATTTCTTATTTTTTCTGCCTGCAATATCCTGGGTGTTCTTCCAACCCCGCGGCTTGTACTGACTAGGCGTTTTTAAAAATAAATAAATTCTTGTTTAGCAAGGTGATTTTTATATTCTATTTAAGTCTATTTTATGTCTGTTCTTTCCAGGTATATTGAGGAACCGCTACACGATTGAGTTCCTCCACCCACCGCGAAGAAATAATGAATGGAAATATTTTGCTGCTCTAATGAGGAAAAAGTAGGAGAAGGGCAGATTAATTGCTTAAGAAATGCGCTAGATTCTGCACTGGGTCAACAGAGAAGGAACTCGTGAGGCCAGGGTTATGTTATTTCACAGGCCCTTTCAAATGTCGCCCTGAACACCAGATTGCATTATTGTCCTATTTTTTTCCTCACTGACCCAGTGGATGGCTCAATAACAATAGGCATGGCAGGAACAGAAAGTCATTTAAAACAAGCATGCATCGGGTTCGCATATTTATTTATTTATTTATTTTGTGAGTTTTATAGAGCGCATAGCTGCCCGAGGGCTTCCCAGCGCTATGGAGCAGGAGTGCGCATGATCCGGGGCTCAACCTGGGAATCGCCAGGTTTTCAATTTCTTTCTGAAGGCCATCTCGTCCATGATGAGTCTTAAATCTGCGGGCCTGGAGTTCCATAGTTTCGGCACTAAATGCATAAATGATCTTCCTCTCCATCTGGATCTCCTAATCCTGGTGGTTTTGGCTAGGTGCTTTGAGGAGGATCTTAGGGCTCTTTCTCGTGTATAGGGTGTGATCAGGGTTCTTAGTAAGGTTGGTCCTTTTCCATTTAGGGCCCTGTGTGCTATGCACAGCATTTTAAACTTAATCCTGGCCTGCACTGGCAGCCGATGGAGAGAAATCAGAGCCTTTCGCGCTGATTCGTGTCTTGGTGTGTTTCTAAGTAATCTGGCTGCCGCATTTTATACCACCTGTAATCTATTCAGCACGTATTTGGGTGAACCCAGGAAGAGAGAGCTTCCATAATCGAGACGCGAGACCACCAGCGCCTGTACCACGGTTCTCTGGGCCTCCTCTGGGATGCAGTACATGATTTTTCGGAGCATCCTCAGGATTCCGAAACAGGTGGCTGCTAATTTCCTGGCTTGGGACTCCATTGTGAGGTTGCAGTCTAGCCACACTCCTAGGTTTTTTATGGAGTTCTTATGCCCCGGGGGGTGTCCTAGTTCTTTTGGCCAGTTCATAGTGATTTGCGGTGTTAGCTTGTTGCCTAGGAACATTAGTTCTGTTTTTTCCCCGTTGAGTTTTAACCTGCTGCGTGTCATCCATCTGGCTACCTTTTCCATGCAAGGAGACACTGAGTTGTGTTTAGAGTCGGGGTCCTATGTTACTGAGACTACCAGTTGGGTGTCATCTGCGTAAGTTATGATTGACAACCCAAATTGCTGGACAATTTTGGCCGGAGGTTGCAGGTACAGGTTGAACAGTGTGGGGCTGAGGGAGGAGCCCTGTGGCACCCAACACTTCACCTTGAAGTTGTCCGAGAAATGTCCGACTTATGTAATTTGGAAGGATCTATCCTTCAGGAATGACACTATCCACCTTAACGCGTGGCCTTGGATCCCTGCTCTCTCTAACCTGAGAGAGAGTGTCTCGTGATCCACCGTGTCGAATAAATAAATAAATAAATAAATAAGTGGCACGCACAGGGACCAATGAGAAGCCGGGAAAGAGAGGAGGCGGGATGGAAGTCCCTTTTAAGTTTATATTAAAAACAATAGATTTCTCAAGGACAGTGCAAGCTCTGTGCAGGCGAAACCTAAAAAGTAGGAAAATTCTACCCTTTTTTGTCACTTTTTACATCAATCAATGACACGATAAATTCCTTCGGACAATTAATGAAAAAAAAGAGGGGTCAAACAACCACTTATATTGCCATGGTCTTCTTTAGGAAACGTGCAAGAGCATTCAACGTGCCAACAACTCTTTTTTTTGCAGAAGG
The DNA here is from genome assembly GCA_963921515.1 of Calotriton arnoldi. Taxonomy (NCBI): domain Eukaryota; kingdom Metazoa; phylum Chordata; class Amphibia; order Caudata; family Salamandridae; genus Calotriton; species Calotriton arnoldi. The sequence goes on from CAWUFW010002893.1 coordinate 1,703,914, forward strand.
GAGGGGGCATTTATTTTGTTTAAAGTTTTGACTGAGCCTCATTCACTACCCCCTTTTCTGTCTTTCTGAATTGAAAGCTGGACAACAACATTACCCGGCATGCATATGACAGTTATTTTCAGAAATGGCATGAGATTGCAATTTCAAGCACAGCATGTGATACTTAACACCCGTCTGATGAATTCTCGCACATCACCTGGAATAATATCGCATTATTTAACACATTTCTGCCCTGCTGGATCTTGAAGAAGCTTTTGACATCATGCACCATGACATACTTCTTCAAATGTTTACCTCTGGACTGGGATTTCAGAATTGAGTATGGTTTAGATTGCTCCCCGTTAGAGAAGATGGCTTTATTTTGTAAATATGTCTCCACACAGGTCTCACCTCAAGTGCGGAGTGTTGCACTGGTCACTTTTGTTATTCATTAGCACCATGAATTCATTGGGGATTATGGTTAAACATCACAGTGTTTCTTTCAACCGAATCTTGGAGAGACTCTACTCTCTTTATGAACATTCCCCCTCAGCATGGCTATGTTCTGATCCGTCTGATCCATCCGCTGGTTGTTGGATGTATATTGTTATCAAAAGCTGGAATCCTTAAAAATATAATGTTTAGTGGTGGTGTGAAGTAAGAGTCAGACAAATCTGCCATTCTAGAAGACAGTCTATTAAATAATTCTTCAGTCTTTTTGGCTTCCCAAGGGAAACTTTTGGGGTTCTGTTGGGATTGGCCTTAATTCACCACATTGAGCTTTTGTGAACAGTCAGACATTGTAACTGCATTTTTAAAAGTATATGGGTTGTTCTGGTGAAGTCACTTCCCGCAGGTCTTATGAGGACACTCTATAGCCGGTCCCCCTTAAAAAGAGAGGCTTCCCTTTTCCCAAGTAAGATTTTTCTGATGTCTCATCTCAAGCACACTTCTTTAATCCTAGCAACCCTTCACTGGGTACCTCTGGAGAAGTGAATAAAGCCACTGCCTCAATGGCGAGACACTTAAAATAAAGATAAAATACAAAAGAAAAATCGAAGTTCTGCTCTGTATTTCGAGAATTATGGAATAAAGCTGACAACATGGTGACAATACTGAAGTCCTGATTGCCAGCTCAGGAAATCCAATCATCATACCATTTGACCCATATCCAACCAAGGAGCATGGTCCGACAACCTGAATGAAAGGGCAGAACCTAAGAGTCCTTTTCAGTGCAACACATTCATTCACTGCACAAGTTGTCCCAGGCCCAGCTCTCCATGTGCTGCTGCATTGCTCTTGCTCCTGTCTTCCCCTTGCTTCTTCTTCATTTTCTCAGTGCTTTCTCCTTGCTTTTACCTAATTTTTCCCTAATTTTTCACTGCTTCTTCCTTCCTTTTCCCCGTTTTTTTTAGTGCTCCCTCCTTGCTTTTTTTGTTTTTCTTCACAGCTTTCTCCTTCCTTTCCCCTGTTTTTTAAGTGCCTTCTCCATGCTTTCCTCATGTTTTCATTGCTTTCTCCTGGTTTTTCCCTCATTGCTGCTCCCGCCTGCAGCCCGTTTTCTGCCTTCCACCTAGCCCCGCATCCCAGTACACCTCCCTCCTCCCAGGACCTAATTATTGGAGGCTGCAGCGTGGAAGCGAAACGCGCATGTCGCCAGCGCACTAAAGGCACAACAAAGGCAAGCCCGTCTGCGCCCGTCCATGACTGGACCGCGTCCAGCACCAGGAACACTGAGCCCTGGATCCCGGCTGTAGCGACAACAACAACTGCTGCCGCACATCTCCACGCACCACCAGAGGACCGTTCTCCTGCCAGCACTGCTGTTTCACCTGCAACACTGAAGCAACTAACAACGCCGGAGACTCCACAAACACGACTGCATCCACCACACTGCCACAGCACATCTCCAGTGCATTCTACTCAATGCACGACCGCTCTGCAAACACGCCACTGAGATGTGGGACACGATCTCATCCCACACCCCGGACGTCATCTTCCTCACAGAGCCCTGACTGAACCTCACCTCTGAACCGGCTATCGCCATCGCAACCCCGAAAGCTACAAGATAACACACCGGGACCGAACCAACAAACACTAAGGTGGAATTGCCATCATGGACAAGGACACCGTCCACTGCACAAAATATCGACTGTCAGAATATTGTTGTCAAGAATATCGAGTTTAAGGTAAGTAATATTGTTTTTAAAAATATCGAAGTCATTAATATCGTTTGCAAAAATATCGTTGTTAAAAATATCGTTGTTTTAGTTAGTGTTATGTATTTTAGTGTGTATTTTAAATGTATGTGTTCTATTTTTTTGTGTAAGTATTGCATTTGTTTTTTAATATATGTGTTACATTTTTAGAAGTTATTATTATTATTATTTTAAGTAAATTTTGTGTTTTAGTTCCGTAGCGTGTTGTGGGATTATAGGAGAATAGGGTGGGAAGTAATTTAATTATAATACATTTATTAATACATTTTAGAAGTTATTAAGTTTTCTTAAATTAATTTTTGCGTTTTAGTTCCGTAGCGGGTTGTGGGTTTATAGGGGAATAGGGTGGGAAGTAATTTAATTATAATTAATTAATTAATATTTTTTATTAATTAATATTGAATATTTTATATTGTTAATTGTGGTAATTAATGGATTATTAATTAGTTATTAATGGGGTTGTTAATTATTAATAATTAATTGCTAATTATGTTAATTGTGTCATTTTTTTGGGAGCGGGTTGTGGGTTTATAGGGGAGTAGGGTGGGAAGTAATGTAATTATAATTAATTAATTAATATTTTTTATTAATTAATATTTATGTATTTAATATTTTATAATGCTAATTGTGGTAAATAATTTATTAATAATTAGTTATTAATTGTTATTAATATTTATTAATTAATTGTTAATTGTGTCATTTTTTTAGGAGCGGGTTGTGGGTTGATAGGGGAGTAGGGTGGGAAGTAATTGAATTTTAATACATTTTTAAATATTTTTTATATAATATTTATTTAATGTTGTTTTATAGTGTTAATTGTGTGAATTTAATTATTAATAATTGTTTTTAATATGCTTGTTTATTGTTATTAATTGAGTAATTAATTGTTAATAAATTATGTTAATTGTGTCATGTTTTACAACATTGGTGGTGTGATTTATAGGGGAATATGGTGGGAGGTAAATTATTTTTAATTAATTAATTGTTTTTAATTAATGCTAATTAATTTGCTGGAGTGGGAATAGTAAATTATTCCCCTCCGCTATCCAACACTTTCCCTACTGTTGCAGTTGCTGGAGTGGGAATAGTAAATTATTCCCCTCCGCTATCCAACACTTTCCCTACTGTTGCACTTGCTGGAGTGGGAATAGTAATTTTTACCCCTACGCTATCCAACACTTTCCCTACTGTTGCAGTCCCTGGAGTGGGAATAGTAATTGTATCCCCTCCGCTATCCAACACTTTCCCTACTGTTGCACTCGCTGGAGTGGGAATAGTAATTTTATCCCCTCCGCTATCCAACACTTTCCCTACTGTTGCACTCTCTGGAGGGGAATAGTACATTTTATTCCCTATGCTATCCAACATTTTCCCTATTGTTGCAATTGCTGGAGTGGGAATACTAAATTATTCCCCTTCCCTATCCAACACTTTCCCTACTGTTGCATTTGCTGTAGTGGGAATAGTACATTATTCCCCTTCGCTATCCAACACCTTACCTACTGTTGCACTTGCTGGAGTGGGAATAGTAATTGTTACCCCTACGCTATCCAACACTTTTCCTACTCTTGCACTCCCTGTAGTGGAAAAAGTAATTTTTACTCCTTCGCTATCCAACACTTTCCCTACTGTTGCACTCGCTGGAGTGGGAATAGTAATTTTATCCCCTCCTCTATCCAACACTTTCTCTACTGTTGCACTCGCTGGAGTGGGAATAGTAAATTATTCCCCTCCGCTAGCCAACACTTTCCCTACTGTTGCACTTGCTGGAGTGGGAATAGTAAATTATTCCCCTCCGCTATCCAACACTTTCCCTACTGTTGCACTTGCTGGAGTGGGAATAGTAAATTATTCCCCTTCGCTATCCAACACTTTCCCTACTGTTTCACTTGCTGGAGTGGGAATAGTAATTTTTACCGCTATGCTATCCAACACTTTCCCTACTGTTGCTACCCCTGGAGTGGGAATAGTAATTTTTACCCCTATGCTATCCAACACTTTCCCTACTGTTGTACTTGCTGGAGTGGGAATAGTAAATTATTCCCCTCCACTATCCAACACTTTCCCTACTGTTGCACTCGGAGTGGGAATAGTAAATTATTCCCCTCCGCTATCCAACACTTTCCCTACTGTTGCACTCCCTGGAGTGGGAATAGTAATTTTATCCCCTCTGCTATCCAACATTTTCCCTACTGTTGCAGTTAATGTAGTGTAAAATGTAGTTTAAAAAAAATAAAAATATTTGAATTTTTTAATTTATTATATATATTTTATTTTAATTTTTATTTTACAGGTGTATGTATATATATATGAATTTATAATTTTTAATGTTTCTAACATTTTATAATTTATTAAAATAATTATTCATTAATATTAAGTAAATATATATATATATATGTATGTTTAATTTATTTTTACATTATATTTATTACTTATAATTTTAAACATTTTTTAATAATTCTAACTATGTTTTTTTTAAATTATATGTATTATTTAATTTATTTTACATTATTTTTTAAACATTTAAAAAAAAGATATTTTTAACAACGATGTTTTTAACAACGATATTTTTTTTCTCGATATTTTTGTACTTACCATTGTGTAGATAGGAGGTCGATATTTTTGACAACGATATTTTTGGCACGATATTTTTGTAGGTCGACATTTCTGTTGTCGATATTCTGTCAGTGATCCGACCTTGATAATGGAGCATCTCAACTTCCTGCTCACACAGACGGAAAAAGCGCCATCAGAGGCTCCCTTGCCTACAGACCACCAGGACCACACCCCAGCTTCTGCAACACCAACCCTGACCTCATCACGCTGACCACCATCAACTCTGAGCACTACATCTTCTTAGGGGATCTTAACTTCCACCTCGAAGACCCCAGTGACACCAACACAACTGACCTCCTGGAAAGCATGAGCAACATCAGCCTCAAGCAACTAGTCACTGACCCTACCCATATCACAGGACACACGCTCGACCCCATTTTCAAGTCCAGCAACAGAGTCAAGTACAACCACGTCTCACAGCTCACCTGGACCCACCACTGCTGCGTCCACCTCACCATGTCAGGACCTAGCAACTCTGGCACCCTTCCCCCCAGCTCCACATGCAGAAACTGGAAAAAGATATCAGAAGTCCAGTGGAACAATGATCTCAACTCCTATCTCCCATGCACAAAATCCAAACCAGAACAAGCTGCAAAGAACTTCTCCCAGTGGATCACAGAATGTGCCGACACAATAGCCCCACCAAGCCAGCCATATCCAAAGGACTTGTCAGAAGAGCCAGCTGGTTCACCACAGAGCTGAAATCCACCAAATGCAACTGGCAGCAACTAGAAAGGAAGTGATGCACCAGAAAATAGAAAGGAGACCACCTTCAAGACAGCACTACACCAATACCACCACCTCCTGAAAGAAACAAAGAAGAACGCTCTAGCAGTCCGCATAGTAGCCAGCACGAACCGCACCTAGGTGCTCTTCGCCATGTGAAGGAGTTCTCGAACCCCGCAGCCACAGAGAATGACATCACCCCCTCCCAAGAACTGTGTGACACCCTGGCGGACGTCTTCCGAGACAAGATCTCAGTCATCTACGAAAACTTCAAACCCCAACCCCTGCTGCCGACAGCATCAGCCTGCTCACACCCACGAACACAAACCCAAACACCTGCTCACCCATTGGGACCCTCTTACAACTCAAGCCACAATCTCCATCATGAACTCCATGATCTCGGGAACACCCACACACCCCTGTCCCCACCACATCTTCAACATCGGTAGCAAGACGATAGGCGACGAGCTCAAGAAAGTCTTGAACAACTCCATCTCCTCGGCCTCCTTCCCTGAGGGCTGGAAACATGCTGACGTGAGGACCCTCCTGAAGAAACCATCCACTTACCCAGCAGAATCGAAGAGCTACTGGCCCATCTCCCTGCTCCCCTTTCCAATGAAGGTTCTTGTGAAGGCAATCAACCAGCATCTCACTGAACACCTGGAACACAATAACCTCCTGGACCCCTTTCAATCAGGATTCCGAGTCAACCACAGCACGAGACAGCCCTGACCGCAGCCATCATGGCTCTCCTGGACCACAGAGAAATGGTAGCCCTCAACCGCCTTTGACACCGTCTCCCATCACATCTTGATCAACAGACTCCACTACATTGGAATCCACCACATTGGAATCAAGGGAGACGCCCTCAAATGGATAGCCTCATACCTCACTGAAGAACCCAGAGGCTCCGTCTCCGACTGTTCACCTTGGAAGACCATCAGCGTCCCCCCCAAGGATCGTCCCTCAGCACCGCCCTCTTCAACACGCACATGAACCCCCTGGCGAACACCATCAGATAGCACGGACTCAACATCATCTCCTACGCCGACGACACCCAGCTCATCCTCTCGCTGTCAGAGGACCACTCCACTACCAGAGCTAACTTCCACAGATGTTTGAGGAAGGTCGCCAAATGAATGTAGGACAACTTTCTCAAGCTCAACATGGACAAGACGAAAGTCCTCATTTGGGAACAACACCTCACCATGGAACGGCGCATGGTGGCCTGCTGAACTTGGCTTATCCCCTGCTCCGATAGACACGCCCGCAACCATGGCTTCCTCTTGGACCGCAAACTATCTATGAAGAAACAGGGAAACTCAGTCTCATCCACCTGCCTCCACACCCTACGTATGCTATACAAGATCTTCAGGTGGCTCTCAGTCAACGAAGTAACTATGGCAACCAGGGAATGGTCATTCACCTGTGCCGTAGGGGCAGAGAGGTAATCACAAGTGGGCGTACATCCTCCCGTGTTAAGTACTGTTCCACAATAAGTAACCCACGATCCAGTGAAGGGTGTTCACTAGTTCTCACACTTAACCCTGGGCGGTTGGATATGGAAAGATCCTATATGAAGCAATTAGTTACCATCCACTAGGGAGTGGGGAAGGAAACACTTCCTTTTGTTTATATTACCCTCACACACCCTAGTGGTGTCATGCTTCATCATCGGGTCACCCTGACCCCTATAAGTCAGGGTGGGCTCGACCGTATTCCAGGGAGCTCTTGGTGAAAAATAGCCAGGAGGATTTAAAGATAAAAAATCCGCAAGCAGATCCCAGTACCCCTTTATTTATGGATCTGCCAGGGATATTAAAATGTTCAATATGGGGGGGTCAATGGGATTTTTATGGTCCTATGATCCTAGTGCCAACATGTTTCAGTCCTTGATTGGCCCACAAAGGTCCTGGACTTTCATCAGGGCGAACGAGAGGTGTCCTCCCTGGTAAGAGTGAAAGAGGGAAATTCCCTATTCTACATTCATATCTCAAGGGCAGAAAGCTGCTCCTTAGAGTGAACCGACCTATTAGTCGTTTTGAAATTTCTTTACTCCATCTGTAAGTAAAAAGAAACAGGAAAAAAGAAAAAAGGAGGTCATAGTATAACATTGTAGTGTACACTCAACTCTTCCCATGTGTGATGTGCTTGTGGTAACACCCATGCTCTCAAGACGATTGGGTGTGCCGATGACATCACTCAACATACCTAAATAGTATGTGTTTCCAGTGGTTAATAGCAATACCACATGCAACTAGGTGGTATATATGGTGATGTGGCGATAAAGATCGCAATCTGTCGGTACTCACACTTCTATGTGTGCGTGGTCACTTAAAAAATCACTCTAGTGTCACTCCAAACAAACTACACCATGCTCAAGTCACTAGCTGTGGTTATTCATTCATATCATTCATGCGTAACTTTCTCCCTTACCCCTCTTTGGGAGAGTATATGCATCACTGAGGACTCCGGGATCAAGGGGTAGCCCTTTAGTCAAACTCTGTTGGTACTCAAGACATATCCTGTAGGAAACAGTGACCAGCATGGCGAGAAAGAAAAACAAACGCAGCGGCATAAAAAATGCCATGAATGCATCGTCTTGTAAATTGGTTCGATCAAGCCATACCTGTATTGTAGGATTTGTTGCTGTCAGTCCCGTATACTTATACCATCAAGGGTACTGCCCTGCGTTCATACCTATTGTATCCGAGTCCTCGGGCTTGTGCCTCGGTGTGCGGTATGTGTCGGATTAAATTGCCGGTGCTTTCGCGGGGAAACAGGATTCTGGCACGCCCACTTGGGCGTGTCATAATGCGTGGGCGGCAAAGTTCGCAACGCGCCTAATGCGACGTGAATGAATCATGGGAAATGTAGTCCCGTATGTGCTTTGTATCGGAACCATTGATTTTTTTTTTAAAGTATTAACAGGGGGGGAAAAAACTTTAAGAATGGAAAACCCTGCAAGTGTGGTACTGTATACTTATTATTTGGTATTCTCATATACTTCTAATGCGCGAACAGTGTGACATTTATATGTTATTGGATTTATCGCGCTGGGAGTTTTTTTGAACCAATGCAACTTCATTAATGGCATTGCCATGCACTTGTATTACGAGATCAGCGTGTTGGTTATATATTACTAGGAATAACGCGCTGACAGTTTCTGTACTGCTGCAACTTTAGTGATGGACTCAGACGGTCTCAATTGATTCATAGTTCTTTCACGAAAAGTGTTACGTGGTGAAGATACCGCGTGAAGAGGGGCACTTTTTTCAAAACGATACATTTTGTGCGATCTTAACTCTGTGAAAAGCCTATTCATTTGTCACATGTAAAAGGATAGTGGGCTTTACAATGGTAATGTTTCAGGCTAGGATATCATTCTCAGGTACTAGTTTAGTATTGTTATTCATACCTGGAAGGTCAACTGATAATGTATTTGGCCTATCTCAATTAGAAGTGATTGTCTTGGATGCTACTAAAGTGGGCATTCTATAAAGTACTTAAACGACTCAGCACGACATCCTAAATGAGTCATCTCTGATGTAATTGATTCCATGGGATAGAATCATTGAGCCCAATCTCGTGAGTTTTCAACCAGTAGACCCAACGTTGTTCACGCTCTAGTAGTCTCTTGGTCAAGTCACCAGTGGTTGACCTTCCAGGTATGAATAACAATACTAAACTAGTACCTGAGAATGATATCCTAGCCTGAAACATTACCATTGTAAAGCCCACTATCCTTTAACATGTGACAAATGAATAGGCTTTTCACAGAGTTAAGATCGCACAAAATGTATCGTTTTGAAAAAAGTGCCCCTCTTCACGCGGTATCTTCACCACGTAACACTTTTCGTGAAAGAACTATGAATCAATTGAGACCGTCTGAGTCCATCACTAAAATTGCAGCGGTACAGAAACTGTCAGCGCGTTACTCCTAGTAATATATAACCAACACGCTGATCTCGTAATAAATAGCCCCAAAAAGCACAAAGCGCCAATCGTGGGTAGGTGGTCGTGCTAGATCTGGAAAAAGATAAAAGTTGAGGCCGACTGCGCTGGAGCACGCGTCAGATACAACAACCAGGTTGTTCCCAGTGGAAAGTTTACCTTCTGACTTAGAAACTTTTATGGATGAAAAGTGTTCATTGACGAGTCATTGGCGGGGCAAGCTGCAAGCTGGATCTGTAGCCGGGCTTGATGTCTGCAGGATGCTGAACAGTGAGGTCCTGAGCAGTAATCGATGAGGGCGAGAAAGCTTCAAGTGGGAGAAGTCCGAATTATGTACCTGGGAAGGCCTCGATGTCATTGGGCTGCGGCTTGGCATTGGTCCCAATGACTTAAACATCTTTTTGGTAGTCAGATCTCCTTCAGTGAGGCAAAGCAGCACGCTGAGGCCAAACAATGATTCAACGTCAATGGATGATGCTTCGATGGCAGTCTCCATGCAAAAAGTTAGCAAAAAGTTTTAAGTCCCCCTTCTTGCAGTCGGAGGATATGAGGATTACACTCTAACACCAGCAAAGGGTCGAGGACCTGGGAGGTGCCAATTGGAGGTTAGGACTCACTCCTACAGAGGCCAGCTGCAGGGCATTTCCAATTGGTACTTGTCAGCTGGCAGTTGCAGGCAAAGGGCCTTTGGTAGCTTGTTGTGTCCATGTAGCGCAAACAGGAGGTCAACCATCTGAACCTCAGAGTCACTTCTGGGGTCCTGGTTTCAAGGCAAGCAGGTCCAGTCTTCCTTCAGGTTCTTCAGACAGCAGGACAGTCCTTCTTCTGATTCTTCAGGGGTCTTAGTGTGTTCTGAGGAGAGGTCAGTGGGGTCCATGTTTATGCGCAGTGCCAGCCTAGGGTCCACTCCCTAAACCAGTTCTGGTCAGTTCCTCCAAACCCACTGGATTTAGTGCCAACTCAACTAGAGAGACAAAAAGGAGGCAGGCCTAGGTCTGAATTTCATCTTACAGTGACAAGGCAGACATCTTTGAAGCTCAGGGAGGAGCTGGGCACATCCCCTGAGCCATACTGTCAAGGGAGGAGTAGCCCACCCCACAACCAAAGCCCTTTGTCCATTGTGTGTGAGCAATACCCTTATCACCACAGGGGGGCCATCAGGGGTCAGGTGACAAGTGGACACTGGCAAGAAAGCCTTTTACATTTAGGCAAAGAAATTACAACTTACTAAAAGTGTAGTTCTAAAGACAATAAATTAAAATCAGATTTTACCATTAACGTTGATCTTACATTACTACTAAAATGAGTCTTTGATATATTTTTCCAGCCGCTCCCAAACTGAGTTATTAACTTATTAAATGTAATAGTGTAAACCACTGTTAGCCTATGGGAGAGCCAGCTTTGCCACAGTGGAAAACGATGGGAATTGTTCACTGCCAAGACATGTAAAACATTAAATAAACATTTTAAATAACATTCACCCTGCCCTGTGGGTATTTAGTGCCTATCTTAGGGGTGACTTATAAGTATTAAAAAGGAAGGTTTACGTAAGGCAAAAGGTTTATTTTGCCAGGTCGAAATGGCACACCTAAGCTGCATGAGCATGCCTGGAGACATGTGTTACAGTGCTACTTTAGTGAGTGGCACAATGAGTGCTGAAGCCTACTAGTAGCATTTAATTTACCGGCACGGGGTACATCTAGTACCTTATGCTAGGAACCTACAAGGAAATTAAATGTACCAATCAGGTGTATACAAATTTAAACAGGTTTAGAGAGGAGAGCAAAAACACTTCACCACTGGTTAACTGGGGTAAAGTGCACAGAGTCTTAAAGGAGACAAAAAAAAGGTTAGGCACCAGAAGACAAACATATGGGATGACACTGCAGAACGGGCAAATTTCCAACAAGGAACACTACTTATTTTTCCTCAGCAGACTTTGAGCCATGGCAAGAGAGAAAAACACAAAATGGAAAAAGAAGGAGGATGAGATCAACAGTAAGAAAGAGAGAAAGCAGGCAAGAAAACAATCCTGCAATAGTGTGATAAAGGGGCAGAGAGTGTCTGGTGGTGGATGGAAGAGGCATGAGGTTGAATCAAGTCTACAGCCATGGTATTCCGCACCCGACCTTCCATAGCGTCTACTGTGGGCTTCTGAGCAAAACTTTTGGCCCCAGATTTATGATTTGTTTTTAAATTAAGCAGTGACCTAGATGTACAACTTTTAGTAACTTGCCCTAAGCTATTGCATTGTTCTGTAATAGTACATCTTGTTTAGTTAGAGAGAACCCTTTTACTGATTAAGCGAAAATATAATACTCTGAATTAATTAGCAACATAACAGCATGGGCGGCAGACTTGCAGTTGACTCATTGAATGTCTTCGAGTTAATGTAACAATTGCAACATAACAGCAATTAGCGTCTCAAAATATTTACAGGCCTATAACTTCGTGTTTCTAACTCATAAAGCGAATTTTCGTCTCTGTGTTCAGTTCCTATTCCAATTATTATTTTCCTTTACCCTTTACTTTCTCCCTTTACACGCTCCTTTAAACTGCCCACAGCTGCAGATTGTCAGGTTAAAGACAAAAATTTGAACAATTTATCATGCGTTTTCTTATTTGTCAGTTGATTCCCACGCACTATAGCATGTGCAGTTTTATGGATTGTACTACCTCGCGATCAGAGACGTGTCTTGTCTGATGAGTGAGTGAGTGCAGCAAAGAACGACAGAATTCGTACTGCAACGGCTGCATGTTAATCCAGACACTATCACTTTACAAATCTGGCCAGGCCACTTAATTAATATTAATTAGCAGGTCGCTATTTGTGACGCCCTCTGATTGGCTTAAAATGCAGGGTTGGTAGCCTGCCAGCAGCAACAAACCACGATCACTGGGTTGGCATTCCCACACAAGAATTTTTTTTAAAGGCGCCAGTGGTTTTTTTAAAGGAATCTGCACTTTTAAAAAAAACCAAAAAAAACTTCCCTTTTAGGTACACATCGGGCAGAGTAGGTTGTGGTCAACTGGACCACTGCCTGCTCCCTGGGATGTTGCCTGACACCATTCCCAAAGGACAAGTAGTCCTTTGAGGAGTCAGTAACTGCTCTGCAGTGAACTTCCCAATTTGGGGGGAGCAACTCCAGGGAGTAGCTTGGACAGTAAGATTAAGGGGGGGGGGGTGGAGGGGTGTGGAAGCATCAGATTTCCCAACAATCACACTGGCATATCTTGTTAAAATACATTGTGAGAAGCAGAACACGAGGGGGCTTAAGAGGCAGTGGAAAGAGAGAGAAGTGCGGATTGTTAGGGGTATTTCAAACAGTTGTTTTCAAACTAACCAAGTTTTAAGGCAAAGACGAGAGAGAGAGTGAGTGTGTGTGTGTGTGTGGGTGGGTGGGTGGGTGCGTGCGTGTGTGTGTGTGTGTGAATATACAGGGTGAAATCTGACAGAAGCCTCACCATACCCGACTGAAAGCACCTGTACCCAACTATTTACTACAACAAACATTTTTTAGGGGGGTGTAACACCCCAAACAACCCCCTGAAGTTACGACCCTGAGCGCCTCACAAAGTCTTTTACATGTGCACATTAAATAGGCCTCTGTGAACGGCACACTTGAGAGGCAAGCAAATGCAAGCATGGATGGCCTTGCAGTGCTAATTATTACACACAGTTCTCCAGACTGCAGAAGGGAAAATTACTTTCTGTTGTTTTTGTTTGCTTGACTAATATCATCCTGCAGCTAAAATAATATGGCAATCTCTCACACTCTGTACACTAACATCATCATTCAGAATATTAGTTCCCTAGGCCTTAACACACTCTAGAAAGTTAGTGTCCCTCATGTCGGCACAAAATTAAGCCTGGTTTGTATGCAACGTACATATTACCAGGAAAGCCCTACCACTAGAACAGTTCCATGGTTTGCTACCGCAACCAGGGTCGGAAACCATTGGCCTACTGAATTGCAGTTAGGAGGGAAAGCCCCTTTCACGCCTTGTACTAATCACAATTCGAAATTAGTCCAAAACATCTATTGTGGTTCAGAACACCTTATCTGAATCAATAAAGGTGTTTAGTAAATCGCAAAATGTCATTTTGCGGTCATAAAACCCCCGATTTTGCTAATCGTAGGATTTGCAAACACAAAATGCATTAGTATGTCAGTTCCAAATTTCTACAGTAAGGCACGCTAGCAAGAAAGGTAGAGAGAAATGCACAGTTTAGAAGAAATTCATATAGCAACACAGCAGCACAATAGGGTTATGAGTTAATGACGACAATATCATAAATAAAAAGAAATAGCAGTCCTCTGCCAAACAGAACAGAGCTGTATGGACATCCTCTCTATACTACTGTGAAATGCCTAAGACAACCTTAAATCGTCATTCAGGTTCCAGGTCCTTAATCCCCTACAGCTGTATGCTGAGGGTTACATGCAGTGAGGTGTCAATGCCTCATGACACTAAAGCATCCAAGCAGAAGTGTAAGCACAGTGGCTAGAAGTATGCATTCACAGGATACAGATGGAAGACCTCAGCAGGGGAGGAAAAGAAAAGTCCACCAAGTAAAGGCAAATCTCATCAACTCCTGGCAGGCATATGTTCTGGAACTACTACAAAGTAATACTTCAGATTCATCACAGACACACATAGTACATGGCAGCGTATACATTGAATGTGTTCATATGTCAGGTTTTAAGGGGTGCGCAATTCCAGATCAATTGTAATTGGTGCATGGTCCGAGAGATTGCTCTCATGAATGTTGCATGCATCAACTGTCTGGGCTACTGAGCCAGATGTAATGAACAAATCAATGCAAGAAGACGTACCGTATATACTGGAGATAAATGTATATTTCTAATCAGTGGGCTGTAGCAGTCTCCAGATGTTGACATTTTTGTTATCATGCGTGAAATCATGCAAGGATCCCCCTGTCAACTGCACTTTCTGTCAGGTGGTCCTGATTTATTGATAACAGGGTCAGTGGCTAAGTTCCAACCTCTGCCCAAAATCACCTTGGGATGGCCAAATTCCACTAGTAATCTATTTCATGTAGTGAAGAATGAAAGCTTGGATGGTTAAAGACATATACTGAACCTACTAGCACTACCTCCCAGCCAGACGTGATCATAATGAAGGAATATTGGCACCTCTCATCAGTCCACAATTTTAAAATCGTGTGGCATGGTTTTTTGAACAAGAATAGCTCCTCCACACTTCTAGGAAAGGTTAGGGGAGTCATCTGGTACCCCATGGTTGTTCACTGTGCAGCTGCTGCTTCCTACATTACAAATTCAATCTCACATTCGCTTTTTCATCTCAGTTGGTGAGAGATGAGTCTTTTGTATAAGTACATGTTTAGAAGCCAGGTAGTGCAGTGTTTTATGTCTCAATAGAGTTACCCTCTGAGGAAGCAGAGTTGGGTGTATGTCTTCTGGCGGACGACTCTTCGCGTCCTTGACGCATATAGGCGTTCCTTCTGCTTTTGGCTCATGGGGCTTGAGCCACTACTGTATTTGGGATGACTTTACCTGTTCTAAGGTGCAATATTTACCATCTTACTTGTTGTGTGACTGGTTATCTTGGTCAGAGTATTCACACTCACTGAAACCAGACACAGTGTAGTTTCTAGGTCCTGAAGAATCGCCACTTGATCTTTCTTGACATAACTAGGCGAGGCGTTGATCAATTAGACTAATTAATTCACTAGGCTATTATATCCTAAGGACCATTATATCCTAAGGATATTAATTAGGTTAGTGAGCTCATTCATTAAATTGACTGATCCTGAATACCACTGTACTCATTTTAATTCACTTACGTCACAATTCTACACTACACCTTTTTAGACCACACACACTCACTTCATCATACGGCTAACTAAAAGATCTCCGGCAAAGAGCCACCTTGTGGGTGCCCGTCGGGCATTGCAGCACCGGCCTGATGAGGAGCTAGCCCAATGATGAAGAATAACACCCATTTGGGTGTGTGAGGGCCTGTGTTCCTATTGGAGCATATGCCTTTCCCTGGAGCCATCGACCTTAGTCTTCTTTCACAAGGAACTGAACACCTCATTTATAATTTGATTATTGTAAGGAGCACATGTGCTGGACCTTTATTGCTCCTGGTTCCCCTTCTTTATATAATAAATATAGTTACGTTCATTTGTTTACATGTAAGGATACTATCCTTCCTGCTCCTATCAGTAAGGTTGATGGCACAGTCTTATGCATTTGGGGGTGGGATGAGATCCAAATGAAGAAGAGGAAGAGGACTCTGTGGGCGGATGATACATGATTGTAGATCAAACTAGCTGAACACGTGCATACCTGCACATCGACAGAGCCACAATCACAACAGAAATGTTAAAGGGAGCTACATGAAATGGAGTAGTGCCAGTGACAATCTGAAAAAAAGAACAACACTCCAGGAGCGGGACCTTTTCCTGTGGTGTGTTGGAGAAGAATCAAGGGTACCCTTGAAGGACAGGAGACAACTACCAAGATCTGAGATATGTGCAATTAATCCCGTCTCCTGCCAAAGCCTACTTATCCCAGCCGCCAAAGGAATCCCAGTTATAGGTGTTGATGGCCTATGTGGGTAATCTAGCTGTACCTTCAACCAACAGGTTAAGCTGCATCCAAAAACCTGGCCGGCATCATGTGGCTGCAAGGTATGCCCTACGGAGAGGGCAGCCCTGCCCAGTACCACACATCAGGCGTTAGACTAACACATTTCAGTGTGGGGGTCCGCATCACCTCTCATAGCTGCCAAGGTTTCAGATTCCTATGAGTGACATTTTCATAATTTCAGTATAATTATGAGTGACATTTTAACAACTATGAGGACACTTTCTTGCAAGCAAAATCAAGCATTGAAGATGAGGAAAAAATATAAATATAAGATATTACACCCATGTGAGCATCGAAATGGTCTTTAGAATCATGTGTTTAAGCACACCTATTTAAGCTAAGGCAGAAGCGGACCCACAGAAGTAGCCTTTCAAACCTGTCTCAGGCCTGCCACTACAGTGCCTGTGTGTGCAGTTTACTGTCAATTTGACTGGCATTTAAAACTACTTGCCAAGCCTTAAACTCCCCTTTTATTATACATAAGTCACCCCTAAGGTAGGACCTAAGTAACCCTTAGTGCAGGGTGCTATGTAAGTAAAAAGTCAGGCATGTACTTTTATGTTTTGCATGTCCTGGTAGTGACAAACAGCCTATTTAATTTTTCACTATTGTGAGGCCTACCCCTCTCATATGCCAGCACTGGGAATTCCTTAATACACTCTTAAGCTGTAATTCCGGATTAGAGAAGAGTAGCCTTTTCATATTTCATATGTTTAGAATAGTAACGATAAATCCTCCTCACTGGTGAAATTGGATTTAACATTACTGTTCTTAGAAATGCCACTTTTAGAAAGTGGAAATTTCTCTGTACATACTGCTCTTTGTGCCTGACAGCCTTTCTCCAATACACGTCTGGGTTGGGCGACAGCTACACTTTGTGCATTTCCTCGAGACAGCCACAAACACATGAAGTTGAGACTCATCTACATTCTGAACACGCATCTGCTTTCTGATAGCCTTCCTGGGCAGGAAGGGGGAGAGGTGATTCACACTTACATCTGAATAGGCTGCGTCCGGTCCTCACACACAACACTGATTTACCTCCCAGGGTTAGCCTGGCAGACAGCACTGGGCTGAAAGGCTGAAAGGGATCCTTGTGTGCTTCAGAGAGTTCTTTTGAAGTCACCCCTACATCAAAGGCACTTTTGGAGTTAAGTACTGGGGCTCTGGCCCCACCAAAACAGATACTTTTTGGGACCTGTAACCAGACATTGCTGGCTCTGCATCTGCATATTGCCAGAAGGACTTCTGTGCTGCCAGGAGGGACTGCCACTCTGCTCGCTGCTCTGCTGAGTTGGCCTGCTGCTTGTTGAAAGCTGCAGGAAGGACTGCTACTTTGCTGCCTGCCTTGCTGTACTGGCCTATTGCCTGCTACCTCTGGATGTGTTTGACTTTGAGTGTTCTCCAAAGGCTTGTTGGCTTACCCCTGTTCTTGAAGTCTCAGGGCCATCAAAGACTTCACTTTCTCCGCACTGCCGTGGGACTACGCCATCAGGAGTCCTGCAACTCCCAATTGTCCCGAGGTGACCGTGCCTGCTCGGCTGCTTGTGCTGTACAGTATCGAGCACTTGAGCAAGAGAGAGAGACCGGACGCCTTCATTCAGAGTCTGACTGTCCATTGCTGCCATATCATGCCACTGACCGGGAGAGAGATCGGGCACCTTCCTGCCCTGTTTCGGAACCTGTGTGTAATCGGCAGCTACGAAGAACATCGAAGCATTGAGGGAATCCCTCTCAGCGCGGCTTCTCTGTTGCCATGGCAACGACAATCTTCCAGTAATGACGTGTCAAGCGCAGCCCACTTTAGCAAGCCCAAACCGCGCACTGACGTTGGGAGGTCACTGGCGCCACCATAGTTCTCCGGAACTTGGATCCCCAAGCGTCCCCGCTGTCTCAAAGAGGAAGTACTGTGGTGTGAGACTCAGACCCGCGCGGTCCCCCTAGCAACCCTGAAAGCTCCTGGGCTTCTGTTAGCAACCCAGTCCCCAGGACCAGCACAAAACTTTCCTTGAGTGCTTCCTGAAGCCTGTAAACAGGTATTGAGCTTCCCTCAAACAACTTGGGGTAATTTTCTTCCCCAGTCATATCGTAACCATAATTAACCTTATGATCGCGAGTACTATTGAATCACTGTTATTCATTTGTGTGTTTACTGCAAGAATTGATTAATTTAATATGATACCTTGAACCTGCATATCTTGCAAAGTACTTTTATCATTTTGGTCTTATTTTGTTCAGAGTATAGTAATCTATTTTCTCTAAACCTGTGTGAAGTCTTTTTGTGGTGTATTCATTGTTTTACTGTGTGTGTTGCACAAATACTTTACACATTGTCTCTTTTGATAAGCCTGCCTGCTCCGTGCTAAGATACCAGAGGGTGAGCACAGGTTTTCCTAGGTGTGTAACTAACTTACCCTGACAGAGTGATGGGTTCTGCCTGGCTTGGGTTTACACCTTAGCGAACCAGAAACGCCATTTCTAACATGGCGGATGTGGGGAAATCTTGATTGCCTTGTTTCAAAGGGATTTGTGTATGAGGGGGTCCACAGAACGTGAGGCTGCATTATAGAAGTGAAATGAGAAAATGTTGCAGTGTCAACATGCAGGGATATTATAGTGTTGAACTTTCGACCAGTTTTGAAGTTGTGACAGTCACCAGTGTCAGTCCTAGAGCCACCCAATTGGCAGATTCTCCATCATGTATTGGTGAATGCATCCTATGGCAACAATAGGTTTAAGTGGTTAAGTAAAATGATGGTGGGGGTCCGACCGAGGTGGCTATAAACAGACGTTATAGTTCAGAGAGCTCTGTACATGTCACAGTTTTGAATACACTATGCTCAATTGACCCACCCATTTGAAGCAGAGTACATGATTTTCAGCCTGCAAAAAATGTGAAGACCCCGCCGGGGGTCTGTTCAGCCATGGTGACTCTACCTTATTTTTAAAGAAGCCTTTTGGCAGTCTTGAGATTTCTGAGTGTCTCCCTGCTTTCAGTCAGTAGGTGGAAATATATGTTGGAAGGAGATGAGGATAGTAGGGTGGAGCAACGCATTTGTATGTAGGTGGAACTACTGTTTCTCTCCGAACTTCCGTTGTTGTGGAGGCATGGGTCCTCTGATCAACTGTAGCTCCCACACAGTCCTAACTAATTCAGTCCTATGTGCTGTCAGCTGAGTGGCACAGTTTGGACCACCATGTCAGGGTACCTCCAGCAGCTTACCTCTGCCCCGTCATCTGCCTCAGGGTATAAGGAACCATATCCCTGTAGTCAAGGGTGTGATAGAATATGCACACCACCTTCAGGCAACCTGGGAGTCATGCATCACGTCCTGCTCTGGAGACTGCCAATAGAAGTCCTTGTGCTGAAGGTCTCAGGCAGTCTCAAGGAGAAGTGGACATTTTCTCCAAGGTCTGGCACTGATCCTTCTCCCCTTAATATTGTATTCTACATTATATTAACATGAAGAAAAAAAAAAAAAGTGCTCTGATCACATGAAAGGCTGTGTTCAGGTAAGCAATTTATATGGAGAAATTGGATTTCTACAGAAACACAGGAGCTTCAAGTATTGTTACTTTCTTTTTCCAGATTACTAGATTTGACCCTTCCTGTACCACAATCTATAGGAAATAAAAAATGAAAGCCCTGTTTTATATGTTGGCGGTAAGTATACTTCATCGCAACAGCATTTTGTTTTTCAAAATAAAAAAAGTTAAAAACTTTTCCATATGGCTCTGTTATGTTTGACAAAGCAGTAAGGCAAAGTTCTACTACATTGGCAGGAGCCGTTTTGATGGTGGTTACTGTCAATGGTTGAAATGTCCATTGGGCAGACGGATATTTCAAAATGTGGCAGTTGGTTAAAAAGTCAGGGCAACGGAGTACTTTATTCTGTCACCCTGACTTAGTAAAACCATCTTGTCAAAATATAAATCAGCTCGTAAATGTTCTCTGCATTTGTCAACTTATAGTAACTCCCTTGTATTTGCCTGTGACAGAATGGTTAGCTTTACCTGGCCTTTTTGCAATCTATATAATAATGGATATATAGGTATGGTATAAAAAAACAGGTGTATAGCGCATGGAAATCTTCGATATATGTAAAAATCCCATCTCTAACTTTATTTCAGCCTCGTTGTGACATCAAGAGTCACCTGCAATAAAAAAAGACTAACATAGCTCTTCTACTGTAAAAATGTATTACAGTTCAGTTGTGATTTCACAATACTTCTCCCAAAGGCAGAAGGCAGTTTGAAAGGCATGTCACGGCGCGGATTTGCAACTATTGTTTAATAATGAAATAGAGAACTAGCTTTGCAGCACTTCTGGACTGCTTTGCTGAAACAAACACTCATCAGTAGAAAGGAATAATTTATGACAATATGTTTATTTTTTATTTTGTGCTTAACTAGTGTATTAAACAAGATCCGGACCCGCTCTGCATTTTATTACACATTCTGAACTAGAGCTGTGTTTTGAACTCACATAACAAAGTACTTATATGTTTTCCATCAAATTGCTAACTGTATAATGGTGTTTTTAATTTTGCACTGTAAATCCCAAATGTATTCTAAATGTGTTCAACCTTACTATTGCTCTCATACAAAAGTGTAAGAGACCAAGGATTTAAGCTTTTTGGGTAAGGGTAATGATGCAACCCTAAACTATAGGGTACAACACATCATCTGTGACATGTTAAAAGAATATTTCAAGTCACCCTGGAGTTCCATAGCCTTATAATTAAACTCAGCCTTTAAACTTGTCCTTACATGTGGTCACCCAAATTCTCTGTGACTTGCATTCTCTTGATAACATAGGTAATGTACTTTAGCCCAGATATAATATATGGAAGAACTTTATATAGGTAAATAGTCCCAAAATTAATTTACTTTTTAAAGTGCGCCCTAATTTCAAAACGTCACTACTCACTTGTAATAGCTTAATACAAGAAAGAAGTGACATCATAATGTCCCTGTCATTCAGGAGGCAGAAACCTGGTAACTGTCTTCCCTCAGAGTATGATAGAAAATGGTTGTTGGACTTGGCCCTCACTACATGGTCACCCAAAACCTTTTGCTGTCACCCCTCCTCTGAATTTTGTTTTTGTTGCTTGTAATGCTCCCTGCACGTTACCACTACTAACCAGTACTATAGTGCTTGTGTTCTCTCCATAAAACGTGGTAAAATTTGCTTACACCAAATTGGCACATTTATTTACTTATAAGTGCCTAGTAAAGTGGTACCTCATGTACCCAGGGCCTGTAAATTATTTGCTACTAGTGTGCCTGTGGCACTTATTGTGCCGCCCACTTAAGTAGCCCTTCAAAACATGTTTCAGGCCTGCCATTGCAGCTAGTGTGCAGTCTTGGACTACCATTTTACCCTGACAAAATAAACCTTTTGCTAGGCCTAAACATTCATTTCTAACACATATCAGTCACCTCTAGGGCAGGCCCTAAACAGCCCTTAGGAAGGGTGCAGTGTATTTAAAAAGTTGGACATATACGTTTAAGTTTTACATGTCCTTCTAGTGAAAAATTGCTACATTCGTTTTTCACTTCTGCAAGGCCTGTCTCTTCCATAGGATAACATTGAGTTACCTTACTGCATTTAACAAGTGATCACTTTTGGTTGGAAGCAGGTAGGAATGTGATGTTTACAAGCAAAATATTTATAATTTAAAATCCTCTTTAATGGTAAAGTTGGATTTAAAATCACAATTGTAAGTGAAAATGTCACTTTTAGAAAGCTAGTATTAAAACTAAAATGGTTCTGGAAAATTATTACCAGTAGACTATTAAAAATTACATATACATAAAAAAACAATTGAATCAGAAGACAATAAATCTTGAACAGGTACCCAACACAACAAAAAGCAATTATTAATGCAAAAACATATTTTTACTAAACAAGATTTACAAAAACAGGCAGATACAAGACAATTGGAAGTTACATAAGGGGTGCTCACATAGTTACAAAAAAAACATCACTAAAAACAGAATATACAGTGTCAGCAAGAGGGCAATGGCAGAGGGAACCAAAAACTTAAAGCACGATGAATCCAGCAAATATCAGGAACAAAGAATTTTAATAAATGCTCCCACATAAATATATGTCAAAGACAGGCGTAGACGGCATTTCGACCTATGGAATGTATAAGGTCATCATCAGGACAGAAAAATAAATAGATCAACCAATCGATGTATTTTTTATGGTTTGAGTCAAATGTACTCAGAAAAAATCAAAAAAGGACCTCATACGAGTCAGATCAGAAATCCAGTCCCCAAAATTAATTAAAACACATCTGATTTACAGTGCCAGGGTGGATCCAGGTACAACTTTGAAACCGACCCACTCACAATCAGAGGATATTACAGCAGAAAACTGCCCGACAAATCAAGCAAGCGCACAGATCGCTACCCGTCAATGCGGTGGAAAGCTTGCATTTTCTAGTTCAAATTATTTGGTATCTGTGTCCTGGGTCACATGACTAGGTGTTGTTAGCAGTTGGCAGTTGGTCTGTGTGTATTTCTCCCAGACAGTGACACAAAGGGGGACTATGTGTTGGCAGGATGGGCCATCCTACCATGATGGGAGGGGCAGAGCTGTTTCCTTATTTCAAAGGAGCTGCCTCAGCACATTCACAAATAACTTGACATCGGGCCATAATCACCCTAGACCCTTTGGAGCCTGGGCAGGAGAGGAAGGAAATTCCAGAACCAGATGTCGGGGGAAATCTAGAAGATCTCCTACTTCAAAGGCGAACACCAGATACACATATTGAACTCTCAGACCAACTCTTCAGTACTCCTGGACCTGTGGAAGAATTTAGAAGAATTGCCTTATACTCTACCTTCTGCTTGAGGCCTGCCATGTTTCTCAGATGACTGTCCTGCTCCTACCAGAGGACTGCCCTGTTGCTTGAAGCTCGCTTTGTTTCTCAGAGGCCCGCCCTTCTGCTTAAAACCACTTGCCTTGGTCTTCAAAGAACTGCCCTGCTGCTTGAGTTCTGCCTTGCTGCTTGGAGGAGAGAGGACACTATCCTTGATAACATGGCTAAATGAGTGACTCGAAGGGTAAGTTGGTGGACCTCCTGTTCTGAGCTACCAAAGCACAACAAGCTCCAGAGTCCTCACTGCAATATCAAGCCGACCTATTTCACTTGACTTGGCCGAAGAGGTGCCTCCCCAGGTCCTGGACCCTTGGCTGACATCAGAAAGAACTCCTCCTGGCCTAACTGAAGGTTCCATCAAATCTGGTGTGAAGTGATGGGAAGCTCCGCAAAGCCTCACCGCACAGCTGCAAGCATTATTGGAACCAGCGCTGAGTGATGCCAAGCCCTGCAAAGCCTTGTCACATAGATTCATCAAACAGACGCCAAATGATGCAAACCCTTGCAAAGCAACGCCGGGCAGCATTGCCACAAGGACATACAGTGCATTTCTCAGGGGGCCAAACTTGGTCCTGCACCAGGCTTGTGCTCCTTCGTGGTCATCATGAACTAGTGACATTGTCCCGCTCCAGCATGACCAGATGCAGTCAATTGAAACTTTGTGCCTTTTGGTCCTACTTTGATCTAAACCTTTAAAAATATTTCCAGTTCTACTATTTGGAATGTTGCTGTTTTGGTCTCAAATTATTTTCTAAAACATAATCTATTTTTCTAAATTGGTTTGGGATTTTTTTTGTGTTGTGTTTTCACTTTATTACTATTTGTATGCTGCATAAATACTTTACATATTGCCTCTAACTTAAGCCTGACTGCTTTTGTGCTAAGCTACCAGAGTGTTAAGCACAGGTTATTTTAATGACTTTTATGGTTCACCCTGATAAGGATTGTGGTGGTTGCTTGGGAAGGGTTTCCATCCCCTCAACCAATAACTCAATTTCCAACAATGGTGCACAATTTACCAGTGGCGGCCGACACAGATAAAGAGTGGTGGGTGGGTGGAGGGGGCGTAGCGGGGTGCAGGGGGAGAGGGGCTCAAGGGGGGGTTAACAATAAAAACAAAATGAAAAGGCTTACCTGGAGCTGCCGGCCACCTCGCGCTCCACTGCATGCAGTTCCTGGTCCCAGCAGTCCCTGCGACAGCATCACAGACTCCCCATCCAATCCCTGCACTGCTCTCAAGCATGAGAGCAGTGTAGCGATTGGCCTGAGTGGGCTGGATTAAGGATCGCTCAGGCACAGGGAGTCTGTGCTGTTTCTCCAACCCGGCTGTGCAAACTGACATGCACACTTAAAAGTGCACCTACCACTCCTCCTCCCCCCTCCCATGGCCCGGGCATGCACCTCCCTGCACACGCTGGCTCAGCCAGCACCTAAAAAATAAAACAATAATAAAATATCCTTTTATTTTTTAGCTGCTGGCTCTGAGCCAGTCGGGCGACGCTCCTCCGCCATTGCAGAGAAGCCACCGCTGCAATTACAGCTGCTCAAACACACTTTCTGTGAGCCGGAAGCAAAGACAAAAATAAATCATTACCCTTTTCCTTCATACAAAGGCATCTTTCAGATACTTGTTAGTGCCACTTTTCCCCTTGCAAACTTTGAGTGAAGCAAAAACATACATCATATACAGCTTAAGAGTTCAAATAATATGGAAGAGACAGAAGCAACAAAAGCAGAACTAAGCTGCAAATGAAAGGAGATAAATATTTTTTTCAATCTACACCAGCATCCAAATGCCAGGGATAGCGGAAGCAACTTCACACACCCTTTGATACCTAATGACATTAAAGGAAGTGACATCATATGACCTTTGCCCCTGAATCTTCCCAGGAAGTGATGTCACTTCACCTTAACCTGGGAGGACATCACAATAATTGCTCCATAATAACTCTGTGATTACTATAACACCACGATGTAAATGTCTACTTTAGATACACCTGCATTAGGCTACTGGCATGATCTTTGAAAATGGTGGGGTGTAATGAAATACTTGCCCTAATTTTCAGCAAGTGAAGTGAGTAATCCAGACATTTTCAAGGGCATTCTCACTCACTAGCTGCCCCTCACTCACTTTCACTCACACACACAACCACATATACATACACACTTATGCATAAACATGCTTTCTCACACAAACATACTCTCACCCACAAGCATTCACTCAATATACATTTAAAAGTATTTACTTTACTACATACCTCAGCTGCCAGCGTAGGCCCCATTCCAGGTCCTGATGGTCCATTTTTTAATGGGGTGGTCTTCCCCTCAAATGTTTGCCTTCCTCCTCCATTTTTTCGATCTCGTATTTCCTGGTATTAGGACTCTACACACTCTACCACTGCTAACCAGTGCTTAAGTACATGTGCCCTCTCCTTAATACATGGCAATATTGGCTTATCCCCAATTGGCATGTTTAATTTACTTATAGGTCCCTAGTAAAGTGGTACTACATGTACCCAGGACCTGTAAATTAAATGCTACTAGAAGGCCTACAGCACTGATTGTGCCACCCACTTAAGTAGCTGTTGGAAGTGGGGGTCCTTATCCCTCACCGCCGCCACCAAATGCTGGAGGCGGGAGTCCCCGTCCCACACCGCTGTTGCCAGGTGCGAGATCCGGACCCCTCGTTTCAACGTTAGGCTAAGTAAGGACACCACCTGAGATAGCCCTGCTCACCCCCTTAGTAGCTTGGCACGAGCAGCCAGGCTTATCTCCAAGGCACGAGTGTACAGTATGTGCAACCACACTCACAGCAACCCAGTGATGTCACCACAAATAGACTCCACACGAGTTTTTATAAAACGAGTATAATCTTTATACAAGAAGATATACGATATGACCACACGATACAAAACCAACATATAATAATGGGTAGTATTCCTTCCGGTGGATTGGTAGGTTCTAACCGCAACCACCGCTTCTAACCAACAGTTAAGCTGACTTCTAACCGTTTCCAAAAAGTTAGGTAGGTCGTATTGCTAGAATCACACACGTTGCAAAAGAAACTAAATACTGCATTGCGTAACGATATCCTCCTTAACGGTGCAATAGAAAAACAATGCCATACGTAGCGCCACAGTCATGTACTTTGCAATAGAAGGAATAATGCAATGCGTATCACCACCAGCATGCCCTGTGCAAGGAAGAAACAAAGCAATGTGTCACGCTACAATCATGTACTGTGCACTGAAGAAATAATGCAATGCGCCACGTTATAATCAGGTACTGTGCGATGAAGAAATAATGCAATACGCCATGCTTACAATCATGTACTCTGCAAGGGAAAATAATGCAGTGCGTAGCGCACCCAGCATGTAGTTCGTCAGGCACAAATAGAGTCAGGCGTCATACGACAGTTCGATAGTTCGTTAGCAGCAATAATGCAAAGTGTAATATGACAGTCTAGGTGCTCCGTTAACAGTTGCCCCCGACATGGATCAATGATGACACAAAAGTACCGCTTCTCACTCCGGCCCCAGTACTGCCCCTCCTTGGGCCAGCACGGGCCTCGATCCGAGCCGAAGCAACAGGCTCACGCAGCTGCCAGGAGCGAGAGGCCGAGAGAGTGTCCCTCCGAGCCCGCACCCCACCCCAGGTGGTGATCCACGTTACCTGGGGGGGCGTGACCCCACTCTCCTCCCCTCCTTCAGCGACTTGGGCCTTGATCCAGAACTCCGTCAATGGGCACGGTGAGCTCGGGCCGGCGACTCTGCTCCTCCGGGACTGCCGGTCCGGGCCGTTACTGTTGCACTCTGAGGGCCCAATGACCTGGCCCTCCTTCCGGCGGTCTCAGTGGACACCAAGACCCACCCTCAGCACTTGTGGAGACTTACTTCGATTTCGGTGCACACGCTACCCAGGCACTCCTCACCAGAGCCTCTGGTTGCACCGCGACACACACTCTGCGCGCCCTAGACTCGCCTCTTCTCTGGTGCACACGATGACCAGGCGATCGTCACCACTCCTCGGCTTGCACCACGACACGCACCCTGCGCGTCCGAGTCTCACCTCTTTTCTCGGTGCACACAACGACCAGGCGCTCTTCACCAACGCCTTGGCTTGCACCACGACACGCACCCTGCGCATCCGAGACTCACTTCTTTTCCCAGTGCACACAACGACCAGGCGCTCCTCACCAACGCCTCGGCTTGCACCACGACACGCACCCTGCGCGTCCGAGTCTCACCTCGTCTCCCGGTGCACACAACGACCAGGCGCTCCTCACCAACGCCTCAGCTTGCACCACGACACGCACCCTGCGCGTCCGAGACTCAGTTTACTCCTGCGTGCCCACAATCACAAGGCACAACTTCTGAGGGTCTCAAGCTGCAAAAGCACCCGCACACCGCGTTGCTTGGGACTTCTCCGGAAATTTTTATGTTCCTGTGTTTCCAAGCAGGGAGCCAGCTCACCTCGGGCCCTTGGGGTTCAGGACACAGCACAAAGCACAGTCCTGTTCAAGAAGGGGGGGACACCACCCACTGCAATGTCCCTTCAGTCTCTTCCTTAGTAAAAGCTACAAACTGCAGGCCAGCCCCAGATCACGAAGCAAGGGTCAGTCCTATCCAGCAGTCTCTTCAGCAACTTCTTCCTTGGCAGAGGTTCTTCTTGACCACGAAAGAGGTCAAAGCCTTTGCAGACTCGACCTGTCCATTTCGCCATTCAAAATTACACCAAATTCTAGGGGTTTCAGTTCTCCTAGTTATACCCCTTCATGTCTTTGAAGTTTGTTGTGCTCAGGGGTCCCTGACCCCTGCCTAAATCAGTTCTGGGTGTCTCCCTCCCAGTGTCACCTTTCTCCCTTTGATACTGAGGTCTGGACCCTTAATCACTCAGCAGGAGATGGGTCAATTGTTTTATAGCTGCAACCCAGGCCTCTTCACCTCCCAGGGTTTCTCCTCGCATACTCTCCAGATGCAGGTCAGCCAGGTACCATCTCACCCCCTCCCATCTCAGATCCAGACAGTCAATCCACATTCAGCAGAGACACACAGAAATGCTTAAAGCACAAAACTCAGCCACTTTCTAAAAGAGTGGTTTCTGAACACACAGTGACAAAACCACTTTCATAGAAAGATGTGTTATGACACTGTGAGTTCATACATACTAAAATTCACCTCTCCTTTATAAACTTATAGGAAACTAGGCTAACAAAACACCATACCCAGCCTCCCCCATTCTGTCCTATGGGCAGAATGGCCTTTCACCAGTGAAAACGAAATGGAGTGTTTTTTCACTGTCAGGACATAGCGCCCACCTCAGTATATGTCCTGCCTTTACCTACACTGCACCCTGCCCAGGGGTTACCCGGGACCTACCACAGGGGTGCCCACAGTGTACGCAAAGGGAAAGTAAGGCCTGACAAGTGGTTGCACTTGTCAGGACAACATGCTAACTTAGCAAACTGCGCGCAGGCCCTACACTGAAGGCCTGAGTTCCCTTCTCTGCGCGCCCTTGCATTACTAGCCCTTGCACACACAGTGCACATCACTAGGGACTTTTACTAGTAAGGCAAACATACCAATCATGGCCAACCAATTACCACGGTACTTTACATAGGGAACCCTTGTACTTTGACACTGATCAGCAGTGGCAAAGTACCCAAAGCATCTAAATTGGCAACTCTACGTCAGGAAAATGGTCTAGGGGGAAAGCAAAAAGTTTAGGGAACTTTAGCCAAAAAGGCCAAGTCCTACAGTAGCCCTTTAAATATGTCTCAGACCTGCCATTTCAGAGTCCGTGTGTGCAGTTTAAACTGTCAGTTTGACCTGGCAAAATAAATCTTTGGTCAGGCCCAAACCTTAATTTTTAATACATATGTCACCCCTATGGCAGGTCCTGGACAGCCCAGAGGGCTGGGTACCATGTATTTGAAAAGTGGAATATGTATCTTAAAGTGCTACATGTCCTGGTAGTGGAAAACTCTTACATTTGTTTTTAACTACTGCAAGGCCTATCTCTCCCATAGGATAACATTGGAGTTGCCTTATTACATTTTCTAAGTATAATTTCCAAATGGGAAGGGATAACCAGTTCAGGCTTGCTGTGTCTGGAATCACAGTTTAAAATCCTAACTTATGGTGAAGTCGGATTTTAAATTGCAATTCTGAAAATGCTACTTTTAGAAAGTTGGCATTTACTTGCCTTAGTTATTTAGTGCTTGTAGCCTGTCTCTGGTCACATGACTGGGTGTAGCTGACAGTTGAGCTTTGTGTATTCCTTCTAGACAGCCACACACAATAGGGAGCTTAGGTGTGCCTGGATGGGCCATCACCAGCAGGATGGGAGGGAGGAGCTGGGCACAGCCCCACTTACACCTGAATAGGCTGTGTCCTGCCTCCATACAACGGGCTGTATACCCTCTGTAGTTAGTCTGGAGTCAGGGCAGGGATGGCAGGATGCCTGGAGACCTCAAATGGACCCCTCTAGTAGCTTGTCTCCCACTTCAAAGCCACAGCTGGATATAAATTATGGACTTCAGACACCAACTCCAGTACACTTCTGGATCTGTGGATACTCCACCAGGAAGAAGGACTGATGTGCTACTGAAGGACTGCCACGCTGCTTAACTCCTACTTTTCTGTACTAACCTGCTGCCCTCTTGCCTAGGTGAGAATGACTGGACCTGCATCTCTTGAACCTATAACCCAGAGTGGCTCCAAGGGCTAGTTGGCTGGCCTCCTGATCTGAAGCCTCAGGGACATAACAGATGCATCTCCTCTGCTGCATGGCGCAATCCCGAGCAGCACCAACACATCTCCACTGCTGCGTGGATTGGACCCGTCACAAAGACCCAAATTGCCACCGCAACCCGCAGTGCCTTCGGAACTACCACTGTGCAATGCATCCTCGGCACAGGCCCTTGCATCTCTCTACGGCGACCTCGAGGACTACGCCAGACTCCGCATTGTAGCTCTTTGGAACAGATGCATCGCCCCGACTGTTCGCCGCATCCTCAATGCAAGTCTTCGCATCAAGATCCCTGCCGAACAGGATCCTCGATGACGACGCAGGCCCCCACACTGCAGCCTTGCCGCATCTCAGAAACAATGCATCCCTATGGATGTGAGATGCATCTTCGAGTCAGATCCAAGCAACGCTCCGCAAACCAGGATTGAAGATACTTTTGTTCAGGGGGCTTAACTGGGTCCTTGTAGCAGGCCCGTGCTTTATCACAGTCGGCCTGAAATTGTGACTTTGTCCCAGTCCAGCGTGACTAGATTTCCTCAGTTGGCGATTTACACGTCTTGGTGCAATTTTCTCTAGAAAACTTTAAAACTTAATAACTCTGGTTCTACTGAATGGATTTTTGTCGTTTTGGTCTTGTTTTATTTATTAAATTCAGCTCTATTGTTCTAACCTGGTGTGGGATCTTTTTGTGTGCTGGTGTTACTGTTTTAATATTTGAAGTGTTGCACAAAAACTTTACAGATTGCCTTTAAGTTATGCCTGACTGCTCTGTGCCAAGCTATCAGGGGGTTGAGCACAGATTAATTTGGGGTTTGCTTGTGCCTTACCCTGACAAGGGCTGCTGTTGCTGCTTGACCAGGGCTCACACCTCAGTCAACCAACAACCCCATTTCTTACACACTAATAGTGAATATTAGACTATTATTCATGGTGGAGATGCCCCTGAGCTCTTGGCACTCATTTTGCTAACTTTGAGGGCAAGGGTCGCAAATGCAGTGTCACGGGTCTCAGGGGGCTAGCCAGGGGTTACAGGTGCATCCTTGACAACCCCTAAATGACATCCACATTAGGTAACATACTACCTTCTTGTCAAAAAACAACAAATTGCAAATATGAGGCAGTAAGAGGGTAATTTAAGCTTTTCTTGAAATCCATAAGGTAGACATTTTAAGTTGCTCTATTTAACAAAACTCACCAATTCGGACATGTTTTAAACATAGAATTAAAGAATACGAAGAAAGAATATTTGGCAAGACGCTTTTTGGTTCGTCTACCAAACATGCTGTGTGCTGCCAGAGGGCTGCAAGCTTGCAACAGACCCATGGATTTTGTACTGATTGGACACTTTTTCAGAGCACTCCACATACATGCACAAGTAAGTCAAAAATGTTTTAGTCAACTATGTTGCCACGTTTCTTGTCGTTATTCATGGCGTTTTTTAGGTATGGCTGGGCAGCGTAGCGTTTACATAACCTTATGCGATCAACAGTAAATGGGCTTAAAGAAGCAGTCCAGAGAGAAAGGCTTAGGCTTTGTCCATTGCGATGTTTCTCTACAAGATCTTTATTTGGACAGAGGGCTTGTGCTAGCAGTGGAAAAGGGTGCTTGGTTTGCCTTTAGGGTAATGTTAGGCTTTCTACAGTAGGCAAGTGTTGGTTATGGTGACAAGCCAACAGTCAAAACTGTATGCCAGCTTGGTTAATTGGGAAAACAAATGCCATATGTCTGATAAGTTTGTTTTGAAGGCAAAGGCAATACACAAAACCAATCAGTCTGATTTATTAATTGTCAAAAGCATATGTTAAAGCTCCTACGTCAATAATGTAGGATTCATAGAAGACTGTGGCATAGCCTGTAAACAGGCTTTTTGTTATATAGAATCTCACAGATCACAACAGCACTTTTGGTGATGGCTACCCCCTTTGACAAGCCTTGGGGGTAGAAAATTTGCACTGTAACAAACTCTTTGGATGGGTTGCATATTGACTTGGTAACTCCAATATTGCACATGTTTGTAATTTTATGATTATATGGCTCAGATACAGTTGGTTATGGTGACAAGCTAGCGATAAAGTATGTAGGTTTTTTTGTTCATTGGCAAAGGTATGCCAAATTCCATAGGTCTGATTTGTATTTGAAAGTTATGACAGAGGCAGTAGGGCCTGACCTATTTGTTGTGAAAAGCAAATGCGAAAGACAATAGACCTTTAACAGAGGTTACTATTACATTGCATTTAAGCTTGCAGACATGTTTTGTACTACATGGAGTCTCAAAGATTATCATAGTAGGTAAGGCTTTTGCTGTTTGTTACCATCTATATGTATGCCTGAAAGTTGCCTTGTGGGAAAGCTTGCACTCAATACAGTAGGCCTGAACTGACTTTGATGACTAGCCCACACAAAGGTTATATGCCTGACTGTTTCATTGGAAAACATAATGCCAGAGGATATAAGTGTGATTTGTTTACCATAACAATTGACAATAATTGCAGTTAGCCTGACTTATTTATTGTGAAAAGCATATGTTAAACCCAATAGTCCTTTAAGGGTGGATTATTGTTGATGGCTGTGCACAGGTATTTTGTTATATGGATTCCCACAGACTACAATAGTAGGTAAGGAATTTGATGTTGGTTATCCTCCTCGTCAAATGCTGGGTGCAGGAGGTTGTATGATTACACACGAAGCAATGAGTCAACCCACTTCAGCCATTTGCACTGATGTCTTGTGACAGCATCATGCCTAACCCTCTGTACTTATCTACCAGAATATGAGTGCTTCTGTGCCTCTGCTGGCGAGACTTTCCTTTACTTTTCCATTTTCTCCTTTAATTTTTCCTTTTCTTTTTTTATTTTGCTTGTTTTATAACACCTGCCAGGGCCCTAGACACTGCAACCATGCTACCCATTTGATCTACACTGCACCACATTTCCGGTCACCCTACCTCTACACCGTGAGATCATCGTGGAATGATATCGTCCAATGTATATCATTGTTTTAAAATCCAAGACAATCACCATGTTTAGAAGAAACACGTTGTAAATCTTTGTTCGGGAAAATAGGGATACCCTATGCACAATACCATTCCAACATGGTCACCTAAAGCAGTGTTTTCTTGCTTGCCATCTGGAAATATATCGTGCTTCGTGTATCATTGTTTTACCATTACAATTTAGCATTTACCATTACAATGTGGTTGGCATGTTGCTTCTAAACATGGTGGAACTTTAAAACATTGATACACTCTGCACTATATCATTCCAAGATGGCCATCTACTACTATGTTTAATTTTTTACTTTTTATTGTACTGATATGCCTACCAAGGTTAGGCAGTGGTGATTTTCCTTTTTCTACTTTCATTCTCTTTTCTTGCATATGCTTTTTGAAATTATGTGTTTTATTCTGGAACGGTGAGTAAATATATGCAAGAATGTGTTAGTGTTTAGTGAGACAGACAACAAGGATAACTGTGTTTATAACCTTGCAGCTTAGAATGAGTGCAGTAGACAGTGCATATTATTTTTCTTTGCACATCTTACATGTATACATTTTGTTATGGCTTTTTAAGAAGACATAGAGCAAATAATAAAAAAGGTATATTTCAGTGCTAGAAATTAAGAATGTATTTTGGCAGAGTCTGGAATAGAGTGAATGAGAACTTGTTATGGTTTGTATAATGTTAAGTTCTATTTGGAATTGGGAATGTACAGTGTGAGATTCTAATGCCTGAGCATTCTGTCAGAGGACAGTTTGCTATGACTGACATGTTTCCTGTGTATGCAGAGCTTGCATATTAAGGAAGATATAACATACATTCATGGTTGACGTTACCACAAATGCGCACTTCGAAGAAGCACACTACAATATGGCGATGAGTTGTGTTGGAAACGGACCGCATTGGGCTGCTGAAGCACTTTGCACAGGACCAGAAAGACATATTTAGAGGAATAATATCTTACTAGGACAAGCGAAGCGCAACAACGATTATGTCATTTTTGGAGAGCAATCGTATGTATTTCACCAGTGCTTAATTTGTAAAATATTAAGTGCCAGGGCTCTGACCAGGAGGCCCCTGCAGCTTGCACCACCCAACGCCCTTGTCATCGCTGCCAAAACAACTACTAACCATCTCTCTCGCATGTAAATGCGACAGTTCACATTATTCCAGGTCCCCAAAGCTAAAGGAATGGCTGGGGAGGCAGGTATTAGCAATTTCAATGTATATTGTAGTCTTAAACTACCGTTGTTCTGCTCATCTCTAAATTAGATGAGCAGCGCCACCATGTGATGGACTGTTCCAAATATGGTGTTGACAATTTGGTGCCGGTGCCAAGCACCGGAAACTAATTAAGTGCTGGTGCTGAGCACCGGAAAGCACCGGCTCAAATTAAGCACTGTATAATTTCACCTTCATGGATGTTGGTTGCCTGCTCAAGCTAGGGGAAACGGTTGGGCTGAACATTCTGTTCTTCGGCCGCAACTTTAGAGCGGCTGTAAGCGTGCACCTGCCATTTCCTCAAGCTTGTGGAAGCTACATGCATCTGTTAGAGGTATGGAGAACAACGCATCATTCCGACACAAGGCACATGATGTGCAGTGTACATGCGCCTGACACAAGACACGGAGAATTATAACGCGTCATTCTGACGCATGGCGTGCTTTGGTCACATTGGGTGACCTTACGTGGGGGTAATTTTTTTTCAAAGTGCTACAAAAAAACACAAGCAAACAAATACCACAGTTCTGCAGACTCGAGCACACAGCACGGAGCGTGTGCATTGCGCACAACAGAACTAGCAGAGGGATTGGTCTGCAAGGGTGCGAAGTGGACACAGAAAACAGGTGAGGGCATCGCTCTAAATTTTAATGCAAAAGTACTATTTTGAAAATATTTGGTGGTATTATACCACGGAGTACGAAGTGTGTTTCATCTCCATTACTGACACTGCATTTTCCTTGTATTGTGTGCCTTACATGATTGCCATGGCCCAACACCATTTCACAATAAGTCTTCCGCATGCCTTCTGGCTTTCTGGAACCGAACCTTCCATAAAGTGGTGGAGTGGAAGTACTACTACTTTATAAATTACATTAGCGCCATTTATGAAGCAGATAAAATGTTAGCTGATCAGAAAAAAAGGACCCTTCTGCATTCTTTAGGTACTGTAGGGTTGAAGACTTTAAGTTGCATGCCGAAAGCTTGGATAAGTGGTGATATGAATGTATTTGTGGCGGCGCTACAGGATTTAGACGAATACGTTGTGCCAAAAGTCTGCATAGGCATAACTAGATACAAATGTTTCCAACGTAAGCAAAGTAAAGGAGAATCTGTGGACAACTACATGGCTGAATTAAAGAAATTAGTGTTTGACTGTGGATTTGGTGTGTTGCATGATGACTTAATATAGGATCAATTAGCCATGCATGCCAATAATTCTGTCATCCAACAGCGCCTATAGATTACCCCCAGGTCCCTTATGTCCTCGTCCCATTCATTACTAAGTGGAGATAACCATCTCCCGACAGAAAAAAGATCAGAAGAATGCTGGGATACTAACCCCGCCCCTCCCACCGGGAGTACATAAGGGGTACTTACCCAGCATTCCGCCTGGTCTTTTTTTCTGTCTACCGACAGACTTGATTGTGGTTGCTGGTGCTGCTCCTGCTGGGCTTGAGTGGCTTCTGTTCCTGTTCTACCCCGTCCGGCTGCCTGGCTGTGCGGTTGGGGTATCTGGTTCCTTGCTTCCCGGCCTGCTGGGCTTGCTGGAAGGCTTGGTTTCTCGGCCGGCTCTTTTGCTTCCCATGTGTGGAGTTTCTGGCGGTCCTTTGCGGCTGGTGAGCTGGCCTCCCGGGTCCTTCCGGGTTGCTGAAGGCTCGTCTTCCTGGGGCTTGGCCGGGTGGAATACGTGCCGGTTTCCTGGTTCCCCTGCCTTCCTGTCGGTCTTCGCTCTCACCGCTGTGGCTTCTTCGGTGAGCGCTGCGGTGTGATGGCAGGCTGTGTGGAGTGCCTGCTGCATCGAGAGCGTCCTTGCTTCCAGCTTCTTGGCGGTGTCTCTCTGCTGCCTTTGATGTCTGGCGGCGGCTTCCTGGAGTCCGGTGGATGCAGGGGGAGGGGGGGGCCTTGTGGCTGTTTGCGCCCCCCCGGGTGAGTCCCGCATAGCGGTTTTGCTTGCTCTTCGTTCGCGACTGAAGCCCTCATTTCACAGATTCCTCACGCGGAGTTGGCCGGGACTGTATTTTGGCATTTGGATTTTACAGTCTCTGTCTCCGTGCTCGCATTCTGTTTGTCGCTGGCTGCTGCTGTGTGTTCGTGCTGTGGTCACACGCTGTCCTGCAGCCGGGCTCCTGTGGCTGGCCTGTGGGTCTAGTGGCGTCCCGTGGCTTGTCTCTCTGCCTCGCCGATTTTTGAATACGTTTTTCTTGCTGGTGCGTTTCTGTGTGCCTGGTGCTGTTCCTCTCGGTTGTCTGGTGGAATGGCTGGGTGCAGGCGGCAGCCCTGAGTTCGGGGCTGCGCGGAGTTCACTGCTCGGTTGCTCTGTCAGGTCTGGTGGCTCAGTCGACTGCTGCGTCTACTGCATCGTCCTGTGTTCAACCTCATGGTTACCGGTTCAGATCCTGACAGGTCCCCTCAGCCTTTCATCCGTCTGTGGTCGATGAAATGGGTGCCATTGAGTTGGGTCGCAATCAGCTTCTGTTTCTCAGCGCCTCACGTCCCCGACGGGGTGAACGTATGCTTTACAAATACACATGTACACGTTCGGCTGTGCATGCCTGTGTTTCCGTGCTTTGGCTCGTTGCAGTCTGTCACTGGACTTTGCTGTTTTCCGTGGTTCTTCTTTGCACGCGGTTGTGGTGCTCCCGTTGTTTTGTTGGGCTCCGACGTGTACGGGCTTCCTTGGCATTGCATGTGTCCCTGTGTGTGCTCTGCTTCTGTCTCCGTTGCAGGTTTGGGGGGGGGCTTGTTTGTGGGTGGCTCCCCTCTTGTATGCCTCGGTCCTCATCCACTTTGCGCTGTTCCTTTGGCGGCTGTCCGTTGGTTGGCGTGCCGTCTTTGTACTGGGTCCGGGAGGGCTTTTCTTAGCCGGTGGGTCCGGTGTTCTTTCCTCTGGGCCCACGGTTCTGCCGGTCTGTGTGCACCTGGTCTCCTCGGCTCTCGGTGGTTATACTGGGTCGGCCTGTTTTGTGCCCGGTTGGTCGTCCTGGGTCTTCCTGGTGCGGGGGCTCTTTTGGGGTCCTTTTTCTTTGGGGGCTTTTCGGCCCTGGCCTGGACACGGCGTTCGTGGCACCGGTGCCTCTTGGTGGCTTCTGTGGTCTCTGCCCATTGCTTCTCCTGGTGGGTGGGCTTGTCGCGGCAGTGCCTGGTTGTCGTCTTTGTCCTCCTGCTGCTGTTCTGGCTCTCCTGGTTCCCTTCCATGTTGCCTTTGCCTACGCTTCTGCGTGGTTCTTCCTGGCGCGCTTGTTTGTGCTGCGTTTTGCCCTGGTTGTCTGTTAGCCCTTGCCTTCGGGCATGGTGCTGGAGCTCCTTGGCTGTGTCCTGGGCCTCGATGTTGCAGTCCTGGCTTCCGGGGTTTTGCCTGTGGCCTTTCCTCCCTGGGGATGGCTCTCTCCTGGGTGGGGTCGCCCGCTTGGGTTTCCGGATGAGGTTGGTTTCCTCTTTTTCTGCTTCCCGGGCTGCTGGTTCTTGGCGGGCGCTGTGGTGCTGGTCTTGCCTCCTTTCGGGACTGTCTCCCTTGCCGGTGTGCTTAGGGTTGCCCTGGTCGGTCCTCTCTGGTCCTCGCTGCTGCTTGGTGTTCTGGGCGCCTCATCTGTCCGGGTGCCTCGGTGGTTTCTGGATCCCCTGGGGTGTCTGGTGTTTCTCCTCTTGGCTGTGGGCTGTGCTTCTTTTCTTCAGCCTTTTCCTCCCTGCTTCCTCTGATCTTGTCTCGTTTCAGTGGTGCTGCAGGGTTGTTTTTTTTTCTTTTTTGGTGTCAGGTTGGGTTTCCTGGATGCTGTTGGCCTCCACTGTGTCTCCTCTGGCCTGCGGTGTTCTTCTCCGGCTTGTTTTGCTGGGGTGGGGGGGGTGCTTGTCCCTGCTTGTTCCTGGTGGTTCTTTGGCCAGGGTTGCGCCTCGGCTTTCCCTGTGGTCCGGGGTCCGTGTTCCGGTCTCCTGGTCTGCAGGCTTGCGGCTGCTTCTGCTTGGCCTTCGGCGGTGCCTCCTTGTGCTTGTTGGATGCCTTCGGCCTTCCTCTCTGTTGGCTCCTGTTCTTGGCTGGTCTCCTGGTTGTCAGTGGTACGATCTGCTCGGGGTTGCCTTGTTGCGCTCTTGCGGCGAGCCTGGGCTGCCTGATGGGGCTGTTTTGGGGGCTCGCTGACTGGCCTGCCCCTTTGATTTTGCTGGTGTATTCTCTGCATGTGGGGTGGCTGGTCCCTCTGCTGTCTGGTGCTGGTCCTTGCGGTTGTGGTGTGTTCCTGCTGTTGTGGCCTCTTGGCTCTGCCTGGCCCTGTTTTGGTCTGTCACCCACTCCTTTCTTCCCTGCTTGCCTTCTCTGGGGCCTATGGCCGTGCCTCCCTGAGAGCACCTGTTCTCGTCTGGTCTCGGAGGTTACGCAGGGTTAGGCCTGGTTCCTACCTGCATGGGAGACTGCCTGGGAGTGCCTGGTTCTGTGGGCTCTGTTGTCGGTTTGGCGGCGCCAGGGCTGCCTGCTCTGACTTTCTCGGCCCTTGATGGTCCGGGCCTTTGTGCTGTTGCCTTGTTTTGGTTTCGGTCCTGCCCGGTCTGCCATTTTTCGGTGCCAGGGGTCTTTTCGCCCTTCCGGCCTTTCTTGGCCTCTGCTCGGCTGGGGCCTTCCCCTCGTTGGCCTTGCCCCGGGTGTGGGTTGGGCCATCGGGTCCTTC
Source organism: Calotriton arnoldi (assembly GCA_963921515.1). Taxonomy (NCBI): domain Eukaryota; kingdom Metazoa; phylum Chordata; class Amphibia; order Caudata; family Salamandridae; genus Calotriton; species Calotriton arnoldi. The sequence goes on from CAWUFW010002893.1 coordinate 1,742,567, forward strand.
TGGTCACCTTTTCTGCCCTGGGGGTTTATCCCCTGGTCATGCTCTACCTGGGGTCGTGTGGACCCGTGGGGTTTAGTTTGCCTGGGCATTCCACCCTGGCTTCTGTTGCTTCTGTGGTCGGGTTGTTTTTTTGTGTTTCCTCTCCCCTGATGGGTTGGGGTTTCCTGGTGGTGGTGTTTGGGCCTGATGCTCTCCTTCGAGCCTCTGTGGGTTGTTGCTCCTCGGTCTGGGCTGCCCTGTGTGTTGTTGGCCCTGCCTTCTGCCTGGTCTGTTTGGGGACGTCTCTGCCTGGCCTGTCTCTCTGCTCCGGTTTTCCCCGGTTTGCGGTTGGGCTGTTCTGCTGTGGCTTTGTGTTGGGGTCCTGTGCTCCCTCCTGTTCCCTTTCTCTGGTTTCCTGTTCTGGGTTTCGCTCTGTGGGACTCTGGTCCCTGATGGGTCTGCTCCCTTCTGGATCTCGGGGCCTGGTGGGTTGGCTTCCGGGTGTTGTTCCTCTTCCCCGGTGGTTGTCTTTCCCTGTTTCCCTGTTCCGGGCTCTCTCTCACCTTCCGGGCTGGGTGCTGGTCGGCTTGTCTTTGGTGCTGGCCCTTTTTTTCCTGGGGCCTGGTGCTCTTCTGTGGGTTCCGGGGGGCTTGTCCTCTGGTCTCTCTGGGGCCGGGTCGTTTGCTTCGCTTCTCTTCTGGTTTGGTCCTGCCCTTGGTGGGCTTCTCGGCCTTTTTGTACCGTGGACTCCTTTGATCGTCTCTTGTTGGGGCTTCGTTTTTCTCTGGGCCCCTTGGCGATTGGGTGTTGTCTTTCTTTCCGCTGCCTGCGTTCGGCTGGCATGGGTTCTCTGTGCCTTGGTCTGGCTCCTGGTGCCCTGGTCTGGCTTGCTCGCCTGGTGGCCCTTAGATTCTTCTTTGGGTGGCCTCCTCACTGTTTTTGTTCTTTCTGGCCTCGGTTGGCTTGTGTGTCCGTGCTCTCCCCTTCTCTGGTTGCCTGTGGGGTGCTCCTGCTGTGGATGTAGGGCTGGTCGTCTGGCTGTTCTCCCGTTGTTTTGTTGGGCGCGTCCCTGCTTGGTGGGGCTCCCTCATGTCTGGGTGCTCTGCCTGGGGTTTTCTGCCTTTTTGCTTTCCTGCGATGGCTGCCTTGGTGTGGTTTCCTAGGTTGGCTTCTGTTTTGTTTGGGAAGGCCGGCTTTTCTGCTTTGGTATTCTCCACTTAGTAATGAATGGGACGAGGACATAAGGGGGGTAATGCTCTATTACTTACCGGTAATCTTCATTACTCCAGGTCCCGTTGTCCTCGTCCCATTCATACGCCCCGCCCTCCCTCCCGGACGGCTCGCCTTCCTGTTGTGGGCTTGGTTGTTCAGGCGGAATGCTGGGTAAGTACCCCTTATGTACTCCCGGTGGGAGGGGCGGGGTTAGTATCCCAGCATTCTTCTGATCTTTTTTCTGTCGGAAGATGGTTATCTCCACTTAGTAATGAATGGGACGAGGACAACGGGACCCGGAGTAATGAAGATTACCGGTAAGTAATAGAGCATTAATGGTGATTCTCTGCTGAGGCAGTGCTAGCAATTGTACGCAAAGCAGAAATCTAAACAGTCTGACAAAGATTTGGATTGCATTTGCAAAGTGGCAAACTGCAAAACTGAGAAAGAACAAACAAATTATTTCAAGGGGAAATCTAGAGGGAAGGATAGGAAATGTTACAGCTGCGACAGTTATGAGCACCTGGCATGTAGCAGAAACTGTCCCGCGCTCAAACGGAAATGCAGCAGTTGCGTTATTGTGGGTCATTTTGCGAGGGTATGTAGGAAGAAAAAGAGCATTGTTGAATGTGTTTATGAGAGTAAAAGCCCGGGTGAGAGTGAGGCTGAGGAGAAACCATTGAAGTCAGACAGTGTTATGAGTTTGCAAGGACATTTTGTACTAAACATCAAGTGCAAACCTGAATGTTACATGACAATTGGAGGGGTGCCTATCAAAATATATGCAGATTCTGGTTCACCTTTTAGGAATGTCAGTGAAGAGGCGTGGAACAATAAGTTTGTTGGTGCATATTTATTACCACCAGCCATACATCCTCAAAGTTATACTGGTGAAAGATTGATATGTTGGGTTTCCGATGGTTTGTTTTTCTCCTTCAAAGGTAGACACACAAGAGGGAAACTGTACCTAGCAAAGAAAGGGCCATCTTTTCTGGAATGGTATGATCAAGGGAGTGTGCATATTATCTTGGATCCCAACAGTACGGAAAAGCTATTGGTAGTGGACAAAGGATGTTCGATGGGCTATACCATGGCCAACAAGTTTCTTAAAGTGGTCAGTAAACACTTGGGGATGTTGGAAGAATTTGAGCACAACATTGCTCTTAAAAACGATGCCACTACTGAGGTACACAAGTTAAGGATGGTACGGATGATGATACAGGAGGAAGTCTCAAAGGAGTTGGAGAAACTGGTGGAGATGGATGTGATTGAACCAATAGAATGTTCAGACTGGATTTTTCCGGTGGTGGTAGCACACTGAAGTAATGGGAAGATTCGCCTTTGTGTGGAATTACACCATCTGAAGAATAATATAGTAATTGATTGCTTTCCACTACGAAAGAGAACAGAAATGGTCTTGTGTTTGAAGAGAGCTGTGTGGTTCTCGATCATAGACCTCTCGGCACGTATCACCAGATTTCCCTCACACCTGCATCCAGGAAGTTCATGGCATTCATTACACCGTTTGGTTGCTTTCAATTCAAACGAATGCCATTTAGCCTGGCATCAGCGGCAGCCGTTTTGTTTTCCAGCATTTAATGCACAGGCTTTTTGGGAAGGAAAGTGGAGTAATGTTCTTCCAGGACGACATTTTAATCTGTGGTGATAATAGAGCCAGTCATGACGAGAGGTGGCAGAAAGTTCTTAGAATACTGGAGGAAAATGGACTGACTGTGGAGATGGATAAGTGCAAGTTTTCTGAGAGGAGCATCACTTATTTGAGGCATGTGATTAGTGAGGTGGGAGTTAAACCTAAACCTGCCCTAATCAGTCCAATCACAGGCACTCCTGCACCTGTTAATAAGGATGAAGCAAGGTCGTTTTTAGAAATGGCTGAATTTTGTGCAAAATTCATTCCTAACTTTGCTGATAAGGTGTACAATATCAAGCAGTTGCTAAAAAAAGAATGTGAAGTTTGTGTGGGACTGGCATTGTGAAACTGAGTTTTGTAAGATCAACCAGGATATGGAGCAGGTTCCTGCCTTATGCAGTTTTGATCCAGGTTTGGAGTGCTTCTTAACCACTGATTCCAGTAACAAGGGGTTAAAGGCAGTATTATCCCAAAGAGTGTAATGAAACTATAATTTTGTTTGCATCTAGATCTCTATCACCTGCCAAGGAAAAATACCCCATTATTGAAAAGGAGGCGTTGGCGTGTACCTGGGCCTTGGAACATTTCAGAGCTTTTGTTTGGGGCAAACCTATTACCATCCAGTGTGACCATAAACCTTTAGTTAAATTATTAACTACGAAGGGTAGTGTTACTGCTTCTGCCAGGATTTCGAGGCTATCCATGAGGATGAAGGATTATATTTACTGCATTGTGTATGTTCCGGGTAGGGACAACATAGTAGCAGATTGTCCACCTACAATGCCTTGCCCTTTAGAGAAGTGTGAGGATGATCCGTGGAATTACGTCTGGGTTGCATTGGTAGAGGATTGTGGCACACCGGCCATTAAAAAGGAAGATTGGATTATGGAACAAGAAAAGGATGTTGTTTTGAAAAATGTTGTGGAGTACATATGTGAGAGATGGACCAAGAAGGATCAATTGGAGGAGGGTTTCAGACCTTTTTGGGAGGTTAAGTAGGAACTTTCCGTGGAAAATGAGTTGGCCATGAGAGGAAATAAAACTGTTCCATCGTATGGGTTGCATGAAATTATTATGGGTTTGTGCTATGAGGATCATTTTGATATACTAAGGACTAAATCAGTTGTTAAGGATTTGTTTTGGTGGCCTGGAATAGACAGGGCTGTGGAGAGATTTGTTAGAGCATGTGATAATTGTTCCTCTGCTGATAAGTCCTTGCACACGTTAAGTCCATCCATGAGTAAGTGTCTTATTCCAAAACAACCATGGGAGTGTGTGGCAGTGGATTTACTAGATCCAGTTGGACAGTTGCAGGAGTACGTGACTGTTTTGATTGGTCTTGTCTCAACGTGCCTGGTTGTTGACATAGTGGAGGGAGCTGACACTGCCACGGTTTTGGAGTTCTTGAATAGAACATTTTTGTTGGAAGTAATCCTGCTTTCTTAACGAGTGAAAATAGGGTGCAGTTTGTTTCCAAAGCGGCAAAGATCTATTTTGAGAGGGTAGATGTTAAACACAAAACCACTTGACTTCACAATCCCAGTGGAAACAGTATGGTGGAAAGGTACAACCGTGTGGTCAAAGGAGTAATTAAGAGTGTGGTTGGGAAACAATGTGATTGGCAGACTGAAGTGCGGAAGGCTGTATGGGTGTTCAGAGTAACCGCAAATGACTCTACTGGGTTGTCACCATGTGAGTTAATGAGGGGAAGGATTCCCAGAAGTAAATTCAACCCTGCTTGATTTTTTGACAGTAGGGTTGAGCAATGATCACCAGATTTGGTGGGGAAGAAATTGAAATATACTCATGAAAGGAGTACATCTTACTATAATAAAGCACATGGAGTTATGTTATGTTATGTTATGTTATTTAATCTTATACCGCGCATAGATACTCCGAGGAGTGTCCCGGCGTGAGCCCAAAGAGAGAAGTGAGTAGATACAGAGAAGTGAAGTTAAATTAGTCAAACAGGTAGGTCTTCAGTTTTTTTTTTTAAAGACCAAAATCCTGAATACTGCGGAGAGCCAGCGGAAGTGAGTTCCAGATCATAGCCGCTCTAACAGCAAGTGAGCTGCCCCCCATTCTTGTGAGCCAAAAACGAGGATTGTGGGCCAGGAACTGAGATGATGATCGAAGATGTCTGGCGGGGGTGTAAAACAGGAACCTTTTCTGGAGGTAAGAAGGGCCAAGGGCATACAGAGCGCGATGGGCCAGAGTCAATGCTTTAAACTTGACTCGATTGGCCACCGGCAGCCAATGAAGTTGACGCAGATACTGCCGAACACTGCTTATCATTGGGATGTTAAACACAAGTCTCGCCGCAGCATTCTGGACAGTCTGCAGTTTCCGAAGAAGATAGTCCGGCAAGCCGGTATACAGAGCATTCGTATAGTCGAGTCGAGAGAGTATCAAGGCCCGAACCACTGTTTCCTTAGCTGCTCTAGGGAGAAACGGGAGAAATTTCTTGAGGGTTTTAAGTAGCCCGAAGCAGGTCCCCATCAGCTTCTTTATCTGGATAGAGAAGGATAGATTTTCCTCAAACCAGACTCCCAGATTTTTTGCAGGTTGCCCCGAAGAGGCAGGCATGGGAAACTCTGCTGGCCATAGAGATTCTCGAAACTGGGGGGGGGAAGGTCCCATACAAGAGAATTTCCGACTTCTCCTCATTGCATTTAAGCTGTGCTGAGGAGAGCTATTGAAAAACTGCTGCCAAACAGTTTTTTGCCAAGGACGTAGAGCACTCAGATTTTCCCCAAGTAAACAGCAACTGGGTATCATCTGCATATGCTATGATTTTTGTCCCCAGCTCTTCAGCCAAATAGATCAAAGGGGTAACGTAAAGATTAAAAAGAAGGGGGCTCAAAGAGGACCCCTGCGGCACCCCAGTGGTCACCTTCTGCGGCTTGGAGGAGAACGGGGGAAGCCAGACCTGTTGTGTACGTCCCTCCAAAAAAGATTTTAACCAACTCAAAGCAGCACCTGAAATCCCCACTCTCGCAAGGTGGATAAGCAACAGCGAGTGGGGGACAGTATTGAATGCTGCCGAGAGGTCCAACAAAACGAGAGCAGCCCTCCCGCCAGCATCCAGACACTCCCGAATAGCTTCCGAGACTACCACCAAAGCCGACTCAGTGCCATGGGAGGCTCTGAATCCGGATTGAGCTGGATGAAGCAGGCCTGCACCCTCCACAAAATCCGTAAGTTGTTTATTCACCACCTTTTCACAGGCCTTAGCCATGATAGGTAAGAGTGAAATAGGGCAGTAATTAGCTGGAATCAGCGGATCCAGTGTGGGTTTCTTTAAGAGGGGCAAGATCTTGGCCTGCTTCCATAATGAAGGAACATAAGCCTCCTGGAGGGAGAGATTAATAAGTTTGTTGACTTCCGGGTTCACCGTCTCAGCGACCGAGGCAAGAAGCCTGGCAGCACAGGGATCAGACGGGGAGCCTGATTTCAGGGCCTTGAGGATCTTCAGTGACTCAGGGAGATCAATAGGGAAGAAATCAGTCAGAGAAGGTGACTCAGCATGCAACGATACCAGGGGCGGGGGCCTCACCATAGGAAGATCACCTAGCGTAAAAGACGCCTGGATGGAGCGAACTTTATCAATAAAAAAGTTTGACAGTTCCTCACACCAGGCATTGGACGCAGGAAGAATAGCAGATTCCGCTCTAGGGGCCATAAAGCTCTGGACAATAGAGAAGATCTCCCTAGGATTATTCTTAGCTAGATCAATCCGATCCGCGTAATATAGACTTTTGGCCAAAGCTATAGAGGAATAATAAAGCTTCTGAACCTTCCTGAGGTTCAGTTTCGCCAATGGACAATAGTCCAGCCGCCATAGACATTCTAACTGTTTGCAGTGTTGTTTCTTAGCGCGTCCGAGAACCACGGCTGGGATGGAGAGTCTCTCGACAGCTTGCGGCGGGCCATAGGATGGAACCGGGCCACCGTCCTCTTAATCCAACCGGAGAAACTATCCAAGGCATCCTCCAGATTAGAAGAAGAGGCTGGTCGAGAATCAGCTAGAGCTGAACTAAAGGACATCGGATCAATTTTGGCAAAAGTCGGCGCTTGGCCAGCCCTGCTTGGGGGAATAATACCATCCGGCACCCAGGAAAAATATGTTAAAAAGTGATCAGACCATGACACCGGTAGTGGATCCTCCACCCTTATGCAGAAATTTGAACAAATAGGATCAAGGATGTGACCCCCTGAGTGTGTCGGTGCCTTGACCCATTGAGTTAACTGGGCCAAGTTAAGACAATCAAGGAATTCCCTAGTGTCTCCAGTTTCATCTTTATCTAAGTGAATATTGAGATCCCCCAGAAAAAGATAGTGCGAAAACCGCACGGCACGGGGGATAATAAAATCCACCAATTTTTTTTAAAAAGGCCCCGCAGGCCCAGGGGGCCTGTAAACCAATGTTCCACCCAGCGAAACATGAGGAGAAATAGTGATACTAAAATCAAGAGCTTCACCCTCACCTAGCTGCGAGGATTCCTCACTACGTAAGGCCCATTTGTCCCTGATAATAACCGCAACACCACCACCTCTCCCGACTTTACGGTCAACTCGGAAGATCTTAAATCCAGTGGGTATCGCTAGCTCAATGACAGGATTAGAGAACTCATTGAGCCAAGTCTCAGTCATAAATAAAAAATCGACCTGATTCTCGGACAAGAGGTCAAAAATGTCCTGGTGGTGTCTGCCTAACGAACGTGTGTTAATTAGGGCTGCTTTAAACATGGGCCCATTGCCATTACCACTAGATGGAGTCCCAGGGTGCTGACGAGCGTCCCAGCCAGGTTGAAGAGCAAAGTTGCAGATATTGCACACAGGCGAGGAGAGATCTAACATATCCCACCTGCTAGACTGACAATGCGACAGAGGTCAAAGTTGAAGAAGTTCGTGATGGCTATATGACCAACCAACAGTGTAATTCAGTGGAAAATGGGCAGCGTGGCTGGCGCTGGCTGCTTCCGGGACGCTGACGGGCGCAGACGGGCTTGCCTTAGGCGCGCCTTTAGCGCGGCTTTGGCGCGGCCGCTACGCGTCCACGCAGCGCGCATGTTTAAGGGCTGGCCAACAAAACAACTAGAGCACGCACTGACCAAAATGGTGTCTCTAGTTGTCTGCCTCGTGAAGCAGCAGGAAGGGAAATGGCAGTCGAATCCCCCCGAAAGTGCGGAGTGCCGGTAAGAGCAAGCAGCAATAGTGCACATTCAAATTCAAACAAACAGTTTCAATTTTAAAAATTAGGGCAATTTAAACATTAAAACAGCAAAAGTAAAAGCTCTAGGATAGCGAGGAGCGCAGTATGACACTTCGTGTTCCTCAGTCCCCCAAAGGCACTTAAACCGGTATTGATGATTGGGTGCGAGTAAAAAAACCTTCCAAAGTCCTGTAAGGGGAAAGCCAATTTTTTGCACTAGAGGAAGTGGTGGAAATTTTACAGAATGCTGTCAGAGAGAGATGTGGTAGAGTATGAAACTTTAAGAGAGTGGCTTTGGGTTGGAAAGAAATGTGGAAGTACTGTGGTGAGGAAGTGGATGGTAGTCGAGAGTCAGATTTGTGCCAGAGGGGTGATGTTCAAACTGAATCTAGTGAGGTATGAGAGGACTGTGTAGAAGAGGTTGGTAATACAACTGGTGGTGACATACAGGAGATGAAGGTTTGCTTGGAAAGTACTAGTAGGAAGGATGATGGCAAAAGGAAAAGGGAGTTACCTGGATGGCTGAAGGATTATGTTGTGGGGTAGATATGTTCTATATTATGCAACTGTATTGTATTACTATGTGATTACTATTTTCTCTTCTCTTCTTATTTATTTTTTTATTTTACTACTATTGTCAGGTCTTCCTTATTGGGGAGGGCGGTTTGTATATTGTTGTTATAGTGGAGGGGGTGGTGTTTTGCAGTGTTCGTTTTGTTATTAAAGGGGGGGATGTTATTGTTTGTATAATGTTAGGTTCTATTTAGAATTGGGAATGTACACTGTGAGGTTCAAATGCCTGAGCATTCTGTCGGAGGACAGTTTGCTGTGGCGGAGGGACTGAACCTACCTGTTTCATGTGTATGCAGAGCTTACATATTCAAGAAGATATAACATACATTCATGGTTGGTTTTACCACGTATGCGCACTGATGGAGTGAGGTTTGTAAAATATATCCTCATGAAGTCAAGTAACTCTATAATAATGTATTAAATTGCATGAACTAATCAACTCCAAATACTCACATCTACACAGGGGGCAAACGCAATTTACATAATGCGCTAAATCATGTTGGCCTGAGTACGTATTAACTGTTTGCGCTTTGAAAAACGATACTAATGCATGTTTATGCTGTGTTGTACATTGCACATTTTGCATGTTGTGCACGAATAATAAAAAGTTTGCTTTAAACGAATAGCTTTCGCTAGGATTTATTTAACACAGGGCATTAGTACGGTGGGAGGTAAACATAATGGGTTTTATTTCACTAATTAATATTCTTTTGTGTTTGTTTATTTTAGTACGGGATTGGGCCTGCATGAAAATGGCCTCTCGTTCAAGCCCGCATGCGGTTGGCCTGGTCGGACCTGAGTGCGCATGTGCCGGGAGGGGTTGCCTGCTCGCAGACTGCTGAGTGTACCCGATGATGCAATTCGTGTGAAGGCCATGTTGACCTGTGTCTTATTGTTTATGTGCCAAGATGCGACAGCGACTGTGGGAACAGCCATCACTACGTGCAATACGACGTGAAAGCGGATATTATAATGAACATTGTTGCTAAAAGTATAATTATGAATGTTAGAATTATACAAATTCATTGGTCTTAAATCCTTCTTTTGTTAGAACCGGTATAGGATGGATTTGGTGGAGAGAGCTGAATGGGACGACCCTAGTATGATTTCCGACAACCAATCACAGTCCGAGTTTCTACTGAAACTGCAACATTGTAGGATAGTGTATTAGGCAGAAAGGTATAACTGATGTCCCAATTATGGGTGAGTCAGTCCGGTGCGGCCCAGTGCGGTCTAGTGGCAGACCAGTGCAGTTCGTTTCAGAGAAGATCAGAATCAGAGTCGGAGTCAGAGAAGCAGAGAGGAGAAAGGAGAGAGGAGAACGCATAGAGAAGATCCAAGACAGAAAGAGCTCCCTGCACAGATTTCAAAGAATCTTTTGGTACGAGAACGTTGCGGGAGTGCGGGGGAGGAGACTGCGTCCGAGGAGGTAGTTTAAGTGGGATTTAAATTCTAGTTGTTAGTATAGAAAATTTTGCTGCATCTGTCCTGTTTAACTTTGTCCCCCGAGCCTATCTCTGGGGACCTCTTGCCACAACCTCGGCCAAGGAAGTGGTTTTCCTGTTTCTTTGGTGGGTATTGCCCTCCTTGATTGCTTAGATTGCAAATATATTTTCTGCAAGTATTTAAGCTGTACCTTCTTTCCCCATCCCTTTGCATGCTTTGATATCGGTGCAAATGATTCATTTCGATTACATTGCTTGATAATTTGTTCTCTTATATGCAATTTTGTATGTGCACTGACAACTTCAACACGAGTATTATTAAGATAAAATTATTAATTGAAGAAATGACTTTGTGGTTATTTAGTTAAATGCTAAACTGTTTAGTTAATCATAGTCACCATCAACTCTTCAACTAATGGTCCATCCACCAAAAGAAGAAGAAGTTGAGATTACTAATAGTTAGACATATTTATATACGTTATTGGTATGAGGTATAGTAATTAACAAAACGGACAAATTAAACCCCCCAAATCCAGCGCCAGTCTTCAGGGATCATTTGTGGGTAATGTGTGATGGGCCCCGTTGTTTGATGAATAATTTATGCATGACAGATTTCATTTAGTCCCTGACTCAGGAATTTAGGGGTTGCGCTGGATCAGCACTCCGAAGAGGCCAAATACAGAACTGCTAATTACCAGGCAGTTGCTAGAAATAGGAGTCCCCTTACATTCAAAAATTGGCCTGCTTTTATGCTGTTGACATGACCGAACAATTGGTGTCTTGACACGCCTGCTTCCAAAACAGAATGCTCATCAGTAGTTTTTTTATTTAAAAAGGTTCACCTTGAGAGGTGCAAAAAGGGAAACGGACCACAAAGTCACCAGATCAATGTGAAAGGCATGATGAAACTGGCAGCAACAGCTGGCATGGTGCCCTAGAGTCTAAACAAAGCTGCTTCTGGGACCTCAAAACATACTGGCACAGCTGCAGAGGCACAGGAAGAAAAACCGACATGTCACTCAGAGCAGGAAAGAGTGGCCTGTCCCGTGAAATCAAAATTCACTTGCAGCGCTCACAGTGTACTTAGTTTGAACAGTGAAAGATCGTTTTCGGAAAGCTCAGGCTGTCAGAGGCAATGAGCGCGCCTTTGCAGATAGAGTAATCCAGCCGCTAGCAATGGCTCTCTGGGGAAATGCAAAACAAGCTGCCTTACTTTTCTAATCTCAAAGTTTATCACGTCTAGATGTCAAAAATTAAATTGTTCCTGTAAATAATAGGTCGAGACTCTCTCTCTGATATATATTTTTTTTCAAACTGTGTACAAAAGATTTAATACCTCGCCGTTTCTGTGGGTTGGGAAACGTGTTTTGAAGCTTACTGTTCTCATAATTTGTATGGTTCATGAAACAGATCACCAGGTTTTCTGTGCGCTGAAATGATGGCAAAAGCCTTGAATAGTATTATACATTTTCTTTTTGTTTTATTCCACCGCATGTCTTCTAAACCTACACCATCTAATAATTTCCAATTATTTGGAGCATATCTAAACAGCAGAAAAGTTTAATGAGGAGAGAAAGGACCTAGAACAATCTAGTGTTTTGACGCCGATGGCAAAAAGAGCGTCAGGAGGAGCTAAGTTTCAAGTGACTCACAAATCACATTTTCCAACTCCGTGAGAATTTGCAATTTGAAATAACATGCTCGGATAATGAGAGACACTCGTCCTCATCGCATCGAGGTGCATTTGTTAAGTCTCTTAAATCATTCAATTATGACACTTTTATTTATTACTCATAACTTTTGACATTTGAAGTCGAAGTTCTATTTTAAAATTGATGTTCTTTAGAATAAGGGTGAACTTGCTATAAATACTGATCAGATCTTACAGCACAGTGAAAGATAAACAGTGAGATAGCTTGACTAGATTATGTTCCTGCTACCAGTCATTTCAACCTGCTTATGCGTGGTAAAAACCCAGACCGCGTATATCTGGCCTTTACTCATTCTAATTTTGATAAAACGAGCATCACTGAGTATGGTAAAATAAATATTTATCATCAGGGTTTTTTTAAAATGTATTTATTAGTTTTCTGCGAACAGTACAAAACCATAGCAGTGACGAGCATGATTGAGCACAAAAACATTGGTATACAGAACCACGACTCTAATTACATTGGAACATCATAGACAAATCTATAAGCTCCACAGCTAGCAATGTTAACAGCAGTATAAAAAACCCGTTATGGCATGAACATTGGATAATGACTGGTAGCCAGGACAGGGGCAAAAGTATGGACCCCACCAGTAAAAACATGAACCTGTCAGCAGATACAAAGAAGTACAGAGACATGCATGCTTGCATTATGAAAGTCACACGTCCTGGGCCAGAGCCCGCAGGATGGACTTGCAGATAGACTTGTAGGAGATGCCAAATATCTCTGAGGCGTGAAGGGTTAGGTTGAGGCTCCACATACAATGACAATTGTGCATTACAATAGACGAGATCGGTGTTCTAGTCCTTAAACCTGGGAGCTCGCCCATGACCCCAGCAGCACGCTTTACACCTCTTGGCAAGCAGCAAGGCCAAGACAACATATTTCCAAGAGATAGCACGCAGGTCTTTCACATAACTAAGTAAGGCCACAAAAGAGTCAGCAGGACCCTGTCTTCTGTCATGAGGGAGAGTGCATCTTGCACCTCCATCCATTAAGAGTGTACTGGGCCACGTGTCCACGCTAATTGTACAAAACCGGCTCCTTCTAAGCAACACCGCACACATCAGGTGCTCAATTTAAGACCGAATCTATGTAACGTGACAGGAGTATAGTAAGCCCACTGGAGGAATTTGTAATGAAGCATTTTGAGCCTGCTACTGGCAGATATCAAACTTGTCTGGGAGCAACAGCACCGCCATTGCTCATCAGGAAGAGACATTCCCAATTCCTGCTCCGAAAACACAAAGGTTCAGCCTGCGCAGTACAATACAGGAAGGAGAGCATATGATTAGGGCTAAAAACCTGAAGCATGTTATGTAGTGTGACAACGGTGGGAGGCTCATCAGAAAAAGTAGGAGCAGCTGCCCTGGAACTGCTTTCCAGCCTAATATAAATGAACGCATCTAAGGGCGAGGCCAGAGTGTCCCCCAAGTTTTCAGCCTGTGTGAGCCTTTTTTGTTTGAGCTGACGTTGCCCCAAAGCTTCATGAGTGACCGGTAACAGGATTCTAAAGCGAGTAAAGGAGACGTCTGCCTAACTTATTACACACTCTTTGCCAGGCCGCAGTGGTGTAAGCAACAGTAGACCAATGAGGAGACAGACCGGGCCAACAGAATACTAATATAATAGGATGGAGGAATGGGAACCATATAGCCTTGCTCAATAGCCAAATGAGAAAGAAAGAGGGTCGGCCTATACCAATGAATAGCATGGTGAGCCTGAGCACAGAGATAGTAAAGCTCCATGTCAGGCGCCTCAAAACCCCTTCCTGAAAGGGTAGACTAAGAATATCCCATTGAATGCAGGCTGTCCCCCAGCACGAGCAAGCTGTATCAGCTGAGGTTTAAGCGTGTGGAAAAAGGAGTGAGGTAAGTGAATAGGAATGCTCAAAAATAGGTATAGTAGTTTAGGAAGTATTATCATTTTCATTAAAGCTACATGCCCAGCCAGGGACAGAGGGAGATCCATTGTGTGACCTGATCAGTGATGATTCTCAGCGCCACACCATAGTTTGAACGAATCACTGCTTCTCTATCTTGGGCGAACCATATCCCCAGATATTTGAGTTCCATGGAGCACTATTATACTGGGAAGTCGGGGAGAAGGGTGTTGTCTTTGGTGTGGGAAGAAAAAGAGAAGATTTCTCCCAATTGATATGTTTAACGGATAAGCCTCCAAAAGCAATAAACTCCCGTAGGACGGGATTAAGGCTGAGATGAGCATCACGGAGATATAAGGTAATATCATCAGCATACAAAGAAATTAAATGCTGACTGGTGTAGTGCATATTATCAGGGTTTTAAGGTGAGTTAGTACAACCTTAAAGTTCGAGGCTACATTAACTAAAAGCTGCCCTCTGCAAAAACAGGCCTTCATGCCATTTTCCTCTTACAGGGCACAGTTTAGTACTTCAGAAGGAACTATAAGGACTCTAGCAGGCTCATATTCAAATACACATTGACAAAGCCAGAAAGTCTGGCCATGACATGTTGGTGCATTTAAATGTTATTTTTCATTGAAAGCATTTGCCACAAAAATAAACAGAAGAAAAAAAAAGAGATGCCACCTTCTAAACGTGGTGGCAATATTCTTTTAATAAAGATTTTAAATATAAAAAAATGATAATCACATATAATTTCTAATAGAACAGTATAGGTGCTTACAAACTAACAAGTGTATTAAAAACAGGATCTCTATGCAGCTTAAACAACACAAACACAGCTGGGCACAGTTTCTAATAAAACTCTCAGCATACATGTGAGTACTCAAGAACAAGTTAACAGCTTGAGAAAAGGGCAGCCAAAAAATTCAGAAGCATTTGTTCCACAAAAAGATTAGGTTGTAGCAACACCCCAAATCTCTGAGCAAGTGTTTAAACAAAAGGCAAGTATCATCCTCTGCTTGCAGAGCTAAATTCTAAAAATCATCTAAGGAGGCTGCAGAAATGGAGCGCCGGGACCAAATGGAGTACCACAAGCAACTAGAATCAGTCTAACTACATTTTGTGAAATGATGTGAAACCGGATTTATGGAGAGAATTTGTAGTCAACCCAATATACACAGGGGGAGACTGGACACAACCGTTGACCTACAGATTGATATCCTTACTGGATAATGAGGCCAAATACTTAGCGACACTACTATTACAAGATCCGTCAACTTGGGCAAGCAAACAAGAGATAAAACTCATCAAACAGGCTGGCATAACGGTGTAGGAACTTTGACCAATATCTTAACGTTTTCACTCATTATGGACCAACAGCAAAGAAAATATACAACTTTATACCTCTGCTTCATAGATTTTAAAGCCACATTTGACGTGTGCAGCATGATAAGCCGTGGCCAAACTAGCCAGTTTGAAAATTCCATCCCAACTATTAAAATAGAGTCAAATGCTGTACACAAACACCTGGTTAATGATCATTTCGAAGATGGGACACACTTATAAAAGGAAATCAAAACATATTCAGGACTGAAGCAGGGATGCGAGCTGGCACCTAAGTTATTCAACCTATAGTTAGCAGACTTGACATTGCAATTGAACAGAGTTAACTCCCACTCTCTAAGACTAAGCGCATACCAGCTATCTAAACTGCTTTATGCGGGTGATCTGATCCTGATGTGTAAAACCAAAGTTGGTCTACAGAGACTGAGACTCCCTGGAACCAAAACTCATTAGAAAATGGAATGAAAATAAATCTGACTAAGACAAAGGTCATGGCGGTGGGCAAGAGACGAAAAAAACAATAAAAATAGTTCTTGGGAGGAACCCAGAAAGAATCAGTAAAGGGGTACAAGTATCTCGGGGTACTAATTGATTCACGAGGCCTCTTCGCACCCCATCTGTGCCAATTAAGAAAAAAAGGCCTAGGACTTAAGGAAAATTTCAAGTACTATACAAATCCCTTAAGGGGCCATCTCTCTACCTAATGTTGAAAGGCATGTCCATGAAACTGCTCACCACACTGACATACCTCAGCGAGGCACTCTGCGGGGGAGATGCGAAGGTTCCGGACCTGATAATAGCCAAAACGTACAGATACATCTTTTCCCTCCCCAAAAGCCCATCCCAGCTCAGATAAGACTAGAATTTGGCCTTATAAAGCAAACAGTTGCCAGGCAGTGCGCTTTCGTGAAAACTTGCTATAGACTTAAAACGGCACCTGGCAACACTGTAAATCAGCACCTGTGGCAGGAAATATGCAGTAGTGCATGCATGTCTTGATCAAGACGTTACCTGGAAGGAGCACTAAAATAAACAAAAAATCAAAACCCTCTAGGAGATGCCATGCACAGCAATGCAAAGCAATAAACAAATCAATGACAGCACAATCTCTGTAGGAAGACAAGGATACCTTCTCCAAACATAGCCATGCCTGGAAGCTAAAGCAGAACTACAAAATACCATCGCCACAACTGTACTTTGAATTAGGCTTTATCCCTTCACCTAGAACCAAAATTCCTACTGTACTGGCATGGAAATCTTCCCTCACTGGATAACATGCCAGTTTGGCTGAAACCAACTGAAAATGCATGATGAAGACTGGTGTGGGCTGGCGAGAGAGGACTAACTCACCAAGTATGCATCTGTAAAGGTCTGAATAGGAAGCCGGAGGACCCTTCTGCATCAGGCCTTCAAAGAGAGGCGCATACGCACGTGCAGGGGAGCAACAGCAGCCTGCTTCAACTCTAGGGACATAATAATGATCTGTCGATTTGTGAAATTCCTGACGCTTGAGAAGCAGGCTTAAAATCTACTGCCACCTGTGGAGAGGGGGCAAAGTATACTTTCGCCACTGGGCTTATAAAGCCAGAAAGGATCACCACTTACATGACTGCGCAACTATATCCTTAACTCTAACTCACATGGTTTGTTGATATTAAATGTTTAAGTCGATGACCAATTTCCGTGACACTGCTGGACTAGATGTAATCGAAGAGCGGCACCACCACTATCGTTGCTTAAACTTGCACTGATTGTCGCAACTACGTTTCTTAATCATATCCCACTTGACATTACTGTTTTGCAGACCCAAAAATTGTACAAGCATAGAAAGACGCCATATGAGCCAGTGATACCAATCTTTTTATTATCTCATTGAATTCATAGTACATTTTGAATAGAATTGTGTCACGATTGTAACGATTTTAAATAATTGTACAATAAATTATTCAGAACAGTACAGTTGCTTCCAAACAGACAAGTGAATTAAAAACAGGGCCTCAAAATCTATTTGCAGTACACCTGCAACTAAGAAGCACTTGTACGGTTCTATAAAAATACAAACCCATTTTAGTTCTAATGCACATCAGAAAAATATAATTCTCACTGGTGCAAAGAAAATGTATTTTTGGCTTTGAATTACTGTGTGTATTGATTCTTCATTGCTTGATTAACAATAATCATTGCAATAAATGCTTTAAAACAAAATGATAAAAAAGAAGCACTGTTCTCAGTTTCTTTAGACAATATGCTACTGAACAAAAAGAATGTTACTATGGTTACATGCCGAAACACAACACATACCACATATAAACATCTCTTTTAAACAAACACAAAATATTCTTAAAACTGATAACATATTATCATTACATTCCCAAAAACGTACAATAAAAACAATTAATGTTATATTACATTGTGCAAATATGCAATAAAGTGCCAATCTGCACAAACTAAATCATTATGTGCCAATGTGCAAATAAGCAGTAAGGTGTCGCTGTATGATTAAAACCTGTTATCTGAAGTTGCCTTAAGTCTAGAATTTTAAGTAATACGTTCAATTGTGCAAATGAGCAGTAAAAGTGCATCAGTATTTTTACATATTTCCTGTAGAGCCTAATTACCGTGGTAATTTGGACACTAAATCGTTCAAGATGTCAGCAACCTTAAAACAGCCAATGTGATTCGTAATTTCTTAAGATAACCCTTAGGTAGCGAGTACCAATAATTTCTCAGCATTAGCTAAAAGGTTTGTCAGGTGACATAGCAATGGAATGGATTCGTCCGATAAACATAAGATAAGGTCCTGGCGGGCTGATCTTACCCCTGCCTTAAGGAATAAAGGTTTTAAAAGTGTGCAGCGTATTTTAAGCAAATTAGGGCACACACATACTATGGGGCCGATTCCGATCTCGGCCGGTAGCGCACCGAATCGGATTCGGCTTAACCGGATCCGATTCGGAGCCCTCTTTTCCGACCGATTCGAACGCGCGTCCGGCCGAGCGAGTACAATGCGAGCCCATGCGAAATCGCCGACCGACTCGTTCACGGGTCCGAACCACACCGACCGACTCGACTCGCACCGCGCGATGGAGATGTTCCCCGGCCGGGCAAGTACGATGCGCGCCTTGAGCAGTCCGACCGACCCGCACTGTCCGGCTCGAAACAGCTGTCGGAGCCGGACTTTGGGGGTCCGTGTCGGACCCCCCTGTACACGTAGCCACGCGAGTCGCACACAGGGGGGACCCATGGGTCCCCCCTACCTGTGCGTGTGCGGCACAAACCGCATTGACGTGAACCCGCTGTAGGGGGCGCCCTCGTTCGCCTCGCACCCATTGAGTCAATGGGAGCCCGCGTACGCATTGTACGACCGGCTCCCATTGACTTCAATGGGAGTCCGACCGAATCGAGTCCGATAGCATGCGTGCGCATCGTACTCGTTCGGTCGGACTGCCAGAGTCCGATTCGGTCGGAAATCTCTCCGGGTCCGGCTCGGTCGGAGAGTTTTCCGGCCCGAATCGGAATCGGCCCCTATGTGTAATAAAGTTTCACGTGGCCACCCACACAGTCTACATTTAGTATTTGGCCACTGCTGAATCCAGGTCGACGTACCCTCCTTAGCTGAGTTTATGCCCAATCTTATTTTTAGAAATGTTGCTTTCATTTGGGCCATAAAATGGGTGTTCAAATAAGGCTGGATTTGCAGAGACTGATGTGAATTAATCACAGTCCATGAATGAGTTTTAGCCGCTAAGGCTATTTTGTCCACATTAAATGAGTTAATTTTAATTTGTTTTTTTAAGATTTGTTTAAAACTGGGCATTGTCAGTTCAGTGAGCCCTATCTGCAGATCGAAACTCTGGAGACATATTGAGATATAAGATTGCCAAGTGGCTGTATAGGCAGAATTAATTATTTCTTGCAAACATATGTTCACTAGGGAAACAGGGTCAGATGAAAACATAAAATACGTGCATTTCAAAAATGACCCTTGCGAAACCATGGACTGTCTTTGTAGGCCAAACTCCAGTCTGATTTCAGCTTGGCCAGTTGACCTAGGAATCCTAAACATTGATTTATAGGCCTTCATTATTTATAGGTCCAGTAGTTTCGCATCTTTCCCCCTTAGTAATAGGTGAGCCGTGTGTGATTGTTGGCTGTAGCTTTTCTCTCATTACTTTGAGGAGATGATCATATGACTGACATCTCAAAGTTTAATGTAAATATTTAATGGCATACATTAAGGTTGCAGTTTTTGCCCTTAAATCCTTAAAGTGACTTCACAGAAGGGTAGTAAACCACTCGCAAATGGGAAGGGTTCCCCAGGGGACCCCTTTCCCTTTGCGTGTGGCTCTAAAAATATTTTTTAAGGGCAGGCAGTGGTCCCAGGGACCACTGCCTGCCCTTACAAAATGAAACTGAAAAGTTTCATTTTTATTTTTTAAATGCATCCAGTTTTCCTTTAAGGAAAACGGGCTGCATTTACAAAAAAAAAAAAAAAACTTCTTTATTTAAAAGCAGTCCCAGACATGGTGGTCTGCTGGCCCCAGCAGGCCACCATCCCCGGGAGTGCTAGCCATTCCCAATGGGGTGGCAAATTGCGACAGCCTCATTATTATGCATGAGGCATGCAATTTGCTACCCCATTGGGAATCGCAAACAGTGTCTCAGACACTGTTGTGCATCCCAATTTGCGAGTCGCAAATTGCGAGTCACAAATGCGATGCAATTTGGGACTCGCAAATTGGTGGGTCGTACATCTGGCCCCTAATGGCTAAAGTACATTTACCTATTGCCCCATGCTGTGTGCTGTTGAGCGGAAGGAAAATATGAATGGCAGCTAAACAAACCAATGGATGAAGAGGAGTGACCCAAAGATCCTCTTATATATGTATATATTTAGGTATTTGTATTCATGAATTTCCTTGGTGAGGGGACTGAAGCTGACTTCAAGAGAAACCTAAAAAGAATCTTCCCTCATTTGTCTGTGCAGCTGACTGCTTGATGATGAGGGAATCTCTCCTGCTTGCTCACAGGTTGCTATTTTTAATGTACACACATGGGCAAAGTGGCATGGGCGAATATAATAAATGTGCATTATCTAGAATTTAGTTCAAATTTTGCATGATTCCTTGGGCACTATGTGGGAATGGCATTGGAGGGTCCCATTAGCCCTTCCACTTAGTAGTGCAGCTACAATTCCGACCTTCTCTTCTATTCTCAGAGAAATATTATAGATTTAACAAAAATATTAATTAGATAAGAGTCAAAACTCTAATACATGGTAATGTGACACATTATACATGTGAAAAGGCAAAGTATTTAACAGTGTGGAGCCCTAGATTTTGAATAGTTTAACCTTAACCTGCACTTTATTATTTCTTGGACATCCTTGTCTTTTCTCTGAGCTAGATTTCAGCACTGTGACAGGCTTGTACCCTTCAAGTAGGTTTTTTCATTTATACACTATGTACATTTTGCCACATTACAGAAAGGACTCTGATAGTCAGTTGTTACTCTATAGTGGGCCAGTTCACAGAGATCAAATATTTAGAGGTTCATGATGATCTTACATTTTCTTCTTTGGACCAATCAGCTTCTTTAGTAGTTCAAGAGACATGAGTGTGAAATAATGAATGAAGAGGAGCAACTCAATCATGTAGCATAGTACTAAATATCTGTGGGCTTTTGCATCCTTTTTCAGTGAAAGACTAGATACAAGATTTTTTGGGTTACCAATCCTGACTGAGGACTGAAGATTCAGACCATCTCAGGGAGATTAGATGTTATTGTTTTATCGTGGATATAATCTGTATAGGGAGGACAACCAATAAAACCCAATTTTTTAATCAACCATTGTCTCTTATGTACCCTTTATTGGCAGAAGTTTATTAATTTCTCATAACAAGGGTAACCCAAAATCCATAAAATTTCGCTTATTACATTGACATAATTTAAATTTCACCCGGGCCTACTTCAATCGAAACACTATGGTTCAGAAACTGTGAAAAATGACAGACATTATTGTAAGAAATTTGGTTATTAGTTGAGCAGTCGAAGCCCCACTCAAATAATTAACACAGTCCTCTTCAGGATGAACCACAAAAGTCACTAAATAAGCCTGTGCTTAACCCTCTGGTAGCTTGGCACAAAAGCAGTCAGGTTTAACTTAAAAACAATGTGTAAATAATAATAATAATAAAAGATATTTGTAAAGCACGCAGCTAACCCGAATGGGGTGTCCCGGACACAGGGACCAGATTCGTATCAGTGGATAGTTTTTCCTTCTCTAAGTCCAAGTCCATGCATGGAGCTTAAACGAAGATGCTTGCTGGAGGTCAACTCATGGACACTGTTGTCGGTGTAGTTAGCAGGTTGGGTGTTGCAACCAGTTGCTGTTCATGGAAAGAGTTGGTTATCACCAGAGCTTCGTGTTGGTGCTCAATAAGGACTGTTGCCATTGGTGCTGGTTCTCGGAGCGGGCACAAAGAGCAGATCTTTGGCTGAAGATTTGTGTCAGCAGGCACCACGAATGGCCATTTGGCGATATGAGGAGTCCAGTCGCAAAGAGCCCAAAAATGCCTGGATCTTCACCAGGACTTGTGATTTTGAGGCAGGGGGCATACACTCGGATGCCAGCCGTGCTTATTTTGTTCGGTGCTCTGTACAGAAGCTGCTCCCCACCTAAACTTGGGAACTACCCAGAGTTTGCTGCTTTTTTGCATAATTTATTCGGATATATATATATATAAATATATATATATATCGAGTCCAATGCTCACTCCCTGGTAAGAAAGAGCACGACACAGCTCTGGGTTTAAAACAAGTGGGTTTATTCAGCTTTTCCAGCGCATGGTTTCTGCAGTCCATGAAACGCTTGGCAGACGCGTTTCAGCCTGAATGGCTTTCCTCAGTGCCGGTTTCACAGGCTGATCCTTCCACCTGGGGGTCATTAGGTGTGAAGATGTTGAGGTGACCACTCCCAGTGAAATAGTCTCTCGGCCCCTCCTCCGCCTTAAAGGTGTACAACCAATATATATATAAATATATATATATATATATATATATATATATATATATATATATATATATATATATATAAATATATATATATTCACTGAAAAAACCATAGGTTTCAGACACGTTATAGTTAGAAATTAGCATTTAAAAAACCTTTGAAATTCACTGAAAAAACCATAGGTTTTAGGGACAGTTATAGTTAGTTGGACATTGCACTCGTACAAAACCCGTGAAATTCCCCGTTATAGTTAGTTCAGCTAACTATAACTCGCGCCCCCGCAATGCACTGCTGATGACGTCACATATTACATCACTCATGACATGGTCAGTGACATCACTGATGACATCACTGATGACATCTCAAATGACATCACTGATGACATCATCCAGTGACTGTGTGTTTCTGTAAAGTTTAAATATGTTTAATATATATAGGGAAAGGCGTATTGAAGAATGAGTGGGTGTATAAGTGTCTGAATGGATGATTTAGTACGTGCGTGACTGACTCTACAAGTGAGTGATTAAACGTATCTTACTGAATGCATGGGTTAGTGACTAAACTGTGTGAATGTCTGTATCCGTCTGTTGGTGTGTAAGTGGATGCATGGATTTGCGAATAGCTACATGAGTGTCTATATGGGTTATTGATTGGTTCTATGAGTATCTGTATGGGTGCCTGAGTGTTTGTGTGGATGGGGTGTGTGCGACTGTGCATAGATGTGTGAGTGGGTGATTCACTGGGTGGATGGTTTCAAGAGTGCATCTGTGATAGACTGTATGGGTGGGTACGTGTGTGTAAGAGTGTGTTAGTGAGTGAATGTATGTCCCAGTGGTACATGTGTGAGTAACTACATATGTGAAAGGCAGTATATATGTGTATTGGAGTATATAAATAGCTATAAGCGAGAGTGAGTGATTGTGATAGTGGCTGTATGGATGAGTGTGTGCTTGTATCAGTGATTGTATAAGAGCTTAACAATGTGCTAGTATTTGTATGATTAAGTGAGCTGGTGTGTGTATAACTGTATAGGTGAGTAAATGGCAGTGTGTTTAATTATTTGCATGACTGACTAGGTGTGTGAGTACCTCTATGGATGAGTGGCGGTGTTTGAGTGTCTATATAGGAGTAAGAGTGCATATGATAGTCCTGTACTGAGTGACCATAAGTATGAGTGACTGTACGGGTGAGTGAGTGGATGTGTGTGTGTAGACCTAAGAATCAGTGAGTGGGTATGTAGTTATTGGTGTTGGAGTGTCTATGTTTTTGCGAATGGCACTCTGTAATTTAGATTGGGTGTATCAAAGGTTATATTAGGGTGTGAGGAGCTGCATCAGATTATCACGTGGATGATGTCATCAGTGATGTCATTTGAGATGTCATCAGTGATGTCACTGACCATGTCATGAGTGATGTAATATGTGACGTCATCAGCAGTGCATTGCGGGCGCGAGTTATAGTTAGCTGAACTAACTATAACGTGGGAATTTCACGGGTTTTGTACGAGTGCAATGTCCAACTAACTATAACTGTCCCTAAAACCTATGGTTTTTTCAGTGAATTTCAAAGGTTTTTTAAATGACAATTTTTAAATGTATTAATTTTTATATAAATTTTTTTCATACTGATTTACTACATTTTTAGAAACAATTTCTTTTACATATTTTATTTTTTAAATTACATTGTAATTACATTATACATTACATTACAAAAAATACTTTCTCAGAATGAATTACTTTAGTTTAAATACTTTGCACATAGGCAATAGACTTTTAAGTACAGTAGTTACAGTTGTTGCAATGGGCAACACATTTTCAAACACAATGCAACATTCAGCTCAATGTGAATTTCTAGTTAAATGCAATTAGTTACTTTATGGATTACTTTTCTAACCACAGGACTGGATCCTAGATTCAGTCCTGGTACATCTCCTGTAAACAGTTGAGTAAAAGCGTTTTGGTTACAGTCGTGATTTTTAAGGAATATTATTGTATTTTAAAAGTTGACACTTAGAAACTTTTTCTCATAGAATCACCAATGTTATCCTATGGAAGGAAATTCACTTAGCAGGTAAAAACTGTTATCGTTACTTTTTCTTACTCAGTGTTGGATCCTGGATCCAGCACTGGTGCATCTCCTGTAAACAGTTGAAAGAATGCGTTTAAGTCATACAGGCGATTTTTAAGGAATATTTGTAGTTTGTGAAAATCGACACTTTGAAACTTTTCTGCTGCAAACCAGACAATGGATTCCTATGGAAGAAAATATAAGTTACTGGTAAGTACGGTTAAAATTACTTTTCAGGACCAGTACTGGGCTGAAAGATACAGCACTGAGGTCTCTCCTTATAACAGGTGAGTAAATCAAAATTCGTATTTCAGCTGATTTTAGAGGAATATTTGTATGTTTCAAAAATCAACACTTAGAAAAATTTCCAAGTGAAACCAGTCAATGTTAGCCTATGAAGGAAATTCAAGTTACCGGTAAGTACGGTTAAAATTACTTTTCAGGACCAGTACTGGGCTGAAAGATGCAGCACTGAGGTCTCTCCTGATAGCAGGTGAGTAAATCGGAATTCGTATTTCGGCTGATTTTAGAGGAATATTTTAAAGTTCCAAAACTCCACACTTAGAAGAATTTCCAAGTGAAAGCAGTCAATGTTAGCCTATGAAGGAAATTCAAGTTACCGGTAAGTACGGTTAAAATTACTTTTGAGGATCAGTACTGGGCTGAAAGATGCAGCACTGAGGTCTCTCCTGATAACAGGTGAGTAAATCGGAATTCGTATTTCGGCTGATTTTAGAGGAATATTTTAAAGTTCCAAAACTCCACACTTAGAAGAATTTCCAAGTGAAACCAGTCAATGTTAGCCTATGGAAGGAAATTCAAGTTACTGGTAAGTACGGTTAAAATTACTTTTCAGGACCAGTACTGGGCTGAAAGATGCAGCACTGAGGTCTCTCCTGATAACAGGTGAGTAAATCGGAATTCGTATTTTGGCTGATTTTAGAGGAATATTTGTATGTTTCAAAATCGACACTTAGAAACTTTTTCAGCAAAAAGCAGGCAATGATATCCTATGGAAGGAAATTCAAGTTACTGGTAAGTACGGTTAAAATTACTTTTCAGGATCAGTACTGGGCTGAAAGATGCAGCACTGAGGTCTCTCCTGATAACAGGTGAGTAAATCAGAATTCGTATTTCGGCTGATTTTAGAGGAATATTATAGAGTTCCAAAACTCCACACTTAGAAGAATTTCCAAGTGAAACCAGTCAATGATATCCTATGGAAGGAAATTCAAGTTACTGGTAAGTACGGTTAAAATTACTTTTCAGGATCAGTACTGGGCTGAAAGATGCAGCACTGAGGTCTCTCCTGATAACAGGTGAGTAAATCGGAATTCGTAGTTTGGCTGATTTTAGAGGAATATTTGTACAATGGTGAAGGGAGGGGGCGGGGCCTGAGGTGACATCTGTGCAAACGCGCCCCGTGGCACGTTTTAAGTTGGGGGATTAAGTCCCCTTGAATCATGAGGATCCCTGGGGTCCAACTAGCCCAACCTGTACCTCCAGTATGCGCCAGGAGCTGCGTTGCAGAGAGGTGTACAGAGGCCACGCCCCTTTTGCACCTCTCTGCAATGCAGCTCTGTGGCGCTTTCTGGACGTACCTGTTGGGCTAGTTGGCCCCAGGGACCCTCAGGATTGAAGGGGATTTAATTCCCCATCTTAAAACGCGCCACGGGGCCTGTTTGCACACATGTCACCTGAAGCCCCGCCCCTCCCTTCACCACTGTGCAAACGCGCCCGTGGCGCGTTTTAAGTTGGGGGATTAAGTCCCCTTGAATGCTGAGGGTCCCTGGAGTCCAACTAGCCCACCATGTACTTCTAAAAGCGCCACAGAGCTGCGTTGCAGAGAGGTGTAAAAAGGGGCATGGCCTCTGTACACCTCTCTGCAACGCAGCCCCTAGCGCATACTGGAGGTTCCTGGTGGGCTAGTTGGCCCCCAGGGACCCCCAGTATTCAAGGGGAATTACTTCCCCTTCTTAAAACGCGCCAGGGGGCGCGTTTGCAGAGTACTGCTGGGAGGGGGGTGGGGCCTCCGGCACGATGCCGGTCGTTTTTTTTTAAAAAAATTTTTTAATGGGAGGGGGGCTGCGTGGGCCCCCTTCCCTTGGCCACTTTTGGCCCCGGGGACCCCATCCCCCGGGGCCTGAGCATTTTATTTATTTTTTTAAATAAAAAAATAAAAAACGGGAAGGGGGCCGCGTGGCCCCCTTCCCTGGGCCTGTATTGGCCCCGGGGACCCCATCCCCGGGGCATGCCCTCGATTTGTATTTTTAAATTTGGAGGGGGCTGCGGGGCCCCCCTCCTCAGGCTATTTAAGGCCCCGGGGACCCCATCCCCCGGGGCCGGCCTTGCCCTTTTTTTTTTTTTTTTTATTTGGGGAGGGGGCTGCATGGCCCCCTCCCTGGCCACTTATGGCCTCGGGGACCCCATCCCCGGGGCCTGGCCTCTGGTTGGGGACTGTGGGGGTCCCCAATCCCCCACAGTCCCAGCCGGCTCCCCGCATCCTGCGCGAGCCGGCATTGCTTTCCACATGGGGAGCAGCTAACATGCTGCTCCCCATGTGGAAAGCAATTGGGTTTGCATTTTAAAGAGAGAGCAGGTTTCCTGCTCTCTCTTTCAAAATGCAAACTACAGTGTCCCGGGGTAGGCACCCCGGGACACTGCAGGAGCCGGCCCTGGGGGATGGCGGTCCCCAGGGCCATCAAGGGCTCCAGGAGGGGGCCGTGCGGCCCCCCTCCCAACCATTTAACAGCCCCGGGAGGTGGTGGTCCCCGGGGCTTTGGAGTCCGTAACGGACCCCCATATTCAGATCTTTAGTGCCCCGGGAGGTGGCAGTCCCCGGGCGTGTGGGGCTGGAGCCCCCACACAGGTCAAAAAAAAAAAAAGAAGCCCGGGGGTGGCGGTCCTCGGGCTTGGGGGCCTTAGAGGCCCCCACATTAAATGTAAACCCCCAATCATGCCCCCGGGACTTGGCCCACCCGGGGGCAAATTAACATCGAAGCGCGGGAGACCGCGCTTCGATTTTTATTTTGCGGCAGGATTCGCGCACCCTAACCGCATCCCGCCGATTTTTAAAAAAAAAAAATGCTTTTTTCTGCCCAGGGGGTCCTTGTGAGACCCCCTAAGCAGACCTAGGGGGTCAGGGTGTTTCTACCCTGCCCCCTTTGTGCGTTTTGCGCACTTGTTTCTTTTTTTTTTCTCGGCGGGATCCGCGCACCCTGAGCGCATCCTGCCGATTTAAAAAAAAAAAAAATGCTTTTTTCTGCCCAGGGGGTCCTTGTGGGACCCCCTGAGCAGGCCTAGGGGGTCAGGGTGTTTCTACCCTGCCCCCTTTGTGCGTTTTGCGCACTTATTTTTGTGCCTCGGTTCTACCGAGGGACAAAATGGCTGCCAACACTTCCTGGTTTGGAGTGTTGACAGCCAGCTGACAGCCAATTAGCATGCAGCCCGTGATCGGGACGGTGCGCACAGGGTGCGCTGAGGGTACGCGGACCCTACTCGGCCATAGATATATATGTGAATTTACTTTTGATTTTCTCAGGAACTACTGAACGGATTTACACCATTTAAGCAAAAGGCACCAGTCTGAACCAAGGGCTACCTCTTTGCCAAATTTGGTGTAATTCCGTTCAGCAGTTCGGGCTGTAGCTGCGACTAAAGGTTCCTATGGAAAAATGAATGGGGAAAACGCGTTTTGGGACCCCCTTTTTCTCGGCCCCCGCTTGACGAATCAACACGAGACTTTCAGGGTAGGAGCGGAGCGGAGCGCCTCAACAAGTTGGAAACTTTCGCGAAGATTTGTCAACCGGCGCCAACGTTATTTCAAATAGAATGTCGCGGATTTCCTATGGATAATAGGTCCTAACTATAACTATCTACTGGCGACCGCCAGTAGATAATATATATATATATACATACATATACCTATATATATATTTATATATATATATATATATATATATATATATGAGTTTCACTTACCTTTTATATACTTACATTTAGTTGTAAAGGCATTGAGTGGTAAAGGCATGCATTGTAATGTTATACAATGGCCCAAGGCTACCCTTTGAAGCTCAGGAAGACTTAGTACAATACCTCAGGACATACTGCTCAGGAAAGAAACACCCTACCCCACACCTAAGACCCTTTTGTCCCTATGTCTGAAATGAACACACAAAACTCCATAGGAGAGCCATTCTCAGTAAGGTCACCCTGGACACTGGCAGAAAGACACATTAGGTTTCGGCAGAAAAGTGCCAACTTTCAAAAATGCCACATTTTCAGAATAGTAACTTAAAATCCAACTGCACCATCCATTCAAAATGATTTTAGATTACAATTCATTGAGTAAAAGAAGTATTTCTCTGTCTATTCCCATACTAAAATGTCACTTAATTTGTGTAATAAGGTAACCCAGTGTTAGTCTATGGGAGAGGTAGAATTGCAAAAGTGAAAAACAACTTAAGTAAGCATGTCCTCCTTTTAAATACCATGCATCCTTCCCCAGAAGTGGGTAAGTGTACTTTAGGGGTGGCCTGTAAGTATGAAAAAGGCCTAGCAAACGGTTTATTTTGCCAGATCTAAATGGCAGTTTAAAACTGCACTACACGCTGCAGTGGCACGCTTGAGAGAAGTGTTACAGTGCTACCTTAGTGGGTGGCATAATGAGTGCTGAAGCCCACTAGTCACATTTAATTTATAGGCTCTGGGCACATGTAGTACCATTTACTAGGGAATTATAAGTAAACCAATCAGGTGTAGTCAAAGCATTCTGCCACTGATCAGCAGGAGGAAGGTGCACAGTCCTAAAAGCCAACAGAAACAAGGTCTGAAGGGAAGGCAAAAATATGGTGTGACTCTGCAGAGAGGGCCAGACCCAAGAATTAGAGGTGGAAGAGGGTAGATATTACCACATTATTATTTTGTTTTTCTTGGTGAGACACCATAATTGCAAAAATTACACGTAGATATGGGTCCCCCACTCACAGTGGCATTGCCCTCAAGCTGCACCTCACCAATGTGGCACAACAAAACCAAAAACACTTTTGGGTTACTTGGGCTTCTATTTTTAGGGGCATCTGACTTGGCAGTTCAGGCTCAACTCTGCATGTTGGAGCAGGACCAAGACTTATTAGTAAATAGGTGTTCCTTGACTAGAGTTGCATTGTGGGGAAAATATAATGGAATGGATTCCCGCCTGGGTAACTATTGGTGGCTGAGATTAAGTCATGGTTTCTAGTCATCACTTTGTTTTTCAATGGTCAGACAGTTGTCACAGGATACACACACGTTTTCAAACTCTAATTTGGGTATCAGAACCTCGTGAAGCCAGTCAGACCACTGAGAGGGAAGCAGTCCAATGGGAAATTTTACTCAGATTCAGACAAACCCATGGATCACATTGCACTTCACTTTAAGCACTGCAGACAATCATCAATCACCAAGATCCATGGAAACAGTAGTGTGCTAAATAATAATAAAACAGGATAGAACTGTTAGAAATTGAGTTCCTGGTTGACTGGGGTTTGAGCCCTGGTCAAGTAGCAACCACAATCCTAGTCAGGATAAGGCACAAACAAAGCCTACATTAACCTGTGCTCACCTTCTGGTTGCTTGGCACAATGCAGTCAGGCTTAACTTGAAGGCAATGTGTAAAGTATCAATTGCAACACTTCAAACATTAAAACAGGGAAAAAACACACAAAATGATCTTTTAATAAATAAAACCAGGCCAAAATAACAGAAATCCAAACTAGGAAACCGGAGATGTCAGGGAAAACGGAGATGTTGGGGAAAGGCAGGGTCTTGGTGTTGGAAAGTGGATTATTAGTAGGGGCAAATGTATATCTGCCACTGGCAATAAGGCCAATAACACATGATAGGACTCAGCATCGGTCTTAGAAAATTATTCCCATGCTCAACCCTTGGTAACTTGGCTGCGAGCAGGCAGGCTTAACTTCAAAGACAGGTATGTAAAGCATTTAAAAACACAAATTCAGTAAATAATTAAGACACGATGCACAATAAAAATCCAACACCAATTTATAAAAATAGTAAATATTTTTATCCTTAAAATGACACCAAAACGACAAAAATCCAATGTGGGGAACCGGAGATATGAATTTCTAAAGATTTATCACTTTATAGCACTTAGAAACCTATAGCACCATATTGGGATATCTGGTCGCGATAGACCGGCTCAAAGTCAAAGTTTCAGGCCGACCGCGATGGAGCCCTGAGCGGCTACCCCTCGCGGTAGGTCCCAGTCACAGTTTTTACCTTCGGACTTAGAAACTTTTCTGGAGCTTTTTCTCGTGGGGTCCCTCGATGCTCTTCACCAGGCCGGATTCGGTGAGGGTTCGCCGGCCTCAGAATTCGTCTACTCCCAGTCAAACTCTGGAAGTCGGACCTACGGAGCTTTCAGTGGGACGAACCTGGATGGCCTGGCCGACTCGCGGTTGAAGGCAGGCGGCTTGACTGACCAGGTTGAGTCGGTCCCCTTATGGAGCTTTTTTCCAAAGTTGCTCCAAAGTTCTCCAAACTCCTGGAACTTCTTCCTGAAGTTCCCCAAAGGGTCCCAAAGTGTCTCAAACTCACTACAAGGGTCTGGAAGCTCCAAGATGGTCCTTGAAAGTTGAGGACTTCAGTTCCCACAATCCACTTGGACAAAACCCTTACAAATCCACTGGTAGTTTTCCAGGTTGAGGATTCTTGGTGGTGATGATCCAGGTGAGCTCTGTTAACCTGTAGCTTGCAGGGAGTCCACTCTTTACTCTTTTACACAGCAAGGTAGTCCACAGGGCTGTAGTTCCAGGTGGTGCAGTCCTCAGAGGGCAGGCCTTAGAAATTGCACATCAAGCTTCTCAGCATGGCACAACGTCTTGCTTTCTTAAGTTTCAAGCAGCAGATCTGAGAGACTCTGCCCCTCTCAGATACTTATTCCAACTTCTCTGGGTCAAGCAGGAGGTCACTTCTGACCAATGGGGGCAGGGTAACTCCCCAAGGTTATGACCACATCCTGTAGAGTGTGGCATTATTTTGTCCCAGAGTGCACCAAATCTTCCAAATTCATAATGGCTGATTTTCCAGCAGGGAGTTAAGAGCTGGCTAAACACACCCCTAGGATGGCTAATTTCCCTAGACTCTCCCCCTTGCATCTGCTCATTCCTTCCTTAATCCTAGCTCTGGCTTGGGGTCAAAAGAGTAGAGTGGTAACTGACACTGAGGCCTTCCCCTTTCCTTTGAAGACCATGGTTTACGACTCCTCCCCCTGCTCTGGCATTCCTGTGTAGCAGCACACTGCCCTCCCAGCAGAGCTGGTTAACTCCAGGGGCTCTTTCTCACCTCTTCAAAGCAGCCTGGCTAATCCACTTAACTCTGACCAATCAGGACAGAACAGTGGAAGGCTGAATCTGGACCTACAAACAAGAAAGTCTTAAAACTTCTTGTCTGTATATTTTAGAAGAAATTCAACAATACCATATTGTGGGATTTATCACTACCATTCTGGGAAGTCTTTGAATGGGACATTTTTCCAGCACCAGGACTTACAAAAACATATTTTATAAGTACTCCGCCTATAGCTACAGGACCCCCACCCCATGGACCACCTAGGGGAGATTTTAGGGGTTCTGAATCTGTAGAAATATTGCAGATCCTCCCTCCATAGTGCTCCTAGCATCAAAGTCGAATTTGGGCAGCACTTTATCACAATGTGGGGAGTGAAACGTGAAATTTCACTTAACCCAGGGCATATAAAACTCATTTTATAAGGGTCCACCTTATAGATACCTGACCCCCCCCCCCCACCCCTGGGACACCTAGGGGAGACCCTGGGGGTTCCTAATATGCCAAAACATTGTAGGTTACCCATTTTTAAGTGCCCCAAACACAAAAGTCGAGTTTGGGCACAATTTACTTTTTAAAAGCAGTCATGGAACCCAGGGCTGCTTTTAAACTGACCTCAGGCTTCAGCAGTGCACACATGCAAGTGCAGAAAAGGCTGTTGGCCTCTAAACTGCCATGCCCTACTATATACTAGGGACTGATAGGTAGTTTCAATCTCCCTGCCCTATTATGTACTAGGGTCTTATAGGGTAGGTCATGCTAATCACAGGGGTACCCCAACCCATAGTGTACCCTAGTGTATATAGGTGTTTTCACTGTATTCTAAATGTGTCTCTTTGAGCAGAGCACTGGCCCTGGGCCTGGTTAGGCAGAGCCCAGGGTCAGTCAGAGTCAGTTACCACCAGTACCAGTCAGCAAAACTGTTGGGGGGTGCCCAGGGCACAGGATGACTTTGCAACACTTGGGCACTACAAAGACTTTCCTTTGAAGTTTGCCTGCTTCAGAGGCAGAAAGGGGTATAAGTAATGGACCTCTGACACTCTCAAATCAGAACACTTCTGGACTAAATGACATTCTGCCAGGAAGAAGAGCTGGATGCCATAGGATGAACTGATACTCTGCCTGTTGCTTTGATGTGCTGGCCTGCTTCGTGCTGCTTCTATCCTTGGAGTGAAAGGACTAGACTTTGCTCTCTTTATCGCATCGACTCCCAGCGTCTGTTTTTATTGATGCATCGCTACAGACTTTGACGCATCGATGCTGCCAGCACCGGAGTGTGGTTCTCGATCAGCGCATTCACCATGGCTTTCACCGCAGGCCCCAACTTTCTGTCGCAGCACGTCAGAAGAACTGCTGCAGCATGAGTTTCGAGCACCGCATCACTGAAGCCCCTGATGCACCGCTCCAACTCCGAAGTAGCGCCTGCTTCACGGCTGTGGAATCGACACAGCGTGTATGGATTTTTGATGCATTGTCCTTGGGCGCCGACTTCTTCATTGACATTGCCCAGCAGTAAGAAACCGAGGCCGTGTGTCCGGAGATCGATGTATCACCTCCCCTTCCAGTAAGGAGCTAATGCATCACCTCCCTTGGGAGTCCGGAACCGACGCATCACTTTGCTTTTCCAGTGCCTCACCTCCCCTGCGCCTCCCACCATCTTTGAATTTTAACACATCCAAGATACTTTGTGCTAAAAGTGACGCATCCATAGATTTATATGGACTGAACTGATTTAGCCTTTAAAAAGTGACATCTTTACTTGTGTATGTTGGATTTTTGTCTTGTTTTATTCAGATAAATATTGGCTATTTTTCTAAACTGGTGTGGAGTCCTTTTGTAGTGTTTTTACTGTGTTACTATGTATGAATGTACAAATGCTTTACACATTGCCTCTGAGATAAGCCTGACTGCTCATGCTAAGCTCCCAAGTGGATGAGCAGGGGTTATCTTAGCTGTGTGACTCCCTTACCCAGACTAGAGTGAGGGTCCCTACTTGGACAGGATGCAAACCACTGCCAACTAGAGACCCCAGATCTAACACCAATGTTACCATGTTTTAGGGAAAGAGCAAAAGTACTTTAGCACTGGTCAGCAGTGGTAAAGTGTGCAGAATCCTAAGGCCAGCAAAAATGAAGTCACTAAAAACTGAAGGTATGAAGGAAAAAAGTTTGGGGAACCACGCCAAGGATGCCACGTCTAACAATAGCCCTTAGATTGCTTCAAATGTAATCGTATGTTGTCTCCCCATGAAAACCTCAGACCAGCAGGATACAAAATAATAGTGGAGCAGCTGTTGTAGGTCCTAGGTCATACTAAGCAAAAAAAAAGACCTATACTCACACAACTTGTGAATATAAGCCTAATCACTGCATGGCTTCAGCTACTTGCTCTTGTTAAATAATTATCTAGAGTATAAAAACACGATGGCATCGATCATATACGCAGATGTAGCGAAAGTTGCGTTATTACCATTATTGAGGAAGTGGCTTCTCGCTCTACTTGTGGTTTCACCTCTTATGAGCCCTGCCCCTCACAACACCCAACAATAGCACTAAATACCATGTTCCACTTGGTGCAGAGTGGGTTCTAGGTGAGAGGAGTGGCCTTTGGCCATACTCAACACCCAACCCCATGACCACAGAACTTGCTGCGAATGGCCTTTAGGGACGTGGGCTGTGGAAACCTTCTAACTAACCTCCATATTCACTGAGGTAACTGCACAAAAATACCCTGGGTCCAGGGCCTTGCCCCAGCCCCTGTAACGTCATGTCTTGAGAATCCAATGTGCATGGCTTTGACCATTCACAGTGGGAATTACGCACAGTATCACACTTGTGGCTACAACCTGAACTCAGCCATCAGTTGTGCTCAGCACACTCTTTATGCACCAAAACCCGTGTCCACAGAACCAATAGTGTGTGGCCTCTTGCACACAGCAGTTTTTGATCATAAATTATGCCGATCATCCACATGCTATTTCTAGTCCACATGTTTCCAGCACCCACCACAGGTAGCTTCAAAGTTTCTCAGTGGGTTTTTTGCAGAAATCTCCACTCTTGTTTTATTCTTTCAGCGGGGGTACTTCCAATGCGATTCTGCTTTTATTCTCTATAAAGTTCAAGAATTAATGGAGAAACACATGATTACATTAACTACTCGCATTTAGTGCGGGGTTAGATTAGACCTCTTATAGTGACACTTGTAAGGTCTAGCATATTTTCTTCTCTGTAGTTAAGGACTAATCAGCGTCATACTGCCAGGTGCATTAATGGTTACAAACAGCAATGGATATGAAAACCCCCGGCAGTCATAAACCTGAATGGCTCCAATCAGTAACCTAAGCTTGAAAGATGCCCCCCCCACTTAATATCACAGGGCCAACGTTGTTCAGGCAAGCCCTCTTAATAGTCTTCAGGCAGTTTCTCCATACAAGAGTGACATCACAGTTCTGAGACTCTGCAGTTCAGCAACATCCAAGTATCAATGGGAGGCTCGTAGGGTGAAACATGGAGTGTGGGAGGAGTTACCACTGTGTGTTTAGAAAGCCCTCTTTCCCGGCCCTCGGAAGGCATGAGGTTGGGTGGGGCAGCCACACTGTTATGTTTTTTAAGGAACCATTCGGTTTTCTTGACTGAGCATTAAGGGTGTGCAGTGCAGAGAAGGCAACCTGTCCACTTTGTAAATCGCTCCAATCTTTTTATAATCGTTTTTCATTAGTGAATACATTTCTTATTGTATTTTAAAAGGCTTGGAGGCAATGTGCAAATGTTATTTATTTTAGTAAATTTCATTTTGAAAGTTTAGTCTGCATTCTTCAAAGCAGTCCATAGGCCACATAATAACAACACTCATGTTTTCATCCCATGTGGTGCGCCTTGTCCCTGGACGTTTAAAATGTGTCTCACACTTTTTGCCCTCTAATCAAACAAGGCTCAGAGGATAATTTCAGAACCAAAATCAATGTATACATAATAGGAACCCTCCAAAACCACCTAGCATCTTTGGCAATACCAAAATCTAAAACATATTAAATTAATTTAATTTACACAAAAGGATAAAAGATCCTACTTAGAGTGAAGTTGCACCTTCCTGCAGTATTCATATAATTCCTCTCAGTAGTTTTGGTTGTACTGAAGACTAAATATCCCTAGGGGACTCAAAAAAGGGCTTTTTAAACAACAATTACTTTTGTCCCGTCTTGAGTGACCCAGCATAAAAGTTTAAATGAAGAAACCAAGCTGGGCACTTCCAAATCGCAAGCAGATTCACCAACCGGCGTCAAAGAGGTTATAAAATCAAAACAATGTAATTCCTACAGAAAGTGCACTCTAACAATAACTACAGCTTCACAATGCATATTTTAGATGAGAGAAACATAATATAACAAGTAGGAATTTATCGCTTTTTTAAAGGTTTTAAACTGGAAATTAGACCTTTTGTTTACATAGTAGAATGCTCCCTATGTTGGCACAACACTGTATCACATTACTCTTTTTTGAGGAATAGCCTCTGGAGACTGCCCATCTGTCACATGCATGCAGTGGCCAGACCCCCATGTGTTCCAATTATGGTCGGTTGTGATGATGGAATTCAGGGTTATGGACACCTGCTGCTGGAAATTGGACTGAGACCACCAAGTTCTGCGCCACAGGTGGAAAGGCCTTTGCAGATACTAATGACTTAGATTTCTCTTAGACTAAGCTGTTTTCGAACCGGTAGGCGCAAATGGATGTGAATGCTGGCTCTTAGTTCATGGACAAAATAGGGCATTCTGAAAAATGGTTCTCTCTACAAACCGTTGTAAACTCTTCAACTTTATTATAAATATATCCTTTGAACAGTAAACAATATATAGAGTTTCTAGATGTTAGGCATCGCACGAAAACCCACAGGAAAGCAACGGCTGCGAAA
This sequence comes from Calotriton arnoldi, assembly GCA_963921515.1. Taxonomy (NCBI): domain Eukaryota; kingdom Metazoa; phylum Chordata; class Amphibia; order Caudata; family Salamandridae; genus Calotriton; species Calotriton arnoldi. The sequence continues at coordinate 1,778,920 of CAWUFW010002893.1, forward strand.
GCAGTTTTTCATACTAAAAGTGAACTCTAGAAGACACTGAAATGGACAACTCCATATGGACAGCTATTAAGGGCGTGCAGGGCTTGCTCCACAGAAGGGAATTTTAAGAGTAGGTGATTAAAATGATCAAGAGGTTCCCTCTGTGTGGATATCATAATATTGCACTCAATGATAACTTGATCAGAGTCAGATCTAAAGATATGGAATCTCTCCTATATAATGATAAAATGTCTGAGAAATGGATAAACATACAAGATGGACATGGCGACTTGAAATATAGGTTCTTATAGGACACAATTCAGAATAGCTGAAAGAGAGAAATACTGAAAAATTGCATATATTGACATATGATGAACATTTGAAAGAATACATGGGCCTCTACTCCTCAGCATCACCTATGGGAGAACTGCCACCCTAGGGGATATCCTAATAAGAAACGTTTATGATCCTTTTTTTTTTTTGTTCAAATATTTTATTGTTATTTGAAAGAGATAACACATTGATAATATAATACAATTCAACATAGTATTAGATAGTAAATAGTAGGTTAAAAACAAAGGGAGTACAGATCAAAAACAGATTTCATCGCAGCAATTAATGAGCTGGGGGAGAAAAAGCATTAACATATCCCATTAAAACGAGGGAAATCCACGATATAAATAGAGATGACAAATGTGATATGTTATAATATTGAACAGATAGTATTATAAAACCCAGGTATACAGGATAAATAAAAATACCATCATAAAAACATGTGGAATTCATACACCAGTCGAATTGCTGATAGAGAATGAAAGAGAAAAACAAAGAAAAAGAAAAGACGGAAAAAGTAAAGGAGAGAAGAGAAGGAAGAAAGGAGAAGAAAGAGAGAGGTGGGAACATCTGCTTCGATTGTAAAAACAAGCTAAGGAGTAGAATTAAAAGGATATTGAGCTATTAATCCCTGAGAGGCCAAATTTATATAAGTACCCAGTGAACGCCATACATTTCTAGAAATAGCAGGGAAATAATGTTTCTCTTCAACAAAAGTATGAGCACTACGAAGATAATATACCCATGCACACCAAGTATGATAAGATAGGAGATGAAAAGATTTCCATTCTGTTAAGATAACTTTAACACCAATCCAGTAACTGCATATCCGTCTGGTCAAGGGGTAAAGGAGAAGTTGAAGCCCAAGGGCCCAATAAGATCAAAGGCAAAGAAAGCTCCAACGATATATTAAAGATGAGTGATAAATGTTTCCGTAATAAATCCCAATATGATTGTAATAAAGTGCATTAAAAAAACATATGTTGATAAGTACCTGGTTGCAAATTACAGTTCCAACAAAGATCACTATCCATTAATTTCAATCTATGTAGACGAACAGGGGTCCAATGAAGGAGATTTAAAGTAAAAAATTTAGATTGAATAAGAGAAGGGGCAATTTTATTATGTAGGGATAATTTCCCAATGATTTGCCAGGTCTCTTGTGAGATATGTTTAAAAACGTCAGGTTCAAAATGATGAGACCATTTATCATAGGTAATTGTGGACTGTGAAGGAAGTGGAGCAGAAAGAAATGTATATATTCGCGAAGCAATATGGCCTGAACGATACCACATAGAAAGAAGTGAGATAGTAGTTGAATCAGTGGAAAAGGATACTTTAGACAAAGCAACCTTCAACTTCAAGAATGGATAAAAATCCATATTCGAGAGATTACATTTCGTGGCCAGAAAAGAGAAAGGGAGCGGGTCATTATTGGAGTCATAAAGGTCCTTGACCAAACTAATAACACGGGCAGCCCAAGAGGAAACCGTAGTAGGATCAATATCGGTGGGAATTTTAGGATTGAATCATAAAGAAGACCATCGCGATTTATGGATAGGTGTAGCTATCTTTTTGTCTATATATTTTAATGCATTAATTGTGTCAAAAATAATGCGCTGGGAATGACCAAGAACGAATTTAGAAGCAGTAATTAAAGAAGAGGTAGAAAGAGGTGAACACAAGTCTCGCTCAATATACATCCACGGGGTGTATGTGGAGAGTCTGGCAGGAACCAAAGAATACCCTGCGAGGCCAAGAATGCAGTTTGATATAACTTCCAATCCGGCAAATTACAGCCACCCAAAACAGAGGACTTCCTAAGGTATTTATAAGCGATTCTAGCACGCTTACCACTCCACAGAAATTTGGATGTAATTAAATCAATCTCATGAAAGAAGGAAGAAGACAACTTCACAGGTAACATAGAAGATAAGAAATTTATAATCGGTGTTATCATCATTTTAAGAGTTTGAATTCTTCCCCACCAGGAGATGAATTTAGGGGACCAGGAGAACAAAAGATCTTTAATCTTAGTTATAATATAAGATTCATTGTAAGAAAGAGTATCTCAAAGGTCTTTACAAAACCAAATTCCTAAATATTTGATACAAGTCGATTGCCATTTAAATCCTGCGTCACCCATATGAGAGGGAAAACAGAACGAATTAAGGGAAACATTTCCGTTTTCTCTTTGTTCAGAGAATAACCAGAAACAAGCGAAAATTCATTTATGGTATTAGAAATAACAGGAATCGCTGTAGCAATATCTTCTGAAAAGATAAGGACGTCATCCGCATAAGCGGCCGTTTTAAGTGTACATGAACCAAATTTAAATCCTTTGATACCTTGGTGCAGGTTAAGTAAACGAAGAAGTGGGTCAATAGATAGTAAATAAAGAAGAGGTGATAAAGGGCACCCTTGCCTAGTGCCCTGACGAAGATTAAAAAGGAGGATGTAGCCCCATTAACACGAATATTGGCTTTTGGCTGTGCATAAAGAGACATTACCATATTAATAAAAGAGTCCCCGAGATTATGGGATTGTAAAACTGCTTGTAAAAAGGCCAAGAGACTTTGTCAAAAGCCTTCTCGGCGTCAAGCGCGATCGCCGCCGAAGGCAATGATGAAAGTTTGGCTTTCTCTAAAATATGACAAAAAGTTCGAATATTATCTCTGGCCAATCTCCCTTTAACAAAACCAGTTTGAGAAGCATGGATAAGACCAGGGATATGACCTTCTAAACGTTTGGCCAGAATTTTGGCTAAAATCTTAGCTTCCATATTCAATAAAGAAATTGGACGATAATTTTTAGGATCAGAATGATCTTTGCCCTCTTTCGGGATTACAACAATAGTAGCCTCAGCCGCGGAGCCAGAAACTTTCCCTGAAAGAACAAAAGTATCAAAAACAGTCTTGAGATATTGAATGAAAGAGGAAGAAAAGGTTTTATAAAAGGCTATAGGGAATCCATCAGGCCCTGGAGCCTTCCCTGACCGAGTAGCCTTAATAGCCTGAATTATTTCATCAGTCTCAATCGGTTTTCCCAAATCAAGCATATCAGAATGGGAGACAGTATTTGTCGGAATCGGTTTCAGGAATTGTTGACATGCGGAGATATTACATGGATCCTTAGGAGTATATAATTTTTCATAAAAGTCACGGAAGACTTCAAGAATTTCATGAGTATGACATTTTTTAGAGCCATTTTTATCAGTAATAGAAGAAATCTGAGTGGTTTTAATATTATTATTTTGAAATTTTAAGGTAGCAACTAGCAATTTACCAGCTCTATTTTGTAATAACAAACGGTGAGATTTTTGAGCGTGCACACTAAGATAAGCTCGTTTAGTAACTATAGAATTGAAAGAATACTTGAGGTTCTTGATATCCTGTAAAAGAGACTTATCATTAGAGCGTCTATATAAAGATCTCTTTACTTTTGATCTCATCTCCCATGCTCATTGCAGGAGAGGCAGCAGTGGAAAGGCATACAGGAGTCCCACGCTCCATTGTGTTCATAATGAGTCTCTGAGTTCACTGCAATTGAAGATTATGTGACTAGGCTTTGGAATGATGACCTTTGTGTACTGGGCAATTGAGTAGAGGTCAACTATTCCATATATACTCATTATTTCACCCTCTTTTTTCTGTTATAGTCAATAATTGTGTATCCCCATGGAAGTAGCTCATTAAAGATGGCTACAGAATTGACACTAAAATATTTGTTGTCAGGCCAACTAAAAGACAGTTTTGTTTTACAATCAAGTGTGTGTGTGTGTGCATGTGTATGCGTGAGTGAGAGAGAGAGTCAGAGAGACAGAATGTATGTGAAGAGTGCATTTATAGAGAGAGGTTTTGGAATGAATGAGTGTTGCTCAGACCCACTCTTTATTTTGGGCTAGTCTTCATTGAGAGATTGGAATCAACTGAGGTGTGTGGTTAGGGGTAGGCACATCATCAATTTCAAATGGTAGACTTCATGAAACGCGATTTTTTGTACATTATGAGCAGGCTCCGGCGTATATTCTATTTGGAAAATGGTACAGTTTTCAATGAGGAAAAAAATCAGTTTTGGGACCTCTCTTTTTCATGGCCTGCTTATAAATGTGACCAGAACCCCTTGATGGCAAAATAGGCCAATATTACCAAAGTTATCCTTTATGTTGTGTGTGTTATATAAATAATATATGACATACTATATGTATTATAATAGATATAATATATACATAATAGATGTAATGTAAACATAATAGATATTACAGAGTGGGAGTCACCACTGGTTAATTATAGTTAGGTTAGCGTTTCCATAGGAAATGCCTTTTTTGATTTCCTAATAACGCTGGTGAGATTTGACGAAACATCTCTAAACTTTCCAAAAAAGTGCTTTTTTTCTGCCTAGATTGTGCGTGGGAAGTTTCGGGGGGGCCGTCAAGGGGGTGAGGTGGGAGAAAAAGGGAAGTCCCAAATCTCAAAATCCCCATGCACTTTCCATAGATATTTTTACACAGCCCTATTACAAATACTGCTGAACAGAATGACACTAAATTTGGCAGGAAGCTAGATCCTGGTCCAGAAAGTCTGCTTTTTGTGATTTGATGTAAATCAGTACAGTAATTTGTGAGAAATAAAGGTTAAAAGATATTTGCATATGTGGATGGTTCCGACCTTATGGTTAAAGTTCGGGCACAATGGTGTTCAGATGTAGGTGATATTGATGATGAGGACTGGAGAGAGGCCCTTGCCTCGCCTCGAGAGATTGCGATCCGGTCCCGATTCAAACTAGTCCAACTTAAACTACTTCATAGGATCTATTATACGAGCATGGTCCTGGTAAAAATGGGTCTCAGGAGTTCCCCCATTTGCCCGCGAGGTTGTGGTCAGGTGGGCACCTATTTACATCAATGGTGGGAATGCCCAGTCCTCCAGAAGTACTGGGGGGAGATTATCGCAACTCTGTCCCAGATTTGTGGGAAGGAAATTGATAGTTCCCCGAGACTTTGCCTTTTGAATATTTGGGAGCCCACTGATTTAACGAGGCCGGAGCGATTGTGGGTCTCCCTGGGATGCATGGTGGCCAAGCGCAATATCGCCAGGACGTGGAAAGGTGGAACTGAATTGAAGTGCTCAGATTGGGAATTCGATATGGATTGGTGCATGCAGGCTGAGAGAGCGGTGTATGAAAGTAGGGGCTGCCCGGGGAAGTGGACTAAAATTTGGGCCCCATGGAACGAAAGCAGAGGTTGGTTGTGCACCCCCTTTGGAGATACCCCCCCATTTGCGAAAGATACGGAAACAATATAATTCGGCGTCCTATGACCACACTTCCACGGACGATGCTTGCAAATGATGCGTATGTATAAATGGTTTCCCCCCCTTCTGTATTGTTTCGTACTGTTTCTTAGCCGCTTTTTCCTGATCCTGGTACTGCATAATCATGACTGCTTTTGTTTTTGGTGTTTATGATTGTGATATTATTTGATTTGTTTTCTTAATAAAATGATTTATATAAAAAAAATAAAAAAAAATAGATATTTGCATATGTGGATGGTTGGGTTCGAGGGACTCTCAAGAGAGTCCCTCGAACCCAATCTTTAAAAGGAGAGTCATCTGATTGGTCCAGGGAGCTTTTTTTCTCTTGGGCCATTTAACTTCTGCAGGAGTCAGATTTCAGCAGGAGCGAGCGCTCTTATTGGCTGCCAGCAACATGAGAAAAATGTTGCAGGTAGCTATTACAGAACTCGGGGATTAGTACCATGTTCTGAAGTTTGAGGAAAAAAAATGAGGGGCAAGGTAGGGATACCCTGCCCCCCTAGGCCATGTGGGGGGACCCAAAGAGACCCCTCCAAGGCCAAAATAAAATCAGGATTGTGGCTAAACAAAATGGTTGCCTACCAGGTTTTTGTAAATATTTGGAGATGGGGCAGCAATAGAGCTCATTTTGGGCCTTGGGTATCCTATACCCTGGGGCTGGGTAATTGAAGTTAGGGGAGAGGGGTGTACACCTCCCCTCCCAGAGCCGATGGCAGCCCCAGGGACCGGATCTCCTGGGGCCCAATCCATTATTGAAGTGGAGGGGGCACGCAGCCCACCTTTGCGAGCCTTGGTAAGCCCCTGGTACCCCAGAGCTGAATTCATTATAAAGGGAATGGGTCTACGTGGCCCCCCTCCCTGAGCCTCTTAAGGCCCCAGGGACCCCATGATGAATTGATGTAGATAGGGAAACTCCCACCAGGAGGAAGCATGCAAAGAAAGCTGTTCCCTTTGGGAGGGAGCAGTGCCAGCTGCCGGATATTGTGAGGAGCCGGTTGAGGCTGCAGGGCCTCTGGGGTTCCCTTCACGGCCCCCAACTAGTAGGTTGTGGAGGCTCCAAGTGGGCACCAGAGCACACACCTGTGGCTCCGGGGGATGAAGTACCAGGGACAAATAAGGTTCAGAGAGGGAGGATTGCACGCCCCATCCCCTTAGAATTTGGCCCCGGGGCATGGGGTACTTGGGGCCAAACAAGGCTTGGGGATGAGGGCCGCATGCCCCGCTCTTAATTATGCAATTTAGCCCCAGAGGATAAGGTCCCCGGGGCCTAATAAGGCTTGGGAAAGGGTGCAGTGTGGCCCCTCCCCTTTTTTTTGCTTTTGGTTCTGCAGGTGTGGTCTTTGGGGCCTGATAAGGCTCAGGGAGGGGGCATCATGCCCCCCTCCCTTTAAAATTTGGCCTGGGGATGGGGTTCCCAGGGTCAAAGAAGTCTTGGGAAGGGGGGCCGCACACCACCTCCCCTTAATTATGTATTTAAGCCATGGGGATGGGGTCTCTGAGGCCTAATAAGGCTTGGAGAAGGGGACACGTGCCTCCCTACCCTTATAAATTGGATTCATCTGCTGGAGATGGGCTCCCCGGAGCCTATTAAGGCTTGAGGAGGGGGGCTATGCACCTCCCTCCGGTTATAAATTGGATTCAGCCCAGGGGGATAGGGTCACCAGGCCCTTTCAAGGCTTGGAGAAGGGGGGCAATTCACCCCTCCCCTATAATTAAAGTACTGACCCGGGTATGGGATCCCTGGGGCCCATTTGGGCTGGGGGAGGGGGAGCCAAAAGCCCCCTTCCCTAATGTTAATGTATTTGACCCTGGGTAATGGTTTCAGCAGGCCACTTTAGGCTCGGGGAGGGGGACCACTTGTCTCCCTCCGCTAATATATTTTTCGACCCCCGGGGCATGAGGTTCCCAGGGCCAAATTTGTTTATGGGAGGGTGACATCATGCACTACCTCCTCTTTTTAAAAACAAAGGGTCCAGGGGTCAGTAGTGGCTCCTGGAGGGAGCTGCGTGACCCCCTCCTCTGGAGGGGTGTTAGGTCCTTGCAGGGGTTGGACGCAGGACCAGGCTGCAATGCAGGCCCTGCAGCCAACCCCACGCTGTGCATGGCCTTTGGAGGGTGCCGGTTGGGGTTGTGTGACTGCAAGTGGGTAGCCACAGGGTCTGACAGCATGCCATTCTGGGTAACCGACCCACTGCCATGCACGGCCAATGGCCATGCACGGGGGAGTTGGCATTACATATGGTAATAAAATATTACTTTACATTAAAATAAAAACCCTAGAACTTTACTAAGAAAACAAAGGCTAAAGTGACATTATAGCTGTATGAATATGTCAGTACCAACATAATGTTTTGAACTACATAAAAAACACTGAAATTCACCAATTATAATTAGCAGAGGTAACTATAACTTGTGCCCCCGCTGTGCACTGCTAATTACCTAACATATTACATCCCTCATGACATGTTTTATGACATTATCCAATGAGTGTGTTTGTTTTATAGCTTACATAGTTGCAGGTAAGTACCTTATTACTTCTCTACCTAATTTTATACAGGCTGTGTCCGGCTAAAGGGTTTAAGTAATTACAAAACACCTGTGCTCCTACTTAGTGTAATATTGGTGTGTAGAGGTATTGAACATGCTACAAATCTTTGCATTCAGGAGTAACTCTGTGTGCAGTTGACAGCAGATAAGCTGTGTCCACTATGTTCGACACAAGTTACTTGGTTCTGCAGAAAAAGTTTCCAACAGGGCAAAGATTCTACGTAGTAGAAATAAATTATTGTAACCATCCTTGAGTATTTTGACAGAATCGTCTCAGAATGACAATTTCTACCTAAAATAGAAGACTGTGTGAACCAGGTACTAACATATGTACATGTGTTTGATTAGCTTCAAACCATGGGATATCTGTAAAGTTTTCACCACAATATGAAGGCTGCAGGTAGTATGACCTTTAGCACCTTCAGGCTTTAGCAGGCCAAAGGCCATGTGCAGCGGGCGGTTAGCCACAGGGCCTCTGGCCTGCAGCCAGATCCTGCGTCCAACCCCCCCCCCACAGACAACCCCCCATCTTATACAGCCTTTGGCATGCATCGCGCAGTGTTGGCTTTCGGGCAGCCAGGACCCTACCACCGGGGGCATTTGTTTATAAAAGGGTAAGGGGGCAAGCATGTGGCTCCCCTCCCCAAGCCAGAAGAGGCCCTGGGGACCCTATTGCCCAGGGCCTTCAAGGGGAGGGTCGACACATGGCCCCCTCCCCGAGCCGATAGTGGCCCCGGGGAATCCCATGCCCTGTGGTCAAACCATATATGTAATGGTGAGGGGGTGTTAGGCCCCTCCCCTAAGCCAATAGTGGCCCGGGGACCCCATCCACTGGGGCCAAAATATATATATTAAGGGGGGGCATGCAGCCCCTCTCCCCGAGAATTAAGAGGCCCCAGGGTCTCCATCCACTGGGTCTGAATTCCAATAAAAAGGTGAGAGGGCCAAAACATTTATACTAAGGGGAGGGGGCGCACCTTATTAGGGCCCTGGCACCCCATATCATTATATAGGGGAGGGGGGCTGCAGGGCTCTAATCCTGAGTCTATTCTGGCCCTGTGGACCCATCATCCGGGGCCTGTCTAATTTATAGGTGGGTGCCCCAGAGTCCACCCTGGAACCCACCAAGCAACACGTTGGGAGCTGCGCAGGGAGTTCCAGGGTCCCCGCAGCCCCAGCCTCCTCCCCACATACTGCAGGAGCCCACTTTTCTCCCATCCAGAGCGAGCAGCTGCTTATGCTTGCTCCCACTGGGTGAGAGCAATATCTGCTTCCCTGCCCGTATCAGTGCAGGCAGGGAAACAGAAGTCTGCTCGCAGCCATTGGGAACATTTTTACATCTCCAGCTGGGTCAGAGCAATCATGCCTTCCCTGCTCGCACTGCTGCAGGCAGAGAAAGCATGTTTGCTCCCGCCTGATGGGGGATTTAAAAATGCTCCTGCATCAGTGCGGGCAGGGAAACTTCTCTGTCCTGCAGTTGGGCTCCTTCGGACAGAACCAGCCCCAGGGAATAGGGTCCCTGGATATTTTAAAGGCTCTGGGAGGGGGCCACATGCCCCCTCCCTTTATATTCTACCTCGGCTCTGGGGGATGGGGTCCCTGGGGCCTCATGGAGGCTCAGGAAGGGAAGCCACGTGCCCCATATCCCCCCCCCAAAAAAATAATTTGGTCTGCCCCAGGGCCCTGGCCCAACTCAGGGTTTCTTTTTTCGAAAGACACGTAGGAGCCAGCACTTTTATAAAATGTTGCCGCAAATTCACAGCAACATTTAAAAATAAGCAAACATGTTTTTGGCCCCAGGCGGAGTCCCTCTGTGACCCCACCACCAGGCCCAGGGGGTCAGGCATCCCTTCCCTGCCCCATATGTCTTTTTTTCACCTTTTTTTTTAGGAGTCGGACTGAGTTCCAAGTGCTAATATAGCTGCCTTCACCTCATTGTTGATGTGGTGGCAGCCAATTAGATCTCTCGAAGAGATCTGTTGGATTAATGGATCCTCTGCGATGTGAAATGTACGACGTTTTAAGCTTAAGTTGATTAAAAACTACTAAACAGATTTGCACCAATTCACAAAAAGCACTTTTTATGGACCAAGATCTAGGTTTTTGTCAAATATGGTGTAAATCCGTTCAGCAGTTTGGGCTACATTTCCTATGGAAAAATGAATTAAGGAAATGAGTTTTGTGACTCCCCCGCCTCCTTTTTATCTGCCCCACTTGATGGATCTCCCTGAAACTTTCCAAATAGGAGCTAAGTTAAAAAAAAAAATGTTTTTGGGAAAGTTTCATGAAGTTTGGTCAAACAGCATCCTTTGATACTGCATGTTCGTTTACATGATATACCACACCTCCATTGTTTTTGATCCTAAGCAGTGTGGGAAGAGCTCTTACAGCATGAAAGCAACTGAGGAACTCAAAAACAATTATGAATTTTTCATAGGTTGTTGGAGAATGGGGCTTTTTTGATATGTGACTTGTGAATGCAGGGTGCCCCACCATCCTTTTTTCCCCCTCTTTAGCTCCCCTGTTTGTTATGCAAGGGCACAGACATCCCAACTATGGCAGTTGTCCCACCCAAAGAGACGATGTAAGTGATCTAACACTGTTGCCCAGAAGTGCAGACATGGTCAACACATTTGTTGAATGGCTGCCCCAATAAGTGGCTTCGGGGACTGTGAGAGTCAGCTTCCGGGAAAAAGTCATTGATCTTTCCTGGGGTCAGGCATGTTCTATGCAAGACATAAAACTGAGCTTGAACGTAGCATTCCTAGACACTGTAGATGGATGGTTCATGGAGCAGTCCCATTCTGTGTCATTGAGGTCTCTGCCCGACTATATGACGTTACTACGCTATTCCCACTCCAGTCAGTGCAACAGTAAGGTAAGTGTTGCATAGTGTAGGGGTAAAAATTACTATTCCCACTCCAGTGAGTGCAACAGTAGGGAAAGTGTTGGATAGTGTAGGTGTAAAAATTACTATTCCCATGCACCCCAAAACCCATACCCACCCTAAAACTAAAAAATCTCTATTACTTGCCTTATAATGCGTTGTAATGGCATGCGTTGTAATGGTATGCGTTGTAATGGTATGCGTTGTAATGGCATGTGTTGTAATGGCATGCGATGTAAAGGCAGTTGTGTTGTAACAGTTGCGTTGTAAAAGCAGTGCGATGTAATGACTGCGTTGTAATGGATGTTTCCCCTCTGCCCAGTCAGTTTCGCACTTAATCTGTACTGTGTATAGGGGAAACTTCATGTGAGCACCTATAGCTTTGTTCAACCATTTGATAAAATAGCTCTTCAGTATTTATGTGCCAACGGACTCTGTGAATTATGCATGCGTTATAAGTCAAGAAGTGACAGTGAGCCATGTTGTGCTGCTTCCTAAGCTCATAAAAAGTGAGAAGGGAACGCTTCATGAAAAGGATCACCCGGGGTCTCCAGGCCTAAAGTATGCCACTGTTTAAGACAGGGACGAGCCAGAGTGTTTTCAGTGTATATCTAGTCGAGTAACAGACTGGCTGGGGCATTAAAAGGGGCCAGTGTTGTAAGGTGTATTTCTGTCTAGTAGCATATGAAAGCAACTTGCTCCATCAGACAGAAAAGCTGAAGCACTTGGGTTGTCATCCCGGGATGCCTGTGCGGTGGCGGTGTACTCCTCTCTCGCTCCCGTGGTATAACGACATAGCCGTTGGAATAAGGACGTGATGTAATAGTGTTCAAAATTGGAAACACCAAGGATGCCCAAGTCAGTGGGCCACTAAAACCTAGCCAAAGCAACTCTACATCGGCCATCCTACCAAATTAACCCACCAAGAGAATATCTAGAGTGCAAAATACCTTCGCAGTTAAATGGAATGGAAGGTTAGTGAAATAGTAAAGCAAGCAAGGTAGCATGATCATTTTTGAGTGGACAATTCTGCCCATAACTGACAAAGGCAGCTTTTCCCAGAACGAAACCAGATTTTGGAGTGCTCTGAGACCATGCGTCACGTTACAAACCAGCAGGTCTTTTTAAAAAATATATTTTTATTGAAATCGAGACTTACAGTGAAAACATTACATCTTGATAGTTCCATTCGTCCGTATTATTTTCAGTTATACAAAAGGAAAAAGCATATATTAGCAGTTTATTGTACATACATCTTGGCCTGTTAATAAATGGGTAATATAGTTGTCAATCCTCTTCGTCGGAAACCGGGACTACATTGGGCGGGGTACATATGCCTCCCCTATATATGTTCCATTTGCCACATACCCGCTCCCACTTTTTAGGACAACCTCTATGAACATATGTAGCTTTTTCCGCCACCATAGTCATATCCACATCTTTGCACCAGTCTCTCAGTACTGGGGCAGTGCACGCTCCCCAAAGCCTGGCAATATTCCGCTTTGCTATCATCATACCTCGGGTTACCCAAGTTTGTGTTGCGTGATTTAGGTCTGTGGGTTCCCAGATGTTTAAGAGACAGCGCTTAGGTTCTGGTGGTACCGGGCCTACACTGACCCGTGTGATTGTATCCATCACTGCTTCCCAGTATTGTTGAATTATTGGGCAGTCCCATAGTGTATGATAAAAGGTACCTATATCGCCGCATTGTCGGAGGCAGAATTGACTGTCGATCCTCCCCATCTTGTGTAGTGTTGTTCTGGTAAAATATGTTCTGTGGAGCACCTTTAGTTGGAGGAGACGTAATCTAGAGGATATCGCCACTACCCTTGGGGACTCTATCGCCTCCTGCCAGTCGGATTCGTCTAGTTCACCCACGTCAGCCTGCCATTTGTCTCGCAGCGGCTGTGTGGGGTCTGACTGGTTATTGACAATTTTCCGATATGGGAGTGATATGGCCTTCTTGTCCATATATTCTGTGAGGAGTCTGTCCTCTAAGGGGGATGCTTCTGGGAGATCCGTGTCGGGCGGGACGACCGCTTCTAATGCATGTCTGACCTGCAGGTATCGAAATAGTTCAGTTGGCGCCATTTTGTATTGAGCCTGCAGTTGAGCGAAAGTGATAGGTTTTCCCGCCTTCCAAAGGTCCCCCACTCGCGAAATCCCTATCGCGTCCCATTGTTTGAATCCCTTACTCTTACCCAGTCTACCCAGCCTGCCAGTGTCCCACAGTGGGGTATGTTGCATCAATTTATCGCTCCAACCCAAGTGTTGCGTCACCGTATGCCACAGGTGGATAGTGTGTGCGGTGGGTCCCAAAAGGCTCATGTTCTGCTTTCGGTTGTAAAGTGCTTTATTGATTCCGCCCGCCCCCAAGGTGTGTCTGTCTAATCGGTAAGCAGGGTCTGTCTGGGGCACGTGGAGCCATTGATTTATTACCGCCAATTGTGAGGCCCAATAGTATAGTCGGACATTAGGGAGTGCAATACAGCCGTCATACCAGCTCTGGACCAATTTAGTCATAGCTATCGTAGCGGGTTTATCGTCCCACAAGAGTTTGGTGACCTCTGAGTCAATTGCTTTGAAATATGACTCCGGGACGCGAAACGGGGTGTTGTGAAGTACATAAAGAATTCGAGGGAGCGCCATCATTTTAAAAAGCGCTGCCCTACCTAACAGAGTGAAGGGCAATGATTGCCAGTGCTTGGCATCTCGTCGCAGCCTTTGCAGCGGGCCCTGGAGATTTCTTACCATAAAGTCTTCCAGATCAGACGTGACATGGATCCCTAAGTATTTAAAACTATCTGTTACTATTTTTACGGCGCATCCTCTGGGTAATATTGGGGGGGGGGCCCATGTAGGATATATAATACTGATTTATCCCAGTTGATATTGTATCCGGAACATTTACCGTATATTTCGCATATATTTAGGAGTCTATGTATGGAGCGTTTAGGGGATGCCATGTAGATAAGGATGTCATCTGCATAAAGAGATATGCAGTCCTCCCATCCCTCTGTCCAACAGAGCCCGCGTAGAATTGGGTTTATTCTTATCCAGCCTGCCAGTGGCTCCAGCACTAAGGCGAAAAGAAGCGGGGATAGAGGGCAACCCTGCCTCGTTCCGCGCCCCAGGGAAAATTCATTGGATGTGTGTCCGTTGGCCACTACATGTGCTATTGGATTAGTGTACAGCAATTGAACCCAGGAGCAGAATTTTGGCCCAAACCCCAGATGTTGGAGGACTGCAAAGAGAAAAGGCCATTCGACGGAGTCGAAAGCCATCCGTGCATCAAGGGATAACATAGCGGCCTCGTCTTAGATGGTGTTTTTACGGCGCAGAACATTATGCAAATGTCTGAGATTCAGAGCTGTGTTTCTTCCCGGCATAAATCCGGATTGGTCGGGATGTATTAGTTTTGTTAAATGGGGCGTTAGTCTGTTGGCTAGTGTTTTGGCCAAGATCTTGGCTTCTGCATTTATCAAAGAAATGGGACGGTAGGAAGTGCTCTCTGATGGCTGCTTACCAGGTTTATGGACGGCCACTATAGTGGCTATTCGCTGATCAATGGGGAGTTCCCCTTTCTCAAGGCTGGCTTCATACATCTTTAATAGGTGCGGGGTTAATGTGGTGGCTGCACATTTATAAAATTCGATCGGTATACCATTGGGCACTAGGGCTTTCCCGGACTGTACATTTTTTATAGCTAGTGTCAACTCATCTGTGGTTAGGTTCGCTTCGAGTAAATGGGCCTCATCGTCAGTCAGTACTGGTAAGTGTATATTGCGAAGGAACGCCCTTGCTTCTTGCAATGTCGTGTGGGTCGTGGAGGTGTAGATGCGTCCATAGTGAGCCGCTAGTTCATCCACTATTTCTTGTGGGTTGGACGTGATGTGCCCATTATCTAATCGGAGCTCCTTCACCCATCTATCTGCTCATGTGCGTTTGTCTAGCCACGCCAGAAGCTTACCCGCCTTGTCCCCTGATTCGTACACTGTATGACGGACCGTCGCAAGTCTGGTACGTTCATCTTCCCACAAATATTCCTTATATTCCTGTCGTTTCATGTGTAGTCTGTGCGTGTTAGTGTCTGATGCGTCTTGGGCATGGAGTGCTTCCAGTTGTGTCACTTCCTGTTCTAAGGTTTCTATGGCAAGTCTTTTCTCCTTCTTGTGACCCGTAAACAGGGATATGGCGTGTCCTCGAAGGACGGGCTTATACTCTTCCCAGAGGATTAGGGGGGAGGACACGGATGATTCATTTTCTTGGAAGTAATATTTAGTGGTAGTCAGTAGGCCCTTTCTGATCTTGGGGTTCCGCAAATAGCCAGGATATATTGGGTATATGCGGCGGCGTGTTGGGACTTGTAGAGAGTATTCAGCGAAGACAGGGGAGTGGTCAGAGAGGCCTCTTGGTAAGTGGGACACCTCGCGGAAACCGCCCACACTAGTTGTTGAGGAGAGTATATAATCAATTCTGGAAAGACTGTTATGAGCGCCTGAGTGGTATGTGAATTGTCGTGTCAGCGGGAATTTGAAGCGCCATGTATCTATTAGGCCAAAGGCTTCTAGGAAATCCGCTAGGTTAGAGCGTGTTTGATTTTGTGGTCTGTGGGGTGTACGATCAAGAGCATCGTCCAGAGTCGCATTGTAGTCGCCCCCAACCAACAGTTCACCCTCTGGGAGCGCAAGCAGGAACTTACCAAGCGCCGGAAAGGCTAGTGAGTGAAGTGCAGGGGGGATGTAGACCGTGACCAAATTTATTGTGCGCCCTTCCCACTGGCCGGAGATGGCTGCGAAATGGCCTTGGTCATCGGTATAAGTGTGTTGGATGATGAGTGGGAAGTGCTTCCGAATCAGGATCCCTACTTCCTGTGACCCCGTCGTAAATTCTGAGTGTACCGCAAGCTTGAAGCCTCATCTGTTTAGCGCGTTACATGTAGATCCCATCAGGTGGGTCTCCTGTATCATGGCCACCGCAGGTGCTTTGCGTTTAAGGTATTGCAGCACTAACCCTCGCTTTACCTTGTCCCGCAGTCCGTTAACATTCCAGGACATGATTGACAGTGGAGGGACAGGCGCACTGTGTGCCGTGGAGATAGTAGGGGCAACCAGTGGGGCCAATCGTGTCATTTGAGCCATCTTCGTGTGGTATAACTATCGGGTACGGCCATGGAACCTTTGTATATAAGTGTGCAAGTCTCATTAAAGAACATATAAACAATGAAAAACAGAACAAAGAAAAAGCTAACAGTTCCCGTTACCCATTCCTCCCCCCTCCCTGCCTCCCTGCATGACGGACATAAAACTACCCGCCTCCCCAACAATGCAGAGTGCCTATGTCCCATTTCCCGTTACCTTAGTAGGGGGTAGACCCTCCATCAGATCCCCCCAGATCATCTCTGCAACAATAATTTATGTCCTTGGAAAAGATTAAATTGGCATCAACAAGAAAACATATAGCGGTGTCCCTTAGTAATATTGATGTCTTTCACAATGTTGGTCAGTACAAAGAGATTCAGTTTATGAGGTGCTCTACCGATCACGTAGACGTTAAGGTTTCTTTAGTGGCAAAGTCTCGTTTTCAGTTGGTAATCTTCCGAACAGATTGACGATCTTTTAGCGACTTTCGGGCAGTGCGGCTTGCGTTGGGGCTGTTTCCATTGGTGCGAGTTGCGCCCTTTCAGTCGCAAGGTGGTGTAGTTTATTATTTGTCCTCCCAGGTTTCGCGGCCCTGCGCCAACCTTCAAGCCACTCCTAGGCCTCCTCTGGCGTGGCAAAAAACCATGCCTTCCCGTCCGCTTCAACCCTTAACCTTGCCAGGAAGAGCATGGATTATTTCAGTTCTATGTTCCGCAATTCTTTTTTGATGTCAAAGAAACTGTGACGCTGCTTTGTCACTGCCGCTGTATAGTCAGGGAAGAAAGTGATTGTACTGTTTTCGTAGCGCACGGGAGGTGCTACCCTCGCCGTTTGCAGAATGAGGTCCCAATCACGAAAGTCGAAAATGCGGGCGAGGATTGGGCTAGGCGGCTCTCCCGGTCTGGGTCTACCACCAGGGACGCGATGGGCTCTCTCCACTGAGAAGCAGTGGGACAGACCTCTTGGCTGCAGTTGTTGCTTGATCAGATCTTCCACGAAGAGGTCCATTGCCGGTCCGCCCACCCCCTCCGGCACTCCAACGATGCAGACGTTGTTGCGTCGGGATCGGCCTTCATAATCTTCCAGCTTGGCAGCCATGACTTTGCTGTTGGCTTCAAGCTAGCTCACTTGACATTTGAGCTCATTAGTATTGTCGCGTGGTTTCTACTTCTGTGACACAGGTATTCATGTTTTTGAAGTCGGCCCGCAGCAGGGAGAGTTCCACCGATACTGCGCCAATCCGAGAGTCGAGAGCTGTGTGTACTTTGTTGAGGGTAGCAAGAATGTCCTGCAAGGTGACCTCCGGCTCACCCCCTGAGGCGGGATCAGCTATAGGCGTAGTCGGGTGGTCCATAGTTTCTTGCGGAGTTTTTATGTATGCATATTTATCCAACTTGTTCTGCTGCACTGCACGTTGTCCTCGACCCCCCATTGCTGTACAACGAAGTCGCGATCCACTGCGGAAAACTCTGTGGATGGTAGTACTCACCGCCGCCTGCCTGGGTAATACACTGCCACCCGCGGCCTGTCGGGTTTCCTACCCCTGATTGGAGGTGCTGCGCTGTGCACGCCGCAGGTAGGGTGCCACCTGGCTATACAGACGTTGCACCCTGATGCAGAGGTCAATACCGTCTCCCTTTCACCTGGTGGGGAGGAAATATATGGACGTTCCTGTGGGCGAGCCCCTCTCCGCAGGATCTGTATCGTGGAGCCTGTTTGCCACGTAATGCAGTGAGTCTCTGTGCAATCCTACGGCAGCAGTCCTTATATCACGTATACACCCTCACTTCAAGGAGGCACTGCGTGAGGTGTGGGGCAATGAGAGTGATTAATCAGGGACGCAGTGCTAGTGGCACTCCAGCGTTGGGTAACAGGAATGGGGGGGGAGGGGTCCTCGATGCGGTCACTGTGGCAGCTGGATTGATCTCAAGACTTGCACGGGGGCGGAACACAGGCAGTCCCACCGCCTCCCTCCGGCAATACGGCCGCAGCCCGCAATGCGTCCCTGAGGGCCCAGAGAGCCGCGCTCCACACCAGTGCGTTGCGGCCGTATACTTTCCGTCACTCATCTCGGAGAGACGGACGCAGTCAGTATGGAGGGGGGGAGGGCGTCGGCAAGGGCTGGAAGACTCACCGGATCTACGTCCTGGTTCCCGGGAAGCCGTAATCAGTGTTGCGAGGTCATAAGGACCTACGGTACTGTAGGCTGGAAGCGCACTGGAGGTCCCGGCTTTTCCTGCGTAGATAGGCCGCAGGTACTTTACTTGGTGCGTCCCACGCTGCGATCACTCGCTTCTCGCAGCGGGTCGCTCCTCTTGCACCGGGGACCTTCCGACATTAATTGAACCGCTTATATAGCATGGCAGAGGGCGGATGATGGAACGGATCGATGTAGATGTCTGTGGGGGTCCGGAGCTGTCTCAGGCGGCAGCCATTTCGGTTGGCTGCTAGCCACGCCCCACCAACCAGCAGGTCTGATCTGAGTGATAAATACTTATGTGCAGGTAGGTACTGCAGTGAAAGCACACAGTGCAGGCCTGCCCACAGAGGCTCTATATTCCCAGTAGTGAGAAACTCCCTACCACAGCACAAGCAGCCCACCACAGCTCCAAAAGTAAAGTGTGGAGAAGTTCTATTGTTTACACTCTGGCCAATGAGGGTTTCAAGCATTCTGTGCTCTTGACTGAATTCAGTGAGGTGGAAAGCCCTAAGTCCCTCAAAATGGGGTACATTGCTAATCCACGGCCGAGGAGCCCCTAACTAAGAACAGTTCAAGTTACATCAGCTAGTGTAGAAGAAGGATTGCCCCAGCAGGAAGAGAAGAAAGAAGAAGAGCCCCCAAAGGGGGAGGGCATGCTTAACAGCTGCAGAGTCTTACCACAAATGTCCCAGCACAACAGGGCTGATGTGCCCCCACCCACCGCAGAAATTCAGCACCAAGCCGCTTTAAGAGTTAACACCCATGTGTGCCCAGTCCAGTGGTGAGCTTCTTACCATCACCCTCAGCACTACGCAGCGCCCCAAATTCAAAGTTGCCAAGGGAGTTGAGGGGACAGCACACAGCAACAAATTGAATAGCCTAGACAGGCCAGACACTCATGGCTTCAGTGCGACAGAGAGTCTTTGGCGTTACGTGCGCCCCCGCCCCCCACCCCCAGGGCAAGGGCCCAGGGCCAGGGATCTGTCCAGTCTCTGCTGCCCAATCACCAGCAAGGTCAGGGCAGCAGCAAAGCAGACAAGCCAGCTCGAGGGCACAATCTTCGCCAGCGCAGGGCAGTGTGCTGTCTCCATACTCAGACAGGTGGGCTGCAATTCAAGGCCCCTGGTGCCAAGGCAGCAAAGCAGTAGTATCAAGTCAGCTATGAAAGTTCTATGCTTACGGGGTGCCACTGTCGGCCAATCCAAGGTGAAGGTTTGTGGATAATTAGCAGTTCATGGCGAGGGTGCGAGTTATAGTTACTTGAAATAACTATAACTGCTGAATTTCTATGGTTTTGTGTGTGTAAATTCTGAACCTAAATATAACATCCCTGTAAACCTTGGTTTTTTCAGTCAATATATATTATATATATATTTCGAGTCAAAACCATATACACTTACACACACACACATATTTAGATAACATGAGTCTAAAAACATTTTTAAATAACCACATAAGTCTGGCAAGACAGCTGAAGCATAGTTAAAAAATGATAGAATAAAGTCTTACCTTATCTCCTTTTTCACCATCAATCCCATCAAAACCACGCTCTCCCTAGTAACAGAAAGAATAACAATGATTTAATTTCCATGTATTGCACACATATTTGAATCAGCTGAGTTACTATTTCAAAGTCAATAGCATTTCATTACAAGGATGTAGAGAGAAGGTGTACACCGAGATGCCCACACTCTCCTAATATAAAACCAAGCCCTAGAGAAACACTTATAATGATCTAAATCTAAGTGTTGCACAAGTGTTTTTTGTCTATTATAGTGGTATGTCAGTACAATAGACAACAATACTACCTCTCAATGCTGAAAAAATATTCCATGTAGGGTACTAGCGTGCAAAGAACTTTGGGGGCAATATTTGGGATATGGCATGCTATTCAATCCCGATAGTACAAATATTCCTTAATAGGGATTTGGCAAATAAAATCCTCTGAGATGATTTGTAGCGTTTCCACTGTCATTGAAACCGTTTTCTTTCTTTCAACATTTGAGAAGAATTGACAGCATTAGTAGCATCAAGATAGATGAGGACACCTTTAAACTGTACAGGTTTTGTAACAACATCCTTATGACGTTGCAAGAACCGAGATTAAACTTCGGGGATTTGATCGCAGAAACTGAAAATACACCAAGCAGTCTTCGGATCCAAAGTGAACCTGGGCAAAAGTGAAATCGTCACACTCACTAAGAAAAAGATAGCAGATTAGTGGCCATTTTCCGTTGTAAATACGCTACAAAATACATAGAAATGTGCTTTATGCCTAAAATAATTACGAATATTTAGTAAATTACCCTAAACTGTTTCAGGATATACACAAAGGCATTGGCAAATGGCAAATTCACACAACGTCCTTGAGGGGCAGAATAGCTGCATTCAACAAAATGCTTTCTTAATGGTATTGTGCATACTTTAGATTGTCGGTCCATATTAGAATCCTTAAATTTTGGCAAAGTAAAATAACTAGTCACCACTATATGGTTGTGGTTCTCCTGCACTTTCAGTTGAGAAGGTAAATCAGATCTGCCTATAACTTTGGACCCCATGAATGGATCTGCACCAAATTTGGCACACAATTGGCGTATTCAGCTAAGGGCTGGCATGCTAAATTACGTGAAGTTCTGTGCAAGGAAAGAAATTAGGAAGGGGCAACAAAGATGTGTTTTCCCA